>CM057339.1:692249708-692908861 GCA_030015575.1 Agapanthus africanus | reverse complement strand
AGCTCCTAACTTTTCCAAAGGGTTAGAAATAGATCTCAAACCGCCTCTTCACCGCCAATTGCGGCCAGGTAAGTGCCAGGTGAGTGGGAGGCTCTCCACTACAAGTAGTGGACCTAATTAAGTAACCACTCGTCTTAGACACACTTGTCTAGACACCGCAAAGTCAGGTTAGGATAAACGGCCGATGCCTACAACTAGTCCTCTGTCCTATTGAGCGCGACGTCCTCAGGGCTGAGTCTAGTATTTTTTAATTAAATAATGGTCAATGCATATGCCTTATGTGGTTTCTGGGGTCCTGGGAAGGGTGATGAAAATCCCCACCCAATCTGGATTGGTTTCAAGCCCCTTAAAGTCCGATTAAAAATATGCAAAGCAGTAACAATCAATTGCAATCAAAAAAATTTATTTTTTTAGCACGGCGCAAAGAATCCTGCACAAGATCAATTTTATTGGAAGGGGGAAGAGAGTTTGCGCAAAGAATGCTGCAGAAAAAATAGTTCAGTGGAGTTCAGAGGAGTAGGGAAGAGGGTAGAAATACTCACAGGGATTTTTGCCTGCTGATGTCAGCAAATAGCCGCGGTTCCGCGGCCAAACAAGCCCAAATGTCGCGGTTCCGCGGCTAAAATGAGGAATTGGACCTTAAGATTTCTGGACGGTGTTGGGTTGGGTGTCCTCTTCTTGTTTGGATCCCCTGAATCTTGATTCGCTCACTGGGTTTGCTCCAGAATTTTACAGTAGACCGTTGGTTCCGTCTTGATCACCCGCGGTGTAGCCGCGGGATATGGGTCTAACTTCCCACTTCTTTGGCACTGAACTCGACCTTCTTTTTATCCTGCACACTTGCACAAAAACTAATCAAAAATAACAAGATGATTTTTACAATATTTTTTTTTGTTTTTCGGTTATATTTATATTCACAAATTAACCCGAAATTACACAAAGAAATAAACTATCGTCTCCCCGGCAACGGCGCCATTTGATTGTTAGAGTTTTTGTGTGCTTAGTTAATTACCGCAATCAAGACGGTTTCGCTTGGTAGCTAGTCGGTTGAGTACGGGTCGTCCGCAGGGAGATGGGAATCTTTTTCTATGTGCTTTAAACGAGTTAAGTCCAAATGTCCAGGTTTGTTTGAGATTAACTATGTGCTAAAATATATATAAAGAGAGCTTGTTAGGGTTTGGATTAAGTTAGTTTGAGATAGGAGTCGCTCACTTCTTTCGTTGCCACTCTTAATATCGGTGTTACGGTAATCGGCAACAACGGGGATTAGCACGACTAGGAAGGAACTTGCGAGTATAAGCTAGGCTTTCCAACGCTTATTTTCTTCCTTTTGGTCCTTGTCCCGTCCGTTCTTGGCTCTTAGCCTTAACCTCCGGTTAATTCAACCACAACCGGTCTCGCTAAGGAATCACTGCTATCATGTAGGATAGGGTGCCGTAGGGAGCGGATTGTGGTTCAATTAACGGGAGTCCGAATTAAGATGTTGGGCAAGAAAAGAGTGAGAGAGATTTCCTTCTCTCAAACTTTCCTTATCCTACCCTAACAAGTGAGAAACTACTCACCCATTACAAAAAAAAGGAAAATACAACAAAAGGAGGAAGATAGAAAGAAAAAGATTAGAACATTACAACTAGCTATTTGAGACCTCACTTTGGTAAGGATCAAGCTTAAGCATCATTGTTGTTAAGGATAAAGAAAAATAGAAGAAGAAAGAAACAAACAACAAATAACAACAACTAGATTAGCAAATGAAAATTTCAAGCAAATATAATTAACAAAGTAACAAGACAAGCATGATCAAGAAAAAAACTCTTTTATTCATCAATTCACTCATAAAAGCTCACTACAAGTTTTTAATGGAGAAAAGATGAAAAGAGGAAGAAAAACAACAAAATCTATCCTAAAATCTAATACAAGAATAAGCATACTTCACTTGGCATTGTTCTGGGCTATTTATAGGCAGGAAACTGAAACCCTAGGGCAACATTCTGGCCCCACATGAAATGTCAAAACTGCCCCCAAAGTATTAGCAGGTGCCGAGTCAACTCGGCCGCGGATCCGCGGCCATTAGGAGGAGTTGGCTCACCGTATTTTTGGGGTTTCCCTGTGTTGCTATTCTCTTCAGTGTGGTATACTTTGTTTCTCAGAATCTCTCCACATTTCTTCCAGATTTTCAGCATATCAAAAGGTGATTTGATGTGGATCTTTTGTCATGATTTTCTTGAGCTCCGCGTAGATATCTTGGATCTTGTGTTGACATTGTGCTTTGTGTATGAAAATGACCATTGATTTGTCATTTTGTCCTTTAAACTGGTGTGCTGCCACATACGGATAGAGAGCGGAGACCCATATTTTATCTGTGGTTGACAGTAATCCGGAATTTGTCGCGCTTTTTCATGAATTTCACTGTTTAGAGCTGAGAACCTGTGACCTGCAATTATCTAACAAACACAGGTCAAGAGTACCTACCTATAAGCAATGTGATCAAAAATGGGCGGTATAAAAATGCAAAAATCTGATATGAACAATTTCTTTCATTATTTGCTAACAGAGATGACTATAACAAACCGCATTACGTTAGATCCTTGATCCAAACCTGCAAAACACCGGTCACAGGTTCGGATCTTATGATCCGTCAAAAACATACAAATACATATCCTTCATGTTTAATCGTATCGTTGAGTTTTCCCGGTTTGCGAGTTCTGGACATCAACTAATCCATGATGGAAACCATTTTGCAGGACCTTTTCATTTAATTTTTATGATAGCATTACTAAAAACATTAAATTATATTTGTAAGGTTGTCTGAACTGTGGAAGTTCTGTAGAGCTGTAGGAGGCTATTGCTTTAGATTTGTCTCAAATGTGTATCACCTGCTTTATTCTATTTTACATTCCTTTCCTTTTTCTTTTGTTGTTCTTCTTTGAGTAAATTGTTTTTGTATATTTCCTGTTTCGCTAAGTAACTATAATAAAACATGTGGGATATTTACCAACCGTTTATACTCAAAAAAGGAAGAATTTTTTTTAATATTTATTTTTAGGGTTCTGGTCAACTAGTAGGGAGGATATTTGTGCTAATATATTCTTAGTATTATAATGGGTAAACTACATGCATGTTTTAGGCAATTAACTTCAAAGATGCAAAAATTAGGATTCAAGTTCAAGAGATTTCGATTGAAAATGGGTAAAGATGAAGTAAGAAGCTGATGGATCTCTAGATCTTCTTCAGATGTTACCTTCCGTTAATCTGCAGCGAGTGGAAACGAGCGGCTGAGATTGAGTTGGAGGTTGCCTCCTGAAGCGTGTGGATTTCAATGGGCTTGAAGTGGTTGAGGCCGAGTGTCACGACCCGAAATTTGGTGCGTGACCGGCACTTCGATTGTATGACATCTAAAAATACCGACACAATCTGAGTAAACCAGAAAACCAAGACCAAAAACTCATTTGCGGAATTAAGAAAATTTTAGTTTTTAAGTAAAAAGAATGAGATACCATGTCGAATGATTTTTAAGAAATGAAATCTAAACAACTAATTTTTAACACTTAAAATTTCGACAGTATCTCTTTTTTAATTGTTAATAAAAGCAGTTATAAAATGTTTAAATAAGTTGCGTCTCTAGTTAGGTGCAAAATAACGCTAAACAGCGGAAATCAATACGCAACAACAATACGACGCTCACGCGAAGAATTTCATGCATAATTAAAGAAAGCATAAATTAACACAATTAGACGATCCCACTCAATCAAAACAAAACATATACAACATATTTCGTTCTAAGTCAAATATACAGGGTCTGATGGGATGATACTAGATCCAAAATACATATATCAAAAATAGACGGTCATTGTATACATAACCCACCTAGCAAAATAAGCGATATAAGCTGACAAGTGGATCCGCACTGCTGCTATGCATCCATGCGTCTCCTGCAAGGAACTAAGGCACAACGGGGATGAGTTGCCAACTCAGTGAGCAAAACTAACATCTAACAGTTAATATTGTAAGCATGCCGGAATAATGGTAAAAGTGACAAGATAAGCATGATATATAGTATCACATTGATGCATGAATATGTACTAAATAAATGTATAACACAATACTGAAATCTCATCAAATATCTCTGAATATCAGTCATTTCCAATTTAAGATTCATATTCCGTGTCCAATATCGACACAAATTTTCTGTTTTAGCAGACATCGTTCTCCGAACGATCCTGTCAATCGGTAACATCGGTCGGTATCCACCAGACATCCGCCGTGTTTTACAACTATCTTCGGTATCGAGTATCCTCGTTAGGCTCCCCGCCTCAAATGCGGCTTTCCTACCTCTCGGTCTCGACCGAGTCCACCATGAATCTAACTGTATACTCCCCCACTCAGTCCGGATAACGTAAGAATCCACAACCGTATAACTCCCTCATTCGGTCCGGAATAAAACCAAATCATAAAAACGACATCTCATGGTGGACATATCACATCAATCATGAAGAACCACTGAATATAGCTTAATAGTGTATAAAACTCAAAATCAGAAATTCTCAAAAACCATTACATCTTGTGCTACAATTAATAACAATTTAAAGGGAAACATGATAAGTGTCAATAACAACAGCAATGCAAAACAACTACTATTAATGATGCTTATGGTATGAAGTGAATCATATGTGACATAGCAGGTTCTAAGTGGTTACGTGACATGTCAATACCGATGAGGTGTAGTGTAACATGTAGGTATGTGCACGTGCAATATAACTCATCGATAATTAGTGAAGTGTCCTAGCAATTGTTAAACATGACGATTTATAGATATGAATGCATACGATGAAGTTTCTTAAATTCTAATTTTTATACACAATATAAATGGAAACAATTATAACTAAACTTAAAATCATGGGCGTATTACGCCAGCCATACAAAATCCCCCAGTAGATATTTAGTCTACTCACCGGAATACGTCGAATCTACTCGGATGTCATCAACCCCTTTCCTTTTCTTGCGGCCTCCGAAGTCCCAGCGGTCGAACCTAATATCGAAATTAACTTTCGTATAAGAAACGGCTAAACTCCGATACAGCGAAAATGTGAAACTACAAGACTTACATACTAAACATGCTACATGCAAATATAGTGAACTATCTAAAACGTATACTAATCTGAGCCAACCCTTCGCTGTTCGTAACAGGAAACACAGAATCATGACACGAAATATCCGTATCGTATTTAGAACTATAGCCCAAAACAAGAATTTGTTCCCAGATTTTATATACAGAACATATAACATAATCTAACTATACCAGATACCCTAAAATATATACAGAAAGCTACCCTAAAAACTCAACAGCCAACTCCCTAGAAAAACCGGCGCGATCGGAAAATAAGGGGTTGTCGCCGGTCGAAAGTTCAAAGAATGGGTTTGTGTTTCTAGTGGTTATTCTAGGTCCAATCATTAAGGTTAAGATATTGTTTAATTTTGTTAAAGATTTTCTAGACTATAGCAGATTCAAAACAGAGCCATAATTTATCCAAATACGATATATACCGATATCATACTTCTATACTAAAACAGTATTGAACTAAAAATCTGCAGGGTTGAAATTTATACCAATCGAATGATCAACTGAAAGGCTCCTTCAAAGATGCACAAGCAGATGTAATCCTAACTTGAGGATTGAGGTAAGGATCTCTAGTACTTAGCTTCTCTTTTCTTCTCTCTTTCTTAGGTGAAGCCTAGGATTTTCTTTTTCTAAGTTAGTTAATTTGTTACCAACTTGATATATCAACTGAAACATAATGAAAAGATAGGAATAAGGAGTGATAAGGTTAGGAGGAGGTGTCACCATGAAGGAGTGTTGTACATTCATTCAAGTAGGAGGTGTGGGCTTGATATTTAACCTAGGGTATGATATCTATGAGGTTGAATTAGCCTTAACCATGATCTAACCCTTTCACATAAAAACCCTCACACAAACTCCAATTTCCACAAAGAATTAAACTTTCCACAAAACCCCTCATGACACTTATTATTATATAAACAAACTACTTTCTTTACTAAATTAGTTTACCACATATTAAAAGGTCTTTTTATTATAATAAAATTAAAATAACATTTTTAATTAAATAAATAAAATAATTAATTATCTAAAATATTTCAAAATGTTACACCGAGCTACCTGCAAGGAAGTCCCGGGGTGGTTGTGCCACCGAGGACCCTCCGACGATCAAGTTAGACGGGCTAAATGGGCAGAGTAACGGCCTATTGGGGTAAAAATGCCTTACCTGAGCCGTCTGAGAAAGCGGTTTATATAGTGGCTGCCATGGGCAAGCGGGCGCGAGATTCACGCTGGTCGTTACGCCCCTGGCGTTACGCCCGCGTGAAAAGAGAGATACCCCATTAATGACGAGATATGCTCGTTAATGGGAGAACGCGATGGCGTGGAACGTGGGATCGTGCCCAGCAAATATCTCGCGTCTGGTGAGATTCGTGGAGCCGTGGCGGAGACGCCTGTGATCAATGCTGTGGGTCGGTCGATGAGACCGAGGAAGTTAGGCTCGGTGGGAGGCTCAGGAACGAGCGGGAGGCCGAGCGAGCTTGGTTCTGCGATAGCTCGGAGGCGAGCTAGGGGGCTGAGGAAACTCAGCGTATGGGAAGACTCGAAGGCGAGCCGACAGTCGTTTGTAAGGCGAGCATGGGAGTGGTCTAGAAGGTCATCGAAGGTCGGGAACATCCTCGGTCGAGGTCCCCGGGCATGCTTCCAATATACCGTTCTTGATCCTTTCTCGTAGGCTCTGGGACACGTCACTTGCCACGTGTCATGATCTGGGGAAACCCTAGTATCGAGTATCATCATTAGCCCCCCACTCTCGTTTCAACCCATTAATGGGTCGGGTCGAGAGTGGTCTGACCGACCACCCGGGGTAAGCCCCTGTTTGAAGATATCGTCGGTGCGTATTCCCGGGTAATTGATTGCATTTTCTTAATGACGTCAGCGAATCAGGGGAGAGATCTCGTATTAAAGAGGATGCGCCGATTAGGGCGTACGTTCATTGGAGCGCCAGGTCACATGTCCGACGCTGGTTGGCTAACGTGACAGGCCGCCGGTGTTCTCGCGCCCGATGGGACGGTCCCAATGCGCGTGCGACAGGTGGAGCGTCGACGGCCGTTGAATGCGAAGTGCCATTTTGGCGGGAGACGATCGGCGCTACTGGATGTGTTTGCTGATTGCTATAAATAGAGGTGGGGTTCCCACGAAGGTCCATCTTCGCTATAATTTCCTCTTCCCTCCGTGTGTTAGCTCGGCGCTCCTCCCTCTAGGTCGGATTTCCTGCATTCTTCTCTCGTACATCCCCTTCCTTCGCTCAGGTTAGATGTCTTCCTCTGAGGAGTTTGTCGAGGTAGTTCGGGTAGAGTCTAGGGAGTCTTCTGCAGCTTCCTTTTCGTCCGGGTCGGAATCTTCCCGGGAGGTTAGGGTTAGTAGCGCTTTCCGGGATCGTGCGGCGGGGACGGTCCCCAATACGCAGGTCAGGGGCGTCTATGACGCGTCATCCATATTGAGGCATGCGGACGACCTTGCCACCATCCGGACTCGCTTCTACATTCCTCCCGGCTACTCGCTTCGTCTGGCCGGGGAGGGGGAGAGGGGAGATCAGGTACAGGGCAAGGAGATTGCCTTGTACTTGGAGGCCTTTTGGGTCGGAATGCGTCTGCCCTTCTTTCCCGAGGTTAGTGCGGCGTTGAATTGTTTTCAGTTAGCCCCGGGCCAGTTAGTGCCGAACTCTTGGAGGATTCTCCTTGGGTTCCTGGTCCGGTTGAAATTGCGAGCGATCCCTTCAGTCTGAGCCTTCTCGTTTCCTCTCTCTGCTACAAAAACCACCCCGGCACTCGCAAGGACGAGCCGAGCTGGGTATACATTTCTTTTAGAAAGCACCAGGGAGGTGCTGCCGGGTCGGGGGTCGTCGTAGTACCTTCTTCCATCCACGAATGGAAGAAGAAGTTTTTGTTTGTCGGGCCACCTGAAGATGAGGATTGGCCTGTGCCCATCCAGTGGCACAGGGCCAACTGCCCACGGGTGAGGCAGTCGAATGATCCCGACGCGGTGGCGGTGTCGGAGTGGGAGCCCCACCCCCGGGCCGATGTGTTGTTGTCTGAGCAGGCCTTCAGTTGGGCCGGGCTCAGCTCCGCTCAGTTTGCGGGTAAGTTAAGAGTCTTTAGGCGACCTGTTTAGACTTGTGTATTCTTCCACTTTTTCCGGCGTTGCTAACTCCTCCTTTGCATTTTCGTCTTATGCAGAACCCATGAACCTAGCTAAATTTCGGGCAGCCCTGGTTGAACAGAAGAAGGGGAGGAAGGCCGGAGGCGCCGGCCCCTCCCGCCCGTCGTCTAATCCGGCTCCACCAGCGGCCACTCCGGCCAGGCATTTGAGCGCGCCTCGGGCCCCGGAGTCCAGCCATGCGCCGAGCCGAAAACGCGCTCGGGAGCAGGAGCCTCGGGTTTTGGAGGTGGGAGGCGAGACTGATTCTCCTGCGTCTCTCCTCAAGAGGTACCATATCATGGTGTCCCGTTCCCCGGCTTCCCTGATCATCGTAGACGAAGGGGAGCTTCGCTTCGAGGTGCCCTTGGGGCTTTCTGGCGCCGACAGCCTGCTCTTGGAGATGGAAAGGTCGGCCGGGGGCAGAATCCCTCGGGGGACCCTCAGGGCCCAAATGGCGGTCATAGCCCAGAAGGCCATGCAGGTCAGTGTTCGCACCTCACTCGGGTTTTTATTCAGTATTTTTTGTCCGCAAGATTGGGTGCCCCCCTTTTCTTTTTAACCCCTTCTTTATTTTATTCAGATTCTCCAGCACTGCACCCTCGTCGTCAACATGGAGGACGGGGAAATTGCCCCGGCGATGCAGATCGCGGGCGAGTCCTCCTCGCAGGAGGAGAGCTCGAGGCTGGAGCTGCAAGCGGCGATGGAGAGGGTCGCCGCCCTCGAAGATCAGGCGGCTGCCGGGGATCGGGAGATCGCCAACTGCCGAGAGGCCGTCTGAGCCACCGAGGCTAAGTTGGAAGATTCCAGGGTGCTTGTCGCCACCCTGAAGAAGACGGCGAACACCCTCCGGAGGGAGAACGAGGCGGCGAAGGAAGGAGTGAGGCGTGTCGACCTCCGAGCGTCGAAGGCGGTGGAGAGCTACAAGAAGTCGGACCAGTACTACGCCGACCTCGCTGAAGTCGCTGCCCTCGTTTGGCATGAGGCCCTCGACGCCGTCAAGGCCCTGATGCCGGAGTTTCCTGAAGGCGAGCTCCAGGGTGAGTACCCCCTCGGGGGTGAGGCGCAGGGGAATGCCCCCCGGAAGCGTTGCTGGGGGAAAGACCTGTGGTGGGAGTGCTGGGGAGAAGTCGGTCGCCCCGGCTCCCAGCACTGAGGCTTCTGCGGTGGGCGCCGACCTTCAAGACGCCACCCCGGTTGTGGTGGTGGAAGCGGAGCTCGTCAAGGTTCTCCTCGGCCCCGAGGCCTGAATCTCCTCGCTTCCTTATTTTCTTTTGCGCTGAAATTCTGTAAGCCTCCGGATGTTTTTGTAAGGCTGGGGAGCCCATAATACCCCTGTAAAGACTTCTGACTTTTGTTAATGAAATCTTTTTGCAGTGTTCTTTGCGTACATATTTTTCCTTTGTTTGTGGTAAAATCTTTATTTGCGCGGTACTGCTTTCATGATGCGTCGGTCGGATATCGGTTTTTTATCTAGCGATCGCACGTCGAGTTGAATTCAACCATTTGCAGGGTTGGTATCTCCATGGCCCCGAAGTCGAGATGGGGATCGCTTAGTAAGGACGTGTAGGAAGTCACCCTCCAAGGATGGATTGAGCAGGGAAGCTGCTCGATGGCCTCTTAATGAGAGCTTTGATCCTTGGTGTCGTTGGGTAGGAGATTACCAGCCAAGGATGGACCGAGCAGGGTTGCTGCTCGATTGCCTCTTGATGAGGGCTTTGATCCTTGGCGTCGTTGGGTAAGAGATTACCAGCCATGGATAGACCGAGCAGGGAAGCTGCTCGGTGGCCTTTTGATGAAGGCTTTGATCCTTAGCGCGGGAGGGCAAGGAGTTGCCTGCTAAGGATGGACCTAGCAGGGTTGCTGCTCGGTCGCCTCTTGATGAGGGCTTTGATCCTTGGTATCGTTGGGTAAGAGATTACCAGCCATGGATAGACCGAGCAGGGGAGATGCTCGGTCGCCCCTGGCCTTCTTTCCCTCGCTTCGGGGGAAATCGACTACTTTTCCCTCGGGCAATCGGCCTTGTGCCACTGTGTAGGCACAGGCCAATCCTCTCTCTCAGGCGGCCTAACGAATACAAACTTCTCCTTCCACCTATGGATGGAAGAAGGGACGACTACTACCCCTGACCCGGCCGCCCCACCCTTACGCTTCTTATACGAAAAATACACCCAGCTTGGCTCATCCTTACTGGTGCCAGGGTGATTCTTATAACAAAGGAAAGAGACAAGGATAGTCAAACTAAAAGGGATATTTTCAAGTTTTAACCGGACCAGAAACTCGAGGAGGATTCTCCACGAGTTCGGCGCTAGCTGGCCCAGGACAAGGTGGAAACAACGAAGCACCCCACAAACCTCGGTGGGGAAGAGCAGACGCATTCCTGCCCGGAACGCTTCCAGATACAGGGCAATCTCCTTGCCCCGCACCTGATCCGCCCGCTCACCCTCTCTAGCTAAGCGAAGTGAATAGTTAGAAGGGATGTAGAATCGAGCCCGAATTTCGGAAAGCTCGTCCAGACTCTTCAAAACGGAGGGCGCATCACGGGTATTCCCGAGGCGCACCTTGGGGGCCTTTATTGTCGCCCGACGGCGAGTGACGGGGGCAGCCCTGGTTCTAGGGGCGAACCTGACACAGAGGACGAAGAAGAAGAACCCTCTTGGCTATCTGAAGCCGAAGAGGGGCCAAGAAGAAGAAGAAGCCTCTTGGCTCTAGGGGCGAACCTGACACACAGGAAGACCTACTGGACTCAGCCCCAATAACCGGAGCCTCATCGTCCGACTCTACCCTTACTACCTCTACGGACTCTTCGGATGAAGACATCAAACCTGATTCAAAGGAAGGGACTCGCCGAGGAAAAATCAACAAAGGATCCGATCTAAAAAAGGAGCGCCAGGAAATCTTCAGCAATGAAAGAGAATTTGAGCAAAGTGTCAGCCCTAGGATGGTCCCCTGCTATTTATACACCTCAAAAGAGAACATCTTACGGCCCAGATTGATTCCCTCCAAAACGAAACATCGCGCCCAGCAGCCGGCGGGGCTCCACGTGACGATTGACCATAGGGGACGTCTCTTCAACTGCAGGAGTCATAGACAGCCTGTCGCCTCTGCCAACCAACGGTGAACACGTGGCCCGTACCTCAACTGACGAATCGACTGAAACGGCACCCCCTCTTTAAAGCGCAATCATTTCACTGATCCGCTGACGCCATCGGTGATACGCGCGAAAATTCAGGCGCACGACGAGACGACACGTGGGTCCAAAGATCGAAACGACGCAACCACCAAATGTCATGCCGTTCCCGGGCGATCCGCATTATGATTCTTGGCGCCAAATTGAGCAGAAGAAAAACCAAGCAGGCCACTCTCGACCCGACCCATGAATAGATCGGAACGAAAGTGGGGGGCTAAGGATGATGCTCACAAGTGGTATCTCCTCAAATTACGACACGTGGCGGATGACGCGTCTCGAAGATTAAGGAGGTGGAATAAATGAGTTGCATTAGGGGGGATTCCTCGGGATTCTCTTCTTGAGGAATGTATCCGACGTTTTAGGAGACCTCCCTGAATACATTCCACATTCACCTAGGAAACCACCAACAGCTCGTCTCCGAGCCTTCTCGGTCTCCTTGCTCATCTCCAAGCCGTCTGACATGCCGAGCTTCCTCGGCCTCCCGCTCGTCTCCAAGCTCCTGACGTGCCGAGCCTCCTCGGCCTCCCGCTCGTCTCTGAGCTCCTGACATGCCGAGCTTCCTCGGTTTTCCCCGATCAATCAAAAGCGCGGATCCCTTGCGCCCTGCAATGGCTTCGCGTATATCACCAGGGCGAGATATCCGCCTCCCATGATACGCGTCCCACGCTATTGCATCTCCCATTAATGGGCGCATCCCGCCATTCAAGGCGAGGATAACGCTGGGGGCATAACTGACGGCGAGGATCTCGCGCCTGCTCGCTCCACGCGACCCCTATATAAACCCTCCTCTCAGACGACACAGGTAACTTGAACTGATTCCAATACGCCGCCATTCTGCACTTATACCTCGGCACTAACTTGATCGTCGGAAGGTCCTACGGTGGTCATCCATCCCGGGACTTCTTTGCAGATAGCTCGGCGTCCAACACCAACATATTGAGATCCACACTTAAAAACTTCCAAAACAGATCTCGGCCATCAAAGACCGCCATCATAGGAGCATCTGAAGAAGTTCCTAAGCTCCACCAATTTTTGTTTCCAATTTGTTTTTCTTTTCTTGTACGATTGAAAGGGAAAAGTTGTTGATATTGATATGATTTTCATTAACTATTACAACTAATTATGCCAGTTATAAACCTCATCTAAGAATACATATAAATGGAAAGATTATTCAATATGCCGGCCGCATACACTCGGCAAGAGAGACAGAGAGAGAAAATAAAAGAGTGGGTCCCCACACGCTGTCCGAAATTCCTTCCTCTCATTCAACCCCTGTCCGGATGTATTACATCCGGCACACCGAATAATTTCTCATATAAATGTCTCAATATTTGGAGATAACGGGGGCCATTAAGGTTAGTTTTAGACTTTCCGAAACCATAACCTCAAGAAAATATAAGCATATTTGGAATCGTCGGAGGAACCCGGATCCCTACCTGTCCCTTTTTGGCTTCACTCAGTGATGGGAAGAAAAGTAAGAAAGTGAAGAGACGTTATTTCTAAGAGCTTTCATAAGTATAAAGAAAACACCTTTATATGTAAGACCGTCTAAATTTTAATTTGTGTTTCAAGAAAAGTTCTCTTTATATTTCAAGAATTTATCAACATTATTTATATTGTTGTCTCCTCTTTAATTACATTGTTCCCTCAAAATTAGCTTTGCTTTGCCCATTATTTGCACAAGCTCTCCGGGTTGAAAACGCACATGCAATGCATGTGCCCACGTTGTTGCATGAGTCCCGAAATAATGTGAAGCCCTTGGATTTTGGAATATTCGACCGCGTGCGTGTACTTGGGTTTGTCGTCAAATATGGACCAACCCCTTTTCTTCAAAAAAGGTTGGCGGATGCGGATTTGGATCCACACTATTCGGTCCGCACCCGCCAAACGTCATTATATACATAAGCATCGAAAGCAACAATCCCTCGGAATAAATGATTTCATTTGGGCCCCAAAAAGCTTGAGAAAGGTGATTGGCTCTGTGTAGCGACAAAGGCAGCTCCCCATTTGAAAAACTTTAATTAAAACGAAGAGAGGGAGATGGACCCTTCACAGATACGGGACCGGTTCTATTCCCTTTCCGGTTTGATTAAACTGAATGATAACTCTGCTATTAGAAACCATTAAATCCAACGGTGAGAAGTGGGTAAAATAGAAGGACCTATGGGTTTCAGGGTTTGTGATGTATGGACAAGGAGAGACACCAAGTCTGAATTTAGTTGCTTGAACATTTTCAGTTTCCTTCGGATTTATTTCATCAAGAGGCATCAAATACCAACTTCTTTTTAGGGAAGACCCTTCATCTTTAATTTCACTATCCTAAGAGGTTGTTTGGATGGTGATGTCTAAATTCAGATAAATTAAAAGCATTCTAATTCTTAAGATGTTGTATATCAAGAATTTAAATTTCTTGTTTAGTTGCCAAGAGCGTTTGTGAATAGGGTCAAAGTCGAGCTTATATTAAATATTAATACTGTATACGCTTTGAAATTTTCTATCCTTGCTAAATGTGCTTAAATTGCTCTTCTTCCTTTTTCTCCTCCTTCCAACAACTTAGAATGACAAAGTTAAAGAAAAATACCTTCAACAAAAGGCTCATGATAGTTGTAAAAGAGGTTACGTTTTTGGTGAGGAAGAAAACAGCAATCGTGTACTATGTAAATGAATGAAAGGAAAATCTTAGGGGAAACAGAATATAAGTTTATCACTCTCAACTAACGAAATTAATATAGGATGGTTATTGAAGATAACAATAAGTCACATGATTGTTTTGGTGAAATTTTCCTATTTTCTAATTGATGATGGAAGGTTACGTATCCGCAGGACCAAGCCTTCTGAATAATTCCTCACTAAAATCTTGAATGATGAGCACTAGCTAAAATATTTATTAATCCGCTGATTTTAGAGCATGTAATTACTGTAATTTTACATCACACGATATTTTGAATCATGAGTGGTAGGTTTATAACGAGGAAACATGACCATCGTGCATCCTCAAACAACCGGAATGTGATCCACGGGCTATTTTGCATTTAGACTCCTGAATTCTATCTAGGGCTGTGAATTAGCCTTGCAGCTCGGAGCCTGTAGGTCCTGTTTTCTCGGTTTATTAAATATCCTTTTTTAGTTGTTAATATTTTAGATCTTTGAAACACTTGATAATTAACCGACAATTTTTAATTTTTAGAATCAGTCGAAATTAATAACAATACCTTTGATGATATTGAATCCGGAGGGATTCTTTTATTTCAAGATAGGTGGCGATAGTCCTTGCTGGACCGACAATCTGAGAAAGGGATGGTTTTTTGTAAAGAAGGTGAGAGTGTCATGTTGAGCAGGAGGCATCTCTCAACTAGCGTTGTGTTTTTTAAGAAATAAGATGTTTGCCCTTACGGGAAACTTGAGTAAGATGTAGTTTTCTGTAAAAAGGGTCGGAGCGTCGGTGAATTGGGGGCATCTACCAAAATAGAGTTCACGGTGCTTTTGCTGGCTCATCTTGTTCTTATATCACCGATCCATATTTTTCTTTATTTTCTGTATTGCTACGTTTGGTTGAATAGATTCTTTCTAATTTTCCTCTAAATTATTGAGAGAAGCATCTAGACCACATGTTCGGATTCGACATCAATTTGATCGAAATATATAGCAAGGATTACAACCTTTCTATTTTTAGAATCAATCCAGAAAAAGCATCAGATCCCTTTTCTACCCCTTTTCTAAGTTTCCCAAAACAGAACACACAGAACGGTAAGAAACGCCCAACTCAAAAAAATAAAACCGAGACCGGTCCAACTAGATCCAAGCCGAAGCGGACCGGTTCGCTCCTCCCTCCTCGTTCCGTACCTATATAAAGTTGTCTTCAGCATTAAGAAACCCCTCACCTCTCTCTCATTCAGAACCCTTTCGATCTTTCTCTCCCCTAATAAATCACACACAATAACAAAACCCTAACCCTAATGGAAATCTTCAGACCTCGCCGATCTCCGACCGCGTCCTGCTAAATCTCCGATCGATCTCCCTCTCGCGACTCAGAATCATTCGACGATGAGTATGGTGAAGTCTCAAGTGTGGCAGCCGTGTAAAAAGAAGAGATCTTGACGCCTGCTGAGACTCGATCTTGTTAGCGGGTTATTGGGTTTTCCCAAAAAAAGAAAAAGGAAGGATTTTGGGTTATTGGGTTAACGGGCGAAGGAAGATGAGCGGGAGAACGAGGGTTGGGAGGTACGAATTGGGGAAGACATTGGGCGAAGGGACTTTTGCGAAGGTGAAATTTGCGAGGAATATGGAGACGGGCGAGAACGTGGCGATCAAGATCCTCGATAAAGAAAAGGTCCTTCGTCACAAAATGATCGGCCAGGTATTTTTATTTCAATTTTTTAAAATTATTCAGTCCTATCAAAGATTTGCTTTTTTCTTTCCCTTTTTGATTTGATGCATGAATTTCGAGAGCTTGTTAAAAAGGGTGTGATGAATTTGGGAAAAGAGAAAGGGACATTGAATTTAATGGGTTTTGATCCAAAAGGAAACTCTTTTAAAGTATGAAAACATTCTTTTCGATTGTCACCGCAACTTTAGATACAGTGACAATAAGTTTGATAATTATGTTTTGTACTTTTGTTTCTCTAGTTGTTGAATCATGATGTGATTAATTTAGTTTATGATAGGATTAGAAAGTAACTTCTAGGATTAAGGTAATCTATAATTTGTTTCTTGTTTCTTTGCCGTTTTTATAAAAAGGTGGACTTTTTTTTTATATAAATCTAGCTTGGTAGTTTTTGCAGTAATTCTTTCAGTAATTACAGGTATTATTTGCTGTATATTTTGTGTTTATTTGTAAAATCTTTTTTGACTGTCGGTCGGTGTATGTTTCTTTTGAACATTATTCTATTGTATGCATTGTGGGTAGATTTGTATGTCTCTTTCAAAAATTAGTATAATTTATTTTATTGACTGTTTTTGGCCGGATCAATGCATCAGATTATAAAAGCAAGAGTAAATTTTATACGGCAACCCTGTATTTTCAGGGTTTTATAGACAACTCGGTTGAACTTTAAATTTGCCATGAACCCCCTTGAACTGACAGTGGTCTATGAAAATTGTCAATGTTAGTTTCATTAATTAGTTTGAGGCACCGGAGGACTGAATAACTCTAAAATAACCTTGTAAAGTGGATTGAATATCCCCAATATGAAGACATTTTTTTGGATTAAAATAGCTTGACAAAAATACCCTTCAAGTGGGTTAATAACATTTCTAAAGTTTAATGATGCTATAAAAGAAAACTAATATTTAACCTACCTCATTGAATTCATGCCCTTTCCTATCCAAGAGACATATTATAGACGCATGTATGATATTACGATGTGAGCCCCGCCTATATATCTCTTGGATAGAAAAGGGTATGAATTCAAAGTGGGCATGTAAAGCAGTGGCGGATTTAGGATTTTATCAAGGATGAGACCAAAATTGCTATCGTTGTAGAGGCCCCATGTCCGAACGTGGAGGTTCGGGGGCGATAGCCCAGAGCCGAATTTTTTGAGTAATAGTACGCATATAGTGTTTCCATGGACACATAAAGAGGCTTCAAAACATATTTTACTCTCTCTCTCTCTCTCTCTCTCTCTCTATATATATATATATATATATATATATATATATATGAGGTTAATGGAGGAAAGGTGTCAGGAGGGAATTTACTTCTATGGCGTTGGAAAAATACATGTCTCATGATTTTTTTCGACGATCGGCATACATCACTTCCATCTTTATCATCTAAGATATAGATACACCAAATTTGATGTGATTATACCATTTTTTCTCCGTTGATTTAGTTGGTGCAAAATTAATGGTTTACCGACAATAGAACTTTTTACATTGCTAATTCAACGGTGAAAAAGTGGTGGAATCATATGAAATTTGGTGTATGTACATCTTAGATGATAACGATGATGATGATGGATGCCGATCGTCGGAAAAAATGGTGGAGGTTGTATTTTTTCGACGCCATAGGAGGAAATTCCCTCCTATGGCATCTTTCCTTCATTATTCTCTCTCTCTCTCTCTCTCTCTCTATATATATATATATATATATATGACACGACAAATTTTGTAAAAATAGAACATAGAAAAACTACTATATTTTTTATGAGCTTAAAATAAGAGGGCAGGACTAGAGGAAATTCTATTATGATAGAGTTTTGAATAGTGTGAGAATAATTTAATTCAAAAAAAAAAAATGTCTCAAATGAGAGTTGAACTCATTTCGCTCTCAAAGAGGAAAGTTTAAGGCCAGCGTCTAAGACCACTAGACCATCATCATCTTCATATTTTTATTTATATCTATATAATAATATATATACACATCAATATATATAGAGAGAGAGAGAATAATGGAGGAAAGAGGCATAGTAGGGAATTTCCTCCTATGGCGTCGAAAAAACACATCCTCCATCGTGTTTTCCGACGATCGAAATGCATTATCTTCATCATTATCATCTAAGATGTGGGTACACCAAATTTTATGTGATTCTACAACTTTTTCACCGTTGATTTAGCAATGTAAAAAGTTCAATTGTCAGTAAACCGTTAATTTTGAACCCACTAATTCAACGGTGAAAAGGTTGTAGAATCACATGAAATTTGGTGTACCCATATCTTAGATGATAACGATGAAGATGATGCATTCCGATCGTCAGAAAACACGATGGAGCGTGTGTTTTTTCGACGCCATAGGAGGAAATTCCCTCCTATAGCCTCTTTCCTCCATTATTCTCATATATATATATATATATATATATATATATATATATATATATATAGGATATTTATTTTTCAATACAGGTGGGGTCATGGTCCCACCATGCCCTCAAGTGAGTCCGCCCTGATATAAATCATAAAAGAAGAGCTATTGATCTGTCAAGTATTGCTCATAAAAGAAACCCCCAGAATTCAGTTGGTTTTAACAAAATTTACCCTAAAATCAATCATATTTTATATATTCAAGTCTTTCAAGCTTAATAATGTTTTACATCCTTGTACTTTGCAGATCAAGCGAGAAATCACTACCATGAAACTTATCCGGCACCCAAACATTATACGGATGCATGAGGTAAGATACAAATACTCACTGAGATATACTCCTACTATTCACGGATAGTTATT
Source organism: Agapanthus africanus (assembly GCA_030015575.1). Taxonomy (NCBI): domain Eukaryota; kingdom Viridiplantae; phylum Streptophyta; class Magnoliopsida; order Asparagales; family Amaryllidaceae; genus Agapanthus; species Agapanthus africanus. Next base: position 692,890,262 of record CM057339.1, on the reverse strand, counting down.
TTTATGTAGATCCCAATTCCTCAGCTATCCTGTTACTTGATCTTATGACACACTCTTTCTTGGTAAAGAAGAGCTATTAGATAGTTTCATATATTGATATTGGAAAAAAATATATTGATATTGCATCTGCTATTCTGATGGTTCGCATGTTTAGAAATAGTAACCTCTCCTAGGAGAAGCTATGTTACGTTATATGCGCCACTGGTTTTTTGGCCGGTGCTTTTATGCATATATCACAAATATGAAATTGGTTTTTGCATCAACGAAGATACTATTGATCTGTCAAAGATATTGTTCAATGCAAATTTATTGTTTGATAAGGGTTTATTTGGAATTTTTTTTGTAAAATATGGTCAAAAAAGGGCTTATTTTGAAAAGGAGTAGCTAGATTCAATGTACTTCAATTATACACTTATCCCTTTTTTGTATCTTTTTTTTGAAGAGGGCCACATACTGCTCTATTAATATGCAACCCATTATGTAGGTCTAGTTGCAAGCCCTCTCCTTGCAGAGGGTTGCATTATAATTGAAGAGATAGTCACAGAATAAATTTATTTTCTTCCCTAAAATCAACCGGCATCTCATCAGCGTGTTGCTTATTTTAACCGATTTCTTTTTCTTGGTGTAGGTGATGGCCAGCAAGACGAAGATATACATTGTTTTGGAATACGTGACTGGTGGTGAACTCTTTGAAAAAATTGTAAGATTGTTACCTGATTGAGTATCTTGCTCTGTTTCATAATAATGAAAAAGATTTTTGATCTTTTTGTCTATTTTGCATCAGTCTTGTCATGGAAGGTTGAAGGAGGACGAAGCAAGAAAATATTTTCAGCAATTAATTAACGCCGTTGATTACTGTCATAGCAGAGGTGTCTTTCATAGGGACTTGAAGGTAGGGGAAAAAGATTTACTTTGCATGCATTTTTGCTACTTTTTGCATAATCCCTGTTCACAACCCAAAGTTTTTGCATGTTTAAACTTTCTTTTGTATTTGAAACACAGCCAGAAAATTTATTGTTGGATGCTAGCGGGATTCTCAAAGTCTCCGATTTTGGTCTAAGTGCATTACCACAACAAGTTGGTGTAAGTCGAAGGAATTTAAATATATTCTATACAACATCCTTGTTATCCCTGAATAAATGCATTCGTATTTGGAATATAGTTTCTATCGCATAACATTTTAACCTTTCCTTGCAGGCAGATGGGCTGCTTCACACAACTTGTGGGACTCCAAACTATGTTGCACCCGAGGTACTTTTTGAGGAATCACCAATCGTACAAAAAAAATCCCTGCCAAGTTACACTAAACTAATCTTAGGTCCTTAACTACAATCATACAGTTAACTACTTTAAAGTCTTTTTTATTCAGTAAGCTTCCCTGCAGTGCTACATTTAAGGGTATTTTAGCAAAAACAAAATACCAGAAACGTCTCACCGCAATATAAACTTTAAGGCAGTTTACTGAAAAACAGCGATAATTAAGGACAGCTTATTATTATTAAGCCTTATTTAAAGTTGTTGGGCGCTAGCTTTAGCATTCCTTATTTTGGTTAGCCTTTTAATTTTTCTAATGTTGAGCCCATCTCATTAGGTGATCAACAACAAGGGTTATGATGGGGCCAAGGCCGATCTTTGGTCATGCGGAGTAATCCTTTTTGTTCTTATGGCGGGTTACCTTCCTTTTGAAGACTCTAATCTCATGTCACTGTATAAGAAGGTGAGATTCTTTGTTAAATTTTTTAAATTAGTTTTGCTGGGGGCCGAGGCAAATTAGATAACTTTCATTTAGAAATCTAACTTTTATAGCGGTGGGGTTTCTTATAGATATTCAAAGCGGAATTCTCTTGCCCTGCTTGGTTCTCTACAAGCGCAAAGAAACTTATCAAAAAGATTTTGGATCCCAATCCCAAAACCGTAAGTTCCTGATATTTCACAATTTTTTTTGGTCTGTAATAGTTCAAGTTAATTGATGCATGGTATTCTGCAGAGGATTACAATCTCCGAAGTTTTAAATAACGAGTGGTTCAAGAAAGGGTATCAGCCACCGAGTTTTGAAGCCGTGGATGTTGATCTTGATGATGTGCACAATATTTTCAATGACATGGGGGTTAGATTTACTTCTTTCATGTATATGTTGAAATCCAAAACAAAATGTACAAGGTTCCTTAGCTTTATATTTTGGCATCATGCAGGAGCCGAGGAATCTTGTTGTTGAAAGACGAGAAGAAAGGCCTTCCGTGATGAATGCATTTGAACTTATTTCCACATCTCAAGGTCTCAATCTGGGAATTCTATTTGAAAAACCAATGGTAAGCTGTTATTACTTTTTTTAATGATCAGGAGATTGTTTTTTATTCTTTCGAGTTGTCATATTCGTCCTTTATTAAAAATATTCAAACCTGAATGTGTGTAGCATGATTTACAATTAATACAAACCATCAGTATACTATGCAATTAGTAAAAATTGTCTTTATTTTTGGATTCTATATTAGCAGTTTGGGTTTTCAGTATATATTAATATGTGTTAATGGGAGATAGATTTATGACCAAAAATAATTGAAACAGGGGGTTGTCAAAAAGGAAACAAGGTTTGCTTTGAAATTACCTGCAAATGAAATACTGTCAAAAATTGAGCAAGCAGCTACCCCTTTGGGATTCAATGTTGAGAAGCACAATTATAAGGTGCGTTTTTCTTCTTTTTGTAGAAACCAATTACAAGGCATTCAAGTAGTTTTTTTTGTTTTTTAGTCAATTGTTTAACAACACAGTCTCCTTTTAACACCAGTTAAAGCTGCAAGGTGAAAAGTGTGGAAGAAAAGGCCATTTAGCCATAGCAACAGAGGTATTGGTTTCCTTCAAAACTATCCCTTTCTTGTTTACTAATATGTGAAATAGGAGACATTTGTTAATCTCTCTGCTTATCCCAAAAAGGTTTTCGAAGTAGCGCCTTCATTGTGCATGGTGGAGCTTCGCAAAGCAAAGGGTGATACTCTCGAGTTTAACACGGTAGGCTAAGGAAATCCTCTCCATCCGGTTTTCTTTAATAATTTGATGTACACTTTACCTATTCTGATTTTTGTTCTCTCTCTCTTTCACAGTTCTATACAAACATATCGACAGGTCTGAAAGATATCGTATGGAGTAGGTGAGCGAGAGTGAATAGTATTGATTGTAGTTAAATTCGGGTAGGCTGGTGGATTAGATAGAAGTGGACTTCTTAAGTTCTATAAAAGTATTGGAGAGGACTCTAATTATGTAGTTTATACAATGTGCATGTTTGATTTCGCAAATGAGAGTGCTGTAATAATTGAAAATATCTAAATGACAGTGTTGTAATAATTGAAAACAAAGCTTTCATGTGGTGTTCGGATAGGATTTCATATATCAGTCATGTATATAGCTGTTGCTCAACTCTTTTACGCATGACATGAAGATAGTATGCTTAAACAAAAGCTTAATCTATCAGTGTTGTTCAGATAGGGTTTCATATATGAGTAATGCATCTCTACTGCTTAATTTTTTTTCACGCAAGATTGCTTAATTTATAAGTTGACCGATGCAAACAGCTGTGGATCTATGTTTCGGATTATTTTTACCCAAGTGAATTATATGGCATAAAGGTCATAATTTAAGGTATGTGACCTACAGAAGAAAGAATATAGCGGCTTTGCCACAATTTATTTCTCGACATGGTTACCTTATTTGTTAAAAGAACAGACAAATGTAAAATAGTTGTGTTTTCGGCTGAAAGATCTGAATATTGTCATGGCTAAATTACGCTAAGCTACCTATAATTATCACTGTTTTCTCACGTAGCATCATAAAGCATTTTCTTGTTACAGTAAACCATAGTAAACTTTGACCTTACAAGAGTTTTCTCATTAAAATACCCTTAAATATAGCACTTTAAGAGAGATTAGGGTACTTTACCCCTTTTCTACTATTAATGGAAACACAGGATAACAAGCTGAAAATATGGGTCAATGATTTGTGCCACCTGTTCCAATCTTGATATCTGCAAAAAATCTCTTATCCACCAATGAGCAATCACCACATTGCCACGTCACCATGTATCCTTTAACCAAAGATAAAGGAACCAAACCAACAACTGCCACTAACTGAAACAATGCCCTTCAACTCTGATCATCATGCCATCACTGAACTCTCTCTGCATCTCCTCCTCCCCTTCATTCTCCAACTTCTCAACCAAACCTTCCTTCTTAGCCCCTTCAAAATCCAATCCTGAGCTCCCCTTTCAGCTCCCCTATCTCCCATCTCAGATCAAAGAAAAGATCCTAAGTTTAGAAATCATGGGCATCGATTCGTACCGCGCCCTCTCTCTGAACCCAGATCTCCGTGACGCAACCCCGGACTCGATCCATTCCGTAATCTCCTACCTCCTATCCAAAGGGATTCACCACAAAGACTTTGCCCGAATCTTCGGAATGTGTCCCAAAGTCCTCACTCGCAACATAAAATCCGACCTCTACCCCGTTTTCGCTTTCCTTTCCAAGGAACTCAAAGTCCCCGAAAACAACTTCCGTCGTGTGATCAAGAAGTGTCCTAGGCTACTGGTTTCCAGTGTTAGAGACCAACTTAGACCCGCGCTTATTTATCTTCAAAGGCTTGGGTTTAAGGATATCAATGCCTTGGCTTACCAGGATACCGTGCTTCTGGTTTCTAGCGTCGAGGGGACTTTGATTCCGAAACTGGAGTTTCTGATGGGGTTGGGGATGTCGAGGGACGAGGCGGTGGCGATGGTGCTGAGATGCCCTGGTTTGTTTACATTTAGTGTGGAGAATAATTTTAAACCGAAGTACGAGTTTTTCGTGAAGGAGATGGAAGGGAGTTTGGATGAGTTGAAGGAGTTCCCCCAATATTTTGCTTTTAGTTTGGAGAAGAGGATTATGCCCAGGTTTGGTGAGATGAAGGAGAGTGGAGTGAGGTTGGGCCTGGCAATAATGCTGAAGAGTACTGATGAGGAGTTTAAGGTGATGATTCAGAATGGGAGCTAGATATCATAAACTTATACTTTGATTTGTATACAAGTCTTGTTGTTAGAGCAAGTTGAAGCTATGTATATTACTCTGATCAAAAAAAGTTCATATTGTCCATATTATTAGCATCTTATAGATTTAGATTCTCAATATAACAAATAGAAACATTGGAAAGCAAATGAACAAATTTAAATTGGCTAGAGCAAGTTGCTATATCTCTGCTTGTCTACAATGAGCATAGCACAAATCTCAAGCCCAGTAATTGGTAGCTGAATAAACGCTCCTGGAATATATAAAGATACTGCAAAACCTAGATATGTAAATAAGCAATCCAGACAAATTTTACATGGATAATGTATTATTATTATTATTATTATTATTATTATTATTATTATTATATACACACATACAAACTTTACATGATCATCTAAAGTTTGTCAGGCACCTGTAAGAATCGCAAGGGCGTCATAACTATTTTTAGTAGAGGTATAGGTTAGGCAAACTCCTGTTTGCATGGTTCTGCCTTCACTCAAATATTAACTTGCTTTCCAACTTTTCTGGTGTTTACGAATAGGGTTATCCTAACTCTCCATTTATTTCATTTGTGTGGAGTTTCAGAGTTAAGTTAGTATAACAGCAGTTTTGTAGAATATTTTTAAAACTAAACTCCGGAATCCGAACTCCACCCTGTTTCCTTCAATAGTTTGGAGTTTAGATAAATAAAGTTGAGTAGATTTTAAATAACTCCAGCTATCTAATCTCCAACTATAGTTATCGTAACTTAACTCCAATGACAATCAGGGTTAAGGGGTGGGTTTTGATTGTGGGAACCGGGAAGTCACAGGTTCAAGTACTGAGGCTAGCAAAAATAGTTCAAAGAAGAGTAAAATTACCTTTCATTATCTGTTGTTGTAATCCAATGATGCCATGGTTGTCCAAACCTGCAGTTTTGTTTATCTCATCAACTGACATTCTACTGGTAGGTCCAAGCAAGTCTTCCCTAAATTTAAAAGAAGAAAAAATTCTCGTTATCAATGACACATAATTGATTGGGACGATTGTTTTCCACAAAGATTAGTAGAAACAAACATATTACACTAGCAAATTACATTGCATGAAAGCATCACCTCGTAGAAACACTGGACATGTTCAATGTAGATGCCATCTGCTTTGATCTAGACATCAAATCGCCAAGCATGTCTTGGCATTTGTGTAACTCTTCATCCATTCTGAATAACAGGCGAGTACAAGAGCACATGTAAGCTTTGATTTTGGACTAGAGATGGACAGCAGAAACAACATAGATTTAAGAAGCTTGCTACACTCCTATAAACAATCACAAAGCACGACCTGCTTCACATGATACCGATGGAAGTATCCTCCTTTATTTGTGACGCAACTAAGGCAATAACTATATCTTAGATGTAATTTTCAAATATCACAACTCATAAATATAGAGGCAAAAAATTACTAGACAATACCTGCATCCGCAGGTTGTACATAATTTTAAACCAATATAATTTTGCACAGAAAAACTAGAAACCGAATTAAATATCAAAAGGTCCATTTCTTGAGGCCAGTCGGTTAGGTCATTGACTAGAACAAATAGTACCTGTCCTACTGGGGAAAGGGTAAGCCCCAAAAACATCAAGACACAAAAATCAAACATGACACGTTCAGCTGTTAATTATATGCTTAAGAACTATGGACCAGTGCATGCAAATTTATTATACAATTGGTCTTTATCAAGTCACTGGGCATCAAATTTCTAGTTCGCGGATTAGTCAGATCTGAACAAAACTTTCTTCCTAGCAGAGAAATTCTACATTGCTGCAAACATAAGTTCAATAAACTTTGGAAAACAAATAATCTCTTTTAGTAAACTGATAAAGTACGAGAAGGCATGAATCCACATACGTTGGCGGTTTGCTTGGAAGCTTTGACAGAAGCGACTCCAAACTGTCTAGTTTGGTACCAAGGATTGTTATCTTCCTCCTACTTGCAGATGTATGTTTTTGGGTATCTGGGCCTGACGAGGGCAGCGAACCCCTTTCAGAAATCATTGTGGTAATATCATCAGCAAGCTTGGAAGCTTCAGTGAACTCTTTCAACCACATATTAACAGGTGATGCCATCACTGGAAAATTATACCAAACATTTAATTCACAAGTTCTACATTAAAAATTAATTAATGTATCGAGATCAGGAAATATGAGTTCAAGATTGGAGCAACAGATCCAAAAAACAGAGAAGAAAACGACCAAATTTTGAGGCTGGCAAAACCTTCTCGGCTTTCTCCTCTACATCTGATGTCATATTCTTTTTGGTTCTCCTTTTGTTTTGCTATTTTGTCTTCCTAATTAGCCCAGGTGTTAAAGGGCATTTTCTAGTTATATTGTAGGGTCCCCCTTAGTTGTTCAAAAAGATGTGTTGGGGTATAAATAAACTGATGAGAGGGGCGTTGATGGAGGCTAGGATCTTCTTCAGATATTGTCCTCTGTCGATCTGTCGCGAGCGTTGGTGAACGGCTGATATTGGTGTTGAGGGTTGCCTTCTCGAGCGTGTGGATCTCAGTGGGCTTGTTTTAAGGCGAAGCCGAGCTATCTGCAAAAGAAGTCCCAGGGTGTTTATACCACCGTGGACCCTCCGCCGATCAAGTTAGCCGAGAAATTTGGGCAGAGTAGCAGCTTATTGGATTAAAATTGCGTTACCTGAGTCGTTTGGGAGAGGGGTTTTTATAGTGGTCACCTGGAGCGAGATCTTCGCCGGCCGTTACGCCCCTGGCGTTACGCCTGCATGAATAACCGGATCCCTCCATTAATGACGAAATACGCTCGTTAACGGGGGGATACGGCGGCGTGGAATGCGGGATGTTGGGTAGCGGATATCTTGTTTCTGGAGAAATACGTGGAGCCATGGCGGAGGCGCTTGGGCTCTGCGTCCTTGGTTGCTCGGTAGAACCGGGGCGGCTTAGCTCGTCGGGAGGCTCGGAGACTAGCAGGAGGCTGGGGAAGCTCGGTTCTGTGATAGCTCGGAGGCGAGCAGGGAGGCCGAGGAAGCTCAGCATGTAGGGGGCTCGGAGGCGAGCTGATGGTTCTTTGCAGGGGCAAGCATAGGAGTGTTCAGGGACCCGTCGAAGGTCGAGTCATGCCTTGAGACGGTAGCCCGGGAAATGCCTCCAATGTAAGATACTTGCCCTGTTTCCGTGAGCCCCGGGACCGTCATCTGCCAAACGTCGTGATCCGGAGAGTTCCCACTTATGAGTATTATCATCAAGCCCCACTCTCGTCCTGACCTATTTATGGGTCAGGTCGAGAGTGGTCTGTATCGGTTTCCCTGGCTCAGCCTGTTGTCAAGAATTTGTCAGCGCGGATTTCCGGGACGAATCGCCGTTGGGCGGTTGCGTCTTTCAGATCTTTGAGCCTGCTTGCCGTATCCCGGACGCTTGGATCTCTGAGCGTATCTTGGATGACGTCAGCGGATCAGGGGAAAGGACCGTGCATTTAAAGAGGAGCGCCGATTCGCTTGCACGTCCGTTGAGGCGCAGGCCATACGTCCGACACGGATTGACGAACGTGACAGGATGTCACTGTCGTTTGCGCCCGAAAGGACATCTCCAATGGTCGTTCGACAAGTAGGACGTCGACGGCTGGCCGACGCGAAGCTTCGTTTTGGCGGGAAACGATCTGGGCCGTCGGATGCATCCCCCCAAGCAGTATAAATAGGGGTGGCATCCCTCTAGGATTCATATTTTCGCCACTATTTTCCTTTGCTGCGAGAGATTGCTCGGCGCTCCATCCTTTGGATCGGATCCTTCACGCTCTTTCCTCGAAGAATCCTTCTTCCTTTGAGTCAGGTCAAATGTCTTCTTTTGAGGAGTCTGTTGAAATAGTTAAGGTAGAGTCTAGGGAGTCTTCCACCTTTTCTCGAAAGGGTTCCCTTGCTGCCTCCTCATCGTTGGACCTCCCCCGTAGAGTCAGGGTCACCCGCGCCGCTCGTCGAAAGGCGACGGCAAGGGCTCTCAAGGTGCACATCGGGAACGCTCGCGATACGCCCTCCATTTTGAGAACGAGCTTACTGAGATTCGGGCTCGCTTCGACATTCCCCCTAGCTATTCGCTACGTTTAGCTAGGGTGGACGAGAGGGCGGATCGGATGCAGGGTAAGAAGATTGCTCTGTACTTGGACGCATTCTGGACTGGGATGCGTCTGCCTTTTCCAACCGAGGTATGCGGGATACTTCGTTGTTTCCAACTCTCGCCGGGCCAGCTTGCGCCGAACTCGTGGAGAATCCTCCTCGAGTTTCTGGTCCGGTTGAAACTTGAGGAGATCCCCTTCAGCTTGACCCTTCTTACTTCCTTTCTCTGCTATAAAAATCACCCCAGCACCAGCAAGAGCGAGCGAGCCGAGCTGGGTGTACTTTTCCTTTAAAAAGCGTAAGGGTAGGACGGCCGGGTCGGGTGTGGTAGTCGTTCCTTCCCCCATTCACGAATGGAAAGAGAAATTTGTCTTTTGTCGGACCACCCGAGAGCGAGGATTGGCATGTGCCTACACAGTGGCACATGGCCGATTGCCCGAGGGCGAAGCAGTTGTCCTCCGAGGCGAGGGCGGTATCCATGTGGGAGTCAATCCGGCGGATCGACATCCTTTCCGAGCAGGTCCTTAGCTGGGCCGGGATCAGCCCCGCACACTTTGTGGGTAAGTTAGGAGATTGGACGACCTGTTTAGACTTAGAGTAATTTTCATTTTGCCCTTTTAATATCACTAACCTTCTCGTGCACTCTTTGTTTGCAGGGCAAATGAACCGCGCTAAGATCCTTGTTGTCATTGGCGCTGCGGCCCAGAAGAAGGCCGGGGGCGTGACCTTGTCCCGAGCAGGCCCGAGCTCGCCTCTGAAACCGTCCCCACCGGCGAAGTCCTCCACAGCGCCTCGGGCCCCCGATGACAGTCACGGAGGCGGCCAAAAGCATGCCCGAGACCCGGAACCCCAGGCAAGGGGGAGGAGGTGACCGAGGTCCTCCTCAAGAGAAAAAGGATGGTCTTCCGCACGCCGTCGACTAACATCCCCGAGGGGGTTCCGGTGCAGGAGGGGGACGTCTGCTTCGTGGTCCCCTCGGGGCTTTCCGTCACCGACAGCTTGCTTGCGGACATGGAGCAGTCGGCCGGAGGAAAGATTCCACGAGGGACCCTGAAGGCCCAAGTGGCCGCCATCACTCAGGAGGCTGTTCAGGTCGGTATTCGTTGAGTTGTTGTCTTGATTTTTTCCTTTTAGCCCGGACATTTCTAAGCCCATTGGTTGCTTTTCTCAGGTTCTCCAACATTGCGCCCTCATCGTCAACATGGAAGCCGAGGAGATCGCCCCGGCCTTGAAGAAGGTAGGGGAATCGTCTTCGGAGGCGAAGGATTTGCGCCTCCAGTTGCTGCAGGAGAAGGAGAAGGAGAAGACGACCGCTCTTGAGACCCGGTTGGCCGCTGGGGAGCTCATGCTCTCCAAGATCCAGGAGTCCTACCGGCTCCTGGACGAGTCCCACCGAGCCATGGAGGGCAAGTTGGAGGAGCTGGGTAAGCGCAACGCCTCAATGAAGAAGGCGAAAGACGCCGGCAAGAGGGAGACCGAGGCTGCGCTTGAGGCGGCGAAGATCGCCGAGCTTCGGGCTCGCAAGTCGGTGGACGCGCACAAAGCTTCAGACGGTTCTACACCGACCTCGGCGAAGCCTCCGCCATCGTTTGGCATGCAGCCCTTGATGCCGTCAAGAAGTTGATGCCGGAGTTTACGAACGGTGAGCTCCGTGCTCGGGTCCTCCTCTCAGTGTAAATGCCGCAAGCGGCTGGTGCCGGAGGCGAGGCGGCTATAGAAGCAGAAACCCCGGCCCCCGAGGGCGGCGTCGAACAAGGCGAGGTCTCGGCGGAGCCTGCTACCTGAGCTCCTCTTTATTTTTTCTTTGTAGTGAGTCTCCAGGCAATTTTTGTACGGTCGGGGAGCCCGAAATACCTTGTAAAAATTTTGGAACATGAAATAAACTTTGTTTATCTTTCTCGCCATGACATTTGGAACATGAAATAAACTGAGGTTATCTTTCTCGCCATGACAATGCGTTCCTCTTAGATGACGATCGCGCGTCGAGTACAAGTCAATTAACCACCAAGTGCAGGAAGGTCAGTGCCTTTCCCACCCCCGGAGTCGAGGTGGCGAGCGTTTACTTAGAATACGTCGGAAGATCCCTCCTTATAGGATGTCGGTATCTGCCCATTCCCTAGGGTTGGGCCGACGACCATGTCTTTTAGCTTGAGTTGAATAATAGCCAAGTTATGATTGGTCGGCGCTGACTGATGATGGCTTTCGATCCTTAGCGTAGGTGGGTAGGAAGTGATCCTTGGCGTCGGTAGGTAAGAGACTACCAGCCAGGGATTGACCGAACAGAGAAGCTGCTCGGTGACCTCTTGATGAGGGTTTTGATCCTTGGCTTCGGTGGGTAGGAGACTACCAGCCAGGGATTGACGGAGCAGGGAAGCTGCTCGGTGGCCTCTCGATGAGGGCTTTTGATCCTTGGCGTCGGTGGGTAAGAGACTACCAGCCAGGGATTGACCGAGCAGGGAAGCTGCTCGGTGGCCTCCCGATGAGAGCTTCGATCCTTAGCGTAAATGGGTAGGAAGTTACCCGCTAAGGATTTGCCGAGCAGCGTGGCTTCTCGATGAGGGCTTTCAATCCTTGGCGTCGGTGGGTAGGAGACTACCAGCTAAGGATTGATCGAGCAGGGAAGCAGCTCGGTGGCCTCTTGATGAGGGCTTTTGATCTTTGGCGTCGGTGGGTAGGAGACTACCAGCCAGGGATTGACCGAGCAGGGAAGCTGCTCGGTGGCCTCTTGATGAGAGCTTCGATCCTTAGCGTAGATGGGCAGGAATTTACCCACTAAAGATTGACCGAGCATTGAAGCTGCTCGGTGGCCTCTCGATGAGGGCTTTCGATCATTGGCGTCAGTGGGTAGGAGACTACCAGCCAGGGATTGACCGAGCAGGAAAGCTGCTCGGTGGCCTCTTGATGATGGCTTTTGCGTCGGTCAACCTCTCTTGACCCGTAAAGTCCGGAGGGAGAGACCGTCACATGCAACGCGTGGTAGAAACGCATGGGCTAGGCGTGACTCTCTGTAGTGCGCGTCGTTCCAACTTCCACCTGGCCTCTCGAGGGCATGGTCGCCACACGGCAGCTCTGTACTGGGAACTTTGAAAAGATCCCGTGAATCGCGCTGCCACGCGTGCAAACTTCGGCCTTTTGGGATTCCGTTGGGGCTATAAATAGCGAAGGCGAGTTGGTTATTTTTAGCTTTGCGTCCATGAAAAAATGGCAGGTTTCATCTACTCCATTCAAGAGATCATCTCACGTGACGACGTCTACTTGTACGATCAGGCAAGCACCGAGGAGACTGTAACCCTTCGAAAATCGTTTAGGCAGTTTTTCGGTAATCGGCTAATTTTTCGGCTTTTTCCGTAAAAAGTCAAAATTGATATTTTTCATTGTAGACCTAATTATACAAAATTTAAATAAGATATTACTATAATTTTGTCACTAAAATGTCATTTATAATTTTCTAGTTAAATAAAAAAAAATCGTAATTAATTATTTTTTTAAATTATTTTAAGCCTTTTTAAATATATTAAATTAGGGGTAAATACAAATTTAATTAGGTAAATTTCTTAATTAGGAGTCCTTATAAGCTAAAATATGGTGTTAATAAAATTGTATCATGTCTTGCAAACTTTTGGTTTAAAGGTGGGAAATTTAATGAAAAATGAATTAAAAAGGGGTTTTTTTGAAAAAGTTTTGATGTGAAAGCCAAAAGTGACCTTATATGATATTTTCCTCATGGAAATTTCTACACACCCTCTCATTTTTCCTCCTCCTAAGCTCAGGCCGAGCCCTCCCCTCCTTCAGCCCTCATTTTTTTTCCATTTTCTTTCTTCAAAAATCCATGAAAAAGTGCACAAAATCCACAAAAATGCACATTTTTCTTCTCTAATTCAAATCAAAACCCTAAGCCACCTCTTTCCCACCCTAAATTGTTTCAAAACAAGGTGAAAAGAGGTTTCTTTCAAGGGCAAGTGCAAGTTGGGGTTCACTTGGGAGGTATAATCCTAAACTAGTTGTTAATTTGTAGTTTAATAAAGCTAGTTTAGTATTTTAAAATGATTAATTTCATTGAAATGGTTAGTTTTGAAATTTCAAGTAAGGGATTTGATTGTGGATTAGGGTTTGAAGCATGGGGTTAGAGTTAAATTAGGGCTTTGGGTTTCTAATTGGTTGTAGTGGTTAATGGTGTGTTTATATGCTCGCTAAATCGACAAAATATCGATGTTTGCATTGAATCGGCGTTGAATTTGCTTGCTAGATTTTTATGAAAAATAGAATGCGTTCAAATTGCGTTAGGTTCGCAATATTATTAGCTTCGTATAGGATTATTAGAATGCGCGAACGCGGGGTTTCGTCTAGTCGGGTTGTAGTTTAGTCGATTTTCCCGAAATGACAATTCTAGTTTAACGATTAGCGATTTTCGTGCGTTTTTCCGCGCACCGAGTGCATGCTATGATTAATACGAGAGCGTGGATAATGGTATGTTGTGACTTGCATTGTGTTAGGTTTTGTAATCTTATGCTTGGTATTGTACAAATATAGGATCGGTCGGGGAAACTTCGGACACGGCGCGAAAAGGCAAGGCGGTGGCCGGATCGGATTAGCGGAGATTTCAGGTGAGTAGATGTATTCATCTATGGGGGAATCGTCCGAATGGCGCGATGCGCCCCCCCAAGTTAGGATTTCCTTATCCCTTGCAAGATTCATATTGTTAGTTAGCTTATCCATTCATGTACACTGCATACCCTTATAGCGAACAGTATATTAGATTGCATGGACATTCATCCATACTTATGCGATATCACTTTGTAGGACACGAACATCATTACCATTGGCATCTGTAGCACGCGCACTATTCATGTGACACACCTGCCTTTGGTAATTGACATGCCACGTGCACGATAGAACCTGTTCATCTAAATATCGTCACCTGCATTCATACTTGATATATGAAACTGCATCGCATGCATATATCTCGCATCATCATCATATTTACATAGAACTCTAGCCAAAATTCACATCGTGTGCATTGATATCATAGACATTTATCATATATAACATGCGGACATTATGATTTTCTTGATGATTTCAGTATTGCTGCGATTTCTGGATTTTTGGGAAAAACCGCAAGAATTTAACAAAACCTTATATTTATCATTTTCAAAACAAAGTTGCGGTTTTCTCGTGATGTATGTGTCGTCCACCATGAGTTTTCATGTTTTCTGTTGGATTTCGAGACCCGATTCGAGGAGTGGATGAACCGTCTCGGGTACATGGTGGGCCCGGTACGGTATCCCGGGGCAAGAAGATCGAGTTGTAGACGATGAGCCTGGCAGGGGAGGACTACCTACCGGTGATGTCTGGCGCGGCGGATATCCGGAGGATACCGACCGTTGTCGTGAGATTTATGATATGGGCCGATCCGGACTGACGGAGCCCGATATTGAGACAGATATGATTCCTTTTTGGTGTCGATGCTTGACACGGGTTTTCAGATGATTTCTTGATAATATTTAGCTATTATACAGATATTCATGTTCTAAAGTTAAGAATTCAATAACCTTAGCATTTAAAACACTTAAAGACTTAGTAATGACATTGCATACCTGTGCATGCATACTAGAGATATTATAGCACATATGGACATGCATGTTGTGGTGCATTGCGTGCATTCCTACGATTGCCTTATTAGATGTTATATTTACTCACGAGCTGGCAACTCACTCCCGTTGTGCCACAGTGTCTTGCAGGTCGGACCCGTCACTCTTGTAGCGGCGGCTATCTTATCATCAGCTCTTTTTTGCAGACTCGCGACATCGCCCGTAGGTGGGTTGCGAGCATATTTTATATCTTTTGCTTTATCATTGTATCTAGTATTCTCCATCTACCACTTTTTATATTGTATATGCGACATAGTGACGAGACTGAGAGATTTGTATATTGGTGGTTTCTTTTGGGTCGAGCTCACTTGAGCCGGCGTTGCGTTTTCTGATATTTTGGGTTTCTTCTATGCTCTTTTCTTGGTATTGCTTATATATTGCATGTGGTTGTGATCCGCCTTGGGCGAAGAGCTAGCTCCCGCTTGGGGATGCCATTTTTATGATTTCATATGTATTATCTTGTTGTACCCATTTTGGGGGATAGAAAATACAGGGGAGACTCTGCCGAAATTTTCGGAAATTTTTGATGTTTTAAAAAGGGATTCTATGCAACTTAAATGATTTTAAAACCATTTTCATTAAAGGTTTTCCTTCACTCTCTTTTGATTCTGGTTTAGATTTTCTGGGCTTTGGCTGACTTAGGTTACGGTACGCCTTTAGACGTCTCGTAATCTAAGTGTCAGTTACGTTCCGTACTTTCGGGTCGTGACAAAGTTGGTATCAGAGCGTAGGTTTTACCTTTCTAAGTATAGGACGACCTTGGTAGATGGAGTAGGTGACTTAAGCAGAGTGGCGTAGCGTGGGTATGATCCGCGGCATACTTACGATACGGTACTCCGCCTAAGTGACCTTAGGACAAAATTGCTTGTATTTCCTTTCTTGATTCCTTGCATTCCTTGATTCAATTGCAATGTCCTTATCAGTCCTGTTTCTTATTCCAGCTTCGATGCCGCCAAAGACTACGAGAGCTCAGCGGGCTGCCGCTAGGGATGAGATTCGGGCGGGCCCGTCTGAGGCGAGGATCGAGCGGGATGATACTCCTACCCCTCAGGGTCATACTGATCCGCCTTATCCAGACCGTATTGCCAGATTAGAGGCCGGCATGCAAGAGTTGCGGCAGATGATGGGATCTTTAGTTGAGTCCAGCCGGGCACAGAGATCCGAGGACGTTCCTTCCACCGCACAGACCACGATCGTACCTGCTGCACAGATGGTCACTCCTGCTGCTACTACAGACACTATCCCTGTTTCACTACAGGAGTTCATGAGATTGAGACCTTCAGCTTTTACCGGTACTGATGCGACAGAGGACCCACAGGCATTTCTTGATAGGATGGCTCGGATTTGCCGTTCGTTGAGGTGTTCTGATGATAGATTGGTGGAGTTTGCAAGTTTTCGTCTGGAGGGTCTTGCCCAGACATGGTACGACTCAGTAGAGAGAGGTCGAGCTGCAGGTCTGCCTTCTATGACCTGGGATGAGTTTACAGCTGCATTTCTTGCCCGTTTTCTTCCGGAGAGTGTCCGAGATGCTCGAGCCCGTAGTTTTGAGTCTTTGCGCAAGACTCCTGGGATGACAGTGTCGGAGTATGATATACAGTTTACCCAGTTGTCTCGATATGCTCCGTACCTAGTCGACACGGAAGAGAAGAGAATAAAGAGGTTTGTGCGAGGGCTTGATACACAGCTATTCCTTGCCATCGGCACCCAGCACTTTGATACATACGCAGCCGCGATGGATGCAGCCTTACTTTTGGAGGAGCGTATTTCCGAGACTCCGGTCGTTTCTGGGCCGAAGAGGATCCGTACTGATACGCCAGCTCAGCGGCAGATGGGCAGACATCGTGATAGATTATTTCCGGGAGATGGCGGAGGCAGAGGATTGAGACGAGGTCAGTTATTTGGCTCATATCCACAGACCCAGCAGTCGTCTCCAGGATGTTTTCGGTGTGGGAGTCGGTACCACCGTATCAGAGACTGTACCATGGGACGTCAGGGCGCGGCGACAGTCCCGCATGTGACTTTACCACCCTCACCACCTTCTCAGAGAGCTTTACTTCCTACTCCTGATGATGCTTCACGCCAGCCAGATGCTTCTAGAGGCCGTGGGCGTGGCGGTCCAGTTCAGAGAGGACGAGGCGACAGAGGCAGAGGCCGAGGCCGAGGTAGAGGCAGAGGACAGCCAGCTATTAGTGGTGGACAGGCCCGAGTGTTCGCGTTGACTCCTCAGGATGCACAGGCATCCAATGCCGTCGTGACAGGTACTTTGCCAGTATGCTCTTTTGATGCACGGGTATTATTTGATCCAGGCTCCACACATTCCTATGTTTCCACGTATTTTGCACCGAGGTTGGGCCGAGAGTCTTCTCCGTTAGATCAGCCGCTTGTCGTTATTACCCCGGTAGGCGAGTCTTTTGTTGCCCGTTTTGTGTACCGATCGTGTTCCGTTCGTATCGGGGAGAGAGATTCTTCAGTTGATTTGATTCTCCTCGATATGCTAGACTTTGACGTTCTTCTTGGTATGGACTGGCTAGCCACCTGTTATGCATCCGTGGACTGCCGTGAAAAGGCAGTCAGATTCAGTTTTCCTGATGAGCCGGTTCTTATTATTCAGGGAGATCGTAGTGCTACCCTTCCCAGCTTGATTTCTTCTCTTCGCGCTGGTCAGCTCTTAAGGAAAGGATGTCAGGGATTCTTAGCTTATGTTTGTGATACTAGCTCCACAGAGGTTCCTTTGGACCAGGTCCCTATTGTGAGAGTTCCCTGATGTATTCCCTGACGAGCTGCCTGGTCTGCCACCAGAGCACGAGATTGAGTTCTGTATTGACTTGATCCCTGGCACGGGGCCTATCTCTATACCGCCTTATCGGATGGCCCCGGCGGAGCTGAGAGAGCTAAAGGATCAGTTACAGGACTTGCTGGACAAATGGCTTATCCGACCGAGTGTGTCACCTTGGGGTGCTCCCGTCTTGTTTGTTAAGAAGAAGGACGGAAGTATGCGTTTATGCATTGATTATCGTCAGCTGAACCGGGTTACTGTGCGGAACAGGTATCCCCTACCCCGCATTGATGACTTATTCGATCAGCTCCAGGGTGCAGGGTTCTTCTTGAAGGTTGATTTACGGTCAGGTTATCACCAGTTGCTGGTTCGGAAGGAGGATATTCCGAAGACCGCTTTCCGTACTCGTTATGGTCATTATGAGTTCTTGGTGATGTCGTTCGGGCTCACCAATGCCCCGGCAGCTTTTATGGATTTGATGAACCGCGTATTCAGGCCGTATCTCGATCAGTTCATCATTGTGTTCATTGACGACATCTTGGTTTATTCTCGGAGCCGGGAGGAGCATGAGCAGCACTTACGTATCACATTGCAGACTTTGAGGGAGCATCAGCTGTTCGCCAAATTCTCCAAGTGCGCATTCTGGTTACACAGTGTCGACTTCTTGGGTCATGTGGTGACGAGAGATGGTATTTGCGTGGACCCGAAGAAGATCGAGGCAGTTCAGCGTTGGCCTAGACCAGTATCAGTTACAGAGGTTCGCAGCTTTCTAGGTTTGGCCGGCTACTATCGACGTTTTGTCCAGGATTTCTCCCGCATTGCTGCACCTTTGACCGGGTTGACCCGGAAGGGGGTTCCTTTTGATTGGACCCAGGCATGTGAGGATAGCTTCCAGCAGTTGAAGACTCGTCTGACTACTGCACCAGTGTTAGCATTGCCTTCAGGATCAGGTGGGTTCGTGGTATATTGTGATGCTTCTAGAGTGGGGCTGGGATGTGTATTGATGCAGCACGACAGAGTTATCGCGTATGCTTCTCGGCAGCTGAGGAAACACGAGCAGAACTACCCCACCCATGATTTAGAGATGGCTGCAGTGGTATTTACACTTAAGATCTGGAGACATTACCTATATGGTGAGTCGTGCCAGATATTCACTGACCACAAGAGTTTGAAGTATATCTTCCGGCAGCGAGATTTGAACCTGAGACAGCGCCGTTGGATGGAGTTGGTGAAGGATTATGACTGCGAGATTTTATACCATCCGGGCAAGGCGAATGTGGTGGCAGATGCTTTGAGTAGGAGGCCCGGAGGTAGCTTATCTTGTTTGAGCGCAGTGCAGATGCAGTCGACGGCGGATTGGCAGGTTTTATGTAACAGCAGAGTGCAATTCGAGTTTACTCCTACGGGGGGACAGCTAGCCCATTTCAGAGCATGCCCACAGTTACTTGACCGTATCCGCGAGGCACAGTCCGGCGATGCCCGTATCTTAGAGATTATTGAGCAAATTCGGCAGGGCAGAGTTTCTGAGTTCGTGATTGATGATCAGGGGATACTTCGATTTGGGACTCGACTGTGCGTGCCAGATTCAGAGGGACTGAGGCGTGATATTCTCGAGGAGGCACATAGATCAGTATACAGTGTTCACCCAGGTTCCACCAAGATGTACCGTGATTTGAGAGAGGTTTACTGGTGGGACGGGATGAAGAAGGATGTTACAGACTTTGTGTCCAGATGCCTGACTTGTCAGCAAGTCAAGGCCGAGCACCAGAGGCCAGCCGGCGAGTTACAGCCTTTGCCCATCCCTGAGTGGAAGTGGGAGCAGGTCTCCATGGACTTCGTTGTGGGTCTACCCAGGACCAGTCGAGGGTACGACTCTATTTGGGTGATTGTGGATCGACTGACGAAAGCGGCTCACTTTCTGCCAGTGAAAACCACTTTTGGATTTTCTCAGTACGCCCAGGTTTATATTGATGAGATAGTGCGACTGCATGGTGTTCCGACTTGCATCGTGTCCGACCGTGGCACCCAGTTTACCAGCCGATTGTGGCAGAAACTACAGGAAGCTTTGGGCACCTGATTGAGTTTTAGCACAGCCTTTCATCCGCAGACTGACGGTCAGTCGGAGCGTACGATTCAGACTCTTGAGGACATGCTCAGAGCTTGTGTTTTAGATTTCGGTGGTAGCTGGGATCGTCATTTGCCTTTGATCGAGTTTTCCTACAATAATAGCTTCCAGGAGACGATTCAGATGGCACCTTTCGAGGCTTTATATGGGAGGAGATGTCGATCGCCTGTATGTTGGACAGAGCTTAGGGAGAGCAGTATTTTGGGGCCTCAGATCCTACAGGAGACGACCGAGAAGATACAGCTGATTCGGGACAGGATGAGAGCGGCACAGAGCAGGCAGAAATCTTATGCTGACAGGCGCCGGCGCCGACTCGAGTTCACTGTTGGCGATCATATTTTCCTGAAGGTCTCTCCGATGAAAGGTGTGATGAGATTTGGGCGGAAAGGGAAACTGAGTCCTAAGTATGTTGGTCCTTTCGAGATCCTAGAGCGTGTTGGTCCAGTCGCTTATCGGTTAGCTCTTCCGCCCATCTTCCCCGATGTTCACCCCGTATTCCATGTCTCGATGCTCCGCAAGTACCTTCATGATCCTTCCCAGGCGATTCAGCACCAGACGATCCATTTAGACCATGATCTTTCTTTCACCGAGCAGCCGGTGGTCATTTTGGATCGGCAGGTGAAGAAATTGAGGTCGAAGGTTATACCGTCTGTCAAGGTCCTTTGGCGTAGCCCGAACAGCGAGGAGGTCACCTGGGAGACCGAGATCAAGATGAGGAAGAGATATCCCCATCTTTTTGAAGATACGCGTAGTTAAATTCTAAATTCGGGGACCGAATTTCTTTAAGGGGGGAAGATTGTAACCCTTCGAAAATCGTTTAGGCAGTTTTTCGGTAATCGGCTAATTTTTCGGCTTTTTCCGTAAAAAGTCAAAATTGATATTTTTCATTGTAGACCTAATTATACAAAATTTAAATAAGATATTACTATAATTTTGTCACTAAAATGTCATTTATAATTTTCTAGTTAAATAAAAAAAAATCGTAATTAATTATTTTTTTAAATTATTTTAAGCCTTTTTAAATATATTAAATTAGGGATAAATACAAATTTAATTAGGTAAATTTCTTAATTAGGAGTCCTTATAAGCTAAAATATGGTGTTAATAAAATTGTATCATGTCTTGCAAACTTTTGGTTTAAAGGTGGGAAATTTAATGAAAAATGAATTAAAAAAGGGTTTTTTTGAAAAAGTTTTGATGTGAAAGCCAAAAGTGACCTTATATGATATTTTCCTCATGGAAATTTCTACACACCCTCTCATTTTTCCTCCTCCTAAGCTCAGGCCGAGCCCTCCCCTCCTTCAGCCCTCATTTTTTTTCCATTTTCTTTCTTCAAAAATCCATGAAAAAGTGCACAAAATCCACAAAAATGCACATTTTTCTTCTCTAATTCAAATCAAAACCCTAAGCCACCTCTTTCCCACCCTAAATTGTTTCAAAACAAGGTGAAAAGAGATTTCTTTCAAGGGCAAGTGCAAGTTGGGGTTCACTTGGGAGGTATAATCCTAAACTAGTTGTTAATTTGTAGTTTAATAAAGCTAGTTTAGTATTTTAAAATGATTAATTTCATTGAAATGGTTAGTTTTGAAATTTCAAGTAAGGGATTTGATTGTGGATTAGGGTTTGAAGCATGGGGTTAGAGTTAAATTAGGGCTTTGGGTTTCTAATTGGTTGTAGTGGTTAATGGTGTGTTTATATGCTCGCTAAATCGACAAAATATCGATGTTTGCATTGAATCGGCGTTGAATTTGCTTGCTAGATTTTTATGAAAAATAGAATGCGTTCAAATTGCGTTAGGTTCGCAATATTATTAGCTTCGTATAGGATTATTAGAATGCGCGAACGCGGGGTTTCGTCTAGTCGGGTTGTAGTTTAGTCGATTTTCCCGAAATGACAATTCTAGTTTAACGATTAGCGATTTTCGTGCGTTTTTCCGCGCACCGAGTGCATGCTATGATTAATACGAGAGCGTGGATAATGGTATGTTGTGACTTGCATTGTGTTAGGTTTTGTAATCTTATGCTTGGTATTGTACAAATATAGGATCGGTCGGGGAAACTTCGGACACGGCGCGAAAAGGCAAGGCGGTGGCCGGATCGGATTAGCGGAGATTTCAGGTGAGTAGATGTATTCATCTATGGGGGAATCGTCCGAATGGCGCGATGCGCCCCCCCAAGTTAGGATTTCCTTATCCCTTGCAAGATTCATATTGTTAGTTAGCTTATCCATTCATGTACACTGCATACCCTTATAGCGAACAGTATATTAGATTGCATGGACATTCATCCATACTTATGCGATATCACTTTGTAGGACACGAACATCATTACCATTGGCATCTGTAGCACGCGCACTATTCATGTGACACACCCGCCTTTGGTAATTGACATGCCACGTGCACGATAGAACCTGTTCATCTAAATATCGTCACCTGCATTCATACTTGATATATGAAACTGCATCGCATGCATATATCTCGCATCATCATCATATTTACATAGAACTCTAGCCAAAATTCACATCGTGTGCATTGATATCATAGACATTTATCATATATAACATGCGGACATTATGATTTTCTTGATGATTTCAGTATTGCTGCGATTTCTGGATTTTTGGGAAAAACCGCAAGAATTTAACAAAACCTTATATTTATCATTTTCAAAACAAAGTTGCGGTTTTCTCGTGATGTATGTGTCGTCCACCATGAGTTTTCATGTTTTCTGTTGGATTTCGAGACCCGATTCGAGGAGTGGATGAACCGTCTCGGGTACATGGTGGGCCCGGTACGGTATCCCGGGGCAAGAAGATCGAGTTGTAGACGATGAGCCTGGCAGGGGAGGACTACCTACCGGTGATGTCTGGCGCGGCGGATATCCGGAGGATACCGACCGTTGTCGTGAGATTTATGATATGGGCCGATCCGGACTGACGGAGCCCGATATTGAGACAGATATGATTCCTTTTTGGTGTCGATGCTTGACACGGGTTTTCAGATGATTTCTTGATAATATTTAGCAATTATACAGATATTCATGTTCTAAAGTTAAGAATTCAATAACCTTAGCATTTAAAACACTTAAAGACTTAGTAATGACATTGCATACCTGTGCATGCATACTAGAGATATTATAGCACATATGGACATGCATGTTGTGGTGCATTGCGTGCATTCCTACGATTGCCTTATTAGATGTTATATTTACTCACGAGCTGGCAACTCACCCCCGTTGTGCCACAGTGTCTTGCAGGTCGGACCCGTCACTCTTGTAGCGGCGGCTATCTTATCATCAGCTCTTTTTTGCAGACTCGCGACATCGCCCGTAGGTGGGTTGCGAGCATATTTTATATCTTTTGCTTTATCATTGTATCTAGTATTCTCCATCTACCACTTTTTATATTGTATATGCGACATAGTGACGAGACTGAGAGATTTGTATATTGGTGGTTTCTTTTGGGTCGAGCTCACTTGAGCCGGCGTTGCGTTTTCTGATATTTTGGGTTTCTTCTATGCTCTTTTCTTGGTATTGCTTATATATTGCATGTGGTTGTGATCCGCCTTGGGCGAAGAGCTAGCTCCCGCTTGGGATGTCATTTTTATGATTTCATATGTATTATCTTGTTGTACCCATTTTGGGGGATAGAAAATACAGGGGAGACTCTGCCGAAATTTTCGGAAATTTTTGATGTTTTAAAAAGGGATTCTATGCAACTTAAATGATTTTAAAACCATTTTCATTAAAGGTTTTCCTTCACTCTCTTTTGATTCTGGTTTAGATTTTCTGGGCTTTGGCTGACTTAGGTTACGGTACGCCTTTAGACGTCTCGTAATCTAAGTGCCAGTTACGTTCCGTACTTTCGGGTCGTGACAGAGACGTACCGGGCAGTGGTCCAGCGCGTGGAGGAACACTTCGGCCGTCTACTTCCCCGGCGATACTTTAACATTATCTAAACAAGCTAGCTTAGGGTTTAAAGGTTGGCTCTGATAACATGTTGGGTTACGGCAGCGCCCCGGCCATCAAACCGTGGCAAAATGCGGAACAAAAATTTTCTAAACTGGCGCTACCATTATCCGATGCCCGGATCTACCTTAAACCCTAAACTAGCAAGCTATATATAAGAAGTTGGATGCTTATACCGAGTTAATCCGTGTTCTTCGGCCTTCAACCATCATCCCTACGCTCCTAGTGGCTCCTTGATCGAGTTTGGTTGCCGGTCTTCCTCCATCTACGATGATCCACCTGAGGAAAACGGCGCAAGCTTCAGCCTCACGAAATGAGGCAACCGACGCTCCAAGGTTGCTAGTAATGGAGAGTGGAGGTGTAGAAATGTGTCATTATATTTTTTTCTCATCACAATTGCTCAAGGGAGCAACCATGGAAGATGAAGAAGGTGAGGAAACAATGGCATGAGCAACTCAAGAATTGGCTAAGTGATGAAGTGAGTATAAGAGTGTAAGCAATAAAGCAAGTGAAGAAAGTTGACCAAGTCCCACCAATACTTGTGGCTGCCCTCTCTTTTTTCTCTCAATGATTCACACAAAATCTTTTCCATTTTAGCAATAAACAATTGCAAACCATGTCTTGACCCATGCTCATGCCAACTCACCCTCCACCTCATTTCCTAATTGATTTTCTAAAAAGAAAATTAATTAATGAGGTGGACATCTTCTAGAAACCATTCCATATAAATACGGAATCCAACCTGGTATACATATCGAAATACATATACGCGTATTCGTACAAAAATACGAATAGCCAAGAGAGAAAATGAATAGTGAACAATAATACGAGAATACATATATATAAATACATATATAAATTATTAAATCAAAACCTGATTAAATAATCCGGCTTAATCCTAAGTCGCTAATATTATCAACCGTCCGATTAAAGTCTGTGCAACGTGTGCACATATTTAATCGGACACCTGTATATACCAACATTCGTCATCAACACCATATCACCTGAACCGTGAAAACCCTCTGTGTGAGACTCTAAAGACTCGTCAATACACTGGCAGTGGATTTAACCACAAGCACGTCAGCGGCACTAGCTGTACGTAACGGCTACCCAGGTATTGAGCGAAAAGGAGACCGACGAGCAAACTCATCATAAACCCCTACTGAGCCTGACAGTGACAATATCCGTACAGTCCGGTCTATTCGTCTAAGAGTATCACATATCGAGTCTAGGGGGTAGATAAAGTCAGACCCCTAACAACGCGGCATTTAGTGTCGGCATGAAACCCATCACCACCTGAGAAACTATCGATCCTGGATTGGTAATTCTCGTCCACCATGGCCATAGATTTCTGGTGATGGTCACCCGTGCACAACGCGACATCAACCCCCAATACCGGAAGAAGCGAATTTCCGACGATCCGATTACTGCCTCCATGTGGCTCGGGACTGTACCCAACTAAAACCTGTTTGCACGACTCTTTTGAGCCGTGGTAGGATAGTAATCAAAGCACAGTTGGAACTCACATGAGACAAATGACGATCTCAGGTCGACAGACTAACCTGTACACATGTCACCTGGGAACTGCCATCTGACAATAGGTATAATACCAACTAGCACGTTCCCGGTGAGTCCGTCCAGTGTACTCATAACCCAATGAGCACATGTATACTATCTTCGGTGAACAAACTAACACCAATGACTTGTGAGACCTGGCCACCGCCCCTCGTCGGGGTCTCGATCAGTATACACTGGTCTACACTGGAGTAACGATGCCCAGTCTCGATACTCCCACGGCTAGGGACATTTAAGGATGTGCTTATAGACCCCAGGCTCCCACGTATATGATCGTCATCATAATGCTGGTAGTCAAGCAAGAACCCTATGGGCTCTATCAACATGTAATAGTAATGATAAAGACAAACAGATAGCATACTATCATCTCGAGTAAAACTGTTCTACCGGGTATGGGTCCTCCCTCAATCATCACAATCACCTGCCTGCGATTACAATAATTGCCTTAAGGGCACTATAGCCAGCAATCTCCCACTTACACTTAAGACCAATTATTGCGGTGTCGCACTCACAGCTGGTGTGATACCGAACACCCAACTTCTCTAGTAATCAGTTTCGCAAAGCCCGTTTGCGAAACTATTGCGTTCGAGAAATAGCCTCAGTGAATGGATCCGCTCCAGTGTTTCTTTCTGTATCTCTCTATATCTCAACTTCGTGGAGAAAACTATCTTCCGAAATGAATAATATCTGTCTTAGAATTTGTCTGGATATCTGATGGGACCCAGTTCACAAATGAACTTCAAATCCAACAAACTTCTTAGACTGTATCGTCCATTGAATTTAATCAGTATCCTGCGTCATGCCTTTCCTCAGTATCCGCTTGGACCACCTGTCCAACATACTGCCCCTCAGAAGAGAGAAAAACTATAACTCTGACAGTCACTCTGTCATCCAGGTCACCTTGGAAGCCTGAAATGATAACAATTTCCTAAGGAGGTTGTCGTTACCATATCCCAAGAACATTCACTTATGTTCATAAACCGATTCCCTACATTTCTCGAGCATTGGATTAATATATGTTTATTGCAGCTGGTGCAAAAACATCTGGTATGGTACTTGACATTTCATGATTAACTCAATTGCCTAAGCAAGTGATATGCTAATCATGTAGATCCCTCTCTCCTTTAGTCTGTAAAACACCTTTAGAGAGGGTGACTCCATCATCTGCAGGTACACCACCATGCCAGGAGTTGTCCATTCTAAAATACCTTTAGAATAATGTCAAAGTACCCAGATTAGGATACTTTCCAAATCTAGATCTAAAACCATAGATCTAGTAACCAGAAACCCTGATGTTATATCTATATCCTATGTAGAAAAACAACTTTGTGACAACCATAGTATAACCGATCGTAGTATAGGAATATCTCTTCCTATCAAGTGCATGCCATCCCAATACCTGGACATCACTCTCTACTACCTTCTTACCAGATCCATCTCTTATTCTAATGAAGTCAAAGCCTATGACTGTCACATAAAAAATAGATGATCCTTTTCCGATATACCTGCTTTAGTCTATAAATAGACATAATTTACTTGCCTACTATATTTCCGTTGCTCCCACTGACTACAACAACCCTCTGGCAGAGTCATATACACGTGCACTTCCAAAGCTAGTTTAGAACGACACTATACTCATCCTCCTGCCGGGTCTTATAGTCTAGAACAGCAGCAATGGAAGGTCTGGATAAACAAGAAACTCCCCGTCACCATTTCTGAGAAGACCGAAGTACCTCTCGGATGTCTGAGATTACCCACCAAATCTGTGGAGCGGCTAATGGAATGTGAAACTAATTGAATTCTTAAGTTTTATTAAATCTTCAGTGTTCGTTTGTGGTTCTGGAATCACTTCCAGTTCTACCATACTCCCACTTCTGTTTTTCTGAAAAAATCCATTTTACTAAAACTGTGGCGAGTGAAGAACAATATAAATATTGATCTTCCTGATGGTAGAAAGTTAACTCTCGTCAAAGTCCGGAATAACCCACAAACAGCCATTACTGAAACGTGCCTTGAGTTTATACGGATTCTGGTTTTAAGTATCAGCCGGACAACTCCCTATACCTTAACATCATCAAGATATAAA
Organism: Agapanthus africanus; assembly: GCA_030015575.1. NCBI lineage: Eukaryota > Viridiplantae > Streptophyta > Magnoliopsida > Asparagales > Amaryllidaceae > Agapanthus > Agapanthus africanus. The sequence continues at coordinate 692,862,956 of CM057339.1, read as the reverse complement.
TTGATTCTATATATATCTAATATAGAAACAAAAGCACTAATTTAATTAGAACCGAATTCAAAATCATGCAACTGTCTCCAATGCATATCAACCAAATGGAAAGATGCCAATCAGCATTATTCATTTAGTAGTGCATCCTTAAATGAGTGAGCTGAAAGAGAAGCAAGTTCTCAAAACCATTACTATCAACGGAATACCAAACACATGTATCTACATCTTTGACCATCTTGAAGAATGCTGATACTTCCAACAAATGGTTCTCTAGTTTATTCTTATACCTATAACTTCTCAATATCTGGACCTTGCATTTCAATGAAATACTTGTCTAGAACCGGAGAAGTCATGAGTAAACAGAATATAGTATGAGTACCAACCCCTTTGTCCTAATGGACACTGGACAACATACAATTCTTTGTATAAGTCTCCTGAGTTCAATAACTCAAACCCCGTGCGTCGTAGGTTGAAAAATTGTACTATAGTTAAGAAGAATTATACCGTTGTTGAATGCACCTTACCTAACCATCAACTGATATAGGTAAATGTCACAGACATAATTTCAAAAGGTTATATCTCACTTTATAAAATAAACATACAGATATATCAGTTTGAAATTCGTGCATAATAACGGATATTCAAAACCAAATATTTGCCATCCGGCAAAATCCAGATGATTTCCTAAAATATCACCAATTACAACGAATTCTGATATAATGAGGATCTAATCACCCAATTCCCAATATCTTACTCCCACTCATCATCCATAATAACATACAGATGTAAGAAAATGATCTGGTAAACACATACCCTGGAGTTGGATTCCAATTAGGAAAACAGTTTTCAATTAATATCACACAGTGAAACTGAAACATTAAAATGTTTCAAAAGGGGTTAACCGGTATTCCTAGTAACGCCTCTTTCACTATCCTGATTCATGACAGTAACCATATACTTACCTGCCCTCACTCCAATCCCTTTATTATGTCTTTACTTATTACCCTTCTGTACACCTTCTTTAGCTTAATTGGTTTACTTCCTTCCCTACCCTTCGGCACCAACCTAATGTTTGGAAGAAGACTATCCAATAAGCGCAATAGATGTACTCTCCTAATCCTAGGAGCCCTCGCAACCTGAGAGAAGGTAAAGGAAAAACACATCTGAATAATCCTATTCTATTTCTCCTGAACCGGAGATCATCCTCGAATCTGGAACGAATTCCTTCGAGTCTGTATGTAACTATACGATAGAATATCCAATAGGAATGGATATCCGTAGTGATACGGAGTGTTCTGGAGAAATCCAAAGTGGATGTGAGAGTGGCAGGGGTATACACTGTTTTGTCGTGAATGATAGCAGTTGCAATTTTCTTTGCCGTTATTCTAATCCCTTTATTATGTCTTTACTTATTACCTTTTGTACACCACACTTAGGCTTATTGGTTTTCTTCCTCTCCCACCTTTCGACACCTGTCTATAGTCTGGAGGAAGACTATCCAATAAGCTCAATAGGTGTACCCTCTCCTAATCCTAGGAGCCCTCACAACCTGATAGAAGGTAAAGGGAAAAGACAACCGAATAATCTTATTCAATCTCTCCAGAACCAGAATCCATTCTCGAATCTGGAACAAGTTCCTTCGAGTTCGTATGTAACTATACGATAGATTTATTCAATGGAAGAGGATATTCGTAGTGATACGGGTGTAGGGTGTTTTTCGTCACCCCATTGAGATGGGAATACGCGCGCGCGCTTGTCAGGCGTACTACAGATTCCCCCTGCCTAGGGTAGGCCGGGGTTTAATGATTGTGGGGATCCGAATCTCCGGCAGCCGCGGACTAAGCTGCCGTTAATTACCCCTCGCCTTTGGAGCGAGGGAACCTCCGATTGACGGGTTAAACTGGTCATGCGAACTCAATGTGCAGTGTACATGTGTGTGCAAATATGTATACATATATATATGTATGTATATATGTATATATGTATATATATAAAAGAAAGAAAGGGAAAAGGCATCCAAAGGATGTGTGGGGGCAGCACCTTGGACGCTGTGCGCCTAGGTGCTGTGCGCTCAGGCGCTAGAGTGCCACGTGTCAGCACGTGGGCGCTCTGCGCTTGAGCGCTGGGCGCTTGAGCGCAAGCGCGCCACGTGTCGGCACGGGGGCGACTTGCGCTCGAGCGCAAGCGTGCCACATGTCGGCACCGTGGCAACTTGCGCTTGCGCTCCACGTGTCGGCACGGGGGCGACTTGCGCTCGAGCGCTTGCGCTTGAGCGCAAGCGCGCCACGTGTCGGCACGCAAGCGCTCTGCGCTTGAGCGCTGGCGAGAAAAGGAGGCTTTTAGCCTAAGAAACAGAAGCTGGGCTTCAGAAAGGAAATATTTGTTATGTGTATATATATGGAGGTAAACTCCTGGGATGTTTTGAAGCTGATGAAGGGGGTTCTTCTTCTTCCTCCTGTTGTTTGGCCGGATCTTAAAGATCAAGAAGTAGGAGATTTTAAAAATCACTCCTTTTTGAGATCTGATGGGAGATCTGAGTTCTCCTTTGTGGGTTTTGTGGTGGAAAGCTACTTAGTTTTGGAAAAGAAAGAGTAAAACTCTTGATTTAATTCAAAAGAAATGAGAAGGTTTAGAACCTTGGAGAAGGAGCAGGAGGCACAAAGAACCCTAGTTTTTGGGGGAATGAAAAGTGTTATGCTTTATTCATCATCATGTTGCCTTATATAGACTTACATATTTACATTTAGCCCCTTGGGCTTTACAAAAATGGCATTTTAGCCATCCCATGGCTCATGTGCCATTTCATTTTTGCACATAAGCCATGGGCTTACAAAATATTGGTTTTATGCCCATTTTGTTTACATTCATTCATAAAAAATTACATAAAAATTATTTATTACATGGTCTATATTTTGTCATGGAGGAGGCTGGCCGCGGGCTCGACTTGGGCATGGGCCCGCTTGACCTGGGCTTGGGCCCACCTAGCTTGGGGGTTGACCCTGACTTTAACTCGGTCAACCGGGGTGTAAATTTTTACCCCAACAAAGTGCCCCCCATCAATAAATGCACACCGCACATTTGAGTTGTGTGCATGAAATTGATGGATCTTGAAGTTGGACTTCGAGGAAGAACATCATTCCAGGAGCGGAGCATCATCCCGGGGAGCCTGATTCCCGGGGATCGGAGCATCATTCTGATTCGTGGAGCATAATTCTAGGCGGAGCATAATTCCAGGGATCGGAGCATCATTCCGATGATCGGAGCATCATTCCATGGTTCGGAGCATCTTTCCGAAGAGCGGAGCATAATTCCAGGATTCGGAGCATCATTCCGAAGGGCGGAGCATGATTCCAGAGTTCGGAGCATCTTTCCGAAGAGCGGAGCATGATTCCAGAGTTCGGAGCATCTTTCCGAAGAGCGGAGCATAATTCCAGGGATCGGAGCATCATTCCAGGATTCGGAGCATCATTCCGAAGAGCGGAGCATGATTCCAGGGATCGGAGCATCATTCCGATGAGCGGAGCATCATTCCAATTTACGGAGCATAATTCCAAGGATCGGAGCATCGTTCCGATGAGCGGAGCATAATTCCAGGATTCGGAGCATCATTCCGATTTGCGGAGCATAATTCTACGGTTCGGAGCATCATTCCGAAGGGTGACAGACATTCTAACCGAAGCATAATTTCGATGCGGAGGTTGATTCCCAGGCGAAGCATAATTCCGACAGAGAAGGCAAATACTCCGAGGCGAAGCATGATTTCGACATAGGGTACATTCTGAGACGGAGCATGATTCCGAGGCGAAGCATAATTTCGACAGGGAAGGAAGGTACACCGAGGCGAAGCATCATTTCGACACGGGTGCACATTCTGAGACGAAGCTTGATTCCGACGCAGAGCTTGTTAGTTGATTTGATTCCGAGGCGGAGCATAATTCCGGCAGGGAAGGTAGATATCCCGAGGCGAAGCATGATTTCGACACGGGGTACACTCTGAGACGAAGTATGGTTCCGACGCAGAGCTGGTTGGTTGATTTGATTCCGAGACGGAGCATAATTCCGGCAGGGAAGGTAGATATCCCAAGGCGAAGCATGATTTCGACACAAGGTAAATTCTGGGACGGAGCATGATTCCGCCGTAGAGGTTGTTGGTTTGATTTGATTTGGGTTGACATCATCATCGCTACACTGGAATATGGTACCAGGAGCGAATCATCATTTGTCATGAGAGGATTTGGGGATTGGTTTTTTTGTTTGGCATCAGTATCGCTACACTGGAATATGGTACCAGGAGCGAATCATCATTTGCGTTTGCTTATTAGGAAACGATGGCTTAGGAGACAGGTTTTAGGTCCCTATCGCCTAAGACTTTTCAATTTTGTGAGCCGTAAGGGTCTCACAAAGCATTTTCTCCCTACGGGTCGCAAGGATCCCGTAGGTGTATTTTCTCCTTAGGAGTCGTGAGGACCCCCAAGTGTGTTGCTCCTTTGTGAGTCGTAAGGATCTCACGCGGGAATTTTCTCCTCACAAAGTCGAGAGGACTTTGCGAGTGCATTTCATCTTTTTTTTTACGAGTCTGCGCCCTTTCGGGTTTTCACAAACTCGCCGGTAGTCCTGCTGTTTTTACTCACGGAGCCCTTTCGGGTTTTCATCCGTGCCCATTTTGCTTGTGGACATATCCTTTTTTATTTTTATTTTATTATTATTTTTTTTGGAGAGATTGGGATTGTTTTACGCCCGTGGATTATATACGGTTTTGCAGGATGTATGCTCCAGACCGTAGGGCCATAAAAATTTTTTGGGACTTTGTTGGCGTCTGCATCGCTGCACTGGAATATGGTACCAGGAGCGACTCATCATTCGCCGTTGGGGATTTGGGAGCGATGGCTTAGGAGACAGGTTTGGATCCCTATCACCTAAGACTTTTCAATTTTATGGGCCGTGAGGGTCCCATAAAAGCATTTTCTCCCTACGAGTCGTAAGGATCCCGTAGGTGTATTTTCTCTTTAAGAGTCGTGAGGACTCCTAAGTGTGTTTTTCCTTGGTGAGTCGTAAGGATCTCACGAAGGTTTGTTCTCCTCATGCATCGTAAGGACACATGAGTGGATCTTTACAATGAAGCATAACTCCAAAGGCGGAGACCAGCCGCGTAACTGGTGGTTGCGGTGGGGCATGGGTATGCTGAGAATTATTTGAGCCCGTGGATTGTATACGGTAGTCAATTTGGGGACTGGCCGTAGGGCTTGAAGAATTTTGGGAAATTGGATTTTGGTTGGCGTCTGCATTGCTGCACTGGAATATGGTACCAGGAGCTACTCATCATTCGCCGTTGTTTTTTTTTGTTTTTGTTTTTGTTTGTGTTGTTTTTGTTTGTTTTACCGCGACTGCTCTATCATTTCAGCTTTTCTTATCGCGAAGGTCGCGATTGCCCTATCATTTCGGCTTTTATTCGCGGTTGCCCCATCATTTCGGCTTTATTTTCATTTTTATTTTTATTCGCTGATTTTTATTGCGAGTTGCCCTATCATTTCGGGTTTTTTTTTATTTACATATTTTTTTTTTACATTCCCAGTTTAACGACTTAGAGGTCGACTGTTCCCAGTTTAATGACGTGGTGGTCGACTGTTTTCAGAGAAAGGCAGATGTCTGAGAGAATCGGTTTCACGAAGAACTTCAGTCTCCATTTGTATGAAATTGGCGGTTGCAGCTTGACCGTTTGTTAACACGCCTTTGGACAGTTCTATCTCTCCTGCCTTGTATTGCTTTTCGACCCAATCTTTGAAGACGAAGCAGTCCTCAATGGCATGACCTATCACTCTGTGATAGGGGCAGTATTTAGGGTCGTCGGTCCTATTCGCTTCCTGCGGTCTTTTTGACTCTGGCAGTTGTAGACCGTTCTTCAGGACGTCTTTGAATATTTTACGGATCTTGTCCCTTCTGAAGGAATAGACCTTATCCAGCTTCTCTTTCAGTGGAGATTCTCCTCCATCTCCGAACACTGGCTTCCGAGGCTGGTTGGCGCTAGGTCCGCTCATCCCTTGCTTATTTCGGTTAGCCGAAATGTTGAAAGATTCAGAATCATCGGAGTTCCCGCCTTTTCGATTATCGTCCTTCCGGTTTCTCCAGGACCTATTGTTATTTTGAGAATCCGAGGAGGACTCCTGTTTTGAGCGCTCCAGCATCTGGACTTTCCTGGTCAGCTCTTGGAATGTTTTGAGACCCGCGGTGCATAAAAACGGGGCCATCCAATTGTTGAGATTTCCGACGAGGAGACTGACAGATTGGTCCTGCTCTATCGGCGGTTCGCATTTGACGGAGAGATTACGCCATCGGGTTATAAAATCTGTGCTGCTTTCGTCGCTCTTGGGCTTGGTCCTTACGAGCTCGGCAATGGTAATCTTATCGCTGACGCTCATGAACCTCTGCCGAAACAGAGACTCCATTTGGACAAAAGTTATGACGGAGCCATCCGGTATGCTCGCGTACCAGTCGAAAGCAACATCGGTCAAGCTATTAACGAACTGGAGGAGGAGAAGCGCATCATTGCCCCCAGTATTCCCGCATGAGGCTCTGAAGTGGGCGATATGCTGATTCGCATTTCCCGTCCCATCGAATCTTCCGAATTTGGGGATGACATAGCCGCTAGGAAATTCTACCAGATCATACTGAGCAGGATATGGTCTCCCACTACTGCTGATATCTTTTTGCGCTTCGGCTTCGGCCACCAATGTTTTGACTTTGCTGGCAACCAAATCCATGATTTGATCTTGAGTTAGCGGGCTACTGTCATCGGTAGCCAAGACATTTCCCGAGATAGGATGCGACTGGTTTTCATGTAGTTCGCCCACTTTTGGATTTGAGGGAATAGGCGTCGGCTGCTTTGGGACACCATTTCCCGGTTCACGAGCAGAGCCCTCCGCTTGATTGGGCGGCTGAGAGGCAAGTCGGGCCGTGAGCTGCATCACGACATTCGTCAAGTCATCGATTTTGGAGTAGAGTTTGTCCATCTTCTTGTCTTTGTTTCTGAGCTGCTTTCGGAGCTCTTGAAGCAGCTCTTGCTCCGCGGTCCTGGGGCGGAAAGTCGGCTCTTCTTCGCTTTCCGAGCCCGACTCCTCATGGACCGAAGGGTCTTTCCGCCCATCGTCCTCATCAAGAGGGTTTACATCACCCAGCAGAGGCGGCTGTTCTTGGGAAGCGGCCACCACATTCAAGCCAGATTGGGTTTGAGATGTGGTAGCCCCGTCCTTGCTCTTGCTGCGCGTGCCCACCATGTAGACAGTGTGGACCACATACCCAGCCATTTCCTCATCTTCGGCGGGGTAACCCTGTTCTTCGAACCTCATGAGGTTCAGCTTGGCAGGAGCCCTAGCCCTTTTGTTGGCTCTATATCTAAGCCTTTTCTCCCTCAGCTTCTCGATTTTGAAGGCTTGGCTGGCATCCGCTACCCGGGAAGCCATTGTGAGTTGATCAACGGGGAGCTTAGAGAAGACACCCGATCGAGCATTTGTCAGGGGCGCCGCTGGAGCTTGCTCGGGACGCGTTGTAGCTTTGTTGGTGTTGATGGCCTTGCCCCCAGCTGGGGCCAAGGAAAGTCGTTCAGATACCGACTTGCGTTTGGGTTGGGGCGCCCTTGAGATCACCACATTTGGTCTCCTGCCTTTCGAGACCGGTTTGTCTGCCACCGGGGCTTGAGGAGCTGGGATGGCGCCAATTGGTATGAACATAATAGAGCCGAAAGGTAGCAGCGGCTCCTCCCATTGTCGCCCGAGACTGGCCGGAAGAACCGTCCTGGAGTCTATCTACATCGTGTAGGAGACGGGAGTCGTGCTGAGAGCTGAGTTCATCTTTGGAGACATTGTTGAAAGGTGATTGCTTGAAGATCTGCATGAAAGAGCATTATTTTAGTATAAATACAGGTATATATAATGATTGAGTTCGCATGAACGCTTAACCCGAAATATGGGAGGAGAGATAGGTCCCACCGGGCGTACCAAAATCTGTAGGGTGTTTTTCGTCACCCCATTGAGATGGGAATACGCGCGCGCGCTTGTCAGGCGTACTACAGATTCCCCCTGCCTAGGGTAGGCCGGGGTTTAATGATTGTAGGGATCCGAATCTCCGGCAGCCGCGGACTAAGCTGCCGTTAATTACCCCTCGCCTTTGGAGCGAGTGAACCTCCGATTGACGGGTTAAACTGGTCATGCGAACTCAATGTGCAGTGTACGTGTGTGTGCAAATATGTATACATATGTATATGTATATATGTATATATATAAAAGAAAGAAAGGGAAAAGGCATCCAAAGGATGTGTGGGGGCAGCACCTTGGGCGCTGTGCGCCTAGGTGCTGTGCGCTCAGGCGCTAGAGTGCCACGTGTCGGCACGTGGGCGCTCTGCGCTTGAGCGCTGGGCGCTTGAGCGCTGGGCGCTTGAGCGCAAGCGCGCCACGTGTCGGCACGGGGGCGACTTGCGCTCGAGCGCAAGCGCTCCACGTGTCGGCACGAGGGCGACTTGCGCTCGAGCGCTTGCGCTCGAGCGCAAGCGCGCCACGTGTCGACACAGGGGCGACTGGCGCTCGAGCGCTTGCGCTCCACGTGTCGGCACGGGGGCGACTTGCGCTCGAGCGCAAGCGCGCCACGTATCGACACCGGGGCGCTCGAGCGCAAGCGCGCCACGTGTCGACACGCAAGCGCTCTGCGCTTGAGCGCTGGCGAGAAAAGGAGGCTTTTAGCCTAAGAAACAGAAGCTGGGCTTCAGAAAGGAAATATTTGTTATGTGTATATGTATGGAGTTAAACTCCTGGGATGTTTTGAAGCTGATGAAGGGGGTTCTTCTTCTTCCTCCTGTTGTTTGGCCGGATCTTAAAGATCAAGAAGTAGGAGATTTTAAAAATCACTCCTTTTTGAGATCTGATGGGAGATCTGAGTTCTCCTTTGTGGGTTTTGTGGTGGAAAGCTACTTAGTTTTGGAAAAGAAAGAGTAAAACTCTTGATTTAATTCAAAAGAAATGAGAAGGTTTAGAACCTTGGAGAAGGAGCAGGAGGCACAAAGAACCCTAGTTTTTGGGGGAATGAAAAGTGTTATGCTTTATTCATCATCATGTTGCCTTATATAGGCTTACATATTTACATTTAGCCCCTTGGGCTTTACAAAAATGGCATTTTAGCCATCCCATGGCTCATGTGCCATTTCATTTTTGCACATAAGCCATGGGCTTACAAAATATTGGCTTTATGCCCATTTTGTTTACATTCATTCATAAAAAATTACATAAAAATTATTTATTACATGGTCTATATTTTGTCATGGAGGAGGCTGGCCGCGGGCTCGACTTGGGCATGGGCCCGCTTGACCTGGGCTTGGGCCCACCTAGCTTGGGGGTTGACCCTAACTTTGACTCGGTCAACCGGGGTGTAAATTTTTACCCCAACAACGGGGTGTTCTGAAGAAATGCAAATGTGATATAGAAGTGGCAATGATATATGCGACACCGTGACATTCCAAAAGCCAAAGTGTTTTAAGAAGGTGCGGTTAACTTGGTTCATGAGTTTTAGTCAAGGATCGGGCCATGGTTGCAGCCAAAGAGAAAGAGAAAAGAAACACTCAGCGTGCACTCTAATCTAGATCAGAATGGTTAATCTCTTTATCTAATCTGGATGGCTCCCACTGTTTCCTCGAATTCTCCTCCAAACCTAAAAGGAGAATTAGTTGGGATCATCTAAAATCACCCGAGGCGTAATCCTGCTCATCGGTGGGAATCGGGATCCAACTATCATTGCATGATAACTTGATGGAAGACACTCAAGTCACCACACTCCAAAAGGTATGCGCATGCCTGGCAAGTTTCCTGTATGTTTGAAACTCCCGATGTGATTTTTACCCCAAGCGGCTTATGACCTTGACAGAGGTCACATATCATAAGTCGCAAGTCAAGTTCAACCCGCCATTGTCCTGGATTAACTTAGACCCACCCGCACGTGCCCTTGACAGAGGTCAAAATGACCGTGCGACTGTCCTAACTAATCGCATATCTATACAACAAACAAGCATTACCCAGCTACCAAACACTGTGCCTTGACAGAGATCAACATACACAGCATGGATACTAAGTAATACCTGTAAGAAATGATGGAGGGCTACAGCTGATTTTTGGCGAAAAACGTTTAACGTAATGAACTTGATATCGTTGAAGGAATCCAAGTGGTTTTACAAATATATAGTGGCGAAAACTTTTGCTAAAGAGGTCACTCCCGGTGAAGGGATCTCGGCTCTTTCCTCATCGAATGAGGTGCATGATATTTCAAACTGAATACCACGATGCAAAGCAAAAAGAATCGACTATAGCGAAGTTATTACGTTGACGTCAACTTTTACTCAAGGGGTCACTCCCGATGAAGGGATCTCGGCCCTTGCCTCGCCAAATGAGGTGCTGGATATTCATAACCGAATACCATTGTGCAAAGCAAAAGAGAACGTCTGTAATGTCAGTTTTTAAAAACTTGGTTCCAACAACATCATATAGGTTTGTTTTATCCTTGCATTGATAAGAATCAATGCATTCTCATCAATTAATCATACCAGAAAAGAACGAAAATATATGATGTACGTATATACCATCCGCATTCGCCACTGGGTCCCGTCATCACTCGTTAGGTTACTTAACTAACGACAGAGCGGGGACAGGGCTAGCGCGGGTGCAAAACATATACATCTACTAGTATATATAAATATATATATAGCATTCGTCCCAGGAATGATATAAAGCAACATCACAAAAGCAACACAGAATTATGGATAATATTGGAGCCCCGGGTTTCACTTGAGCCGCAAATGAGACCTGTCGTTCCCTGTCGTGTGGATAGCCTGTGCAATGATAACCTAGACCCCTACAAGCGCGACAAGTTACCCGCCAAAACCAGAAGTGAGGCAACCCCCTTCAACAACGTGAATGGACCACCCAGCACTTCACGGAATCCGGTAACTTGAGCACCCCTCCGTGGGTCAACCTATACCCCTACGAGTGCGGCGAATAGCCCGTCAATTCTAGAGTGAGGTCCCCTCTATCTCAAAGCCATGAGATGCGGATCCGTTGCCCTCTAGAACCCGGCTATTCGTGCACTCCACCTCGGGATAATCCTAATACAGAAAAGAAAATAATATGTACAAGGGTGACATCGACCTCAACCAGGTCGTGCCCCAAACAAATAATATACAAACTGGCAGTGACGGTAGTCCACATGTCGGATGCTCGCCCTGCAATATCAAATGTACAAATGAAACTAAACTGTACTAACATTGCACCATAGCTATCCACCACGACGATCCAGCCAACATCACAGCACAACACAGAACATCAAAGTGAATGTCACGTTCGCAAACCCGTCTAAAACACATATAGCAATTAGATGAGTTGTACCGCTCGAGTGACATTCACGGTCGCAGATAATAATGTAAGTACTGTATAAACTTTTAAACAATGCTAAATTATCGACTTCGAAACACCTTGAATTGCCCCTGAACAACAGATAACATAATATCCAAAATGGGCAAAAACTAGCAATACCACTGAACCGATATTCCAGAGACCAAACACTACCCAAAATACGAAGCCCAAACTCCACAATATGGCCGGCCTCCTCGGTTTTTATGAGCATATGCTCGGGTCAAAAAGGGTGGAATGGGTTCGTATTTGGGGTATGTTCTTGTGGTCATATAAGAAGTTTTCTGCAGTTGCTAAAATAATTTTTTGAAGACTTTAAAAATCGACAGAGACTGGAATGTGCAGTGCACAATTTCGGAGTTGTTTCGGTTTCGATACTTTAACATTGTCTAAACAAGCTAGCTTAGGGTTTAAAGGTTGGCTATGATACCATGTTGGGTTACGGTAACGCCCCGGCCATCAAACCGTGGCCAAATGCGGAACAAAAATTTTCTAAACTGGCGCTACCATTACCCGATGCCTGGATCTACCTTAAACCCTAAACTAGCAAGCTATATATAAGAAGTTGGATGGTTATACCGAGTTGATCCGTGTCCTTCGGTCTTCAACCATCATCCCTAAGCTTCTAGTGGCTCCTTGATCGAGTTTGGTTGCCGGTCTTCCTCTATCTACGATGATCCACCTGAGGGAAACAGCGCAAGCTTCAGCCTCGCGAAACGAGACAACCGACGCTCCAAAATTGCTAGTAATGGAGAGTGGAGGTGTAGAAATGTGTCACTATATTTTTTTCTCATCACAATTGCTCAAGAGAGCAACCATAGAAGATGAAGAAGCTGAGGAAACAATGGCATGAGCAACTCAAGAATTGGCTAAGTGATGAAGTGAGTATAAGAGTGTAAGCAATGAAGCAAGTGAAGAAAAATGACCAAGTCCCACCAATACTTGTGGCTGCCCTCTCTTTTTTCTCTCAATGATTAACACAAAATATCTTTTCCATTTTAGCAATAAACAATTGCAAACCATGCCTTGACCCATGCTCATGCCAACTCACCCTCCACCTCATTTCCTAATTGATTTTCTAAAAAGAAAATCAATTAATGAGGTGGACATCTTCTAGAAACCATTCCGTATAAATACGGAATCCAACCTGGTATACATATCGAAATACATATACGCGTATTCGTACAAAAATACGAATAGCCAAGAGAGAAAATGAATAGTGAACAATAATACGAGAATACATATATATATAAATGCATATATAAATTATTAAATCAAAACCTGATTTAATAATCCGACTTAATCCTAAATCGCTAGTATTATCAACCGTCCGATTAAAGTCTGTACAGCGAGAGCACATATTTAATCGGACACCTGTATATACCAACATACATCATCTACACCATATCGCCTGAACCGTGAAAACCCTCTGTGTGGGACTCTAAAGACTTGTCAATACGCTGACAGTTGGTTTAACCACAAGCACGTCAGCGACACTAGCTGTACGTAACGGCTACCCACGTATTGAAGGAAAAGGAGGCCGACGAGCAAACTCATTCTGAACCTCTACTGAGCCTGACGGTGACAATATCCGTACAGTCCGGTCTGTTCGTCTAAGAGTATCGCATATCGAGTCAAGGGGTGGATAAAGTCAGACCCCTAACAACGCGGCATTTAGTGTCGGCATGAAACTCATCACCACCTAAGAAACTATCGATCCTGGATTGGTAATTCTCGTCCACCATGGCCATGGATTTCTGGTGATGGTCATCCGTGCGTAACGCGACATCAACCCCCAATACCGGAAGAAGAAAATCTCCGACGATCCGATCACTGTCTCCATGTGGCTCGGGACTATACCCAACTAAAACCTGTTTGCACGACTCCTTTGAGCCGTGGTAGGATAGTAATCAAAGCACAGTAGGAACTCACACGAGACAAATGACGATCTCAGGTCAACAGACTAACATGTACACATGTCACCTGGGAACTGCCATCTGACAATAGGTATAATACCAACTAGCACGTTCCCGGTGAGTCCGTCCAGTGTACTCATAACCCAATGAGCACCTGTATACTATCTTCGGTGAACAAACTAACACCAATGACTTGTGAGACCTGGCCACCGCCCCTCGTCGGGGTCTCGATCAGTATACACTGGTCTACACTGGAGTATCGATGCCCGGTCTCGATACTCCCACGACTAGGGGCATTTAAGGATGTGCTTATAGACCCTAGACTCCCACGTATATGATCGCCATCATAATACTGGTAGTCAAGCAAATCATATGGGCTCTATCAACATGTAATAGTGATGATAAAGACAAACCAGATAGCATACTATCATCTCGAGTAAGATTGTTCTACTGGTATAGGTCCTCCATCAATCATCATAATCACCTGCCTGCGATTACGATAATTGCCTTGAGGGCACTATAGCCAACAGTAAGCGATAGGCTCCTCCGGGCAATACTTCGGAGATGAGGAATGGACCGTCCCACTTCGGAAAGAACTTGTGTAGCTTGCCTTGGTCTATGAATTCGTTCCGCCTTAGGACCAAATCTCCCGTCTTGGAGGCGCGATACTTGACTCAAGCGTTGTTGATAAGCGGGCAGTTTGTTGTTGATAAGCGGCGGCTTTGATCTGTGCCCGGTCCCGCTTCTTTAACAAGATATCCAAATTAGTTCGGAGCATCGAGGTATTTACTTCGTCGTCGAAATGCTGGACTCTGTAACTGGGCAATCCATTCTCTGCTAGGACCATCGCCTCGGTGCCATAGCAGAGGCTGAAAAGGGTCTCTCCAGTGGACGTCTTCTATGATGTGCGTAAGGCCCATAAAACCCGGGATAGTTCCTTGGCCCAGCTGCCCTGTCTTCCTTCTAAACGAGTTCGAAGACCTCGAATGACGTCTCTGTTAGCGACATCGGCATGCCCGTTGCATTAAGAATACGCGACGGCGGAAAACTTCATTAGTATGTGGTATTCGTTGCAGAATCCTTTGATTTTGTTGTTTTCAAAATTCGTCCCGTGGTCGGTAACAATACACCTCGGGATCCCGAATCGGGATATTACGTTGTTCTGCAGGAATTTGATGGTTGTGGTGGCGTCCGGTTTTCTGATGGGGACGGCCTCGATCCACTTCGTGAAATAGTCTACCGTGACGAGAATGTATTTGTGCACGTCCGTACCTGTGGGGAGTTGGCCCACCATGTCCCTCCCCCCATTGGGCAAACAGTCAGGGGGCAGTAGGGCGGTTAGCTCGGTAGCCAGAAGACAGGGTATGCTACCGTGGAGTTGACAGCTTTTGCATCTTCTAACGAGCTTTTGAGCGTCTTGGTGAATCGTCGGCCAATAGTACCCTTGGAGCAGCATTTTCTGGACTAACGTACTGGCCCCTTGATGCGCTCCGCCGACCCCTTCGTGTATCTTACGCTGGCCGTAGTCGGCTTCGTGGGGGTCGACGCACTGGAGCAGAGGCTGTGTGTACGACTTCTTGTAGAGGTTTCCATTGCTCCAGACAAAATGGCGGGCTTTAGCTCGAAGGCGACGTGCTTCCTTTCGGTCCTCTGGAAGCGTGCCCTCCTTTAGAAACTCCACGAAGGGCCTTCTCCAATCCCGGCCTTCTTCCTGAGTAGTGTATACCTGAAGCGTTGCCTCTCTGTCTTGCACGCTGGACCGTGGCAAGACCTCGAAGAGAATATTCCTCTTATTGTTGGCCGTATAGGAAGAGACTAGCTTGCTCAGGGCATTGGCCTGGCCGTTCAGGTGCCGAGAAATTTGCTTCACTTGAACCTCATCGAAGTTTTTTCGTAGTCTCTTTATCTCGAAAAAGTACTTCACATGAGCGGCTCCCGGGCCTTGAAACGCCCGGCACTTGCCCGACGACCAGGGCGGAGTCGTTGCGAATTCGGATCGTCTTCAGCCTCACTCCGGAAGCTATTCGCAACCCGGCAAGTAAGGCATCATATTCCACAGCGTTGTTCGACGCTCTGAACCCGAGCTTCAAAGAGTACTCCATTTCTGCCTCGTTAGGGCCTCGAATGATAAGGCCGGCACCGCTCCCCTCCTCGGTAGAGAATCCATCAACGTAGAGGACCCAGTCGGGGACCGAGTCGGGCATTTCCTCGACCGAGGGCCGAGACTCGGGGACAGGCGCAGACGCTGCTTCCTTGTTAGGGACAGTATACTCAACAACAAAGTCTGCCAGGACTTGCGCTTTGATGGCTTGTCTGGGGCGGTATTTGATGTCGAACTGAGATAATTCTTACCTCTATTTCTCCAGACGACCAGACGATTTGGAAGATGCGAGAATAGCCCCTATGGGCCGTTCGGTGAGGACAAGGATGGTGTGTGCCTGGAAGTAGTGTCGTAGCTTCCTTGAGGCTTCAATAAGCGCCAAGACAATCTTTTCTATGGCCGGGTACCTCGTTTCCGCGTCTTTAAAGACATGGCTCACGTACTAGACCGGCTTCTTTACTCCTTCGACTTCTCAGACGAGCACCGAGCCAGCAGCATGATCGGATACCGTAAGGTACAGTAACAGCTCGTCACATTCGATTGGCCGGGTTAGCAGTAGGGGAGTTGCCAGGTGCACTTTGAGTTGCTCAAAAGCGTTCTGACACTCTTCCGACCATTCGAACCTTGGGATTTTTCTCAGGGCTCTGAAGAATGAAGAATGGGAGACACTTTTCTCCGGATCTCGACATGAAACGACTAAGAGCGGCCACTCTCCCCGTGAGCCGCATGATCTCCACCTTGCTCTTTGGCGTGGCCATGTTGAGAATGGCACTGATCTTCTCCGGGTTAGCCTCAATTCCTCGATGGGTAACCATGAACCCGAGGAATTTCCCGCTAGTGACTCCAAACGCGCACTTGGAGGGATTCAGCTTCATTTTGTACTTGCGGAGGATGTCGAATGTCTCGCCAAGATCTTTGGCGTGCTCGTCCGACGAGGTCGATTTTACGAGCATGTCGTCAACGTAAACCTCCATGTTCCTCCCGATTTACGGTTTGAACATTTTGTTAACCAGACGCTGGTATGTAGCTTCGGCGTTTTTGAGGCCGAAAGGCATCACTTTGTAGCATTATACCCCCGTTCCGTTGTGAACACGATAAGCTCTTCATCTGCCAGGTTCATACGGATCTGGTTGTAGCCGAAGAAAGCATCCATGAAACTGAGCAATTCGTGGCCTGTCGAGCTGTCGACAAGCTAATCTATTCGAGCGAGGGGATAGTTGTCTTTCGGGCAGGCCTTATTGAGATCTGTGAAGTCGACGCACATGCGCAACTTCCCGCTTGCCTTTTTAACCATAACCACATTCGCTAGCCATTCCGAGTTAGGCCACATTCCGAATGAAGTTGGCTGCAAGTAGCCTATCGATCTCGTACTTGATCGTCTTTTGTTTGATCAGAGTGAAACTTCGTTTCTTTTGCCTGACGGGTCGGGCTGTGGGGCCAACCCCGAGCTTGTGCGAGATTACCTTAGGGTTGATCCCGGACATGTCGGCAGACGCCCAGGCAAACACATCCGAGTTTCCTCGGAGAAAGTGGATCAAGCCTTCGCGCCGGGCTCCCGTTAAAAGGGAATCGATCTGGACAGTTCGTTCATTGTTCCCGTCGACGAGGGGAACCTCTGTTAGCGACTCCACCGGGGCCTCTCGGATTTCTTTTTGTTCGTCACGAGTATCCAAGGACCCCTGGAAATCACTCAAGCTTCCAAGGTCGTCGCTGCGCTCCTCAGAAGTGGATATCGTCGTGAAGCAAATCTTGGCAATTTGCTGATTCCCGTAGGCCCGGCCTATTCCTTCTTGATCCAATAGGAACTTGATCGCAAGGTGGTAGGTCAAGATTTGAGCCCGAAGGGAGTTTAGCGTCGGGTGTCCCAGAAGAATATTATAGGATGAGAGGATCCTGGCGATGATGAACTCTACCGGTACGGTTCTCGTACGGCCCGCCTCCCCAATGTTGAGGAGGGTAACCACTCCCTCTGCCGGGATGGAGTGGTTGGTAAACCCCGACAGAATGTGGGTGGTCGGCCGCAGGTCTGACGGGCTGAGCCTCATACGCAGGAAGCAATCATGGAAAAGGATGTCTGCCGAGCTTCCTGAGTCGACCAATATCCTTTAGACCTCGTAGCGGTAGACCCGTGCCGTAATCATGAAGGGGTCGTTATGAGGCAAGGCTATTCCGTGGAGGTCGTCGTTAGTGAAGGTGATGGGCTCGGGTGCCTTGCTCTTCTTCCGGGGCTGGTCGCTGGTTCCATCGACTGGTAGGAGGCGGCGAATCTCGCCGGCTCCATGTGCAGCTCCTGAAGAGACGGCCATGATTTGGCCGATCGTTAACTCACCGGGAGGGGGATGGTTTTCTTGCTCTCGGTCTGCCTGTCGTTTTTCCCGCAGGTACTTCGTCAGGTGGCGCGAGCGAATCAACTCCTCGATGTAGTCGCGGAGTGTTTACAGTTCTCGGTAGTGTGTCCCTGCGACCTATGGAAGGCGTAGTACAGGCCTCGAGTCCGTTTGGCCGCTCTATTGATGATCGGAGGGGGCTTGAAGAATCGCTCGCCCTTCGCCTCCTCCAACAGCTCAGTCTGAGAGATATTGAGCGGAGTATACTCCTGGAACTTCGGGGAGTATGGCTTTGGCCGGTCGACCGTCTTCTCTTCTCCGCCCCTCTTCATTTGGTCGGCTTAGTCGCCCCGGAGTAGGTTTGCGTTTACTTCGGATTCGAGTTGGATTTCCCGCTCGGTCCAAGCTTTTACCTCGGCCATGGTCCTGGGTTGCGCCAATGCAAAGGAGCGGAGCCACTCCTTGTGCCTAAGACCTGACCTCAAAGCTGTGATTACAGTCTCATCCCGGTGTCGGGAACTTCAAAAAGAGAGTTGTAGAAGCGAGTGATGTATCCTTTAAAAGATTCCTTGTCCTCGCTCTTTATAGTGAAGATGTAATCGACGATCCGCTTCTGTCGTCAGTTTCCGACGAAATGTCCGAGGAACTGGGCGGCCAGCTTATCAAAGATAGAGATGGAGCGTGGCGTGAGTCCTCAGAACCAGTCTCGTCCAGCCCGGATGAGAGTGGCGGGGAACGCTCGGCATTGGGCAGCGTCGGAGTTATCCTGGAAGCGCATGCCCACCGTGAATGCGTCCAGATGGTCCTTAGGGTCAGACTTCCCGTCAAAGAAGGCCACTTTGGGAGGCTTGTTCCTGAACGAGACGCGGATAGCTAGCAGCTCTTCAGTGAAGGGCTTCGTAAGTGAGTCGGCGGCATACCTGGCCCCCTCGTTTGATGGATGTCCCTCCCGATGTATACCCTCGATTTTCTTTTCGAGGGCGTCGAGACGGTCGTGGTACCCCGAGGATCCGACGTAGTCGGAGTTATGGCCCTCCACGCTGGCGGCCTGTGCCTGGCTGCGGCTCCTGTTCCATTCTATCAGGTTCTTCAGGTCCCCTGGCGAGGTCATTCTTGAGTCATCGCGGCGAGTGCCGCCCGCGCGACCCCATCGAGGGAGAGGGTGCCGGCCATGCCTGGGAGCAGGCGAGCTGACCGACACCTCCTCGGGAGGGACGAGAGCGCGATGGGCCTCGAGGCGGACGGCTCTTTCACGAGATCTCGGCGTGGAGCTGTGAGGCGCCCAGCGGGTCATTGAATCGGTCGCCGCGAGGACCTGTGGCCGCAGGAGATAGCAAGACGTTGTTCAGTGGTGCCAGCGTGGGCAGTGTCATCTCCCCCTCTGCGGAGGACATGATCCCGGGAAGGGGGAACGGCGACCTGGGAGGCTTGTCCCACCGTTTGGACGCGAACAAAGGCATCCACTATAGATGCAAGCCTGTCGATCCGTGCAGAGAGGATGTGAATGGCGTTAAGGAGAGGAATGGATCCGTCCGCGCCTCCGTTATGGAGAAGGCGGCGGCTTGTGCTTGGATCGTCACGATGTTCACTCGTCATGAGTTCGAGATCAGAAGATCAACTTTCGATGAGTAGAATTTTAACTTCCCACAGACGGTGCCAACTGATAGAGGCTGGGATCTCCTTCAGATGTTGTCCTCCGTCGATCTGTCGCGAGCGTTGGTGAACGGCTGATATTGGTGTTGAGGGTTGCCTCCTTGAGCGTGTGGATCTCAGTGGGCTTGTTTTGAGGGAAGCCGAGCTATCTGCAAAAGAAGTCCCGAGGTGGTTATACCACCGTGGACCCTCCGACGATTAAGTTAGCCGAGGAATTTGGGCAAAATAACAACTTATTGGATTAAAATTGCGTTGCCTGAGTCGTCTGGGAGAGAGGTTTTTATAGTGGTCGCTTGGAGCGAGCTGGCACGAGATCTTCGTCAGCCGTTACGCCTGCGTGAATGACGGGATCCCCCTATCAATGACGAGATACGCTCGTTAATGGGGGGATACGGCGGCGTAGAACGCGGGATGTAGGGTGGCGGATATCTCGCTTCTGAAGAGATACGCGGAACCGTGGCGGAGACGCTTGGGCTTTGCGTCCTTGGTTTGCTCGGTAGAACCAGGACGGCTTAGCTCGGCAGGAGGCTCGGAGACGAGCGGGAGGCCGGAGAAGCTCGGTTTTGTGATAGCTCGGAGGGGAGCCGGTGGTTCTTTGCAGGGACGAGCATAGGAGTGTTCAGGGACTCGTCGAAAGTCGGGTCATGCCTCGAGACGGTAGCCCGGAGAATATCTCCAATGTAAGATGCTTTCCCTGTTTCCGTGAGCCCCGGGACAAGTCATCTGCCACGCGTCATGATCCGGGAAGTTCCCACTTATAAGTATCATCAGGCGTACTGACCCAGCTCTTGTCTTCAAAAAAAGATATGCATCGAAAATAGAAGCCTATAACTATACATGATCAACGCACAAGAAAAATCATATTAAGTTTGATATGCCAAGATGGATTTCATCATGCGGAACACAGAAACATTGTTAGCTATTAAGCCATCTCATAGCTATTAAGAAATTTAACGGAACAACATAATAGATAAAGCATCTAATCTAGGTTCTCGTTGGTTTCATAGAACCTAATTAAGTTATCGCATATCTAATTTTTTAGATTTCACTATATTACAACCCCAAAAGTTGGCAATTTCTGTATATTACCCCCAAAATTAGCTATTTCTACGTCACCCCAAAATTTGATTAGTTCCATATATCATCCCCCAAATCTATTAATTATCCAAAATCCTCCATGTAGTTTGTAAACCAAGAAAATTAGAAACGGTGTTTTAAAGGCGGAGCGCCTCGGGCAAGACGATCAAAGCTGCTGTTGGCTCAAGTGCCCAGGCGATTGCCTCAACGTCCAAGACGAGACTTTGAGGCGAGTATCTAAGTGAATTTTATTTTAAAAATAAAATAAATTTAATATTATTTCAATCTCATTTTTGTTTATTTATACTTGCTTTCTTCTTAATCATAGAGAAGTCTCTTATTAGAACAGAATTAAACCAAAATTGATGAAAAACTAGATTTCCAAATTGAAAAGTCATTCTTTTCTTTCATATTCTTTCTCTAATCTTCAAACCAACCTAATAAGGTTATGTTGGCAGTCTAAATAATTGTCGTCTCACTTCACTCAACCGGTCGCCTTTTTAGCGCCTCTCGTATCAACCGAAAGGCACGCTTCGTCACCTTGAAGTGACCTTTCGCTTTTAAAACACTGATTAGAAAGATTTTGCAATAATTGCGTTATAGCTGTTGAAAATTGGATAGAGATGATGACAAATGAGCATTTTAACTTCCTCAACAGTCATAAATAGCAATTTTCAGTTTCCTTGATTAGAGAAAATCAAGAGTGGTATGACGCCAACGGGTCTTAGGTTTCAAAAGGGTTGAAATCTTTCAGAATTAAACTAGTCTTAATCAGTATTTTTTTGGACGTAAGAGCAGGGCCTCAAAACATAAGCCCATCCCATGAAATTTTATTAATAACAAAACCAATACAAAATATTGCAATACATACATTATTAAGACTGCACTGTGCCAACATGCACACTACTCAAAGCCTATAGAGAAAGAAGAGAAGGGGAAACGTGGGGAAAAGTAAATGAACAAAAGAAAGTGCAGAGGCACAGAATCAAACACAAGGATTTCTATCTTCTAATTATGCAATTGCTACTGCCTATTCCTTTAATTCAACAAGTTTCAGCTTTCATATTTCATTAGCACAGCAGGTGTATAATTCCCAGGTCTCAAATTCAAACTATCCCAAAGCAGGCAACCCAGAATATCTTCATCTATCCCAGTAAAAGGCCCAATCAACATTTAACCAGCTTCATATAATCTGTAGGGGTCTTAATTAGTTTAACCATGAAGTCAAGTTAAATAATCAACATTTAACCAGTCGTGTAGGGTTATCTGTCAATTGAATAAAGGTAAGGTTTTGGGATTGATGTATGGAAATAGCTAAGTTTTGGGGGGCCTTTATCATAAAGAAGCACACTACCTTCATATCATTTATTCATTCAACAAGACCAAAGTTAAAACAGGTTCCTCAAAATTAATAGCTCTTGGGTTTAAGTACAGTTAGAAATAGCTACATAACATAAATAGCACGCTTTATAGCATAGTAAGGACTATTTCGCTACATAGCATTGCACACAGTGCAAATAGACCGTGGCTTACACTACCAAACTTAAGCTATAAAGCCTAAAAGTTATGGAGCATAGGGATTTTAGCCGGTATATCTTTTAAAAGCATACGGCATGAATCTCTGTAACCCATAAACAAAGGCATTCAGAAACACAAATCAATTATTTAGGGCATCATGGTTGCACTTTCCCCCCCTTCCTCTTTCTCTCTCCTAAATCAATCTTCCCAACCAAGGCCATCACCGGTCATCCAAGGCCTTGTCACATCCTCGGCCTCTAAGGCCATCGCCCACCTCTTTCAAGGCTATCGAAGACTATTAATGTGTATATGATGTTCTAAATACTTATTTGTTTATGCTATTTTTTTCTAAATACTTAAGTTAATAGTCGATTTATATATCATGAATAGGTATATAATGTTTTTATGAACTATTGAAGGTGTATAGAAGTGTGACCTCATGGATTAAAACATTAGAAAAATTGTTGGTATGCTGATACTTAGAAGTTCCTTAGATTTTTTAGAAAATATTCCTTAATTTGTAGAGTAATTTTATTACTTTTTACATTAGTATAACTATATTTATATATTTAAATTAAAATAATAATAAACTTAGTAGCTTACACTATACATTACGCTATTTGTGCCTTTTCCCATTTGGTGGCGGAACACCGTGCTTTACGTTATCGCTATTTTCAACTAAACGATTTACTCTGATTGTAAAACCTCTATTGTACATCACTTTATCAGCTATCAAAACATTAATTAAGAGAAGATTGGGGTCAGGATAACAACTGATTGTAAAACCTTGCCAAATCCATCTTTTTAAGGGGATAACCGGAAACGTCTTATCTGGTGATGACAATAACCCTTATTCCCAGAACACCCTTTCTACTATCTTTATGAGACTTAATCGTCACGTTAAGCTAATGGGTGAAGGAATAAGAGGAACAAATTGATTCATCTTACAAAATAGCTAGCTAATCCCCAGTAATGTCAACACATTTGGTTTCAAAATTGTATAACATATCTTATCAATGCAATCAAAATCTCCATGAAGGTAGCATCATTAGCTGAAGAACAGCAAGCACGCCAAGCTGAATCTCAAAGACTCAAACAATAACCTAAACAAAAAAATTACTTTGTTGATTATTCCCTTTCCCCTTCGCTTAATTATACGTGAATTGAATTGCAAATATAAATCCACGATCTGTAGAAAAATCAGCAGAAAAAAGCTACAACCCTAATCGAATTGTCTCCCCAAATAGAGTTCAAACCCTAAATCAAAACAGATCAAAATCAACAAATAAATATAATTTACGATGAAATTTAACAATAATAAACATACCTTCGATGAGATTGCGCGCTTCGATCACCCTTGCGTCAATTAAATGGCGCAAAAATTGAGAACAAAACTGAAGAAATTAGGGCTTTTGCTGGGTTGCTTGTACAGTTGAGTTGTAAATCCAAACTCCGATTCAATCCGCACCCGACCCGTTTTGAGATTTTGATTTTAGGGTAAATTGTCAAAAAGCCCCCGGCCCGCTTCAAACTTGTGTAAAATCCCGGGGCCTTTTGCTCTTGTTTAAAAATCCTGGGCCCAATTAAAACCCCGTTTATACTAGTTGGCTGTAATATCTAAAAAGTTGTATGTAATATCTAAGTAGTTAGAGAAAATAAAGGCCTAAATGAAATACGGAATCGAGTCAAAAGGAGCCAAACACGAACGTTGATTGCATATCCAACGATCCATATTTAATCACGTTGTTTAAAAAAAATAAAAAATTCGTTCAAATCTTTTTAGCGAATGTCTTCCTCTCTTGCTCGAATCGAAGGCGAAGCTAAATTGTTCCAAAATGTTGGAATCGTTTCATTAATCCTTTTATTTTATTTATGAGAAAACGGGGACCGCAGGACCCTGCAGGCACTGAATTGCAGCCCAAGACTGTAAGTAACCACTGCATTCCAAGACTGTGAGTAACCACTGCAATTGAGGACTGCAGCTCATTTCCTATTTATTTATTCATTTTGTAATTTAGTACTTAATGGCAATTGTTGGAATCATGAAAGGGATAAATATTCAGTATTCTAAATTTTTTGCCCCTCTGTTACGTACATTGAGTAATTTTGGACCAACCGAGCCGCGGTTGTTTGGTTGCAAAGCTTTGGATGGATTTGAGAAGAAATGATGGACAAAATAGCGCAGCAACCATAAATCCCAACAAAAATTTGAAATCCTTGTTGGTTTATAAGGATTTCTAATCCTTGGATTTGTACAAAAGGAGGATTTCAAAGTTGGAGCCCTTTAGAATAAATTTGGAGGGATTTGGCACCACATTATAATTTAACCAAATAAAAAAAATCTACCTCTATTTCTCTGTTTCTCTCTATATTACATATTTTAAATCTATATCTCAACTAAATACAAACCAGACCAAAAAAAAAAGGAGTAAAGATATAAAATTCATATTTACCACTTTCATCCAAAAAGCAATCATATGTTTTTTTTTGGATTACACAAAAATGGATTCAGGACCCATCTAAATCCATATTTTTCTAGTTATCCAATTAAGGGTTATTTGTTTGAGAAAAATTGCCAAAACTTTTGGGAATTGGCGGACAAAACACTAATACCAAAATGAATATGGTGTAATTTGCATCCCCTTATTTGTTTGAATAGAACCGAAATAGCTATTTTAGGAATTAACATCAGCAAAATGTGGATTGATTTCATCTTTTTGGTAATTCCAAATTCAAGTTTTTTTTGATGGAATTTCTCATTCTTAACGACAAATAGGATAAGACATATTATTTTATTTGGAAAATAGTTATGGTTATCTACTCTCTCTTTCTCCCTCTTTTCTTTATCACAATTCCCAAAATTCAATCCCTGTACTTTTTTTGTTCAACCAGACAAGGGAAAAAATTTAAGAGAGCAAAAAACATTTCAATTCTTTACAAAGAAACAACAATGACAATTTCAGGAGACGGTCATTAATTTTTTTTTGGTGTAAAACCACAACTTCTATTCTTGTTTATGGTTTCCAGCAAATAAAAAAAGAGTAAAGCTTTTCATAAGAACCAAGTGAAGCAGAAAGCAAGCAATATCAATATATGAGACCCTCGAGAGCTATATATAGCTGTCATGCTAAAACATGGTACTTCATCTTTCACTAGAAAATCGTGCATTTGAAATTTGGTCTCCTTGAAAAAGTTATCACCTTTACTAAAAAGAACTTTCAAATAAGCCTTAGACTCGTAGAAGAATCGTAGCACACCCATAGCCGACATAAATGGAGCTATAGCTCATTAGAAAAGTAAACCCTTCTAGTCTAGTCTAGTCTAGTCAACAAATAAATGGTAGCTTGCGTTTTCTACTTTTCCTTCTTGGAGCTAATTTATTATATGAGTATTCTTTGGTGGATTTTTAAATCCTTTTTCTCAAATTTAGCAAGTGGCCCCCGCACTCTACTGTAGAATTGATTATCAATGACCAAGTATATGTACCCGTGTGAATTCTGAACAACATATATATATCGTACTGAAAACGTGTGTACACTTTCATAGTTTTGTAAAATAAAAAAGACCCCCTACTCTATAAAAGAATTTTTTCCAACACCAAAAGTCCCATCATACTCTTCATACAAATCAAAGTTCATACTCTCCTACCACCTTCACAACCAGCATCTTGTAATGCATGTTTTTCACGACATCATGTCCGGCTACATAAAATCAGACATCACAGATGGCAT
The DNA here is from genome assembly GCA_030015575.1 of Agapanthus africanus. Classification (NCBI taxonomy): domain Eukaryota; kingdom Viridiplantae; phylum Streptophyta; class Magnoliopsida; order Asparagales; family Amaryllidaceae; genus Agapanthus; species Agapanthus africanus. The sequence goes on along the minus strand of CM057339.1, from coordinate 692,837,204 downwards.
TAGAGAACAAAAACAGCAAAAATCAATATTCTATATTCACGTAATTTATTCTCGTGAATCAATGTTTTATTATAGCGTCTTAAATCTATACCAGTTTAAGATGTAGGCTGCATATATATCCCGAGATAGGCAACAAAAATGTTAAATTGGACTTCAATTGATCTTGAGCCAACAATAAATTGGTCTAGCGATCACCAGAGCCACATAGGACCATCCAATTTAATTTACCTTGCTTGCATGATCGAACCATAATAACTATAGAAATATGGATGTTGTTTGTTTTTCATATACATATAATTGTTACTCAATTTTTTTTCAAAAAGTATCTACCTAGCTGAGTAAGAAATATTTCACAAAATAATGAAACTATGCCCAAGAGACATTATTAAGCGATGCATATATAATAATGATTTAAGTATGAGTAATACATTGAGTATACAATTTCTGATTATTATTAAACCATTTATGTTTTTTATCAATCATTTCTATCACCTAAAATTATACTTGTTGATTCACAAAGAAAAAGTATCTTAAAAGATTTAGATCATGCTCTCCCATTTGGAAATATATGCTACAATTTTCCTATCCCAAACAGAGAAAGAATAGGCAATAAATGGTTGCATATTAAATTGATCACATGATACATCAAGGAGGGATCAAAAATAAATTTCAGCTAAATTTATATCCGCAACCATGAACTACAGGCACTTTCGAAGGATATCATGGTCATTTTATAATTTTTCGTTAACACCGTTATGAGGATATTTTGATACTCTAAAAGTTCATTGCAGCAATCCAACATTTTGAAAGTTCCTGATATCATTTGGGAAAAGTGCATATAGTTCTTGGCAAAAAGTTGTAATATAGCAATAAATTTCCTAAGGACTTTCGAAGGGCCCAAACTTAATTATCCGAATATGGAAAAATTGTTGAAAAGGCTCCGGCCCAAAATGAACCTGTCAAAAAAACCCTAGGTTTTTTCATCATGTGAAAAAACTCCTAGGCTCATCACTTATTCCATGCAATACAAACATCCATATGTATTTTAGTATATCCCAAGAATGTCTTTACAGACCCATGTGCCCAAGTACAAGTGGACAACTGCATTTTTTGGGTGGGAAATTCTAGTTTTCAGTTGTCTTTAACTTCTATCAGGTTGTCTGAAATTTCTATCCTGAATTATGTTTTGTTAATTTTTCCTTAAAAAAAACAAGCATTAAATGTTCTAACCAAGTCATTTTCCCTTCAAATTCACCACTTCTCACCTCCTTGTTGGGTTACGGCAGCGTCCCGGCCATCTAACCGTAGCCAAATGCGGAACAAAATTTTTCTAAACTGGCGCTACCATGACCCGATGCACGGATCTACCCTAAACTCTATACTAGCAATATGTAAACTAGGAGTTAGATGGTTATACCGAGTTGATCTGTATCCTTCGGTCTTGAACCATCATCCTAAGCTCCTTGAGGCTCCTTGATTGAATTTGGTTATCGGTCATCCTCCATCTACGATGATCCATCTGAGGGAAACGACGCAAGCTCCAGCCTCGCCAAGCGAGACAACCGACGCTTCAAGATTGCTAGCAATGGAGAGTGGAGGTGTAGGAATGTGTCACTATAATTTTTCTCTCATCAAATACTCAAGGAGCAACTCAAGAAGATGAAGGAGGCGAGGAAACATGTGGCGTGAGCAACTAAAGAAATTACTAAACTTTTTTCTAAGTGAGAAAAATTGAGAGTGTAATGAAGCAAGTAAAGAAAAGAAAAAAGAGCAAGAGCAACTCAAGAATGTGGTGGCTGCCCCCCTCTCAATCATGCACAAAAAATATCTCATTTCATTTTCCAAATAAACAAATGTGAACCATACCTTTCTATATTCCATCACCCATGCTCATGCCAACTCACCCTCCACCTCATTTCCATAATTGATTTTCTAAAAAGAAAATCAATAATGAGGTGGGCATCTTCTAGAAGCTACTCCGTATAAATACGGAATACTTCCCGGTACACGTATCGAAATACATATACGCGCATTCGTACAAAAATACGAATAGCCAAGAGAGAAAATGAATAGTGAAAAATAATACTAGAATACATATATATAAATACATATTTAAATTATTAAATCAAAACTTGATTTAATAATCTGGCTTAATCCTAAGCCGCTAGTATTATCAACCGTCCAATTAAAGTCTGTGTAGCCTGCACACATATTTAATCGGACACCTATATGTACCAACATACGTCATCTACACCATATCGCCTGAACCGTGAAAACCCTCTATGTGGGACTCTAAAGACTCGTCAATACGCTGGCATTGGGTTTAACCACAAGCACGTCAGCGGCACTAGCTGTACGTAACGGTGATTGAGAGAGATTTCGCGCATGTTTTTTTTTGAAATCAAAGAATTAACCGCAATCAAGACGGTGTCGCTTGGTAGCTAGCCGGTTGAGTACGGGTCGGTCTACAGGAAAAACGTGTCTTTTCTTATTGTTCTAACGAGTCAATTCCTATTTGTGGTAGGTTTTGATTTTCTATAAAAACTGAAGTTGAAATTGATTTGGATTAAAACCTTACTAGGGTTAGAATTAGGTTAGTTTGGAAAGTTAATTCTACTCACCGCTTTCTTTGCCCTAATTAAGAATTTAGGTGTTAAGGTAATAATTAACAAAGGGGATTAGCGCGATCAGAAAGAAACTTTGTTTCTTCCTTTTGGCCCTTGTCCGTCCTTTCTTAATTCTTAGCCCTAACCTCTATCTAAATCAACCACGATCGGTCTAACTAGGGAATCACCGCTATCTCGCAGGATAGAATGCCGTAGTGAGTGGTGGGTGGTTGTTTTACATAGAGTCCTATTTAAAAAGTTATGCGGGCAAGAAAGGAGTGAGAGATTTCCATCTCTCAAACCTTCCCCAAACATATCCCTAACAAGTGAGGAACTACTTACTCATTAAGGAATTAACAATGGAATTCATTTTTTTATTTTTCTTTTTATTAACCTAATTCATGTGTAGATAAATAAAGATAGGTAAAAAATTTGCTGAGAAATAAAATTGCAGATAAGAAAGATTCAAAATAGAAACTTACTTTTTTATTGATGCACTCTTGAACAATTACAAGGGAATTGAAATTTTAAATCTAGAAATTAAAAGAGGCATGCTCCAAAAAGAGCTGTAGGCTTCCTATTTATAGATAGGAGAAACCCTAGGGTTTACATCTGATCCACATCTAAAATTACAAAACTACCCTAAGAAAACCGGGTCAATGCACCGACTCCCACCGACACACACCGACACGCACCGACACGTGCGTTGCACGGCCGTGGATCCGCGGCCATATGGTGGGGGTCTCTGTCTCAAATCTTCAAGGATGCTTCATGTTGTATTTTACTTCTGGTTTCTTCACTTGGTTTTTCAGAATATCTTCTATTTTCTTCCAGATTTCCACAGTGCAGAATGTTGTGGACTTTTACCGTTCCCTTCGTGTTGAAGTTTTGAATCTTGTGCTGCCTTCGTACTTTGTGCAATCGAACTGTTCATTGATCTTCATTTATTCCTTCAACTGTAGGCGGCATCATAAAGATTCTTCTATTTGTTGGTCGTAATCTCACTTTTGTAGCGTTTTTTCATCATTTTCACTGTATTGTTCCGAGAACCTGTAACCTGCAACTATTTAGCAGACATGGATCAAAAATACCTGTTTATTTGCAATATGATTAAGAATGGGGAGTATAATAATGCAAAATTCTGATATGAACATATACCCCCAAACTTATCTTTTGCTCGTCCCGAACAAAACCAATTTATTCTTGAAAAAACCTAACCCCACTTTCGCAGGGAATCGCGATTGCACTGAGCTCGTGCAACAAGCCGTTAAACCTTTAGGTGTCCCTAGTAGGAGGAGTGTTGTCTCCTGAGGGTTTTCAGCGGATACTACCCACAAAATCCGATCAATTTGGCCTATTGACTTTCATTCTTCAGTTCGGTGTTCTAGCAAGAAATCTATTATCTTCAACTTAAAAATTATCAACCCGTATTTTTCACACTCACTTATCATTTAACTTAAAATTGTATATGTTCTGTAAATTTATTTAGCTTTCAGTATCTTTTGAATTTTCCTTCTAAGGTTCCATCTCAACTTAGAAATTTTTATCATTTTTACTGAAGGTATAAGCCCTATCTTTCATTTCTATCTCTCATCCAAACCCCAATCATATACCCCTACGTGTGTGTATGTATCACCCCTACACTTGGAAATTCAATTCAAGCTATCATACCCTTGTCCATCGTCCAAAGTACTTTTAGTTGGTGAATTTTAGATGAAATTGCTCACACATCCTTCATGCGACCGTTAATACTTCTTAAGATACTAATGACCGATTACAAAATGTGATTGCGCATTAAGGCGTAATTCCTCGTCTTGTAATACCTAAGGCTTTAGCAGTGACTCCCAAACCAGTTGGTCTAAGGCACTAGGTGATAAAACACCCTCGCTATATATTTTTTTATTTTACGCAGTCTTAAGTAATTACAAAACCAGTGTTCATATTTTTATATCTCTTTATTCACTCTTGCACTTTTATTTTATTTTCCTTCATACTAAGGATTTTAGACAAGAGCATTTCAAAGTATCCTCTACTATTCCAAGTTTCAAGGTGCGTGTATGAGCTAATTGTAGGGTATATACTTTCAGAATTTAGACTTAAAGTTCAGAATTATTTTTCAGACTTACACTTCAAATAAAAATTCAATACTCTTCCCTTATTTTGACTTAGCCCAAGAACTGAACTCAAAATTTGCCTATTTCTAATTAAACCATAAGGACATATATTTTCTACCGTTAAATTTTAAGAAAGGTTATTTTTAGGATTTTTAATTTACTAAGTTTAGGATCTAGTTTTTCCTTAGCTAGTTAACCGTCTTGTCAAACTTAAGTCAATTATGGCCAAAATTAAATTTTTTAATTTTTATAATTTTTAAAAATTTTCAATTTTTTATTTGATTTTTTCCTTTTATATTTATTTTTTTTTCATTTTTTCATTTTTTATAATTTTTTTTTATAAAGATGCAATGTAGAATTAAACATGCAAAAGAAAAAGAAAAATTATGTACAAAAATATGCAATGCAATGATAACTATTTACAACCGCCTCCTCCCCCAAACTTACTAAAAGCAGTGCCCTCACTGCTCAGGCCCTCGGCGTCCCTTAGAACGTGAGCGGGAACGCTCCTCTCGCGCCAGCAGGGTTCTGATCCCCTGCTCTACTTGTATTAGGCGCTGATCATGCCGCCTCATCATCCCCATCAAATTGTCAATCCCTCTAATGGCTCTTCTCATTAAACGTGCATGTTCTATGGGGGTGAGCTCTTCCTCGCTCGCGGTCGAGCTAGAGCTGGGTGTTCTGGCGGGCACGTGTTCAGCCGGTTCTGTTCGTGACCAAATATCAGTCAAGCGAGTATAGGACGTGAATACGCCCTCAATGAGAGGCCTGATGGGTATACCTCCATGCATGTAGAATTCAAATTCCTCCACAGGGAGGAAATAGCGATACAGTTGTATCACTAACATGGGGCATGGGTAATTCGTGGCCCTTTTGCCAGCACCAATTGAATCAAGTAAAACCGTGCATATGTCAATTCTAGGGTTCCTAGTCATTAGGGTGTGCACGATATGAAGTGACGGGGTGAAAAATGTGGTATTATGTGAACTCCCAAAAATATTATTTTGTGCCCACCGGCACACGGTTAAAACATTAGCGAAAAGGGTTCTAGCCTGTATTCCCTTCCTCGGTTCCCTCGAACAGTCGTTACCCATTAAGGGTAAGTAATCTTCAAATTGAAGAGGTTGGTCGTGAACAGGTAATTTAGGGATTAGAGTGACTTCATGGATGAAGTCTCTGTCAATAATTATCTCCCTATCGCCCCAAAATAGTTTGATAAAACCGTATTGTGCAAGGCAGCCTTCTTCCATGCACTCGTAAAAACGAGTGACTAGATCTGGAAGGGCATAAGCATTGGGATGATTATAGATTAAGAAATTCCACCCCCTCCGTGTGATTTCATCAGCAAAATAACTCCTATATATCGTGTGTGAAAAGATTTGTGAGAAGTCACGTTTTAACTGCATGTTTGGTGCCATCACAGAAAGTTCACAGATCTAAAAAAAATTTTAACAGAGAGGATCTAAGGAATGCAAACCTCCTCTGAAAGATTCAGAGGGTGACGCGGCAGGAGCGCGGCGGAAGCAAGGCTTGGGAGGCGGAAGCGCGACGCGGCGGAGAGTTCTTTCTGCAGAAGTTGGAGCGGCGGCTAGGGTTTGAAGAAATGAAATTTTAGGGTTATGGAAAAAGGCAGAGAGGGTTCGGGTGTTATTTATAGGGGGATGTGTTGGTTATTTGTAAAAAGCCCCTCTTAAAGAGAGAGAATTATTTGTAAATAAAATTTTTATTTTTATTTTATTAAATCTGGAAATTTACAAAAATACCCCAAAAAATTTTTATTTTCAAATTTTCATGTTATTTTGTTTTTATAAAATTACAAATGATACATACCCCCAAACTTGTTTGAAACAGTGTTTTGGCTAGATAATCAAAATTTAGGGGTAGATGGAGGAAAATCAGTCAATGTAGATCGGCTCCTGCAAAAGCAGGAGCTCCTCCGAAGGGTCTGCAGTGAGAAACGGTTTAAGTCGATATCCGTTCACTTTAAACAGTGAACCGTCCTCTGGGTTTTCTAGATCGACCGCACCGTGCGGATATACGGTGCGTACAAAAAATGGCCCTTTCCATCGAGATCTGAGCTTGCCGGGATGGAAATGTAACCGAGTGTCGTAAAGTAAAACCTGTTGACCAGGTTTGAAAGTCTTGCGCATAAGGTGTTTATCGTGGAACACTTTCGTTTGGTTTTTAACAACTACTGCGTTCTCATAGGCTTCATCTCGCAGCTCGTATAATTCGTTCAACTGCAGCTTTCTATTGCTGCCCGCATCTCCCAAAGATAGGTTCAACTCTTTAATTGACAAAAATGCCTTATGCTCTATTTCAACTGGAAGGTGGCAAGCCTTTCCATAAACAAGCCTGTATGGAGACATGCCAAGATCGGTCTTATAGGCAGTACGAAATGCCCAAAGGGCATCAATCAGTTTTGATGACCAATCTTTACGGTTTTTAGAAACCGTTTTCTCCAATATTTGTTTAATCTGACGATTCGAGATCTCGGCTTGCCCACAAGTTTGGGGATGATAGGGCGTTGACAGCTTGTGAGTAATGGAGTATTTTCGCATTAAGGACTCGAAAGTCCTATTACAAAAGTGAGATCCATTATCATTGATAATCGCGTGAGGATGCCCAAACCGTGAAAAAATGTTTTCTTTGAGAAATCTAACGACAACCTCGTTGTCATTAGTTCGGCTGGGCACAGCCTCGACCCATTTTGAAACATAGTCAACAGCGAGTAGAATATACATGTTCCCAAAGGAATTGGGAAATGGTCCCATAAAGTCTATCCCCCAAACGTCAAAAATGTCAACAACCAAAATTGGTTGGAGCGGCATTTCATTTCTCCGAGATATCCGGCCCAAGTGTTGACACTGGGAGCATGTCTTGCAGTATTCGTATGCATCTTTAAAAAGTCGTGGCCAGTAGAAGCCACACTGCAAGATTTTTTCTGCTGTCATTTTAGGGCCAAAATGCCCGCCAAATGCTTGATCGTGGCAGAATGACAACACGCTCTTAAACTCGTTGTCGGGGACACACCGACGAATGATTTGGTTGGAACAGTATTTGAAGAGATACGGTTCATCCCAGTAAAAATGTTTTACTTGAGATAGAAATCTGAGTCTATCCTGTTTCGACCATTCGTTTGGTATCAGTCCGGTGGCCAAATAATTTACGATATCTGCGAACCAAGGTTCGCATGACACGGTTAAGAGCTGCTCATCTGGAAAAACGTCTTTAATAGGAATTTGAAGTGTAGGCGAAGAAGGGAGTCGTGAAAGGTGGTCGGCGACTACGTTTTCGCATCCTCTCTTGTCTCTTATGACAAGGTCAAACTCTTGTAGCAAGAAGATCCAACGTATCAGCCGAGATTTAGCATCCTTCTTCGCGAAAAGATGGCGAAGAGCTGAGTGGTCCGTGTAAACGATGACTGGAGATCCGATTAAATAGGGCCTGAATTTTTCTAGTGCAAACACAACAGCTAAGAATTCTTTTTCAGTTGTTGTGTAATTTAATTGGACTTCGTTTATTGTTCAGCTAGCGTAATAAATTACGTGCGGCATCTTATTTATGTGCTGTCCAAGGACAGCACTAATGGCGAAATCAGAAGTATCACACATAATTTCAAATGGATGCGTCCAGTCAGGAGATGAAAGAATAGGAGGGGAAATGAGTGAGTTTTTCAATGACTCGAACGCCTTTATGCAAGTTGAGTCGAAATCAAAAGTGGTGTCCTTGGCCAACAAAAGAGTCAAGGGTCTAGCTATCTTGCTAAAATCCTTGATGAACCGTCTATAGAAACCGGCATGGTCAAGGAAAGCTCGGATGTCTTTGACGCACTTGGGAGGAGGAAGATTGGAAATGACTTCAATCTTAGCTTTATCAACCTCAATACCATTTTGCGAGATGATATATCCTAAGACAATACCCTCTCGTACCATAAAGTGGCATTTCTCCCAATTTAAAGTGAGCTTCTTATCCCTACAGCGGGTAAGAACCGCGTCTAAATGTAGCAAACACTCATCAAAGGAGTCGCCGAAAATGGAGATATCATCCATAAAAATCTCCAAGAATTTTTCCACCATGTCTGAAAAGATACCCATCATACACCGCTGGAAAGTAGCGGGTGCATTGCATAACCTAAAGGGCATGCGACGGTAAGCAAACGTACCGAAAGGACAAGTAAATATGGTCTTGTCTTGATCCTTTTCGGCGATGGGAACTTGATTATAGCCGGAGTAGCCATCCAAAAAGCAGTAAAATTCATGCCCCGCCAATCGTTCTAGCATTTGGTCAATGAAAGGTAATGGAAAGTGATCTTTCCGTGTCGCGGCGTTGAGTTTTCTATAATCAATGCAAACTCACCATCCAGTTTGGGTGCGAGTAGGTATTAACTCATTGCCTCATTAGTTATGACCGTTATGCCCGATTTCTTTGGGACAACGTGAATGGGACTAACCCACTGGCTATCAGAGATAGGGTAAATGATACCACTATCTAGACATTTTACAATCTCCTTTTTAACACCTCCTTCATTATAGGGTTGAGACGTCTCTGTGGATCTCTTACTGGCTTGGCATCATCCATCATATGTATATGATGTTCAATTATGAGGGGACTAATCTCCTTTATGTCCGCCATAGTCCAGCAAAAAACTTGCCGATTATTTTGTAAGACCGTTAAAAGGGCTGTCTCTTGCTCGTGGGCTAGAGAGGCCGATATGATAACAGGAAGGGTCTCATTCTTACCTAAGTAAGCGTATTTAAGGTGAGACGGCAATAGCTTGAGTTCGAGTTTTGGAGGCGAAACAATTGAAGGTAAAATTGGTGAAACTGTCTCGAACTCGAAGGATTCCAATAGAGGTTCGAAGCGAGTGTAAGCAACCGAGCCAGATGGTTCAGCTAACTCATCCGAAAATTCAAAGGAATCAAACTCGGGTGGTGATTCTTCAAAATCATTCGAAAAAGTGAAACACTTGTAATCGTTATCGGGTGTGAAAACTGTGTCTGATTCAAGGAGGAACGCACTAGTGGCGTCAAAACTGCTGTGATCGAACAGAAATTTTTCGAGCTCACAGTCCTCCTGAGTGATCTCTTGGATCTAGCAAACATCAAGTATATTAGCATTAGGCTCGGAGGGCTGATTCCCCAATTTAAAAATGTTAAATTCAATTGTCATGTTTCCAAAAGATAGGTTCATCGAACCATTTCGACAATTGATCACCGCATTAGAAGTCGCAAGGAAGGGTCGACCGAGTATCACCGGAATTTGACTCCGGGGGTTAGCTACAGGCTGTGTGTCCATAACAATGAAATCAACGGGGAAAATGAAGTCCCCTAATTTAATTAACACATCCTTTAATTCACCCCTAGGATGGGTGATGGATCGGTCGACCATTTGGAGAGTACAATGTGTGGGTTTAAGCTCTCCAACGCCTAATTGTTCATATACTGAATAGGGAAGCAAATTAACACTAGTACCAAGATCTAAAAGTGCGCGATTGATGTTCTTATCCCCAATTGTTATTGAAATTGTAGGACAGCCAAGGTCCTTGCGTTTTTGGGGTAAAGGTTGGGTAAGAGCATTACTTACCGCACTAGCCACGAAAACTTTCTTGGGTGCCTGCGATTTCCTCTTCTTGGTGCATAAGTCCTTTAAGATTTTAGCGTAAGAAGGGAATTGTTGGATTGCATCCAAGAGAGGTATGTTAATGCTAACCTGTTTGAATAACTCCACAATTTTCTCCATTTGTGGAGTAGCTTTATTGGATCTCAACTTGTTTGGAAATGGAATATTTTGAAAATTTGTTGAGTCCAATGTTTGTGGAGTAGATTGCGGAGTTGGAGCGGATCCCAGTGTTGGTGTTTTCGTGGAGTGAGATGTGGGTCCGTTCGAATTAGAAGAAGTAGAGCCTTGTGAAGAATGAAGAACAAGCTCTGAAGAAGATGAAGAAGAAGAAGATGAAGAAGCGGCGGCCGGGGTTCCATCATTATTGCCAACATTGTTGTGCAATATCTTTCCAGATCTCAATGTAGTCACGGCACTCACATTATGATTTTGTTGTTCATGAGCAACATATGTATTTTGTATGTGACCGGGATTTGGCAGTGGTTGATTCCCTTTTCTCGCTCGCTTAACACAGCATTCAGTTGTGCAATTTGGGCTTCAATTGTTTTGATGCTCTGATCATGTGAAGCACTGTGTTGCACCAAAGACATAATGGACGATTGGATGCTGGCTGAAGATTGCGTAGATTGTTTTAAAAACGCATCCAGACTTCGTTCTAGCGAGGAAACCTTATTGTTATTCGGCTGAACAAAATTGTTTTGAGGATAAGAGTTGTTTGGTACAAAATTGTTCATTTGGTTTTGGTAAGGTTGGGGTTGGAAAGGTTGCTAATATTGAGTTTGTTGAGGGGCTTGTTGTTATGGAGGAGGCCTCTGAAAGTTGTTATTGCCTTGGAATTGTTGTTGATTTTTATTCCAAGCAAAATTTGGGTGACTCCTCCAACCAGGATTATAAGTTGAAGAGTATGGATCATTTCTTTGACTTTGCTGAAAGGTAGCATTGACTTGATCTTGTCCTTAAACAGGTGGGTTGTAAGGGCACTCTTCGGTTAGATGGGACGGATCCGAACAACAAGCACAAATAGTGCGTGGGGGTAAAGCTGGGGCAGGAGAAGGCGATGAGAATTTGCTTTCAATTGCTTCTAGTTTTTTCGTGAGTGCAGCCATTTCGGCCTTCATTGCAATCGACATATCAAGTTGATGTATGCCTGCCCTAGACTGACCTGATGAAGTAGATGAAGTGGTCTTAGTGCTTTCCCACTGCAGTGTTTGTTCAGCAAGATCGTCGAGAAATTGCCAAGCTTCCTCTCTTGATTTTGTCAGAAAGTGACCTTGATAAATGGTTTCCAATAACTGCTTAGTTGCTGGGTTCAGTCCTTCGTATAAAGTTTGGCAAAGTTTCCAATTTTCGATACCGTGGTGAGGGCACTGAACAAGAAGGTCCTTAAATCTTTCGAAACACTTCCAAAAAGGTTCGGAAGGAAGCTGGGAAAATTGAATAATTTCATTGCGAATTCTCGCGGTCTTGTGGTGTGAGTAAAACTTTTTTAGAAAAACCTTAACAAACTCTTCCCAATTTTTTATGAAGTGCGATGCTGTGCTATATAACCATTTTTCAGCTAGGTCACATAAAGTGAATGGAATGACACGTAGCCTTATAGCATCATCAAAAAGTTGGGTGGTCTTCATCATTGCGCAAACATTCTGGAATTTGTTAATGAAGATGTAGGCATCTTCAGATTCCATCCCGTGAAATTTGGGCAACATATTGATGAAGTGGGGTTTAATTTCGAAGTTATCCCCATTAGCCGGTGAAAGTGAAAGACAAGTGGGAAGTGCGGTGCGGATGGGATAGAAAAGATCCTGGAGCGCGATTCGTTGGGGCGCTTCGACAGGAGGGTGTGGTGGGTTATTCGCACCCAGTTGAGGTGGAATCAGTCCCGTAGGTAAGGGGTTGTTAGGATTGAATCCCGACATCTCCTTAGAAGATGATGAATTTGAAGATGAAGGTAAAGAAGTGGAGGGAATTTCGACTTCGGAGTCGAACGCGTCGTCAGTAGGCACTACGAGACACGGACTAAACGGGCGCTAGTATCCCTAGTCCAACTGGACATACACTAACGAGGTGTATAGTAGTCAAAAAGGTAAAAATAGAAGGTGGGGGTAAGAAAACGTCAATGAGAGAAAGTGGGTGCAAGTGGGGTGCAATGGATTTCTAGCGACAAAATGACAAGTTTTTGAAAAAAAAATTGTTTTGTGGTTTTTTTTATAAGGAGTTTTGCAAAAGATTTTTATAAGGAACTAGACACACTTTCAGGCAATCACAATATGCACAATCAAGCCTAGAGCTAGGGTCTCCTAAGTCAACTAGACTGCTCCTAACTGTTCCAAATGGCAAGTTGTGAGATCCTCGAATCGTCTCTTCACCGTCAATTGTGGCCAGGTAAGCACAAGTAAAGAAATGAGGGATCCGCTCACGAATCACCGTGAGACGGGCCTTTTAAAATTACCTTTCCCACTTGTCTAGCCTAGGCACCACAAAGTCAGGTTTAGATAAACGACCGATGCCTACAACCTTTCTTTTGTCTTAACGAGCACAACAGTCCTTATTGGCCGAGTCTAATATTTTTTAATTAACTCGAGGGTTGATGCAAAATGCTTTTTGTGATTTTTGGGGTCTAGGAAGGGTAATGAAATCCCCACCCAATCTGGATTGGTGTTATAGCCCCTTAAAAGTCCGTTTTAAAAATGCAAAGCAGTAAACACACAAAAATCCAAAACACTTGCCAAATTTTTTTTCTTTTATTTGCGGTGCAAAGAATCCTGCACAAGATTGATTTATTGGAAAGGGGGAAGAAGTTTTGCGCAAAGAACCCTGCAGGAAGATTTTTCAGAGGAGCACAGGGGGTTACAGAGGAGGTAAGGAATACTTACAGAAAAAATTGGATTGCTGACGTCAGCAAAAGGCCGCGGATCCGCCGTCAAATGCTGCCTACGACCGCGGTTCCACGGTGTGATGGTTGCTTCAGATCTCCAAAATCTTTCTGTTTGCTATTTTGATTCTTCTCTGTCTGTTCAGATCTTCTGTTTCTGGATTTGTTCACCAAGCTTTCTCCAGATCTGAATCTGTTCGTCTTTCCGTTCCTGCACAATTCGCACGAAAACCCTTCAAAAAATAACAAGATGATAATTTTTTTTTATATATTTTTCAGTTTTTATGATTTTTTAAATTTTTAATTAACCCGAAATTACAAAAAGAAAATAACTACCGTTATCCCCGGCAACGGCGCCATTTGATTGGTGATGCTTATGTGCGTATGCTTTTTTTTGAAATCAAAGAATTAACCGCAATCAAGACGGTGTCGCTTGGTAGCTAGCCGGTTGAGTACGGATCGGTCCACGGGGAAAACGTGTCTTTTCTTATTGTTCTAACGAGTCAATTCCTATTTGTGGTAGGTTTTGATTTTCTATAAAAATTGAAGTTGAAATTGATTTGGATTAAAACCTTGCTAGGGTTAGGATTAGATTAGTTTGGAAAGTTAATTCTACTCACCGCTTTTTTTGCCCTAATTAAGAACTTAGGTGTTAAGGTAATAATTAACAAAGGGGATTAGCGCGATCAGGAAGAAACTTTATTTCTTCCTTTTGGCCCTTGTCCGTCCTTTCTTAATTCTTAACCCTAACCTCTATCTAAATCAACCACGACCGGTCTAACTAGGGAATCACTGCTATCTCGTAGGATAGGATGCCGTAGTGAGCGGTGGGTGGTTGTTTTACATAGAGTCCTATTTAAAAAGTTATGCGGGCAAGAAAGGAGTGAGAGATTTCCATCTCTCAAACCTTCCCCAAACCTAACCCCAATAAGTGAGGAACTACTCACTCATTAGGGATTTAACAATGGAATTCATTTTTTTTAAATTTTTATTAACCTAATTCACGTGCAAATAAATAAAGACAGGTAAAAAATTTGCTGAGAAATAAAATTGCAGATAAGAAAGATTCAAAATAAAAACTTACTTTTTTATTGATGCACTCTTGAACAATTACAAGGGAATTGAAATTTTAAATCTAGAAATTAAAAGATGCATGCTCTAAAAAGATCTATAGGCTTCCTATTTATAGATAGGAGAAACCCTAGGGTTTACATCTGATCCACATCTAAAATTACAAAACTACCCTAAGAAAACCGGGTCAATACACCGACTCCCACCGACACACACCGACATGTGCGTTGCACGGCCGCGGATCCGCGGCCATATGGTGGGGTCTCTATCTCAAATCTTCAGGGCTGCTTCATGTTGCATTTTACTTCTGGTTTCTTCACTTGGTTTCTCAGAATATCTTCTATTTTCTTCCAGATTTCCACAGTGCAGAATGTTGTGCACTTTTACCGTTCGCTTCGTGTTGAAGTCTTGAATCTTGTGCTGCCTTCGTACTTTGTGCAATCGAACTGTTCAATGATCTTCATTTGTTCCTTCAACTGTAGGCGGCATCATAAAGATTCTTCTATTTATTGGTCGTAGTCTCTCACCATTTTCACTGTATTGTTCCGAGAACCTGTAATCTGCAACTATTTAGCATACATGGATCAAAAACACCTGTTTATTTGCAATATGATTAAGAATGGGGAGTATAATAATGCAAAATTCTGATATGAACAAACGGCTACCCAGGTATTGAGCGAAAGGAAGGCCGACGAGCAAACTCATCCGTATCCCTACTGAGCCCGACAGTGATAATATCCGTACAGTCCGGTCTGTTCTTCTAAGAGTATCGCATATCGAGTCTAGGGGGTGGATAAAGTCAGACCCCTAATAACGTGACATTTAGTGTCGGTATGAAACCCATCACTACCTGAGAAACTATCGATCCTAGATCGGTAATTCTCGTCTACCCCGTCCAAGAATTTCTGGTGAAGACCACCCATGCACGACGCGACATCAACCCCCAATACCGGGAGAGACGAATCCCCGACGATCCGCTTACTGCCTCCATGTGGCTCGGGACTGTACCCAATTAAAACTTGTTTGCACGACTCATTTGAGCCATGGTAGGGTAGTAATCAAAGCACAACGGGAACTCACATGAGACAAATGACAATTTCAAGTCGACAGACTAACCTCTACACATGTCACCAGGGAACTTCTATCTGATAATATGTATAATACCAACTAGTAGGTTCCCGGTGAGTCCGTCCAGTGTACTCATAACCCAATGAGCACCTGTATACTATCTTAGGTGAACAAACTAACACCAATGGTGTGAGACCGGCCACCGCCTCTTGTTAGGGTCTGGAGTATACACTAGTTTACTCCGGAGTACTGATGCCCAGTCTCGATACTCACACGACTAGGGACATTTAAGGTTGTGCTTATAGACCACCCAGCTCCCACGTATATGATCGCCATCATAATACTGGTAGTTAAGCAAGAATCCTATGGGCTCTATCAATATGTAATAGTGATCTGTAATACAACCTGAAACATGTACATGATGATAAAGACAAACCAGATAGCATACTATCATCTCGAGTAAGACTGTTCTACCGGTATAGGTGCTCCCTCAATCATCACAATCGCGTGTATGCGATTCAATAATTGACTTGAGGGCACTATAGCCAACAATCTTTCACTTGCACTTAAGGTCAAATATTGCGGTGTCGCATACTCACAGCCCGTGTGTGTAAGTCCATGTCATGCACCCCACGAACTTGCGGGGAGGCGGAATATATGAAAAACGATTATCAAAGCTTCGTAACACGGACTTGAGCGCATGAATCGTATCTAAACCGTCACTAGCAAACAACGAGAGGTTTAACTACTCGGATTCGAAGTTATACCTCAAGTTACTTGTCCTTCGGGTCTTCATCGCTGTCCTCCACTCCTCATAGGCTCCTTGGAACATCGGTACCTCAACGGCCTCCTCGAGTCAAAGACGATCCACCCGAGAGCTCCTACGCCAAGCTTGATCTCTAACTTGAGATAACTAGGTTGCTCAAAGTGCTAATCTAAGCTACCTAGGGGATATAGAGTGAGGTTATGGATGTATTAGTCTATCTAATCCTTGATCTCAACACATGAGAGGGGAGGATTAGGGTTTCAAGAGAGAGCTTGAGGAGAGAGAAGGTGAGCATAAGTTATGAATGAAAAGGCTTCTCACTTCTAATATATTATGAAGCATAAGAAAATCAAAAAGAATAAATCAAAATGCATTATCATCATGCTTCATTAAATATATGCAATGAATCATCAAGTGAGTCATTAAGCAATAAATGCTTCATTAACTCACTTGAATGATTTATCTAAGTGAGTCACAAATTCATTAAATGTTAATGCCACCTTACCCTCCATGTCATCATCCATCTAGAAGCTTCTCGACAAATTACGAGAACGCCCCTCCTATCCGTGAAAACACGGAAAAACTTTAGACTGTATAAATCCAATAACGTGATACTAGAATCTGGCTTAAATCAAAGCCGACTAGTAAAAACTGTCCGAACGTCGTACGTGCGTAAACACACGTATGCGTCCGAACCCTTGTCGTAAAACCATACGACCTCTATATCGTTTC
Source organism: Agapanthus africanus (assembly GCA_030015575.1). Taxonomy (NCBI): domain Eukaryota; kingdom Viridiplantae; phylum Streptophyta; class Magnoliopsida; order Asparagales; family Amaryllidaceae; genus Agapanthus; species Agapanthus africanus. Next base: position 692,820,353 of record CM057339.1, on the reverse strand, counting down.
GCCTGGAGCAGGAAAACTCTCTGTATGGGACTCTAAAGACTCGACATTACGCTGGCAGTGGGTTTAACCACAGACCGCAAGCGACACTAGCTGTACGTAACGGTCCTCAGGTAGATGTCGATAAGAAGGCCGATGAGGAAACCCATCCGAACTCCTACTGAGCCTGATGTGACAATCTCCGTACAGTCCGGTCTGTTCGTCTAAGACTATCGCATATCTAGCCTAGGGGGCGGCAAGCGTCAGTCCCCTAATAGCGGTATAAGTTGTGTCGGAGCGTAGCCCATTACACCCTGAGAAACTACTGGAACCTACCAGTAAATCTCGCTTGCCCTGGCCAGGGACTTTGCGTAATTGCTCTCTGACACAGCACGATATCAACTCCCAATACCGGGAGAGACGAATCCTTTCTAACCGCCACTGCCTCTAAGTGCTCGGGACTGCACCTAACTGCTACCTGTTTGCACGACTCCTTTGAGCCGTGGTAGGGTAGCAATCTAAGAACAGTGGGACACACTCGAGGCAAAGTAGCAGTATCAAGTCTGCGGACTATGCTGTACTCATGTTACCTGGGAACTGTTAACTGACGACGGGTATAATACCAACCAATCAGTTCCTCTGCGAGTCCTGTCCGGTGTACCCGTAACCTAACGAGCACCTGTATATTATCTCCAGTACGACGTACTGATGGATGTGTTGGAGATAATGCCCTCAGAGTCAATTATTGGATCACAGGTACGTGATTGCAATGATTGATGGAGGACCTATCCCGGTAGGACAGTCTTACTCGAGATGATAGTATGCTATCTGGTTTACCTTTATCATCGTGTACTGTTTTAGGTGACCTGACATGTCGCTATTACACGTTGATAGAGCCCCTAGGATTCTATGCTTGACCACCAGCAGTATGAGGGCGATCATATACGTGGGAGCTGGTAATCTATAAGCATATCCTTAAATGGTCCCTAGTAGTGTGAGTTTCGAGACAGGGCATCGATACTCCATAGTAGACTAGTGTATACAGTCGAGACCCCGACGAGGGGCGGTGGCCGGTCTCACAAGCCACTGGTGTCAGTTGGATCACCTAAGATGTATACAGGTGCTCATTGGGTTATGAGTACACCGGACAGGACTCGCCGGGAACATGCTAGTTGGTCATATACCAGACGTCAGATGGCAGTTCCCTGGTGACATGTGTGCAGGTTAGTTCATCGACCTGGGGATCGTCATTTGTCTCGTGTGAGTTCCCACTGTACTTTGATTACTACCCTACCACGGCTCAAAGGAGTCGTGCAAACAGGTTTTAGTTAGGTACAGTCCCGAGCCACATGGAGGCAGTGAGCGTATCTTCAGGGGTTCGTCTCTCCCGGTATTGGGGGTGAGGTCATGCTGTGTCTAGGAGAGCCATTACACGAAGTCCTTGGCCAAGGCAAGGAGATTTACTGGTAGGTATTCCAGTAGTATCTCAGGGTGTTCTGGGCTACACTCCGACACGACTTGTACCGCTTTTGGGGGTCTGACTTTTACCAACCCCCTAGGCCCGCCATGCGATGCTCATAGACGAACGGACCGGACTGCACGGATATTGTCACTGACAGGCTCAGTAGGGTTGTCTGGCTGAGTTTACTCACAGACGTCCCTTTTAGTCAATACCTGGTAGCCCGTTACGTATTGGCTTATACCTCTGACGTGCTAGTGGTTAAATCCACAACCAAGGTGTTGACGAGTCTTTAGAGTCCCCCACATTCAGTTACTCAGCTTTCGGGCGAAAGGTTGTAGAGGCCGTATGGAGATATGGCAAGGTCCGATCAGATACGTGCGGTATTGCACGGATCAGGATCGGACAGTTTGTACTATAGGCCGTATGGGTATATGGCAGGGTTCGATCAGATACGTGCGGTATTGCACGGATCAGGATCGAACAGATATTACTACCCGGTTTTGGTATAAGCCGGATTCTAGTATAGTACAGTGGAGATTTTGTCTCATTGCATTTGTATTTCGGTCGAAATACAGATGCGGGTGTGTATGTACAGTATTGGGGTTTTCCTGTAATTTATTACGGGACTAGTTTTTTGGAATTGCCAGTTTGCTTTCCGTTTTGGCCAATTTCCATTGTTCCGTTCATTGGCCGAAGATTGGTGGAGGAGGGTTTATTTGCATTGTTGCAAATAGGCATTTGTGGAGGGGGTCTTTGCATATTATCATGGCATGATACTTATCCCATCATTTGACTTCATATCTTCTTGATGGCTTGACTTTTAGTAACCATCATGGTTGTTGATTACTTGTTTTGGAGTGTGAGTTATGGTTGTGATCATTGGATTCTTTCATCATCTCTTTTCATCATTACTTCCACCCACCCCCTTGACCTTGTTTTTCTCTCTCCAATCACACAAAGCAAAAGGGGGGGCCGACCACTAAGGGAATGGTGAAGGATTTCATTTTTTTGAGTGGTGGCATTTTGTTTCTCATGTTTGCTAGAAAAGCCCTCTAGCTCATTTCCTAAAGTTGCTCTCTTTTCCTCCACCAATGGCAATTCCACAATCCCCAAAGTGAGACATGGTTCTATACATATTCTACAGCATATCTTGGGCACGTCGAGTAGCCGGCTTCGTGCCCGAGTTGCCTCGGCATTGAGGTGGGAGCCCGTAAAAGAAGTAGGCGATATGGTGCACTTCCGGCGACGAGGAGGAGACGGGACATTCCGCAGGAGATCGGGACGATGACGAGAAGACCGGAGGACTCGGATCTGTCGGTATACTTCTCTTCCCTATCATCTTAGTAGCTTAGACTTGTTAATGGTTACGATCCAGATGTTTAGTGCGCGGTGGTGCCGGTTTGCTAAGTCCGCAAAATTAAAGTTTTTCACCGCTTCCGCATTCCGGCGTCGGATTGACGGCCGGGGCGCCGCCGTGCACTTACAGTGGTATCAGAGCCTCGCCATTAACTTCGTCTAGCTTTGTTTAATGTGTTTTACGTTTCCGATTGAACAAAATCCCGAAAACGCGTATTTCAAGCACATCAATTTCTGTCGAATTTTTTTTGAGTCGAAAAATTTTTCAGGTTGTCTCAGAGTGATGTGCAGGGAATTAGAAACATACTGTAAAAATTTGGTACCATGAACTCACTGTTCCACCGCGAAAGCGCGGCCAAACCCCTGCTTGGGCCGCGCTTCCGCCGCAGTAACAACTGTTCATGTCCCCAAAACTTTGCAGAATGTTCCTGAGTTGAAAATGTGTTTTCTGGAATATTAAAATTGGGCCCAGGATTTCTGTGAGTGCTACAGTTTTGATTGGGGGCCCACTTGTTAAAGTTTGATCGATCGGATATTTTAAACACATTATTTCACAGTATTTACATTATATCCGCGACCGTGAATGTCACTCGATCGGTAAATCCGGTCTAACTGCTATAGCCCGGTTAGACGGATTTGCGAACGTGACTTTCACGTTGATGTTGTATGTTTATGCTGTGATGTTGCGGATCGGTCGTGGGGATAGCCTAGATGCAATGCTAGTACAATTGTGTTGTATTATGTACATTTGTTATTGCGGGGCGAGCGTCCGATATGTGGACTGCCGTCACTGCCTGTTTGTATTATTATTTTGGGGCACGGCCAGGTTGCGGTCGTTGTACCCGGTGTATGTATATTTTACTTTCTGTACTAGGATTACCCCGCGGAGGGGTGCACGGATAGCCGGATTCCAGAGGGCAACGGGCCCGCATCTCATGGCATTGAGACGGAGGGGGCTTCACTCTAGAATTGGCAGGCTATTCGCCGCACTCGTAGGGGGTACAGGTTGACTCAGGAGGGGTGCCCAAGTTGCCGGATTCCGTGAAGTGCTGGGTGGTCCATTCACGGTACTGAAGGGGGCTGCCTCGCTTCAGGTTTTGGCGGGTGACTTGCCACGCCCGTAGGGGTCTAGGATTTCATTGCACAGGCTATCCACACGACCAGGGGAACGTCGGGTTTCAGCGGCTCTGTGAAACCCGGGGATCCCACATATCTGTATTGTTTCTGTGATGCTGTTCATTCTCTGTGATGTTGCATTTCTTTCACGCCTTGAGCGAAATATAATATATTGGTATATATATTAGTAGATGTTGTATATGTTTTACATCCGCGCTAGTCCAGTCCCCGCTCTGTCGTTAGTTAGCTAACCTAACGGGTAATGACGGGACCCAGTGGCGAATGCGGATGGCATATACGTACATCAGTATATTTTCGTTCTTTGTGGTGTGATCAATTGATGGGACTGCATTGATTCGGATCAATGCAAGTTAAAAACAAACCTAATCTGATGTTGTTGGAACACTTTTCAAAAAGCTGTTATTGCAAGGACGTTCACTTTTGTTTTGCATCGTGGTATTCATTTGGAATATCCTGCTCCTCAGTCGATGAGGCAAGGGCCGAGATCCCTTCACCGGGAGTGACCCCTTGGACAAAAAGTTTGCGTCAGGGCATTAACTTCACTATAGCCGATTACTTTTGCTTTGCATCGCGGTATTCAGTTGGAATATCCTGCACCCCATTCTACGGGGAAAGAGCCGAGATCCCTTCACCGGGAGTGACCTCTTTAGCAAAGGTTTTCGTCACTATATTTTAAAAAAGCTATCCGTTCCTTCGACGATATCAAGTTCTTTACGTTAAAGGTTTTCGCCAGAAACCATTCGTAGCCCTCCGTCATTTCAGTTAAATATTCGGTAGTATTCAAGCTATGTATTTTGACCTCACGCCAAGGCATAGTGATTGGTAGCTGCCGGGTATTTATCTGTTGCATAGATAGATGCGTTGGTTTGGGACAGTCGTACTACTATTTTGGCCTACGTCAAGGGTATGTACGGGTGGATTCAAATTAACCTGGATAATGACGGGTAGAACTTGACATGTGACTTATGATATTTTGACCTCACGCCAAGGTCATAAGAGCATGGGGCAGAAATCACATCGGGAGTTTCAAAAGAACTGAAACTTGCCAGATATGCGCATACCTTCTGGAGTGTGATACCGTGAGCGGATTCCGTCACGTTGTCATGCGATGAGAGTTGGATCCCGATTCCCACTGATGAGTTAGTTTACTCCTCGGGTGACCCCGACTAATTCTTCTTTAAGGTTTGGAGGAGAATTTGACGGTACAGTGGGAGGTTTCCAGATTAGATAAATTGGTAACCATTCTGATCTAGGTTAGAGTGCACGCTGAGTGTTTCTTTTCTCTCTCTCTTTGGCAGCGACCATTGACCCGACCCTAAGACAATGACTCAGTGACCAAGTTGACCGAACCTTCTTAACACCGGCTTTTGGATTGTCAGAGTTGCAAACCTCATTGCCACTCCTACTTTTACCCTTTTCTCCAGGACACCCCGTATTACTACGAACGTCCACTTCCATTGGACAAAACCATCGTATGGTTAGATACGAACTCGAAAGAATTTATTCGAGAATGGTTTCCGGTTCTGGAGAAAACGGATAGGATTATTCAGTTGTCTTTTCCTTTTACCCTCTCTCAGGTTACGAGTACTCCTTGGTTTAGGGGTAGTACACCTATTACGCAAATTGGATTGTCTTCTTCCAAACCTTAGGCTGGTGCCGACCGGTAGGGAATGAAGAAAACCAATTAGCATAACGATGGTGTGCAGAAGGTATTATGTTAAGACAAAGCAAGGGATTAGTAAGAGGGCAAAGTAAGTTGCAATAGATATTCACGACCAAACCAAGTATTCCTTTGCCAATCCTAAATCACCTTTGTATTTCTCCAGGACACTCCGTATCACTACGAAGATCCACAGTTTATTGGATACTCCATCGTATGGTTATATACGAACTCGAAAGGAACGTGTTCCAGTTCGGGGATGGATTCTGGTTCAGGAGAAATAGGAATAAGATTTATTCAGGTGTCTTTTATCTTCACCTTCTCTCGCATTGCGAGTATTCCTAGGATTGGGACAGTACACCCATTATGCTTATTGGATAGTCTTCTTCCAAACCATAGGCTGGTGCCGAACGGTAGGGAAGGAAGAAAACCATTTGGCCTAAAGGGGTGTGCAGAAGGTAATGACTAAAGACATATGAAGGGATTTGGAGAGGTGGCAAAGAATTATACGGTTACAGTTGTGAATCTGGATACTGGAAGAGGCATTACTAGGAATACCAGGATACCCTATCGGAACATTTCGATGTTTCAGTTTCACTGTGTAATGTTAAAAGAAAACTGATTTCCCGATTAGATACTTACTCCAGGGTATGTATTTACCAAGTATGATTCTCACATCTGTATGGTTTTACAGATGATGAGTGGGAGTAGGTTATTGGGAATTGGGTGATCATCCTCATTATATCGGGATTCGTTGTAATCGGTGATATTTGAGGAAATCACATGGGTTGTTTGCCGGTCGGCAAATATTTGGTTTTGAATATCCGTTTTTATGCACCAATTTCAAATTGATATATCTGTACGTCTATTTTCATAGAGTGAGATATACCTTTCTGAAATTATGTCTACGACATTTACCTATATCAGTGGATGGTTAGGTAAGGAGCATTAAACAGCGGTGTAATTCTTCTTAACCATAAGTACAGTTTTCAACCTACGACACACAGTGAATGAGTTATCAGACTCAAGGGACTTATACAGAGTATTGTATGTTGTCCAGGGTCCATCAGGACAGAGGGGTTGGTCCTCGTACTATATTCGGTTTACTTATGACTTCTCTGGTTTTTAGACAGGTGTTTCGTGGAAACACAGGGTCCGAATTTTGAGAAGTTATAGGTATTTGAATAGAGTAGAGAACCAGGTGTAGCAAGTATCGGGATTCTTCAAAGAGATCGAAGATGTAGATACTTGTGTATGGTATTCGGTTGGTAGTAGTGACTAAGAGAACTTGCTTCTCTTTCAGGTTACTCATAATTGGAAGCATTCCTAAGTTGAGTAACGTTGATCGGCCTCCTTCCATTTAGTTGACATGCGCTGGAGACAGCTGCATGATTTGAATCTGGTTCAATTAAATCAGTGCCTCTGTTTCTATATTGGATATAGAACAGTTCATATCTTAACGATGTTAAGGTACGGGGAGTTGTCCGGCTTATGATTAAAACCAGACTCTGGATGACTCAAGGCACGTTTCTGTAATGGCTGTTTGTGGGTTGACCCAGGCTATGACGAGGGTTGACTTTCTACCATCTGGATGAACAATAGCAATATTGTTCTAGACTCGCCACAGTTTTAATTAAAAATGAATTTTTTCAGAAAACAGTAGTGGGAGTATGGTAGAACTGGAAGTGATTCCAGAACCACAAACGATTACTGAAGATTTGATAAGGAACCTAAAGATTCAATCTGGATTGACATTCCATTGGCCACTCCGCAGTTTTGGTGGGTAACTTCAGGCACCCGAGAGGTACTACGGTAGCCTCAAGGACGGTGACAGGGAAGTTCTTGTTTACCCACAATTACCATTGCTGTTGTTCCAGGCTGCGAGACCCGGCGGGAGGATGAGTATAGCGTCGTTCTGAACTCGCTTCAGAAGTGTACGTGTATATCACTCTGCCAGAGGGTTGTCGTAGTCAGTGGGAGCAGCGGAAGCATTGGTGGACAGGTAGCTTATGTCTATTTATAGACTAAAGCAAGAATAGCGGAGATAGATCATCTATTTCTGACGTGACAGTCATAGGTTTGACTTCATCAGAATAGAAGATGGATCTGTTGAGAAGGTAGTAGGGTGTGATATCCTGGTATTTGGATGACATACACAGAGTAGGAAAAGAAACTCCTATACTACAGTCGGTTATACTTTGGTCGTCACACAGTGGTTTCTCCACAAAGGAAATGGATTTTATATCAGACATACTGGTTACTAGATCTATGGTTTTAGATCTAGATTTGGGTGGTTTCCCAATCAGGGTACTTGACAGCATTCTAAGAGTATTTAGAATGGACGACTCCTGGCACGGTAGTGTACCTGCAGGTAATGGAGTCACCCTCTCTAAAGGTGTCTTACAGACTAAAGGGGAGAGGGACGTGCATGATTGGCAGATCACTTGCTCAGGCAATTGAGTCAATCATGAGATGTCAAGTACCACACCAGATGTTGTTCTTGCAGTAGATGCAATAAGTTGATAATGATCCAATCCTGGAGAAACAGTCGGAAGCAGTTTTAGAACATAAGTGGATGTTCTAGGGATATGATAACGACAGCCTCATTCGGGAGACAGTTATCATTCCAGGCTTTCAAGGTGACATGGACGACAAGGAGGTTGTCAGAGTTATAGTTTTCCCTCTGACGAGGGGCAGTATTTTGGACAGGTGGTCCAAGGCAATACTGAGGGAGGCATGGCGCAGGATACTGATTAAGTTCAGTTGACGATACAGTCTAAGAAGTTTGGATTTGGAGTTCATTTATGAGCTATGTCCCATCAGACATCCAGACACATTCTAAGACAGGTATTGCTCATTTCGGGAGATGGGTTTCTCCGCGAACTTGAGATATAGAGAGACATAGAAAGAGACATCAAGGCGGATCCACTCACTGAGGCTATTCCTCGAACGCAATAGTTTCGCAAACGAGCTTTGTGAGACTGACTAGTAGAGGAGTTGGGTGTACGGTATCACACGGGTTGTGAGTATGCGACATCGCAATAATTAGCCTTGAGTGCAAGTGGGAGATTGTTGGAGATAATGCCCTCAGAGTCAATTATTGGATCACAGGTACGTGATTGCAATGATTGATGGAGGACCTATCCCGGTAGGACAGTCTTACTCGAGATGATAGTATGCTATCTGGTTTACCTTTATCATCGTGTACTGTTTTAGGTGACCTGACACGTCGCTATTACACGTTGATAGAGCCCCTAGGATTCTATGCTTGACCACCAGCAGTATGAGGGCGATCATATACGTGGGAGCTGGTAATCTATAAGCATATCCTTAAATGGTCCTTAGTCATGTGAGTTTCGAGACAGGGCATCGATACTCCATAGTAGACTAGTGTATACAGTCGAGACCCCGACGAGGGGCGGTGGTCGGTCTCACAAGCCACTGGTGTCAGTTGGATCACCTAAGATGTATACAGGTGCTCATTGGGTTATGAGTACACCGGACAGGACTCGCCGGGAACATGCTAGTTGGTCATATACCAGACGTCAGATGGCAGTTCCCTGGTGACATGTGTGCAGGTTAGTTCATCGACCTGGGGATCGTCATTTGTCTCGTGTGAGTTCCCACTGTACTTTGATTACTACCCTACCACGGCTCAAAGGAGTCGTGCAAACAGGTTTTAGTTGGGTACAGTCCCGAGCCACATGGAGGCAGTGAGCGTATCTTCAGGGGTTCGTCTCTCCCGGTATTGGGGGTGAGGTCGTGCTGTGTCTAGGAGAGCCATTACACGAAGTCCTTGGCCAAGGCAAGGAGATTTACTGGTAGGTATTCCAGTAGTATCTCAGGGTGTTCTGGGCTACACTCCGACACGACTTGTACCGCTTTTGGGGGTCTGACTTTTACCAACCCCCTAGGCCCGCCATGCGATGCTCATAGACGAACGGACCGGACTGCACGGATATTGTCACTGACAGGCTCAGTAGGGTTGTCTGGCTGAGTTCACTCACAAACGTCCCTTTTAGTCAATACCTGGTAGCCCGTTACGTATTGGCTTATACCTCTGACGTGCTAGTGGTTAAATCCACAACCAAGGTGTTGACGAGTCTTTAGAGTCCCCCACATTCAGTTACTCAGCTTTCGGGCGAAAGGTTGTAGAGGCCGTATGGAGATATGGCAAGGTCCGATCAGATACGTGCGGTATTGCACGGATCAGGATCGGACAGTTTGTACTATAGGCCGTATGGGTATATGGCAGGGTTCGATCAGATACGTGCGGTATTGCACGGATCAGGATCGAACAGATATTACTACCCGGTTTTGGTATAAGCCGGATTCTAGTATAGTACAGTGGAGATTTTGTCTCATTGCATTTGTATTTCGGTCGAAATACAGATGCGGGTGTGTATGCACAGTATTGGGGTTTTCCTGTAATTTATTACGGGACCAGTTTTTTGGAATTGCCAGTTTGCTTTCCGTTTCGGCCAATTTCCATTGTTCCGTTCATTGGCCGAAGATTGGTGGAGGAGGGTTTATTTGCATTGTTGCAAATAGGCATTTGTGGAGGGGGTCTTTGCATATTATCATGGCATGATACTTGTCCCATCATTTGACTTCATATCTTCTTGATGGCTTGGCTTTTAGTAACCATCATGGTTGTTGATTACTTGTTTTGGAGTGTGAGTTATGGTTGTGATCATTGGATTCTTTCATCATCTCTTTTCATCATTACTTCCACCCACCCCCTTGACCTTGTTTTTCTCTCTCCAATCACACAAAGCAAAAGGGGGGGCCGGCCACTAAGGGAATGGTGAAGGATTTCATTTTTTTGAGTGGTGGCATTTTGTTTCTTGATCCCCTCCGAATGGCGGCCGAGACATGGACTGCCTTGCCTGAGATTCGGGGCAGATGCTAATTGGTGTTATCCATCTACCTCTCCGAAGATGCCAAGTTGATTTATGGCACCGTGTATCGAAGGTTTAAGCGGATGCGACCGATGTAGCAGACTTCGTCAGATTCCCCCTCGTTGAGGGGTTTTTGATTGTGGGGACGCTCTTCCCTGCAGGCGCAAGCCCCTGCAGTTAATTACGCTACCGCATCGCGGTAACAACTTTCTCCTTCTCCAGCTGGTCACTTCGTGTCGTGGGTGTTTGTTTTGTTTGTGGTTGCCCGTGGATTGTATACGGAGACTAATTTATGTAGTCGCCCATAGGACGTTGACTAGTCCAAATCCGTATTATCTTAGATTTGGGTTTGGGGGTTTGGTTTGAGGATACGTTAGCCATACTTGAGGCTAAGATCAACTCAAACGTTTGTTAAGGATACGTTAGTCTAGTTTGAGACTAAGATCAACTTAACGGGATCGTTTAGATCCGACAAAAGAGCAATTGGCTCTATTGTTCCAGTTTAAGGACATAGTGGTCCATTACATGTATGGCTGTCGGGACCCGTCACCTCTCTGACGACGTTGAAGGATTACAACGACAGGTGTCAGAGGAGTTCAGAGATGTACCCTTGAACCAATGAGTTGATTGGGGGGATTCATAGTCCAATTTGGGACTAAAGTCTGTTAGAACGTTTAAGGATACGTTAGCCATATTTGAGGCTAAGATCAACTTAAACGGTTGTTAAGGATACATTAGTCCAGTTTGGGACTAAGATCGACTTAACGGGATCGTTTAGATCCGACAAAAGAGCATTTGGGGGCTCTATTGTTCCAGTTTAGGGACATGGTGGTCCATTGCCAGTTTAGGGACATGGTGGTCCAATACCAGTTTAAGGACATAGTGGTCCAATGCCAGTTTAGGGACATGGTGGTCCAACTCCAGTTTAGGGACATGGTGGTCCAATGCCAGTTTAGGGACATGGTGGTCCATGGGTAGTTTAAGGACGCATAAGTCCATGGGTTTAAGGACCCCACGGTCCATATGGGTGTGTTTAAGGACGCATTAGTCCATTAGTTTAAGGACGCATAAGTCCGCGGGTTTAAGGACCCCACAGTCCGTATCTTGGTTTAAGGACGCATAAGTCCGCGGGTTTAAGGACCCCACAGTCCATATGGGTGTGTTTAAGGACGCATTAGTCCGTTAGTTTAAGGACGCATAAGTCCGCGGGTTTAAGGACCCCACAGTCCGTTAGTTTAAGGACGCATAAGTCCGCGGGTTTAAGGACCCCACAGTCCGTATCTTGGTTTAAGGACGCATAAGTCCATGAGTTTAAGGACCCCACAGTCCGTGTTGATGTGTGGTTGTCGGGACCCATCACCTCTCTGAAGACGTTGAAGGATTACAACGACAAATATCAGAGGAGTTCAGAGATGTACCCTTGAACCAATGAGTTGGTTGAAAAAGTAGATGTGCTCAGTTCAAGATGATTTGAGGACTTATGGCCAGTTTGGGCTAAGTCCAATTATATTTGAAATATTGGCCCTTTGTTGGCTCATTGAAGGAGAGGCTTTGCCTCTAGAAACTTAGCCAATTGGGCTAAAGCTAGTGTTAAACACTAAAGACCAACAGTGTTGAACATTGGAAATAAGATTAGCAAGTTAGTGTTAAACACTAAAAGATAACCAGTGTTAAACACTAACAACAGGGCTTTCAAATTAGTGTTAAACACTAAAGCAAATCAGTGTTAAACACTGGTAATCAGAGATTTCAAATTAGTGTTAAACACTAAAGCAAATCAGTGTTAAATACTGGGAACAAAGTCTTCAGATTAGTGTTAAACACTAAGAAAAGAGGGGTCACGTGTGGACACGTGAGAGCGCCCTAAATGCGAAACCAGATCTCCTTTGTTTTATCCTCAAAGCTGTGAATAAGTGTTAAACACTTTTCCCTTTTATTTCGAGCATCACGTGTTGACACGTGATGGGGGATTTATGCGCCGACTGTTAGAACGTTTTCTAAGGGGTCACGTGGTAAACACGTGAGAGCGCCCAAAGCCTTCGTTTCCATTGCTCTTTCTTTCTGCGTTTTGGGAGTCACGTGGGAGCACGTGATGGCATCAAAAAGTGGGGCCAGATCCCTTTTATTTTGTTCTGCAAAACAAGTGTTAAACACTTTTATTTTTATTTTAGAGCATCACGTGTTGGCACGTGATAGGGATCTGTGCGCCAATTGTTAAAGCATTTGCTGAGGGGTCACGTAATAACACGCGAGAGCGCCCAAAGCTTTCATTTCCTTTGCTTTTTCTTTCTGCGTTCTGGGAGTCACGTGGGAGCACGTGGGGTGATGCTTCAAAGTTCTTTGCAGGGGATCTTTTCAAGGGGCACGAGGGGGCACGTGACCCTAGTTCTTTTCATGAACAGAGATCTTTTAAGAATTGAATTCTTCATAGGGTTAAACCCTAATTATGATTTTGGAGGAATTAAATTCCTATCGTGAAAGAATTAAATTCTTATTTAGGATGAAACCCTGATTTCTTTTCAAAGGAATTAAATTCCCAGATATGTGAAAGAATTAAATTCTTGATTAGGGTTAAACCCCAGTTTCATTTTAGGAGGAATTAAATTCCTGTGAGTTTAGGAGAATTAAATTCTTAAAACTCTATTCCCCTTCTAAGTTTAGGATCTGCATGGCAGGATCTCGACCCGATGAGAATTAAATTCTCATCCTATGGGGAGATGTGCTCTGTACAGATCTTCAACTAGAAGAAGAACTAAGTTCTTTTTTTTTAAATAAGAGCTAAACTCTTTTGAGAATTAAATTCTCTTTTGAAGCCTCTCTTTCTTACCTAGGGTTTTTCTTTTGCAGAGAATTAAATTCTTCTTTCTCTTTTTCTTCTTCTCTTGAGAATTAAATTCTCCTCCCTCTGTTTTTCTCTCCAAAAAAGTAGATCCCCCTTCTCTTCTCTTGGCTCCTATTTATAGGAGGAGGAAGAGAATCAATTTGTTTAGCAAATCTCTCATTGAGAGATTTGATTTGTATGTTGAGAGATTTGATTTATATTTATCATTAATCTGGGCCTTTAGATTGTTAAGTGAATTTTATTCACCGTGGATTTTAAATCCAAAAGATATTCTATTTGTTATCCTGGTGAGATTTTCAGGGAAATCTTTCCTTGTCCAAGGGTTTTCTATAAATTGGTGATTTTTAATCACCCTTGGATTTTTAATACAACGGTTCCCCATGACCCTTTTCCATTTGGAAAGATTCAGAAACTTTTAGAATTTAATTCTATTAAATTATAATGCTTTTAAAGCCAGTCACGTGCTGGCACGTGACCTTTGGTCACGTGTGAGCACGTGACCCCCAATTGGGTTCCTTTCTCAGCCGCTTATTTATGTTTCAGTTTTAACCATCACGTGTCAACACGTGACCATTGGTCACGTGAAAGCACGTGATACCTCGTTGAGGTATTTTCTGACTTTTAGAATTAAATTCTATTCATTATTTTAGAGGCTTTAAAAGCCCATCACGTGTCTGCACGTGACCCATGGTCACGTGTGAGCACGTGATGCCCCATTGGGGTCTTTTCTGAGTTTTTATTGTATCTTTTAACTCCTCCAGCGGGTTCTTAAAAGCCCATCACATGTGGACACGTAATTCCTCATAACTTTTGATCCCGGATGAATTACGAGGCCCATAATATATCAAATCGAAGGGTTTTTCGAGCCGCTTTCGATACAATCAGAATTTATCTGTTTCTCATTCGGGAGTTTGTCAAAAAACAGCCCGGAAGATACTGGTTCCCATTTTCTTAAGCGTATCGCCGCCATTTGATACCTTGGGCTCTTTTGCGCAGAAATTTTTGGCGGGAACAAATGCCCCCCACTACTTTGCCCACGTAAGTATTTACGTGGGTGAAGTAGTGCACAGTAATGCATAGCGTATGACCAGTTTCGAGTTGGTATATTACTTTCAGAATCTTGATCTGAGAAGATAACGAGCGGACACAAGCGTCGTCATTTATCATTGACTCAAATCTCGACTCTTAAGAGATGTAGTTCCAAACCCTTAACTCCATGAGCCGCACCCTTCTATCTCTTTATATCTTACTCTGGAGTGAAGTAGTTTATATGCTCATGAGTAGCTTTTCCATTTCAGTGGCATGTAGCTTTGGCGAGTGTGGCTCATAGATGGTCCATCTTGACCTCTTTGCAGGGCAGTGATGGCTTAGGAGACAGGGTTAGGATCTGCCACCTAAGACTTTTCAACTTTATGAGCCGTGAGGGTCTCATGAAGACTTTTCTCCCTACGGATCGAGAGGATCTCGTAGGTGTATTTTCTCCTTAGGAGTCGTGAGGATTCCTAAGTGTGTTTTCTCTTATAAGTCGTAAGGATCTTATGAGAGAATTTTTCCCTCTTACGGGTCGAGAGGACCCATAAGCGGTTGTTCCCCTCCTTGTCGAAATTCGACTTCGGAGAGTGAGACCCGCGGATAGTATGCAAGAGACCATTTTGGTCCGACTTGCAGGATCCCAGTGCTTAGGAAACAGGTTTTTTAATCCCTACTGCCTAAGGCTTTATCTCACGAGTCGAGACGAATCGAGAAGTTCTCGCAAAGACATCAATTTCCTCACAAGTCGAAACGAATCGAGCAGATCTCGCAAGAATATCCTAACGTCACAGTTAACCTCTGCTCTTTACGACAGAAGTCCGTTAGGGTCTGTGGTACTTAGGGTTTTGGCCGTCGTACCGTCGCATGAGCTGATGTATTCCTCGATAGGCAATCGTGCTGTTCGAGTAGCCCTGCGACTGCCGTGTCTCTGATCCCTTCGGGGGCTGGACAAGACGTCTTCAAGCAATCCTCCTTGGCAGTTTGACCGTCGGAAGAGCAAGCGCTAGGAATTTGCCATGCCGCTTTTCACTTGAGGTTAGGCTCATTTTGGAGAGCCCCGATGAGTCAAAACCACTCCGCGCTGGTGTGGGATGATCTCCGATAGTCTTTCAGGCTTTATATGACTTGCCGTTAAGACCCTGAAGCTAGGAATTTGGCCTTTGCTTCGTTTGCTGGCATTGCGTCCTCTGTATCGAGACGAATGTCGTGGTTGTCTCTAGGTTGCTGATGAACCGTCAAGATTTGGAACTAGGGATTTTGCCGTGGCTCCTTTTGGTGATGTTGCGTCTGCTGTATCGAGACGAACGTCGAGGTGGTGACCACTCCATGTGGGATGATCTCCGGTGGTCTTTCAGGCTTTATATGACTTGCCGTTAAGACCCTGAAGCTAGGAATCTGGCCTTCGCTTCGTTTGCTTTGTCGCGTCCGAATCCTGCTGGGGGAAGAACGCTGGGGTGACATTTCATCTGCTGTATCGAAACGAACGTCAAGGTGGTGACCAATCCGCGCTGGTGTGGGATGATCTCCGATTGTCTTTCAGGCTTTATATGACTTGCCGTCAAGACCCTGAAGCTAGGAATTTGGCCTTCGCTTCGTTTGCTGGCATTGCGTCCTCTGTATCGAGACGAATGTCGTGGTTGTCTCTAGGTTGCTGGTGAACCGTCGAGGTTTGGAACCAGGGATTTTGCCGTGACTCCTTTCGGTGATGTTGCGTCTGCTGTGTCGAGACGAACGTCGAGGTAGTGATCACTCCATGTTGGTATGAGATGATCTCTGAATGTCTTTCCGGTTTTATATAACTTACCGTCAAGACGTTGAAGCTAGGGATTTGGCCTTCGCTTCGTTTGCTTTGTCGCGTCCGAATTCTGCTGGGGGAAGAACGCTGGGGTGACATTTCATCTGCTGTATCGAAACGAACGTCAAGGTGGCGACCACTCCGTGCTGGTGTGGGATGATCTCCGATTGTCTTTCAGGCTTTATATGACTTGCCGTCAAGACCCTGAAGCTAGGAATTTGGCCTTCGCTTCGTTTGCTGGTATCGCGTCTGCTGTATCGAGACGAATGTCGCGGTGGTGATCACTCCATGTTGGTGTGAGGACCAGGATCCGCTCTGGATGTTTCCCACGGGATCGAAGAGTGACGTTGTCCGCGTTCCACGTGACCAGGAATTTTGCTCTAGATGCTTCACACGGGTTCACTGCCGTGTTAGGCGAGGACTAGGGTCTGCTCTGGATGCTTCGCACGGGTTCACTGCCGTGCTCTGCGAGGACCAGGATCCGCTCTGGACGTTTTCCACGGGGTCAAAGAGTGACGTTATCCGCGTTCCACGTGACCAGGAATTTTGCACTAGATGCTTCACACGGGTTCACTGCCGCGTTAGGCGAGGACTAGGCTCCGCTCTGGATGCTTCGCACGGGTTCACTGCCGTGTTCTGCGAGGACCAGGATCCGCTTTGGACGTTTTCCACGGGGTCAAAGAGTGACGTTATCCGCGTTCCACGTGACCAGGAATTTTGCACTAGATGCTTCACACGGGTTCACTGCCGCGTTAGGCGAGGACTAGGCTCCGCTCTGGATGCTTCGCACGGGTTCACTGCCGTGTTCTGCGAGGACCAGGATCCGCTCTGGACGTTTTCCACGGGGTCAAAGAGTGACGTTATCCGCGTTCCACGTGACCAGGAATTTTGCACTAGATGCTTCACACGGGTTCACTGCCGCGTTAGGCGAGGACTAGGCTCCGCTCTGGATGCTTCGCACGGGTTCACTGCCGTGTTCTGCGAGGACCAGGATCCGCTCTGGACGTTTTCCACGGGGTCAAAGAGTGACGTTATCCGCGTTCCACGTGACCAGGAATTTTGCACTAGATGCTTCACACGGGTTCACTGCCGCGTTAGGCGAGGACTAGGCTCCGCTCTGGATGCTTCGCACGGGTTCACTGCCGTGTTCTGCGAGGACCAGGATCCGCTCTGGACGTTTTCTACGGGGTCAAAGAGTGACGTTATCCGCGTTCCACGTGACCAGGAATTTTGCACTAGATGCTTCACACGGGTTCACTGCCGTGTTAGGCGAGGACTAGGCTCCGCTCTGGATGCTTCGCACAGGTTCACTGCCGTGTTCTGCGAGGACCAGGATCCGCTCTGGACGTTTTCCACGGTGTCAAAGAGTGACGTTATCCGCGTTCCACGTGACCAGGAATTTTGCACTAGATGCTTCACACGGGTTCACTGCCGCGTTAGGCGAGGACTAGGCTCCGCTCTGGATGCTTCGCACGGGTTCACTGCCGTGTTCTGCGAGGACCAGGATCCGCTCTGGACGTTTTCCACGGTGTCAAAGAGTGACGTTATCCGCGTTCTACGTGACCAGGAATTTTGCACTAGATGCTTCACACGGGTTCACTGCCGCGTTAGGCGAGGACTAGGCTCCGCTCTGGATGCTTCGCACGGGTTCACTGTCGTGTTCTGCGAGGACCAGGATCCGCTCTGGACGTTTTCCACGGGGTCAAAGAGTGACGTTATCCGTGTTCCACGTGACCAGGAATTTTGTTGATTATATCCGCATTTCACGGAGTTGGGATTTGACTCTCTGTGGGAGTACATCGTCGAGTCATGGAACTGGGAGTTGCCGCTGTTCCGCTTTGCTTGATGATGTGTCCGCTGTGACGAGACGAGTGCTGAGGTGGAGCTGGGATTTTGCCATCACTCCGCTTTGCTGACCATGGGGTCTTTTATTAGCTTTGCATATACATTCTGCTGGACTGCGAAGGAACGCCGTTGTTAACATTGCGTCTGCTGTAATGAGACGAATGCTAAGGCGGAGTTGGGATTTTGCCATCGCTCCGCTTGATGGTGTAACATCTGTGTCCTGCTGGAATGAGGAGGCACGCCGTTGTTGGTCTCTAGGCTGTAGATGTGGCCATTGAGATTTGGAACTAAGGACTTTGCCATGGTTCCGTTTCGTTGCGACTCTGAGGTCGATTGTTGACGTCACGTCTGCATCTGGCTGGAGAGAGAAGAAACGCCGTTGGTGATCTCTAAGTTGTCGATATTGACGTCGAGACCCTGAAGCTCGGGATCTTCTTTTTGCTTCGTTTGTTGACATTATGTCTGCAATATTGCGATAAATGTCGAGATTGTCTCTAGGTTGTCTATTAACCGTCGAGATTTCGCTCCGCTTTCTGATGGAGCCTGTTGGGAAGGTATGGTTCCCTTTTTATCTGTGCCCCTGGATTGTATACAGGGATCGATGTGATTTCACCTGTAAGGCAAAAAGTTTTATTCTTTCATTTTTCTTATTCTTTCCGCGATGCTCTATCATTTCAGCTTTTTATATCGCGAAAATAGCGATTGCCTAATCATTTCGGCTATTTTTCGCGGTGCCCAATCATTTCGGCTATTTTTCTTTTTACTCGCTGCTTTTTATTGCGAGTTGCCCAATCATTTCGGCTATTTTTCATGCATATATTTTTACTTGCTGATTTTGTTTGCAAGTTGCCCCATCATTTCGGCTATTTCGTATGCATTTTTTTTTTGGCTCGCTGATTTTTTCTCGCGAGTGTGGAACTTGGAATTTGGTGCCAATCTCAGCATCAGCATCGCTGCGACTGGAATATAGCCAGGAGCGAATCATCATTTGCCATGAAAGGACTTGGAATTTGATACCGGTTTAGGCATCAACATCGCTGCAACTGGGATATTGCCAGGAGCGAATCATCATTTGCCTTGGAAGGGCTTGGAATTTGATACCGGTTTAGGCATCAGCATCGCTGCAACTGGGATATTGCCAGGAGCGAATCATCATTTGCCTCTGTCGATGTTGAACAAAGGTGGCTTAGTAAACAGGGTTAAGGGTCCTGTCGGCTAAGGCTTTTGACTTCATGAGCCGTAAGGGTCTCACAAAGGTATTTCTCCCTACAAGTCGTGAGGATCTCGTAGGTGCGTTTTATCCTTAGGAATCGTGAGGACTCCTAAGTGTATGTTCTCTTATAAGTCGTAAGGATCTTACAAGAGTGTTATCTCTTTATGAGTCGAGAGGACTCACAAGGGTTGTTCACCGTGCGAACATATCCCTAGCCACGGGTAGGACTTGGTTAGGGAAATGTTTATTCGTACCCGTGGATTGTATACAAGGGTCAATATTGAACCGTTTGTAGGGCAAGATCGGAGGTTGTGGGGGTTGCTTAAGAACAGGTTCAGGTCTCTGTAACTTAAGACTTTCAAATCTTATGAGCCGTGAGGGTCCCATAAGAGAGTTCTCCTTACGAGTCGTGAGGATCTCGCAAGTGTATTTTCTCCTTAGGAATCGTGAGGATCCCTAAGTGTGTTGTTCCCTTGTGAGTCGTAAGGATCTCACGCGGGTGGTTTCTCCTTACAAGGTCGAGAGGATCCTGTAAGTGTCTTTTAACGAGGTTGCGCCCTTTCGGGTTTTCAAAAACACTCGCCGGTAGCCCTGCTGTTTTTGCTCACGGAGCCCTTTCGGGTTTTCATCCGTGCCCATTTTGCTTGTGGACATACCGTATTTTTTATTCTCTTTTTTTTTTTTTAAACGAGGTCGCGCCCTTTCGGGTTTTCACGAACACTCGCCGGTAGCCCTGCTGTTTTTACTCACGGAGCCCTTTCGGGTTTTCATCCGTGCCCATTTTGCTTATGGACATACCGTTTTTTTTTTTAATACTTTTTTTTTTAATTTTTTTTTTTACCACGTCAGCCTGAAAATGCTGCGGGTTGGGAGTAGTTTAACGACGTTTCGGTCATTTGCAAGTTTCAGGACATTGCGGTCCGCCGTTAGTTTAAGGACATTTCGGTCCAACGCCAGTTTTAGGACATAGTGGTCCATCGTTAGTTTAACGACATTTCGGTCTACCGTCGCCGTATTTGAGGCGAATTTCTAGTTTACTGACTTTTCGGTTTAGGAGGCCTTCCTTATGAATGATCATGATGCCCCCGGCATATCCACCTTTTTCGAAGCATGTTGTTGTGGCGGGTTTACTTTCCACTTTTCGGGTAACGCGAACTTGCCCTGTTGGTATTGGTCTTCAACCCAGTTTTTGAAGACGTAGCAATTGTCGAGTGGGTGACCCATTAATCTGTGGTAGGGACAATAGTTAGGATTGTCAACGTCACCTGGCTGCAACGGACGTTTTGGATCCGGCAGAGTGATGAGCCCGCTGCGCACCGCTAACTCGAACAGTCTCTTTGTTTTATCTCTGGGAAACGAGTAAGGACATTTCAACTTCTCATTGAGGTATCGCGGCTTGTTGTTTTGACGACCAAACGGTTTCGGGTCACTCGGCTGTTGTTGAGCATTAGCGACGGAGGTCGCTTTTCCATTCCCCTTATCCCTTTTGTTCGATCCCTTGTTTGCGGGTCCGAGATTATTTTCGGGTAGCGTGAGATTGTACGGCTGAACATTCTCGCAACTCTCCAATTCTTTTGTTTTAGAGATGAATTCCTTGAAGAGAGGGTTGAGAGCGGCTTCTTCATCAGAATCGCTTCCAAAGGTGAGAACTCGTGATCCCCCGGGCTCGTCCTTATGACAATTGTCGGCAACTCTTTTATGCTCATCTGTCGTATTTTTTCGCTGTCTACGAGCTTCACGCTTTGTCCTGTTGAAGTGTTGCCTGTGAGCGACATACCCTTGCCACCAACACTTAAAAGAGTTGCAGTCTTCAGTAGGATGTACGATCTTCTGATGGTATAAGCAGAAGTTAGGGTGTACGTCCGTTTCATCAAAATGTATACCACCAGGAGAATTTTTTCTGAAAGAGGGCGGCCTCATCCCCATTGCTATGGCTTTGGCGAATCGTTTCCTTGTCTTGATCCTACTTTTATTTGTGGCGGATGTACTTTCATCCGGTGGGAGTGTTTCGACCCTTTCATCTAGTCGCCGGCGTTTGGCTTTCTCGAATATGGCCATCTCGCGCTCTCGATCAGCTTTGCTTTTAAGACGGGCTTCGTTTAGGAAGGCATCGATCATCTCGTCTGATGGCCACAGAAGTTCTGGTTCAGGCCCCGCCCCTGGTTTCTCGGTGCAAGAGGCCTCTTCATCATCTATCAATGAGTGAGAGATCATGTGGCAACTTGCCCCCGGTGTGTCCGTCTTCTTTGGAGTGTGCGGCTGTGGTGGGTTTACCTTCCACTTTTCAGACAGCGCAAACTTGCCTTGTAGGTACTGATCCTCGATCCATCCCTTAAAGACGAAGCAATCTTCGATTGGATGGCTTACCGCTTGGTGGTAAGGGCAATAATTGGGATCGTTGACATCGCCAGGTTGCAACGGACGTTTTGGACTCGGCAGATTGATGAGTCTGTTGCGCACTGCCAGCTCGAACAGTTTTCTCGTTTTATCCTGAGGAAATGAGTAAGGACGTCCCAGTCTTTCCTCGAGGGATGGGCGTGGTCGCACATTGTTCTGGCGAACAACCGGCTTTAAGTGGCTCGGCTGTTGTTGAGTATTGGCGACGATGGTTGCTTTCCCTTTATCCTTTTCATTCCAAGGCTCTGTCTTTGAAGGAGATGGTCTATGACCCATCTGGTCCATTTGGGCCAGCTTGTCAATCAAGGCCTGAAAAGTGGTCGGCTTGAAGAACATCATGAATTGGGATATGGTCGCTTGAGGGTCGAGAGTACCCACGAACATGCCCACGGCAGGAGCTTCTTCTATGCGTTGTTCGGATCTCGACCATAGGTTCCGCCACCGGATTGCATATTGCACCCACGTTTCGCCTGGCTTCACCCTGGCGTTAATCAGTGCTGTTATCGGGGTGCGCTCGCTGGCGCTGGCAAATCTTTGTGTAAACAATAGCTCCATCTCCGCAAATGTTTTGACAGAGTCATCAGGTAGCTCCGAATACCATTCAAAGGCTGTTTCTGCTAAGCTGCCGACGAATTGTCGTAGTAACAATTTTTCATCGCCTCCAGTATTGCCGCATAAGGCCCTGAATTGAGCGACGTGCTGATGCGGATTCCCTGTCCCTTTATATACATGGAATTTAGGGATCGTATATCCCGGCGGGTAACTAATTTGGTCATACCAGCCCGGGTAGGGTCGTCCGGTTCTAGCAATTTGCCCAGCCGCTTCATTTGCCTGGTGAGCTTGTATTTGCTGAGCTATATGGTCATCCAGTGCGGCCTTGGAAATGGTTCCTTCCTTAGCTGCTGAAAGAGCCGGAGGAGGATTCGATGTCTCTCCTTTGTCATCTTCAAGGACAATCGGAGGATCTTCAGCAGGAGGATCTTGCTGGATCATCATCCCTACCATATCTTGGAAGAGAAGCGCCATTTGTTTTATGTTAGCCCCTTGCTCTGCGGCTTCTTTGTCCTTCTTTTCGAGGACTCTGCGTAGGTAGTCAGCGTCAGTTTCTTGTTCACGACGCTGCTCCGATGATGCCTCCGAGCTTTCTTTTGGCCCAGTAAGTGCAGCCATTGTAGTCAGCATCTCTTGAGCTTCTGCTGTTGCTGTTCTTGAGCTTTTGCTACGGATCGGGTGAGCGGTCGGTGACCCGTCGAAGCACGGCTTTCCTCCTTTTCAGAAGCCATGTATACGGTGTGCACCACCATGCCCCCAGACTTGGGGCGTTTTTGTTCGGTGTCCTTGCGATTTGCCAAAGACACAGGGGCTTTTTGCGGCCTCCTTTTTTGAGTGATTGGAGTTGAGGGGGCCGTTGTAGTGGGCACCCAAGTAGCTTTTTCTTTTTGTGGCTTGACAGAGTAATCCTTCTCCTTCCGTACCTTCATCTTTTTCTGTCGGCGGAGATAGTTTTCATCAATCACCAACCCTTGGACCTGTCGCCAGACTTTGTAAATTTTGTAAGACAGCCGTTGAGAGGACTGTTCTGGCTTGGCTTCCGCAACATTTCCCACCGGAGGAGGGGATCTTTTTAGTACGGCGGTAGGAGAGTTTCTACGCACCGTGTTCAGCAATTCAAAGCTGTTCCCGGTTGGAACAGCAGCATCGATCCCAACCATTAGAGTTGGACGAGTAAGTCCAGAGGGGGAGTTGCCCCCAGCCTTCCTCACTCGGCGCCAGTAGCGACGTCGAGCATGTCGTGCTGATGGAGTTGTTTCAGCTATAGGGGTGACCTCCTCATGCCCCCTGTGTTGGTCAGAATATACTGGTACCAGCTTTTTAAAGATCGACGTCCGTTGAACGGGGACGGCCAACTTGTCAGAAGTGGACTTCTGAACATGGGAAGCAACCTTGGTGATTTTTCCAGGAACGTGAGTTGGAATGGCTATCCGCTTTGGGATAACGCCTTCTGGTATGGCAGGCTTCTTCATGGGCCTGTTAGAGCTCTGGCCTAGTCCGTTAAAAACTGAAGCAGTGGAGTTGGACGACCCGTTGAGAGGGGTCGCGGCAGTGGTAAGTCGATCGAAGACCGACTTCTTTGAAGCTTCTTGCAGTGTCATTGGGGCATCGAAGCTCATTGGTGGGAGCATAGTCCCAAAAAATAGTCCAGTCGTGGCTTGAGCCACCTGCTCCACCGGCATTTTGAAAAGGGAGGCCGCTTGGGGCCCATAAGTCACTCCTCCAGCAAGGACCGAGCGAGAGTTGCAGTTGCAGGCAATGCAGTTTGAAGCCATTGATCTTCTGTTTTCTGCACGGAGCAAGACACCAAATCTTAGTACCTTGAATCCACAGGCAACCACAGTAAACCGCGATTCGTTCGCGAACACGACACACGAAGTGTGGAGTGGAAAGAGGAAAAGGTCCCACCGGGCGTGCCAGAATCTGTTACCCTCCGAATGGCGGCCGAGACATGGACTGCCTTGCCTGAGATTCGGGGCAGATGCTAATTGGTGTTATCCATCTACCTCTCCGAAGATGCCAAGTTGATTTATGGCACCGTGTATCGAAGGTTTAAGCGGATGCGACCGATGTAGCAGACTTCGTCAGATTCCCCCTCGTTGAGGGGTTTTTGATTGTGGGGACGCTCTTCCCTGCAGGCGCAAGCCCCTGCAGTTAATTACGCTACCGCATCGCGGTAACAACTTTCTCCTTCTCCAGCTGGTCACTTCGTGTCGTGGGTGTTTGTTTTGTTTGTGGTTGCCCGTGGATTGTATACGGAGACTAATTTATGTAGTCGCCCGTAGGACGTTGACTAGTCCAAATCCGTATTATCTTAGATTTGGGTTTAGGGGTTTGGTTTGAGGATACGTTAGCCATACTTGAGGCTAAGATCAACTCAAACGTTTGTTAAGGATACGTTAGTCTAGTTTGAGACTAAGATCAACTTAACGGGATCGTTTAGATCCGACAAAAGAGCAATTGGCTCTATTGTTCCAGTTTAAGGACATAGTGGTCCATTACATGTATGGCTGTCGGGACCCGTCACCTCTCTGACGACGTTGAAGGATTACAACGACAGGTGTCAGAGGAGTTCAGAGATGTACCCTTGAACCAATGAGTTGATTGGGGGGATTCATAGTCCAATTTGGGACTAAAGTCTGTTAGAACGTTTAAGGATACGTTAGCCATATTTGAGGCTAAGATCAACTTAAACGGTTGTTAAGGATACGTTAGTCCAGTTTGGGACTAAGATCGACTTAACGGGATCGTTTAGATCCGACAAAAGAGCATTTGGGGGCTCTATTGTTCCAGTTTAGGGACATGGTGGTCCATTGCCAGTTTAGGGACATGGTGGTCCAATACCAGTTTAAGGACATAGTGGTCCAATGCCAGTTTAGGGACATGGTGGTCCAACTCCAGTTTAGGGACATGGTGGTCCAACTCCAGTTTAGGGACATGGTGGTCCAATGCCAGTTTAGGGACATGGTGGTCCATGGGTAGTTTAAGGACGCATAAGTCCATGGGTTTAAGGACCCCACGGTCCATATGGGTGTGTTTAAGGACGCATTAGTCCATTAGTTTAAGGACGCATAAGTCCGCGGGTTTAAGGACCCCACAGTCCGTATCTTGGTTTAAGGACGCATAAGTCCGCGGGTTTAAGGACCCCACAGTCCATATGGGTGTGTTTAAGGACGCATTAGTCCGTTAGTTTAAGGACGCATAAGTCCGCGGGTTTAAGGACCCCACAGTCCGTTAGTTTAAGGACGCATAAGTCCGCGGGTTTAAGGACCCCACAGTCCGTATCTTGGTTTAAGGACGCATAAGTCCATGAGTTTAAGGACCCCACAGTCCGTGTTGATGTGTGGTTGTCGGGACCCATCACCTCTCTGAAGACGTTGAAGGATTACAACGACAAATATCAGAGGAGTTCAGAGATATACCCTTGAACCAATGAGTTGGTTGAAAAAGTAGATGTGCTCAGTTCAAGATGATTTGAGGACTTATGGCCAGTTTGGGCTAAGTCCAATTATATTTGAAATATTGGCCCTTTGTTGGCTCATTGAAGGAGAGGCTTTGCCTCTAGAAACTTAGCCAATTGGGCTAAAGCTAGTGTTAAACACTAAAGACCAACAGTGTTGAACACTGGAAATAAGATTAGCAAGTTAGTGTTAAACACTAAAAGATAACCAGTGTTAAACACTAACAACAGGGCTTTCAAATTAGTGTTAAACACTAAAGCAAATCAGTGTTAAACACTGGTAATTAGAGATTTCAAATTAGTGTTAAACACTAAAGCAAATCAGTGTTAAATACTGGGAACAAAGTCTTCAGATTAGTGTTAAACACTAAGAAAAGAGGGGTCACGTGTGGACACGTGAGAGCGCCCTAAATGCGAAACCAGATCTCCTTTGTTTTATCCTCAAAGCTGTGAATAAGTGTTAAACACTTTTCCCTTTTATTTCGAGCATCACGTGTTGACACGTGATGGGGGATTTATGCGCCGACTGTTAGAACGTTTTCTAAGGGGTCACGTGGTAAACACGTGAGAGCGCCCAAAGCCTTCGTTTCCATTGCTCTTTCTTTCTGCGTTTTGGGAGTCACGTGGGAGCACGTGATGGCATCAAAAAGTGGGGCCAGATCCCTTTTATTTTGTTCTGCAAAACAAGTGTTAAACACTTTTATTTTTATTTTAGAGTATCACGTGTTGGCACGTGATAGGGATCTGTGCGCCAATTGTTAAAGCATTTGCTGAGGGGTCACGTGATAACACGCGAGAGCGCCCAAAGCTTTCATTTCCTTTGCTTTTTCTTTCTGCGTTCTGGGAGTCACGTGGGAGCACGTGGGGTGATGCTTCAAAGTTCTTTGCAGGGGATCTTTTCAAGGGGCACGAGGGGGCACGTGACCCTAGTTCTTTTCATGAACAGAGATCTTTTAAGAATTGAATTCTTCATAGGGTTAAACCCTAATTATGATTTTGGAGGAATTAAATTCCTATCGTGAAAGAATTAAATTCTTATTTAGGATGAAACCCTGATTTCTTTTCAAAGGAATTAAATTCCCAGATATGTGAAAGAATTAAATTCTTGATTAGGGTTAAACCCCAGTTTCATTTTAGGAGGAATTAAATTCCTGTGAGTTTAGGAGAATTAAATTCTTAAAACTCAATTACCCTTCTAAGTTTAGGATCTGCATGGCAGGATCTCGACCCGATGAGAATTAAATTCTCATCCTATGGGGAGATGTGCTCTGTACAGATCTTCAACTAGAAGAAGAACTAAGTTCTTTTTTTTTAAATAAGAGCTAAACTCTTTTGAGAATTAAATTCTCTTTTGAAGCCTCTCTTTCTTACCTAGGGTTTTTCTTTTGCAGAGAATTAAATTCTTCTTTCTCTTTTTCTTCTTCTCTTGAGAATTAAATTCTCCTCCCTCTGTTTTTCTCTCCAAAAAAGTAGATCCCCCTTCTCTTCTCTTGGCTCCTATTTATAGGAGGAGGAAGAGAATCAATTTGTTTAGCAAATCTCTCATTGAGAGATTTGATTTGTATGTTGAGAGATTTGATTTATATTTATCATTAATCTGGGCCTTTAGATTGTTAAGTGAATTTTATTCACCGTGGATTTTAAATCCAAAAGATATTCTATTTGTTATCCTGGTGAGATTTTCAGGGAAATCTTTCCTTGTCCAAGGGTTTTCTATAAATTGGTGATTTTTAATCACCCTTGGATTTTTAATACAACGGTTCCCCATGACCCTTTTCCATTTGGAAAGATTCAGAAACTTTTAGAATTTAATTCTATTAAATTATAATGCTTTTAAAGCCAGTCACGTGCTGGCACGTGACCTTTGGTCACGTGTGAGCACGTGACCCCCAATTGGGTTCCTTTCTCAGCCGCTTATTTATGTTTCAGTTTTAACCATCACGTGTCAACACGTGACCATTGGTCACGTGAAAGCACGTGATGCCTCGTTGAGGTATTTTCTGACTTTTAGAATTAAATTCTATTCATTATTTTAGAGGCTTTAAAAGCCCATCACGTGTCTGCACGTGACCCATGGTCACGTGTGAGCACGTGATGCCCCATTGGGGTCTTTTCTGAGTTTTTATTGTATCTTTTAACTCCTCCAGCGGGTTCTTAAAAGCCCATCACATGTGGACACGTAATTCCTCATAACTTTTGATCCCGGATGAATTACGAGGCCCATAATATATCAAATCGAAGGGTTTTTCGAGCCGCTTTCGATACAATCAGAATTTATCTGTTTCTCATTCGGGAGTTTGTCAAAAAACAGCCCGGAAGATACTGGTTCCCATTTTCTTAAGCGTATCGCCGCCATTTGATACCTTGGGCTCTTTTGCGCAGAAATTTTTGGCGGGAACATTTCTCATGTTTGCTAGAAAAGCCCTCTAGCTCATTTCCTAAAGTTGCTCTCTTTTCCTCCACCAATGGCAATTCCACAATCCCCAAAGTGAGACATGGTTCTATACATATTCTACAGCATATCTTGGGCACGTCGAGTAGCCGGCTTCGTGCCCGAGTTGCCTCGGTATTGAGGTGGGAGCCCGTAAAAGAAGTAGGCGATGTGGTGCACTTCCGGCGACGAGGAGGAGACGGGACATTCCGCAGGAGATCGGGACGATGACGAGAAGACCGGAGGACTCGGATCTGTCGGTATACTTCTCTTCCCTATCATCTTAGTAGCTTAGACTTGTTAATGGTTACGATCCGGATGTTTAGTGCGCGGTGGTGCCGGTTTGCTAAGTCCGCAAAATTAAAGTTTTTCACCGCTTCCGCATTCCGGCGTCGGATTGACGGCCGGGGCGCCGCCGTGCACTTACAGGATGTGGGACAGACCATCTCCCCAACTGGGATGAGAAGCGTACACACTAGTCTACTCTGGAGTATCGATACCCAGTCTCGATAATCCTACGACTAGGGACAAGTATAGGATGTTGCTTATAGACTATGCAGCCAACACTAGTGTGACTGCCATCACAACGCTGGTAATCAAGCAAAGATCCTATGTGCTCTACTAATATGTATAAGTGATACGTTACAAGAAACATATGCACATATTAAAGTAGACACAAACCAAGTAGCATACTACCATTTTTAGCAAGACTGTATATACAACTGTGAATATCCCAAGCTTCTATTAAGTAATATACATACAAGTATGATACAATAATGGCCCCTAGGGCATATACACTAACAATCTCCCACTTGCATTAGAGCCATGAGCTGGCATATCGTAGACCTATCATCTCGAATAGCCTCTCAAATTGCGTCTGAGGAATGGCCTTTGTGAATGGATCAGTAATGTTATTCTCCGTCTCTACTCTTTTCACCTCGATCTCCAGGTGATCTACGATCTCCCTGATCAGGTGATACCGCCTTAAGATGTGTCTGGACTTCTGATGGGACCTGGGTTCCTTCACTAAAGCTATAGCGCCGTTGTTGTCACAATACAGAGGTATTGGATCAACACTGGTAGGAACCACCTGAAGTTCTGTGAGGAACTTCTTCATCCAGACAGCTTCTTTTGCGGCATCGCAAGCAGCTATGTACTCCGCTTCCATTGTTGAGTCAGCAACGGTCTCCTGCTTGGAACTCTTCCAACAGACCGCCCCTCCATTGAGGGTAAAGATATAACCCGACATGGACTTGGAGTCATCCTTGTCACTCTGGAAGTCGGAGTCGGCAAAGGCCTTGATCTGGAGGTCTTTTCCGCCATACACCAAGAACATCTCCTTAGTCCTCCTCAGGTACTTGAGAATGTTCTTTACTGCTATCCAGTGCTTCTCCCCTGGGTTTGCCTGATACCGGCTTACAACGCTCAATGCGTATGCTACATCTGGTCTGGTACATAACATCACATACATTATAGAGCCTACCGCAGAAGCGTAGGGTATAATCGACATGCGATCCCTTTCCAAATCAGTCTTGGGAGACATCTCTTTGGAGAGGGTGATTCCGTGACAAGCCGGTAGGTTACCGCGCTTAGAGTCATCCATACTGAATCTCTTCAATATGGTGTCTATGTACCTGGACTGCGAAAGTCCCAACATCCTCTTAGATCTATCACGATAGATCCGGATCCCCAGAATGTAGGTGGCATCACCCAGGTCTTTCATGGAGAATTTCTGTGATAAGAATCTTTTGACTGATTGTAACATAGGAATATCATTTCCTATTAGGAGAATGTCATCCACGTATAATACGAGGAATACTACAGCTCTCCCTACAATCTTTCTGTATATGCATGGTTCATCTGGATTTTTGATAAAGTCAAATTCTTTGACAGCATCATCAAAAATAGATGTTCCAACTCCGCGATGCCTGCTTTAGTCCATAAATGGACTTAAGCAGCTTACATAATTTACCGCTGCTCCCACTCTGAATGAATCCTTCTGGCTGATCTATATAGACGCTCTCTTCCAAATTTCCATTTAGAAAGGCCGTCTTTACGTCCATCTGCCAGATCTCATAATCGTGGAAGGCAGCAATTGCAAGAAGGACCCGAATGGATTTGAGCATAGCCACTGGAGAAAAGGTTTCGTCATAGTCCAAACCAGGTCTTTGACGAAAACCCTTTGCAACAAGTCTAGCCTTATAGGTTTCAACCTGTCTATCTACACCAATCTTCTTTTTGAAGATCCATTTGCATCCTATGGGTTTTACCCCATCTGGAGCAATGTCCAAAGTCCATACTTTGTTAGTGTACATGGACTCCATTTCGGTCCGCATTGCATCCAGCCATTTTACCGAGTTACCGCTCTGAATGGCTTGCTGGAAGCTAGTAGGGTTATCATCATCAATGACGCAATCCTTTCTTTCCCCGTCTATGAGAAAACCGTAGTATCTCTCGGGCGGATGAGATGGCCTACTACTTCTGCGGATAGGCGTTGGTATGTCCCTTTCTTCTGAAACCTCTGGTTCTACCATACTTTCAGTTGTAGTTTGTGGTTCTGGAATTTCTTCCAGTTCTATTTCGCTCCCACTTGTTTCCTTTTCTAAAAACTGATGTTCTAGAAAATGGGCATTACGAGAAACAAAAACCTTTTGTTCCTCTGCGTAATAGAAATAATATCCTTTAGAATTCTTCGGATATCCCACAAACTTACACTGTACCGATCGTGCCTCGAGCTTGTCCACATGCTGCTTTTTAACAAAAGCTGGACATCCCCATATCTTCAGATGCTGAAGATGGGGTTTCTTTCCACTCCATATCTGATATGGCGTGGTAGGCACAGTCTTGGTAGGAGCCCTGTTTAGAAGATATGCCGCTGATTCTAACGCATAACCCCAGAATGATCGCGGTAACTCAGCGTTACTCATCATGGAACGAACCATATCCAATAGGGTTCGATTCCTCCTTTCCGATACACCGTTGTGTTGTGGTGTGTATGGAGAAGTAAGCTGAGAGAGAATTCCATTCTCTTTTAAGTAACCCAGGAACTCGGCACTTAAGTATTCACTACCTCGATCAGATCTCAGTGTCTTTATACTCTTGCCTGTTTGTTTTTCCACTTCATTCTTGTATTCTTGGAATTTCTCAAAGGCCTCGGATTTATGCTTCATTAAGAAGACATATCCATACCTAGAGAAATCATCCATAAAAGTAATGAAGTAGGAATAACCACCTCTCGCATGTGTAGACATTGGACCGCACACGTCACTGTGTACGAGTCCCAAGAGCTCGCTTGCTCTTACTCCGTGTCCAGTAAACGGAGTTTTGGTCATCTTTCCTATGAGACAAGATTCACAAGTAGCATAAGATTGATATTCAAACGAATTCAAATATCCTTCTCTATGTAACTTAGTCAACCTTCTCTCATTGATGTGACCTAGTCTACAATGCCATAAGAAAGCCTGATTTAATTCCGGAGACTTTCTTTTAAGTGTGTTTTGGACATTGAAAACCTGAGCTTGACTCAATACGTATATGCCATTATCTAAAGTACCGGACCCAATCAAAACTTGATTTAGGTGGATGTGAACTACATCGCTTACGAATGTAAAATTATATCCCTCTCTCGAAAGTGAGGATATTGATATGATATTACAAGTCATACTAGGTACATACAGACAATTACGTAGAATCAATATCTGCCCACTTGTCAAACCTAGGCGATATTCTCCCACGGATTCAGCGTCCACGCTCATTCCGTTTGCAACTCTGAGAGATAAATCACCCATCTTCATAACTCTACGGTTTCTCAAAGCATGTAATGAATTACAGATATGAGATCCTGCTCCGGTATCTAGTACCCAGGAAGTAGAGTTAATTGACAAACAGTTCTCAATTACAAATACACTTGAGGATGAAGCCACAACATGCTTCATATCCTGGCTACTGGCTTCAAAAGCCCTGCAATCTTTCTGCCAATGCCTAATCCCGTAACAATAGGAACGTTCCTTTTTTACTACATTCAGTCCCGAAACTTTTACCCTTTTCTTTCTTTCTACTTCCCTGGTTTCCTTCAGGGTAGAAGGTAGAGACTGTAGAATCAAGTCAGTATCTAACTCGTTTCCCAACGTGGTCTCCAGGTTCTGGAGCTGATCAATATAGCTAGTCATTGTAAGGACGTTGTCCCCTACCGATGACCCGAAATCCATCCTCGCTTGAATTAATTCGTTCGAGGTCTCATATCTTGCGATATGAGATTACTCTCCATATAAATCTTTATGGAGAAAGATGGAAACTAAGTCCATCTTCTCATGCTGCTTCTGGTATACACCATCAACTGAAGCCAACACGAGACACTTGGCTTTCGCTTTATCCTTTTTCCTTGTCTGACGGATATCCATATCCGCGACGGTGGAAACTGGACCTGGGACGGTGGGATCTTGAGTAGTAATAGGGTGGTCCAGCTTGTCATAGGTAATGGACATCTGGACAGACCTTTGCCAGTCATATAAGTCAGATTCAGTCAATTTGTTATCTAGATGTAACCTAGTCGTGGTCACAAGGTCGCTGCAAATAAGAGAGAGAGAGAAGAAAACACTTTAGTATGATGCTCTTGCAAGTTTAGAGTGGTTTTAAATTTATCTAAACAGCTCGAATCCTTCCTCAAACCATAAAAGAAGAATTAGCCAGGACAATTCTCACCGTACAATACTTGCTTAACCGTTCAGCCAGGTCAGTGTCGATACTTCGAGGGAGGTTTTCCAACGCTTTCGCGAAGTTCCTTAATTAAATAACCTCTTTTCTCTGGGGGTGTAGCCCCGCTGACACCTTTCTCGGCACTTACTTGGTTTATAGCATTGATCGTTAAGTGACGAATCTCCTGATAAGTAGTATATACTCACAGTAGGATCGGGATCCAAAATATCATCGTATGATAATGTTGAAGGAATCCTACCAACATTCATCAAACTCCAAAATGGTATGCTCTTTATGCAAATTTCAGTTTCTTTAGAAATTCCCGATATAAATTTTTTCCCCATGCTCTTATGACCTTGGCTTTGGTCAAAATGTCATAAGTCACATGTCAAGTTCTACCCGTCATTATCCAGGTTAATTTGAACCCATCCGTACATACCCCTGACTTTGGTTAAATGATAATACGACTGTCCCAAAATAACTCATCTAACTATGCAACAAATGAATACCCAGCAGCTACCAAACACTATGCCTTGACTTTGGCCAAAATACATAGCCTGAATACTACTGAATACCCAAATGAAATGACGGAGGGCTACGAATGGTTTTGGCAAAAACCGTGAACGTAGTGAACTTGATATAATCGAAGGAACCTGATAGCTTTTTAAAAGGAGTGGTTAATGCTCCGCAATAAAAAATTCTGCTCTTTTAAAATAACCGAGTGGTTTCTTTTAAATTTGTTCCAATGATTAATCTTTGGTTTATTTTCTTTGCATTATAATAATGCGTCCCATCTTTTATCCTATCATTGCAGAAAACAACGAAAATACCACGTCCTCTTATGCCATCCGCATTTGCCACGGGGTCCCGTCATCACCCGTTAGGTTACTTAACTAACGACAGAGCGGGGGCTGGGCTAGCGCGGGTGTAAAACATAAGTGACGTCTAATAGCTATCATAAATAGATATTGTACATTCGTCAGACGCAGTAATAAGCATTCCAGATCACTGATGAACTTTATTGGATATACTAGCAATCCGCATTTGCTTTGAGCCTGCAATAAAAGACGGATTACACAGTTGTGGTGAATAGCCATTACCCCACCCTAGACCCCTACAGGTACGGCAAACTACCCGCCAAGTACCCGAAGTGAAGCGGTCTCTCTCAACAAAGTGAGTAGGCCACTAAACACTTCAAAGTACCCGGTAGTTTGTGCACCCCACCTTGGGTCTATCCTAGGAGCAAAAACAGTAAAAAAAGAAATAATACAACGGTGGCTATAACCGCAACCTGGATGTGCCCCGCAAAAGAATATTACATCATATTACATTTACATCGAATGAATGAATATTTACCCATCTCAAACCCTGGCTAATCATCACAACACTCCAATCAAGTCCATATACACAAACAGTAAACATTACAGAAATGTGCAACCCCCTGCCAACCGATATACTAGCAGTTAGGGGAGGTTTATGAACACATTAAACATTACAGATAAAAACCCAATTAGCAAATAAATTAGAATATCGATCAACAACCTTTTTCCGTGTCTACCCCAAAAGTAAACCAGCACTGAAGTAACCTGGGCAGAAACAGAATATACAGGAAAACATAACACCAAAATATATGAATTGTAGAGCAAATCGGAGTTAACTCCGCCGCGGATCCGCGGCCAAAAGCACACTCTTGCCGCGGATCCGCGGCCATCAAGCCGAGTTAGAACTCCGTATTTTCCCAGAATTCTTATATTTACCTGCTGTGAATTTTAAGGCATATCAAATAATTTTTTAGACATGTTTAAAATTAACAGAACTGTTAGGGTTCCGGGGTTTCGTTTTCGTGTTTTTCGTCGATCGAACTTCTATTTAGTTGCTAACAAGCAAGTAATGGTTTAGTTGGCTCTGATACCACTGTAAGTCCATGTCACGCACCCCACGAACTTGCGGGGAGGCGGAATATATGAAAAACGATTATCAAAGCTTCGTAACACGGACTTGAGCACATGAATCGTATCTAAACCGTTACTAGCAAACAACGAGAGGTTTAACTACTCGGATTCGAAGTTATACCTCACGTTACTTGTCCTTCGGGTCTTCATCGCTGTCCTCCACTCCTCGTAGGCTCCTTGGAACATCAGTACCTCAACGGCCTCCTCGAGTCAAAGACGATCCACCCGAGAGCTCCTACGCCAAGCTTGATCTCTAACTTGAGATAACTAGGTTGCTCAAAGTGCTAATCTAAGCTACCTAGGGGATATAGAGTGAGGTTATGGATGTATTAGTCTATCTAATCCTTGATCTCAACACATGAGAGGGGAGGATTAGGGTTTCAAGAGAGAGCTTGAGGAGAGAGAAGGTGAGCATAAGTTATGAATGAAAAAGCTTCTCACTTCTAATATATTATGAAGCATAAGAAAATCAAAAAGAATAAATCAAAATGCATTATCATCATGCTTCATTAAATATATGCAATGAATCATCAAGTGAGTCATTAAGCAATAAATGCTTCATTAACTCACTTGAATGATTCATCTAAGTGAGTCACAAATTCATTAAATGTTAATGCCACCTTACCCTCCATGTCATCATCCATCTAGAAGCTTCTCGACAAATTACGAGAACGCCCCTCCTATCCGTGAAAACACGGAAAAACTTTAGACTGTATAAATCCAATAACCTGATACTAGAATCTGGCTTAAATCAAAGCCGACTAGTAAAAACTGTCCGAACGTCGTACGTGCGTAAACACACGTATGCGTCCGAACCCTTGTCGTAAAACCATACGACCTCTATATCGTTTCGTCTGGAGCAGGAAAACTCTCTGTGTGGGACTCTAAAGACTCGACATTACGCTGGCAGTGGGTTTAACCACAGACCGCAAGCGACACTAGCTGTACGTAACGGTCCTCAGGTAGATGTCGATAAGAAGGCCGATGAGGAAACCCATCCGAACTCCTACTGAGCCTGATGTGAGAATCTCCGTACAGTCCGGTCTGTTCGTCTAAGACTATCGCATATCTAGCCTAGGGGCGGCAAGCGTCAGTCCCCTAATAGCGTTATAAGTCGTGTCGGAGTGTAGCCCATTACACCCTGAGAAACTACTGGAACCTACCAGTAAATCTCGCTTGCCCTGGTCAGGGACTTTGCGTAATGGCTCTCTGACACAGCGCGATATCAACTCCCAATACCGGGAGAGACGAATCCTTTCTAACCGCCACTGCCTCCAAGTGCTCGGGACTGCACCCAACTGCTACTTGTTTGCACGACTCCTTTGAGCCGTGGTAGGGTAGCAATCTAAGAACAGTGGGACACACTCGAGGCAAAGTAGCAGTGTCAAGTCTGCGGACTATGCTGTACTCATGTCACCTGGGAATTGTTAACTGACGACGGGTATAATACCAACCAATCAGTTCCCCTGCGAGTCCTGTCCGGTGTACCCGTAACCTAACGAACACCTGTATACTATCTCCAGTATGACGTACTGATGGATGGGGGATAGACCATCTCCCCAACTGGGATGAGAAGCATACACACTAGTCTACTCTGGAGTATCGATGCCCAGTCTCGATAATCCTACGACTAGGGACAAGTATAGGATGTTGCTTATAGACTACCCAGCCCCCACTAGTGTGACTGCTATCACAACGCTGGTAATCAAGCAAAGATCCTATGGGCTCTACTAATATGTATAAGTGATACGTTACAAGAAACATATGCACATATTAAAGTAGACACAAACCAAGTAGCATACTACCATTTTTAGCAAGACTGTATATACAACTGTGAATATCCCAAGCTTTCATTAAGTAATATACATACAAGTATGATACAATAATGGCCCCTAGGGCATATACACTAACAGTGTGATACTAAACACCCAACTCCTTTACTAATCAGTCTCGCAAACCCCGTTTGCGAAACTATTGCGTTCAAGAAATAGCCTCAGTGTGTGGATTCGCTCCAATGTTTCTTTTTGTATCTCTCTATATCTCAACTTCGCGGAGAAAGCTATCTCCCGAAATGAGCAATACCTGTCTTAGAATATGTCTGGATATCTGATGGGACCCAGTTCACAAATGAACTCCAAATCCAGCAAACTT
The DNA here is from genome assembly GCA_030015575.1 of Agapanthus africanus. Classification (NCBI taxonomy): domain Eukaryota; kingdom Viridiplantae; phylum Streptophyta; class Magnoliopsida; order Asparagales; family Amaryllidaceae; genus Agapanthus; species Agapanthus africanus. The sequence goes on along the minus strand of CM057339.1, from coordinate 692,783,496 downwards.
CTTAGACTTTATCATCCACTGAACTTAATCAGTATACTGCGCCATGCCTTTCTCAGTATCCGCTTGGACCACCTGTCCAACATACTGTCCCTCAAAAGTGGGAAAAATAAAACTCTGACAGTCACTCTGTCATCCAAGTCACCTTGGAAGCCTGAAATGATAACCGTCTCCTAAAGGAGGCTGCCATTACTATATCCCAAGAACATCCATTTACGTTCATAAACTGCTTCCCTACATTTCTCCAGGATTGGATTAATATATGTTTATTACAGCTAGTGCAAAAACAACATCTGGTGTGGTACTTGTCATTTCATGATTAACTCAATTTCCTAATCAAGTGATATGCTAATCATGCAGATCCCTCTCCCGTTTAGTCTGTAAGAAACCTTTAGAGAGGGTGACTCCATCATCTGCAGGTACACCACCATACCAGGAGTCGTCCATTCTAAAACACTTTATAATAGTGTCAAGTACCTAAATTGGGACACTTCCCAAATCTAGATCTAAAACCATAGATCTAGTAATCAGAAACCCTGATATTATATCCATGTCCTATATGGAGAAATAACTGTGTGACAACCACAGTATAACCGATCGTAGTATAGGAATTTCACTTCCTATAAAGTGCATGCCATCCTAAATACCAGGACATCACACCCTACTATCTTCTTACCAGATTCATCTCCTATTCTGATGAAATCAAAGCCTATGACTGTCACATCAAAAATAGATGATTTATTTCTGCTATACCTGCTTTAGTCTATAAATAGACATAAGCTACTTGCCCTCTATGCTTCCGCCGCTCCCACTGACTATAACAACTCTCTGGAAGAGTCATATACACGTGCACTTCTAAAGATAGTTTAGAATGATGCTATACTCATCCTCCTACCGGGTCTCATAGTCTAGAACAGCAGCAATGACAAGTCTGGGTAAACAAGAACCTCTCTGTCACCGTCTTTGAGGAGACCGAAGTACCTCTTGGGTGTCTGAGGTTACCCACCAATCTATGGAGTGGCTAATAGAATGTCAAATCCAATTGAATCCTTAGGTTCCATTAAATTTTTAGTAATCGTTTATGGTTCTGGAATCACTTCCAGTTCTACCATACTCCCACTTATGTTTTCTGAAAAAATCCATTTTACTAAAACTGTGGCGAGTCAAGAACAATATCACTATTGATCTTCCTGATGGTAGAAAGTTAACCCTCGTCAAAACCCGGGATAACCCACAAACTGCCATTACTGAAACGTGTCTTGAGTTTATCCGGATTCTGGTTTTAAGTATTAGCCAGACAACTCCCTATATCTTAACATCATTAAGATATAAATTGATTCTATATACCATATAGAAACAAATGCACTAATTTAATTGGAACCAGATTCAAAATCATGCAGCTGTCTCCAGTGCATATCAACCAAATGGAAAGAGGCCAATCGGTATTACTCATCTAGGAGTACATCCATATATGAGTAACCTGAAAGAGAAGCAAGTTCTCAAAACCATTATTATCAACGGAATACCAAACACAAGTATCTATATCTTCAACTACCTCGAAGAATCCCGATACTTCTAACAAATAGTTCTTTTCTTTATTCTTATACCTATAACTTCTCAAAATCTGGACCTTATATTTCAACGAAATACCTGTCTAAAACTAGAGAAGTCATGAGTAAACAGAATATAGTACGAGTACCAACCCCATTGTCCTAATGGACACTGGACAACATACAATACTTTGTATAAGTCCCCTGAGTTCAATAACTCAAACCTTGTACGTCGTAAGTTGAAAACTGTACTATGGTTAAGAATAATTACACCGCTGTTGAATGCACCTTACCTAATCACCAACTGATATAGGTAAATGTCATAGACATAATTTCAAAAAGTTATATCTCACTTTATAAAATAAACGAACAGATATATCAGTTTGAAATTGGTGCATAACAATCGGATATTCAAAACCAAATATTTGTCGTCAGGTAAAAACCTAGGTGATTTTCTCAAATATCACCAATTACAACGAATTCCTATATAATGAGGATATAATCACCTAATTCCCAATATTCTACTCCCACTCATCATCTGTAACATTATACAGATGTGAGAATCAAAACTGGTAAATACATACCTTGGAATCAGAATCTAATTAGGAAATCAGTTTTCAATTAACACTGCACAGGGAAACTGAAACATGAAAATGTTTCAAAGGGGTAGCCGAGTATTCCTAGTAATGCCTCTTCCACTAACCAGATTCACGACAGTAACCATATATTTCCTTGCCATCTCTCCAATCCCTTTATTTGTCTTTACTCATTAGCTTCTGTACACCACCTTTAAACTAATTGGTTTTCATCCTTCTCTACCTTTCGGCACCAGCCTAAGGTTTGGAAGAAGACTATCCAATAAGCGTAATAGGTGTACTCTCCTTATACCAGGAGCCCTCGCAACCTGAGCGAAGGTAAAGAGAAAAGACAACTGAATAATCCTTATTCTATTTCTCCTGAACCAGAAACCATCCTCGAACTGGAACAAATTCCTTCGAGTTCGTATGTAACTATACGATGACATATCCAATAAATGCGGATCTTCGTAGTGTTATAGAGTGTTCCGGAGAAATGCAAAGTGGATGTAGGAGTGTCAGGGGTATATGTGGTTTCGTCGTAAATGATAGAAGTCACAATTTTCTTTGCCCTCTTTCTAATCTCTTTATTTGTCTTTACTTATTACCTTCTGTACACCATACTTAGGCTAATTGGTTTTCTTCCTTCCCTACCTTTCGGCACCTGCCTATGGTTTGGAAGAAGACTATCCAATAAGCGTAATAGGTGTACTCTCCTAATCCTAGGAGCTCTTGCAACCTGAGAGAAGGTAAAGAGAAAAGACAACCGAATAATCCTATTCAATTTCTCTAGAATCGGAATCCATTTCCGAATATGGAACAAGTTCTTTCGAGTTCATATGTAACTATACGATGGATTATCCAATAGGAGTGGATGTTCGTAGTGATACGGGGTGTTCTGGAGAAATGCAAAGGTGATATAGAAGTGGCAACGATATATGCGACACTGTGACATTCCAATAGCCAAAGTGTTTTAAGAAGGTTCGGTTAACTTAGTTCATGAGTTTTAGTTTAGGGTCAGGCCATGGTCACTGCCAGAGAGAGAGAGAAAAGAAACAATTAGCGTGCACTCTAACCTAGATCAGAATGGTTAATCACTTTATCTAATCAGGATGGCTCCCACTGTTTCCTCGAATTCTCCTCCAAACCAAAGAGAGAATTAGTCGAGATCATCTAAAATCACACGAGGAGTAATCCTACTCATCAGTAGGAATCGGGATCCAACTATCATCGCATGATAACTTGATGGAATCCACTCAAGTTACCACACTCCAGAAGGTATGCGCAAGCCTGGCAAGTCTCCTGTATGTTTGAAACTCCCGATGTGATTTTTGCCCCAAGCGGCTTATGACCTTGACAGAGGTCAACATATCATAAGTCGCAAATCAAGTTCAACCCGTCATTGTCCTGGATTAATTTAGATCCACCCGGACGAGCCATTGACAGAGGTCAACATGACCATGTGATTGTCCTAAATAATCGCATATCTATGTAACAAACAAGCATTACCCAGCTACCAAGCACTGTGCCTTGACAGAGGTCAACATACACGTCATGAATACTATGTAATACCTGTAAGAAATGACGGAGGGCTACGACTGTTTTTTGGCGAAAAACCTTTAACGTAATGAACTTGATATCGTTGAAGGAATCCAAGTGGTTTTACAAATATATAGCGGCGAAAACTTTTGCTAAAGCAGTCACTCCCTGTAAAGGGATCTCGGCTCTTTCCTTGTAGAATGAGGTGCAGGATATTCCTAACTGAATACTACGATGCAAAGCAAAAGGAAGCGACTATAGCGAAGTTATTATGCTGACGCAAACTTTTGCTCAAGGGGTCACTCCCGATGAAGGGATCTTGGCCCTTGCCTCGTCGAATGAGGTGCGAGATATTCCCAATCGAATACCACTGTGCAAAGCAAAAGAGAACGTCTGTAATGTCAGTTTTTAAAAACTTGGTTCTAACAACATCATATATAGGTTTGTTTTATCCTTGCATTGATCAAAATCAACCCAGTCCCATCAATTAATCACACCAGAAAAGAATGAAAATATGACATACATATATGCCATCAGCATTCGCCATTGAGTCCCGTCATCACTCGTTAGGTTACTTAACTAACGACAGATCGGGGACTGGACTAGCATGGGTGCAAAACATATACAACATCTACTAGTATATATATAAATATATATAACAATTATCCCAGGCATGATATAAAGCAACATCACAGAAGCATCACAGAAAATCAGCCAAGCAACACAGAGTGGTGGATAATCCTGGAGCCCCGGGTTTCACTTGAGCCGCAAATGAGACCCGACGTTCCCTGTCGTGTGGATATCATGTGCAATGAAAACCTAGACCCCTACGAGTGCGGCAAGTTACCCGCCAATCCCAGAAGCGAGGCAACCCCAATCAACAACGTGAATGGGTCACCCAGCACTTCATGGAATCCGGTAACTTGAGCACCTCTCTGTGGGTCAACCTATACCCCCTACGAGTGCGGCGAACAGCCCGCCAATTCTAGAGTAAGGTCCCCTCCGTCCCAACGTCATGAGATGCGGACCCATTGCTCTACAGAACCTGTCTATTCGTGCACTCCACCGCGGGGTAATCCTAGTACAGAAAAGAAAATAATATGTACAAGGGTGACATCGACCTCAACCCGGTCGTGCCCCAAAAAAATAATATACAAACTGGCAGTGATGGCAGTCCACATGTCCGACGCTCGTCCCGCAATATCAAATGTACAAATGAGTCTAAACGGTACTACTATTGCACCAAAGCTATCAACCACAACGATCCTGTTAGTTATATGTATGCCCTAGAGGCCATTACTGTACATACGATGTATATTTTAGTGGATGCTTGGACATATATAGTGAGGAATTTCTTGCTCGACATGATAGTATGATATCTAGTTGCTCTTTATTTTAACTACACTGATTGTCTCTATATTACATGTTGATAAAGCCCTTAGGATTAGTACTTGACTACCAGGACTATGATGCATATCATACTAATGGGGATAGTTTAGTCGCTAAGTACATCCTTCAAATGTTCCTAGTCGTGGGTGTATCGAGACAGGGCATCGATATACCAGTGTAGACTAGCGTATAGCTTCTCGACCCATGTAGATAGGCGATGGATGATCCCATATCCATTGGTGTTTGACATCAGAGATAGTATACGGGTGCTCAGTGAAGACCGGGTACACTGAACGGACTCGCCGAGAACTCCCAGATGGTATTATACCTAACGTCAGATGGCAGTTCTCTGGTGACACCGGTACAGGTTAGTCTGTAGACCCGAGATCGTCATAGAGTCTTGTGTGATTCCCACTGTGCTTTGATTTCCAACTTACCGCATTCAAGAGAACGTGCAAAACGGTGACTTTTGGGTACAGTCCCGAGTCACATGGAGGCAATGAGCGATAGTAGGGGTTTCGTCTCTCCCGGTATTGGGAGTTGATGTTGCGCTGTGCTCGATTGGCTATAACAGGAAGTTCTTGGCCAAGGCTGCTTCAGAGATATACTGGTAAGTGTTATCAGTAGTTTCTCGACCCGTTATGAGCCTCATATCGACATGACTTATCGAGTTACTGGGGTTTGACGTTTACCACCCCTAAACAAGATATGCAACATATCAGACGAAGAGACCAGACTGTCCAGTAGTGTTACTGATTGGATTCGCAGGAGTGTGAGCAGGCTTACTTGTTGATCTTCTGATCACTCAATACCCGGGTGTCCGTTACGTTTAGCAGACCGCTTGCGGCTTGTGGGCGTTTGATATGATCATCACCTACTGCCGGCGTATTGACGAGTCTTTAGAGTCCTACACAGGGGTTTCCTGGCTCCAGCGAAATGGAGTAGGAGACATATGTGATATGTGCGGGACCGAGATTGATACGATATGAGATATCGTATTCTATTCTCGCGATATGAGATATCGGTCGGTTATATATGATATAGCCGGGTTATCGGATCAAGTGTTGATTCGATAAGTTGATTCATATGATATTAGTCGGTTATAGGTGATATAGCCGGATTATTAAATAAAGAGTTGATTTGATAATCTAATGTACAATTATATATTTGATATATTACTTTACATTAACTAGTATTAGCTCACTTATGATTTCTTTTCTCATTTTGGATACATTGATGTATATGTGATATATGTTAAATGTATCAAGCTACGTTACAAATGCAACTAGGGTTAATGAGGGTTAAACCATGCTAGGGTTAAGATTAGGGTTTATAATTTATCATTAAGTAATTCAAAGATTATAGATATTTGTCATGGATGATATTTGTTGAAAGCTTGTAGAAGCTTCAAGGCATCTTTGACTTTGTCCATTCTCTTTGTTTAGCTTAAGATATTTTTTGACCTAACCTTTAACCCTAGCTCATGGTTAACTCTCTATAAGGGTTAAGCATGACATGCTTAACCCTTGGTTGTATTTCTAATCTCACACAATAATTCATTTGATGAGTTAATTCTTCTTCTTCTTCCTCAAAGCTTTCTAGCTTCAATGGAGGTATGAGAAAAAGTGTGAGAAAATCAAATCTAAAGTGAGCCCACTTCCTACTTCATCATCCTCTACTACTTCCTATTTAGTATAGGTGTTTTCTTCACTAATTCCATAGTTAGTGAAGAGATAGCTCGGGTTAGTGTCTCCTCGACGTAGATCATCTTCGGCCTCGAAGTCTTCGAAGCAAGTATGTTCGTTTCTTCAAGGGAGCCTCTCCAGAGTTCGGAGTTCATGATCGCAGCGAAGGGACTACTACATGGAGCTATTGAAGTGAAGGACTGGTCTACAAAGGTTGTATTCCTTGTTCACTTTTAGTTGCAAAGTGTTTGCATTTCATTTCCGTCGATTTCTAGTATACGATTCTAGGGTTAGAGTTAGCTAGAACGGCAAAATTTTAATTTGGCATGGACGATACCTCCCAAAACCTTACTGCCATGCTAGGTAACCCTGTAGTGGTATCAGAGCCATGCTAGAAATTTATACGGATTTTTTTAGAATTACGAAACCGAAACAACTCCGAAACTTGCAACGTGAAACCCTAGTTTATGTCGATTTTAAAAAGCCTTCAAAAAAAGTTTTAAACAAGTACAGAGTGATGTATGAGATATATCATGAACACTGTGAAAATTTCAAGGGGTTTCAAAAATTTTTGGTCGGCCACATGTATGATGATCTCGGCCAAATCCGAGCCCCCCCTGAATTTTTTTGTATGTTCCAGAAACTTGGTTTTGATGGTTCAGGTGTTGTTTGTTTTTGCTAATTTTGCATGTGATGTAATCTTACACCATAAACAATTCAGAGTGTTTCGTATTCATAGTTTTAACATTGTTTCGGGTTATTCGCATGTTGTCTAGGCGAAGTTAAAAAGTTTGATCGAATGTCAAAAACCCAGTTTTCCAAGTTTAACGTATTCGGAAAAACATGCAAGTAATCTTATGAACCCTCTAGAAGAATGAAACCCTAACTCGAATTTTTGGATCGCGGAACCGTGGTCAAACCCTAGGGTTTGCCGCAGTTCCGTGGCAACATGAGTGAGGCTTGGGTTTGCCCTTCTACGGCTGGTGCTTAGGTACTGTGGCATATTCTGGGTATTATTAAAACTGTGCTCAAGTGTTGAGCTGTCGGGAAATTGTGGGACTTTGATGAATCGATCGAAAAGTTTAACGTCGTCCGGATATTATGTGATGGGATACAATATTTGGAATCCATAAGTAGTTATGAGATAACTAATTTGAATGTTATAAATCTAGCAGTTTAGTCTCATTTGATCGGTTGCCACAGGATTTTGATGTGATCAAAAGTCCGTCGCAATCATGTAGTGTACGCGGATACTCGTCGGGTAAACATAATAGATAGCCACACCGTATAGCCTCGACCAAGTGATTGTAGGAGAACCCCGTCGCCAAAAGCATCCATTCGGGTGCTCGCGGCAGCGGTGTTCCGCCTCAGTGCACTTCATCGACGACATCGGGGGGTGCGGCCGTCTATTAAAGTTTCCGACGAGCATTCGATCAGGATGTCGGGAATCTTGTTGAATTGCCCGACTAGATATTAAAAGGTGTTTTGAATATCGAGACTAAAATGCGGGGTTTATAATTGTTAGGCATGCGATGTCTAAGGAATTCATTTGGTTAGGCATGAAATCCAAAGTATGAGATATTTCGGGTTTATGATGTCTAAGGTGGTTGCGGATTCCAACTGTTGTAGTTTTTCATTTTCTTTTCTGCGACCGTAAATGTAATATGTGGTGTATCGCCGGTTTCATTGCTATATACCAACGATAATTGGGATATGATGACATGTGATGTTATATGTTGCTATGATATGTTATATTGGATCGTCGTGTTTGAATAGCCAGGGGTTTTATGTGAGATGAGAGTTTTTCATTTTCATTCATGTAAAATTCATTGTATGTAATATTCTTTTATTGGGGCACTTCCGGGTTGAGGATGATGTCACCATTGTATATTATTTACTTTTCCGCATTAGGATAGACCCAAGGCGGGGAGCACAAGTAACCGGGTTCTAGTGTCCAGTGGGAGACCATCTCGAGGAGTCGAGACCGGGTCTCCTAACTCTAGAATTGGTAGGGTTGCTTGCTGCTCTCGTAGAGGTCTAGGTGTGTGTGATTGGCTATTCATCACGACCGTGGAATCCGTGTTTTATACAGGCTTAAAATAAAACCCGGAATCCTAGTATATTCAATATTTCATATATTTTATTCTGCTGCGATATTCTGTGATGTGATCATTGATTATATTCTGAAACGAATGCCTATATATTATATATATGAGATATAATTAATATTGTTGCTTTCGTTTCATATCTGATGCTTGGGAAACATAATAAATGGGACTTCATTAATGAGATTAATAAAACTAAAAGAAACCTAAAGATGTTGTAGAAACTTGTCTCGAAAACTGGTAGCTCTAGTTCTTGCTTTGCATAGCGGTATTCCTTGTAGAATATCCAGCACCTTATTCGATAAGGAAAGAGCCGAGATCCCTTCACCGGGAGTGATCTCTTTAGCGAAACTAGCAGATGCTACAAACTCGGTTTGTCTTTTGATTGCTTTTATAGTTTTTGCTTTGCATAGTGGAATTTGTGAAATATCCTGCACCTTATTCGATAAGGAAAGAGCCGAGATCTCTTCACCGGGAGTGACCTCTTTAGCAAAACTAGTAAAGGCCTCAAAAACACTCCTTTTTCAAAATCACTCGATTCTACGACGATATCAAGTTCATTATGCAAAAGGTTTTCTTAAAAACCTGTCGTAGCCCTCCGTCATTTCAGATAAGTACTGGTTAGTATTCGTGCTACGTTTGTTGACTATGTTAAGGCGTAGTGTGCGGTAGCTGATTAGTGCTTATCTGTATAAGCATATGATGCGATTGGATTAGGGTAGTCGTGCGACTTTGTTAACTATGTTAAGGGTCGTGCGGGTGAGTTTAATTCAATCAGGAAATGACGGGTTGAATTTGGCTAGCGCTTATAATTTGTTGACCTTGTTAAGGTCATAAGTTGCTAAGGGCAAAATATTATCTAGAATTTCAAGTGTTGAAATTTGCAATGAGATTGCATACCTCCTATGAGATAGTTGGATCCTGATACCCACTGCGAGTATGAGTTACTCCTGGGAGAGTTTTACACATTACGATTAGCCGATCAAGTAGGTGTCTAGAAAGGTGTTAACGGGGTTACGCCCCTGGGAAAATGAGGTTTATTTTAATTAGGTCCGTGCGAAAGCACGGGGAACCTCCCTCAAAGTACCGGCACTGGCCTGGCTGAAAGATTGGCGAAATTGTAGGGTGTAATTAATCCCGGCTAGTCTTTCCTTTTAGGGTTTGAAGGAAGATTTGACTAAAACAGTGGGAGCCATCCTGATTAGATATATTAACAACCAATCTAATCTTGCAAGAGCATACGCTGAGTGTTTTGTTCTCTCTCTCTAGGTAGAGACCATGTCATGCCTTAATCAAGATAATAATACGGATGTATTGACCGAACCCGCTTGTTATACTGAGCTGGGAAATGTTGGTCCCACTCCAACTTATAATTGTTATAAGACTGAGCAGTAAATAAGGGATTACCAGGATTCCCGTGCCGCCCAAACGAAGAAAGTGCATGTTGATGCATCATCTTCGGGTGTGTTCATTACAGAGAACTGTTTCTCAGTATCCTTTACGTTCTGGGTATGAGATACCGGATCAGGATCCCACATATGTAATATGTTACATGGGCTACAGATAGGTAGAGAACTGAGAATGGATGATAAGTTTCAAGAGTTGGAGACGGTGCAAGTGTTGTAGCCAAGTATGTTGGCAGTTATCATCCTGTATTACCAAATACATTGATTCTGAACGAATGTTATTAGATACCGAACCTAATATACAATATCATATTAGTCTCTTTATTTAGTAAAGAAGCATATAATTTTGTATTGTTGGATAATGTTTTGAACATTTCCTATATCAAGAGTTGATCGGTTCAGGCACGTTATCTAAAAGCATATACGTTCTAAATCAAACCATAGTTCTTAACGTACAGAACACACACAAGAGGAAGAGTTCAGAAATGAATGAATCCTTCTTGAAGTATTGTAGACTAGGTCATATCAATGCGACCCGACTAGCTAAGTTACATAAAGATGCATATTTAAATCAGTTTGAATTTATATCTTGTGAAACTTGTCAGTCATGTCAAAAAGATAAGATGGCCATAGCTCCGTTTATTGGAAACAGAGAAAGAGTTGGTGAACTCTTAGGATTGATACATGATGATGTATGTAAGTCCCCTGTCTACACATGCCAGGATTGGTTCTTTGTACTTCATTACATTCACTGATGATCTCTCAAGATTCGGACATATGTTCCTGTTGAAACACAAGTCTGAGCCTTTTGAGATATTGAAAGAATATAAGTCAGAAGTAGAGAACCGAAATGGGTATAAGTATTATGTTCTTTGATGTGATTAAGGAGGAGAATACTTAAGCACGGAATTCCTGGACTATTCTAAAGGAGAATGAGATTCTCTCTCAGCATTACTCCTCCGTATACACCACAGCACGTCGGTGTATCGGGACGGAGCAATCGCACCCTATGTGATATGGTGTGCTTTATGATGAGTACTGCTGAGATACCTATTTCCTATTGGAGGTTATGCACTTGAGAAGCTGCATACCTATTGAATAGGGTTCCAACCAAATCCACCATTCCATATGAGATATGGTATGGGAAGAGCCCATCTCTTAAGAAAGTTAAGATTTAGGGTTTTCCGGCCTATGTCTAAAAGCAAAATCCGGACAAGTTTGAGGCAATGTCAGTTCTGTGGAAGTTTGTTGGATATCTCAAGCATTCGCCAGGGAATATCTTCTACCACACTGAGGAGCAAAAGGTGTTTTATTTCTCAGCATGCTACCTTTTTGAAAGGGAATTTCTTGTGAAGAAATTAATGGTCATGAGGTAGAACTGGAAGGAGTTCTAGCTATACAAACCGCAACTGATAATTTGGTAGAACCGAAGGATTCAATAGTTCCCAACGAACCTCAGCCTCTCCGCCGATCCAGTGTTGGAGATAGTGCCCTCAGAGTCAATTATTGGATCACAGGCACGTGATTGCAATGATTGAGGGAGGACCTATCCCGGTAGGACAGTCTTACTCGAGATGATAGTATGCTATCTGGTTTACCTTTATCATCGTGTACTGCTTTAGGTGACCTGACAGGTCGCTATTGCAGGTTGATAGAGCCCCTAGGATTCTTGCTTGACTGCCAGCAGTATGAGGGCGATCATATAAGTGAGAGCTGGAGTCTATAAGCACATCCTTAAAAGGTCCCTAGTTGTGGGAGTTTCCAGACAGGGCATCGATTCTCCAGAGTAGACTAGTATATACAGTCGAGACCCCGACGAGGGGCGGTGGCCGGTCTCACAAGCCACTGGTGTCAGTTGGTTCACCTAAGATGTATACAGGTGCTCATTGGGTTATGAGTACACCGGACAGGACTCGCTGGGAACATGCTAGTTGGTCTTATACCTGACGTCGGATAGCAGTTCCCTGGTGACATGTGTACATGTTAGTTCATCGACCTGGGGATCGTCATTTGTCTCGTATGAGTTCCCACTGTGCTTTGATTACTACCCTACCACGGCTCAAAGGAGTCGTGCAAACAGGTTTTAGTTGGGTACAGTCCCGAGCCACATGGAGGCAGTGAGCGGATCTTCAGGGGTTCGTCTCTCCCGGTATTGGGGGTGAGGTCGCGCTGTGTCTAGGAGAGCCATTACACGAAGTCCTTGGCCAAGGCAGGAGATTTACTGGTAGGTATTCCAGTAGTATCTCAGGGTGTTCTGGGCTACACTCCGACACGACTTGTACCGCTTTTGGGGGTCTGACTTTTACCAACCCCTAGGCCCGACATGCGATGCTCATAGACGAACGGACCGGACTGTACGGATATTGTCACTGACAGGCTCAGTAGGGTGTCAGGATGAGTTCGCTCATCGACGTCCCTTTTGGTCAATAGCTGGTGGCCCGTCACGTATTGGCTTATACCTCTGACGTGCTGGTGGTTAAATCCACAACCATAGTATTGACGAGTCTTTAGAGTCCACCACACTTTCAGTTACTCAAGCTTTCGGGCGAAACGCTGTAGAGGCCGTATGGAGATATGGCAAGGTTCGATCGGATACGTGCGGTATTGCACGGATCAGGATCGAACGGATATTACTAGCCGGCTTTGGTTTAAGCCGGATCCTAGTATAGTACTGTGTAGGTTTTGTCTCATTGCATTTGTATCCGGACGGAATACAGATGCGGGTGTGTATGCACAGTATCGGGGCTTTCCTGTAATTTATTACGGGACCAGTTTTCTGGAGTTGCTAGTTTGCTTTCCGTTCCGGCCGGTTTTCCTTTGTTCTTTCCCGGCCGGACTTTTCCGATGGAGGGCGTTATTTGCAAGTTTGCAAATAACAATTGTGGAGGGAGTTTCTTGCAAATGTTTTGATTATGATGGCATCTTTTCTTTTCAACCATCATTTGATTCTCTTTACATCACTAAAAGGTGATTAGAGTTTGATGTGAGTTAGTTATGATGATGTTTGGATATGGTCACCTCTTACCTTTTACTACACTCACCTCCCTCTTGCATTTTGTATTCCTTCCTCCACCATTCTCATTTTGATATGGTTGAACACACTTGAGAGAAGAAAAAGAAGAGAGCTTCATCTTTGAGAGTGTAGCATTTTGATCTCTTTTCATGTTAAGAAAAATGCAAGCACCATTTTTCTTATCTTGATTCCTCCATCATCTTCAAAGGCAACAAAACCCCAAATGAGACATAGCTTCAACCCTACACATTCTACAACAAATCTTGGACGCGTCGGCCAGCCAACTTCGCGCTCGAGTTGCCTCGGTATTGAGGTGGGAGCCCATAAAAGATGCAGGCGATGTGGTGCCCTTCCGGCGAGGAGGCGACGACCGAACATTCCGCAGGAGATCGGGACGACGACGAGAAGACCGGAGGACTCGGATCACTCGGTATATCTCTAACCCGTCTTGTAGTTAGCTAGGACTAGTTAATGGTTCGATCCGGGTGTTTAGTGCGCGGTGGTGCCGGTTTGCTAAGTTCGCAAAATTAAAGTTTATCACCGCTTCCGCATTTGGCCGTCGGATTGACGGCCGGGGCGCCGCTATGCACTTACAGTGGTATCAGAGCCTCGCCATTAACTTCGTCTAGCTTTGTTTGATGTGTTTGCATTTCCGATCGACCAAAATTCCAAAAAACCACATTTTCCTCACATCAGTTTTCTGTCGATTTTTTCCTTGCTCCAAAAATTTTTCAGGTTGTAAAAAATTGATGTTCTAGAAGTTCTAAGAGTTCTGGGAAAATTCGAGACATTGATCACTCAGGTGGAGCGCGGAACCGCGGCAAAACCCCCCTTGTTGCCGCGGTTCCGCCGCAGATTAGTGGGATCAATGTGTCAAAATTTTCCAGTGGGCTTCTGGGCTGAAAATAGGGGTTTTGGAATATTAAACTTGGGCCCAGAATTTCTGTGAGTGCTACAGTATTGCTTGGGGGCCCACTTGTTAATTTTTTGATCGATCGGATATTTTAAACACATTTTTTCACAGTATTTACATTATATCTGCGACCGTGAATGTCACTTGATCGGTAAATCCTGTCTAACTGCTATAGCCCGGTTAGACGGATTTGTGAACGTGACTTTCACGTTGATGTTCTGTGATTTTGCTGTGATGTTGCGGATCGGTCGTGGGGGATAGCCTGGATGCAATGCTAGTACAGTGTTGTTGTATTATGTACATTTGATATTGCGGGGCGAGCGTCCGACATGTGAACTGCCGTCACTGCCTGTTTGTATTATTCTTTTGGGGCACGACCTGGTTGCGGTCGATGTACCCGTTGTATGTATATTTTTACTTTCTGTACTAGGATTACCCCGCGGAGGGGTGCACGGATAGCCGAGTTCTAGAGGGCAACGGGCCCGCATCTCATGGCATTGAGACGGAGGAGGCTTCACTCTAGAATTGGCGGGCTATTCGCCGCACTCGTAGGGGGTACAGGTTGACCCAGGAGGGGTGCCCAAAATACCGGATTCCGTGAAGTGCTGGGTGGTCCATTCACGGCGCTGAAGGGGGCTGCCTCGCTTCAGGTTTTGGCGGGTAACTTGCCGCGCCCGTAGGGGTCTAGGATTTCATTGCACAGGCTATCTGTAGGGTTGCTAGGCACACGCACAAGGGTCTACGAGGCATCAACCATGCCCGATTTAAAATTTAGCCGTGCCGAACAACCCGAATACGGAACTTTAAACTAGAGATTAGGCGAAAACTATCATGCTAAACACTTTAACACTAAGTGAGAGGGATTACAACCTTTGTAGATCCGGTCCTTCACTTCATATGCTCCGTGTTGTGGTCCCTTCGCTGCGATCATCGGGATCCGGACTCTCGAGAGGTTCCACGAAGAGAAAGATGCAATCTTTGCTTCCGATCTTCGATATTAATATGATCTACCTTGAAGTTTCTTTAACACAAGCTAACACTCATGAAATGATGTGAACACCCTCATCTAAATGGCAAGGGAAGATGAGGATGATGAAGTAGGATTTTTGCTCTCTTTATTTATCTTTTTCAAATATTTATCCATCACAAAAATCAAAGCAAGAAAGGATTTCAAGCCAAGAAGAAGAAGGAAGAAGAAGAACAATATTGATAATCCTTTTTGTGATGAATAGGAAAAGGAGATAATGATCAATTATGCAACCATGGTTCACTTAACCATTGTAGAGAATTAACCAAGGGTTAGGGTTTTGGGTTGAGTTAAGAATGAGTCATAAGTAAATATCTTTTCCATGACAAAACAAAAACCTTCTAGAATCATTTAGAAACCATTAACCCAAATCAAACCCTAATCTTGATTAATCTTTACTAAACATGTTGCATTATTTATCATATCATGTTACAATATTATATATCATATATATATAATATTTATTGTAACCAAATAAAATAATACAATCAACATATATCGCATATATATCAATGTATTACCCGAGTGAGAAAAAGAATCTTTTAGTGAGCAAATATTAGTTAATGTAATTTAACATATCATATATATTATTATACATTAAATTATCGAATCAACACTTGATCCGACAATCCGGCTATATCGCATATAACCGACTAATATTTATCCGTACCGATTCATCGAATCAACACTTGATCCGATGACCCGGCTGATATCAAATATCGCGAGAATAGAATACGGTATCACATATCGCATTATCCTCGGTCCCGCACATATCACATATATGCTCCTACTCCGTTTTTCCTGAGTCAAGAAACCTCTGTGTAAGACTCTAAAGAATCGTCAATACGCCGGCAGTAGGTGATGATCATATCAAACACCCACAAGCTGCAAGCGGTCAGCTAAACGTAACAGCTACCCAGGTATTGAGCACTCAGAAGATCAACAAGCAAGCCTGTAACTTCTCCTGCGAATCCAAACAGTAACACTCCCGTACAGTCCGGTCTCGTCGTCTGATATGTCGCATATCTCGCCTAGGGGTGGTAAACGTCAGACCCCAGTAGCTTGATAAGTCGTGTCGATATGAGGTCTATAACAGTTCGAGAAACTACTGATAACACTTACCAGTAAATCTCTACAACCCTGGCCAGGGATTTCCGGTTATAGCCAATCGAACACAGCACAACATCAACTCCCTATACCGGGAGAGACGAATCCCCTCCTATCGCTCATTGCCTCCATGTGATTCGGGACTGTACCCAAAAGCCACCTTTTTGCACGCCCTCTTGGACATGGTATGATGGAAATCAAAGCACAGTGGGAATCACACAAGACTCTATGACGATCTCGGGTCAACAGACTACTCTGTACCAGTGTCACCGGAGAACTGCCATCTGACGTATGGTATAATACCATCTGGGAGTTCTCGGCGAGTCCGTCCAGTGTACCCAGTCTACACTGAGCACCCGTACACCATCCTTGATGTCAAACACCGATGGATATGGGATCATCCATCGCCCATCATATGGGTCAAGATGCGTATACGCTAGTCTACACTGGTGCATCGATGCCCTATCTCGATACACCCACGACTAGGAACAATTATAGGATGTACTCGTCGACTACCGTGGCCCCACTAGTATGATCTCATCATAGTCCCAGTAGTCGAGTACATATCCTAAGGGCTTTATCAACATGTAATATAGAGACAATCAGAGTACATGTTAAGATAAAGTACAACCAGATAGCATACTATCATGTCGAGCAAGAAAGTTCTCCCTATATATGTCCTAGCATCCACTACAATATACATCGTATGTACAGTAATGGCCTCTAGGGCATACATATAACTAACAATCTCCCACTTGCACTAGGGCCATCTGTTATGGTATCGCATACCCAATAATTAGCTGCGGTTGAAGTATCTCATACTCAACCATCCCATAAAAAGTCTCTACTGGGAAAAAGGCCTTTGTGAGTGGATCCGCGCTGTCGTCCTCTGTGTCTACTCTCCTAACCTCGATCTCCCTGGAGATCAACCATCTCCATGATCAGGTGATACTGCTTAAGAATTATATCTGGATTTCTGATGGGACGGTAGTTCCTTGGCTAAAGCCACAACTCCATTGTCACACAATGGTAGGAACGAAGTTCATCTTATGAACTTATATATATCCAGACTGCCTCTTTGGTAGCATCCTTGGTAACGATGTATCTTGCCTTTAATCGTCTAGTAAGTCACGGTATCTAGCTTGGAACTCTTCCAACATACCGTCCCTCCACTGAGGGTATAGACAAGCCTGCGACTGACATTCAGTCGTTCTTATCACCCTGGAACCCTTCCAGTGATTCTCCCCAGGATTGATTGATACCATCTCACTACAACTAGTGAGTATCCTAACATCCAATTAGATCTATCTCATAGATCCAAAAACCAGGATTTAGGAGGTATCACTTTGATCCTATATGGAGAATCCCTATGATAAGCGGAGATTGACCGAGCGTAGCCTAGGAAACTCCTTCCCTATCAAGAGTATGTCATCCACGTACTCTACGAGGATCACCACCATACTCCCTACTACCTTTTTGTATATATAAGGTTCATCTACCATTTTGATGAAGTCAAACTCTTTGACTACCACATCAAAACAGATGTTCCAGCTCCGCGATGCCTGTTTTATCATATAAAACATCTTGCACACGTTTCCGCTGCTCCCACTGTCTACGAAGCCCTCTGGCTGTGTACTTATAGACGTTCTCTTCTAAAACATCACTTAGAAAAGCAGTCATAACACCCAACCACCAGATATCGTAGTCATGATATGTAGCCGTGGCAAGTAGGATCTGGATGGACTTAAGCATAGATCCTTAGAAAAGGTTTCAACATAATCCATACCTGGTCTATGATGCAAACCTTTAACAAGTCTAGCTTTGAAAGTCTCAACTTTTCCATGTACACCAAGTAATCTTCTCAAGATATACTTGCTCCTGATGGGGATTTAACCCTTCAGATAATGCAACCAAAGTCCATACTTTGTTGGTGTATAAGGATTCCATCTCAGATCGATAAGCATCCAGCCATTCTTACAGAGTCCCACTCCTGATGGCCAGCTCGAAACTAGTTGGGTCATCATCTCATGATGCAATCCTCGCTCCCACTGTCATAGAGAAACCGAAGTATCTCTCAGGTGGGTGAGGAACCCTACTAGATCGGCGGAGAGGCTGAGGTTCGTTGGAAACTATTGAATCCATTGGTTCTACCAAATCATCAGCTGCAGTTTGTATAGCTGGAACATTTCCAGTTCTACATAACAGATCTTGCCTCGAGCTTGTCCGGATTTTGCTTTTAGACATAGGCCGGACAACCCCAAATCTTAACCAACTTAAGATATGGACTCTTCCCTTTCCATATCACATATGAAGTGGTAGGTAACTGATTTGATTTGAACCTTATTCAATAGGTGTGCAGCTTCTCAAGTGCATAACTCCCAAAAGGAAATAGGAAACTCAGTAGTACTCATCATAGAGCACACCATATCTAATAGGGTGAGTTTGCTCCGCCCCGATATACCATCGTGCTATGGTGTATACGGAGGAGTAATGCTGAGAGAGAATCTCATTCTCCTTTAGAATAGTCCAGGAATTCCGTGCTCAAGTATTCTCCTCCTTGATCTCATCAAAGGACATAATACTTATACCCGTATTTTGGTTCTCTACTTCTAACTTATATTCTGTGAATATCTCAAAAGCTTCGGACTTGTGTTTCAGCAGGAACATATGTCTGAATCTTGAGAGATTATCAGAGAATGTAATGAAGTACAAAGAACCGATCTTGGCATATGTAGACAGGGGACCTTCATACATCAGCATGTATCAATCCCAAAAGTTCACTAACTCTTTCTATGTTTCCAACAAACAGAGCTGTGGTCATCTTATCTTTGTGACATGACCGGCAAGTTTCACAAGATGTAAATTCAAACTAATTTAAATATGCATCTTTATGTAACTTCAGCCAGTCGGGTCGCATTGATATGACCTAGTCTACAATGCCTCAAGAAGGATTCCTTCATTTCTGAACTCTTCCTCTTGTGTGTATTCTATATACTAAGAACTGTAGTTTGATTTAGAACGTCAATGCTTTTAGATAACGTGCCTGAACCGATCAACTCTTGATATAGGAAATGTTCAAAACATTATCCAACAATACAAAATTATATCCTTTCTTTACTAATAAAGAGACTGATATGATTTTGTATATTAGGTTCGGTATCTAATAATATTTGTTCAGAATCAATGTATTCTAGTAATACAGGGTGACAGTGACCAACAGACTTGGCTGCAACACTTGCACCGTTTTCTGTCTCATGAAACTTATCACCCGTTCTCAGTTCTTTACCTATCTGTAGCCCATGTAACAGATTACATATGCGGGATCCTGATCCGGTATCACATACCCAGGACGTAAATGATACTGAGAAACAGTTCTCTGTAATGAACACACCCGAAGATGATGCATCAGCATGCACTTTCTTCGTTTGGGCGGCACGGGAAATCTGGTATTCCCCAATTTCCTGTTCTGTCTTATAACAATTATAAGTTGGAGCGGGACCAACGTTCCCCAGCTCAGTATAACAAGCGGGTTCAGTCAATATATCCGTTTTATTATCTTGATTAAGGCGTGATATAGTCGCAATCTGGAGAGAGAGAGAAGAAAACACTCAGCGTATGCTCTTGCAAGATTAGATTGGTTATATAATATATCTAATCAGGATGTCTCCCACTGTTTTAGTCAAATCTTCCTTCAAACCCTAAAAGGAAAGACTAGCCGGGATTAATTACACGCTACAAGTTCGCCAATTATTCAGCCAGGCCAGTGTCGGTACTTTGAGGGAGGTCCCCCGTGCTTTCGCACGAACCTAATTAAAGTAAACCTCATTTTCCCAGAGGCGTAACCCCGTTAACACCTTTCTAGACACCTACTTGATCGGCTAATTGTAATGTGTAAAACTCTCCCAGGAGTAACTCTTACTCGCAGCGGGTATCGGGATCCAACTATCTTATAGAAGGTATGCAATCTCATTGCAAATTTCAACACTTGAAATTCCCAATAATATTTTGCCCCTAGCGATCTATGACCTTAACTAAGTCAACAAACCATAAATCGCAAGTCAAGTTCAACCCGTACATTTCCCGATTGAATTAAACCCACCCGTACGACCCTTAACTGAGTCAACAAAGCCGTACGAATACCCTAATCCAATCACATCTCATGTTTTAGCAGATAAACATTACTTAGCTACCGTACACTATGCCTTAACTAAGTCAACAAACATAGCACGAATACTAAATAATATCTATCTGAAATGACGGAGGGCTACGCAGGTTTTTCAGAAAACCCTGAGCGTAATGAACTTGATATCGTTGTAGAATCGAGTGATTTTAAATGGAGTGTTTTTTGAGGCTTTTCTAGTTTTGCTAAAGGGGTCACTCCCGGTGAAGGGATCGTCGGCCCTTTCCTCATCGAATAAGGTGCAGGATATTTCACAAATACCACTATGCAAAGCAAGAACTATAGAAGCAATCAAAAGACAAACCGAGTTTGTAGCATCTGCCAGTTATTGCTAAAGGAGTCACTCCCGGTGAAAGGATCTCGGTCCTTTCCTTATCGAATAAGGTGCTGGATGTTCTACAAGGAACACCGCTATGCAAAGCAAGAACTGTAGCTACCTATTTTTATAAACAAGTTTCTACAATATCTTAGGTTTCTTTTAGTTTCATTAATCTCATTAATGAAGTCCCATTTTATTATGCTTCACAAGCATCTCTTTTGAAACGAAATCTGCAATATAACATATATCTCATATATATAATATAAACATTCGTCACAGGCAGTAATATGATCTCATCACAGAACATTGCAGCAGAAGAACAAATATGAAATATTGGATATACTAGGACGTCCGTGTTTTCAATACGAGCCTGTATAAAACACGGATTCCACGGTCGTGATGAATAGCCAAACCCACATCCCTAGACCCCTACGAGAGCGGCAAGTAACACTGCCAATTCTAGGGTTAGGAGACCCGGTCTCGACTCCTCGAGATGGTCTCCCACTGGACCCTAGAACCCGGTTACTTTTGCTCCCCGCCTTGGGTCTACCTAATGTGGAAAAGTAAATAATATACAACGGTGACATCTTCCGCTACCTGGATGTGCCCCAATAAAAGAATATTACATACAAATGAATTTTACATGAATGAAAAAGAAAAACTCTCATCTCACATAAAACCCCCGGCTATTCAAAAAACGACGATCCAATACAACATATCACAGCAACACATAATATCTCATATCATCAACGTAAGCAAGTATGCGTATCCCGATTGTCGTTGATGTATAGCAACGAAGCTGGCGATACACCACATACTACGCTTACGGTCACAGAAAAGAAAGTGTAAAACTACAACAGTTGGAATCCGCAATCTCCTTAGACATCGCATGCCTAACCAAATGAATTCCTTAGACATCACATGCCTAACAATTATAAACCCCGCACTTTAGTCTCATTATCGAAAACTCTTTTCAATATCAAGTCGGACAATTCAACAAGATTCCCGACGTCCTGATTGAATGCTCGTCGCAAACTTTAGTAGACGGCCGCACCCCCGATACCGTCGACGAAGTGCACCAAGGCGGAACACCGCTACCGGGAGCACCCGAACGGATGCTTTCGGCGACGGGGTTCTCCTACAGTCACTTGGTCGGGGCTTTGGGGCATGGCTGTCTATTAAGTTTACCCGGCGAGTATCCGCGTACACTACGTGATTGCGACGGACTTTTGATCACGTCAAAATTCCGTGGCAACCGATCATCTGAGACTAAACTGCTATGTTTATAATATTCAAATCAGTTATCTCATAACTACCTGTGGATTCCAAATATTGTATCACATTCCAGATAAATAGAAAAAGTTAAACTTTCCGATCGAATCATCAAACACCCAAGATTTCCCCAATATATCTCAACACTTGAAATCAGTTTAAAAACATCCATCACATGCCACAGTACCGGTGGTCCAGCCGTAGAAGGGTCAAGCCAACGCCTCACATGTGGCACGCCATACTGCCCCAAACCCTAAGGTTCAAAAGACAGTTCAAGACGGTCACATAATCGAGTTAAGATTTGTTGTCTTCTAGAGGGTCCACCGAGTTACTTGCATGACTTAGAACATTCTTAAACACGAGAAAAAATCCAACTTTTGAAAAATTTTCCGACAGGGGAAAAAGTGAGTTATTGATATCCGTTCGAACTTTTTAACAGTTTCTAAAAGTTATCCGGAAAACCACATAGACAAAATCTGATACTCCGATCGAAACACCGAATCCCCAAAACAGTCCCAGAAAATTCAACTCTTGAATAAAAATTAAAAATTCCCAGAAAATCCAGAATAATAAAATAGGAGTTACTGTGCAAACAGGGGATGATGACGTCATCATTGCACCGCGGAACAGCCGCAGAAGGCATGCTTCTGCCGCGGTTCCGCCGCGCTTTATACTGTTCATCGAAAACTTTTTGCACCGTAATTCTTAGAATTCCCTGCTGAATTTTTTAAGCATTTTTAATGTGGAAAAATCCCAGTTTTTAGAAAATTTCCAGAGAGCATGTTTCGGGTTAGGTTTTTGGTTCGATCGGACTTCAAACTCCGTCTAGACTTCGCCTAAAGCTCTAGCTTGGCTCTGATACCACTGTAGGGTTGCTAGGCACACGCACAAGGGTCTACGAGGCATCAACCATGCCCGATTTAAAATTTAGCCGTGCCGAACAACCCGAATACGGAACTTTAAACTAGAGATTAGGCGAAAACTATCATGCTAAACACTTTAACACTAAGTGAGAGGGATTACAACCTTTGTAGATCCGGTCCTTCACTTCATATGCTCCGTGTTGTGGTCCCTTCGCTGCGATCATCGGGATCCGAACTCTCGAGAGGTTCCACGAAGAGAAAGATGCAACCTTTGCTTCCGATCTTCGATACTAAGATGATCTACCTTGAAGTTTCTTTAACACAAGCTAACACTCATGAAATGATGTGAATACCCTCATCTAAATGGCAAGGGAAGATGAGGATGATGAAGTAGGATTTTTGCTCTCTTTATTTATCTTTTTCTCATATTTATCCATCACGAAAGGATTTCAAGCCAAGAAGAAGAAGGAAGAAGATGAACAATATTGATAATCCTTTTTGTGATGAATAGGAAAAGGAGATAATGATCAATTATGCAACCATGGTTCACTTAACCATTGTAGAGAATTAACCAAGGGTTAGGGTTTTGGGTTGAGTTAAGAATGAGTCATAAGTAAATATCTTTTCCATGACAAAACAAAAACCTTCTAGAATCATCTAGAAACCATTAACCCAAATCAAACCCTAATCTTGATTAATCTTTACTAAACATGTTGCATTATTTATCATATCATGTTATAATATTATATATCATATATATATAATATTTATTGTAACCAAATAAAATAATACAATCAACATATATCGCATATATATCAATGTATTACCCGAGTGAGAAAAAGAATCTTTTAGTGAGCAAATATTAGTTAATGTAATTTAACATATCATATATATTATTATACATTAAATTATCGAATCAACACTTGATCCGACAATCCGGCTATATCGCATATAACCGACTAATATTTATCCGTACCGATTAATCGAATCAACACTTGATCCGATGACCCGGCTGATATCAAATATCGCGAGAATAGAATACGGTATCACATATCGCATTATCCTCGGTCCCGCACATATCACATATGTGCTCCTACTCCGTTTTGCCTGAGTCAAGAAACCTCTGTGTAGGACTCTAAAGAATCGTCAATATGCCGGCAGTAGGTGATGATCATATCAAACACCCACAAGCTGCAAGCGGTCAGCTAAACGTAACAGCTACCCAGGTATTGAGCACTCAGAAGATCAACAAGCAAGCCTGTAACTTCTCCTGCGAATCCAAACAGTAACACTCCCGTACAGTCCGGTCTCGTCGTCTGATATGTCGCATATCTCGCCTAGGGGTGGTAAACGTCAGACCCCAGTAGCTTGATAAGTCGTGTCGATATGAGGTCTATAACAGTTCGAGAAACTACTGATAACACTTACCAGTAAATCTCTACAACCCTGGCCAGGGATTTCCGGTTATAGCCAATCGAACACAGCACAACATCAACTCCCTATACCGGGAGAGACGAATCCCTCCTATCGCTCATTGCCTCCATGTGATTCGGGACTGTACCCAAAAGCCACCTTTTTGCACGCCCTCTTGGACGTGGTATGATGGAAATCAAAGCACAGTGGGAATCACACAAGACTCTATGACGATCTCGGGTCAACAGACTACTCTGTACCAGTGTCACCGGAGAACTGCCATCTGACGTATGGTATAATACCATCTGGGAGTTCTCGGCGAGTCCGTCCAGTGTACCCAGTCTACACTGAGCACCCGTACACCATCCTTGATGTCAAACACCGATGGATATGGGATCATCCATCGCCCATCATATGGGTCAAGATGCGTATACGCTAGTCTACACTGGTGCATCGATGCCCTGTCTCGATACACCCACGACTAGGAACAGTTATAGGATGTACTCGTCGACTACCGTGGCCCCACTAGTATGATCTCATCATAGTCCCAGTAGTCGAGTACATATCCTAAGGGCTTTATCAACATGTAATATAGAGACAATCAGAGTACATGTTAAGATAAAGTACAACCAGATAGCATACTATCATGTCGAGCAAGAAAGTCCTCCCTATATATGTCCTAGCATCCACTACAATATACATCGTATGTACAGTAATGGCCTCTAGGGCATACATATAACTAACACTATCCACACGACCAGGGGAACGTCGGGTTTCAGTAGTGGCTCTGTGAAACCCGGGGATCCCAGATATCTGTATTGTTCTGTGATGCTGTACATTTCTGTGATGTTGCTTTTTATCACGCCTTGAGCGAATATAATATATTGGTATATATATTAATAGATGTTGTATATGTTTTACATCCGCGCTAGTCCAGTCCCCGCTCTACCGTTAGTTAGCTAACCTAACGGGTAATGACGGGACCCAGTGGCGAATGCGGATGGCATATACGTACATCAGTATATTTTCGTTCTTTGTGGTGTGATCAATTAATGGGACTGCGTTGATTCGGATCAATGCAAGTAAAACAAACCTATTCTGATGTCGTTGGAACACTTTTCAAAAAGCTGTTATTGCAAGGACGTTCACTTTTGTTTTGCATCGTGGTATTCATTTGGAATATCCTGCTCCTCAGTCGACGAGGCAAGGGCCAAGATCCCTTCACCGGGAGTGACCCCTTGGACAGAAGTTTGCGTCAGGGCATTAACTTCACTATAGCCGATTACTTTTGCTTTGCACCGTGGTATTCAGTTGGAATATCCTGCACCTCATTCTACGGGGAAAGAGCCGAGATCCCTTCACCAGGAGTGACCTCTTTAGCAAAAGTTTTCATCACTATATTTTCTAAAAGCTATCCGTTCCTTCAACGATATCAAGTTCATTACGTTAAAGGTTTTCGCCAGAAACCATTCGTAGCCCTCCGTCGTTTCAGACAGGTAGCACGTAGTATTCATGCTATGTTTGTTGACCTTCGTCAAGGCATAGTGCATGGTAGCTGCTTGTTGCCTTTCTGCTGCATAGATAGAGTTGTTGGTTTGGGACAGTCGTATAGCCTTGTTGACCTTCGTCAAGGGCTTGTACGGGTGGGTTCAAATTAACTTGGACAATGACGGGTGGAACTTGACATGTGACTTATGATTTGTTGACCTTCGTCAAGGTCATAAGAGCATGGGGCAGAAATCACATCGGGAGTTTCAAAAGAACTGAAACTTGCCAGATATGCGCATACCTTCTGGATTGTGATACCGTGAGCGGATTCCGTCATGTTATCATATGATGATAGTTGGATCCCGATTCCCACCGATGAGTTGGTTTACTCCTCGGGTGACCCCGACTAATTCTTCTTTTAGGTTTGGAGGAGAATTTGAGGTACAGTGGGAGGTTTCCAGATTAGATAAATTGGTAACCATTCTGATCTAGGTTAGAGTGCACGCTGAGTGTTTCTTTTCTCTCTCTCTCCAGCAGCGACCATTGACCGACCCTAGACTATGACTCAGTGACCAAGTTGACCGAACCTTCTTAAACACTAGCTTTTGGATTGTCAGAGTTGTAGACCTCATTGCCACTCCTACTTTTACCCTTTTCTCCAGGACACCCCGTATTGCTACGAACGTCCACTTCCATTGGACAAAACCATCGTATGGTTAGATACGAACTCGAAGGAATTCGAGGATGGTTTCTGATTTTGGAGAAAACGGATAGGATTATTCAGTTGTCTTTTCCCTTTTACCTTCTCTCAAGTTGTGAGTACTCCTTGGTTTAGGAGGTAGTACACCTATTACGCAAATTGGATAGTCTTGTTCCAAACCTTAGGCTGGTGCCGAACAGTGGGGAATGAAGAAAACCAATTAGCATAACGATGGTGTGCAGAAGGTATTAAGATTAAGACAAAGCAAGGGATTAGTAAGAGGGCAAAGTAAATTGCGACTGATATTCACGACCAAACCAAGTATTTCTTCGCCAATCCTAAATCACCTTTGTATTTCTCCAGGACACTCCGTATCACTACGAAGGTCCACAGTTTATTGGATACTCCATCGTATGGTTATATACGAACTCGAATGGAACTTGTTCCAGTTCGGGGATGGATTCTGGTCCAGGAGAAATAGGAATAAGGTTTATTCGGTTGTCTTTTATCTTCACCTTCTATCGCATTGCGAGTGCTCCTAGGACTAGGACAGTACACCCATCATGCTTATTGGATAGTCTTCCTCCAAACCATAGGCTGGTGCCGAACGGTAGGGAAGGAAGAAAACCATTTGGCCTAAGGGATGTGCAGAAGGTAATGACTAAAGACATATAAAGGGATTTGGAGAGGTGGCAAAGAATTATACGGTTATAGTTGTGAATTTGGATAATGGTAGAGGCATTACTAGGAATACCAGGATACCCTATCGAAACATTTCAATGTTTCAGTTCAACTATGTACTGTTAAAAGAAAACTGATTTCCTGATTAGACACTTGCTCCAGGGTATGTATTTACCAGGTTTGATTCTCACATCTGTATGGTTTTACA
Organism: Agapanthus africanus; assembly: GCA_030015575.1. NCBI lineage: Eukaryota > Viridiplantae > Streptophyta > Magnoliopsida > Asparagales > Amaryllidaceae > Agapanthus > Agapanthus africanus. The sequence goes on along the minus strand of CM057339.1, from coordinate 692,756,066 downwards.
GATGATGAGTGGGAGTAAGTTATTGGGAATAGGGTGATCATCCTCATTATATCGGGATTCGTTGTAATCGGTGATATTTGAGGAGATCATTTGGGCTGTTTGCCGGTCGGCAAATATTTGGTTTTGAATATCCGCTGTTGTGCACCAATTTCAAATTGATATATCTGTACGTCTATTTTCATAGAGTGAGATATACCTTTTGATATTATGTCGATGACATTTACCTATATCAGTGGATGATTAGGTAAGGAGCATTAAACAGCGGTGTAATTCTTCTTAACCATAAGTACAGTTTTCAACCTACGACACACAGTGAAAGAGTTGTTAGACTCAGCGGACTTATACAGAGTATTGTATGTTGTCCAGTGTCCATTAGGACAGAGGGGTTGGTCCTCATACTATATTCTGTTTACTTTTAACTTCTCTAGTTCTTAGACATGTGTTTCGTAGAAACACAGGGTCTAAGTTTTGAGGAGTTATAGGTATTTGAATAGAGTAGAGAACCAGGTGTAGCAAGTATCGGGATTCTTCAAAGTGATCGAAGATGTAGATACTTGTGTATGGTATTCAGTTGATAGTAATGATAAAGAGAAATTGCTTCTCTTTCAGGTTACTCATAATTGGAAGCATTCCTAAGTTGAGTAACGCTGATCGGCCTCTCTCCATTTAGTTGACATGCACTGGAGACAGCTGCATGATTTGAATCTGGTTAAATTAAATCAGTGCCTCTGGTTCTATATTGGATGTAGAACAGTTCATATCTTAACGTTGCTAAGGTACGGGGAGTTGTCCGGCTTATGATTAAAACCAGACACTGGACAACTCAAGGCACGTTTCTGTAATGGCTGTTTGTGGGTTGACCCAGGCTATGACGAGGGTTGACTTTCTACCATCTGGGAGATCAATAGAAATATTGTTCTAGACTCGCCACAGTTTTAATAAAAATGGATTTTTCAGAAAACAGTAGTGGGAGTATGGTAGAACTGGAAGTGATTCCAGAACCGCAAACGATTACTGAAGATTTGATAAGGAACCTAAAGATTCAATCTGGTTTGACATTCTATTGGCCACTCCGCAGATAAGGTGGGTAACTTTAGGCACCCGAGAGGTACTCCGGTAGCCTCAAGGACGGTGACAGGGAAGTTCTTGTTTACCCACACTTGCCATTGTTGTTGTTCCAGGCTGCGAGACCCGGTGGGAGGATGAGTATAGCGTCGTTCTAAACTAGCTTTAGAAGTGCACGTCTATATGACTCTGCCAGAGGGTTGTCGTAGTCAGTGGAGCAGCGGAAGCATTGGTGGACATCAGGTAGCTTATGTCTACTTATAGACTAAAGCAAATGTAGCGGAGATAGATCATCTATTTCTGACGTGACAGTCATAGGTTTGACGTTATCAGAATAGGGGATGGATCTGTTGAGAAGGTAGTAGGGTGTGATATCCTGGTATTTGGATGACATACACATAGTAGGAAAAGAAACACCTACACTACGATCGGTTATACTTTGGTCGTCACACAGTGGTTTCTCCACAAAGGAAATGGATTTTGTATCAGACATACTGGTTACTAGATCTATGGTTTTAGATCTAGATTTGGACGGTTTCCCAATCTGGGTACTTAGACAGCATTCTAAGAGTATTTAGAATGGACGACTCCTGGCATGGTAGTGTACCTGCAGGTGATGGAGTCACCCTCTCTAAAGGTGTCTTATAGACTAAAGTAGAGAGGGATGTGCATGATTGGCAGATCACTTGCTTAGGCAATTGAGTCAATCATGAGATGTCAAGTACCACACCAGATGTTGTTCTTGCAGTAGGTGCAATAAGTTGATATTGATCCAATCCTGGGGAAACAGTCGGAAGCAGTTTTAGAACATAAGTGAATGTTCTAGGGATATGATAACGGCTGCCTCCTTTAGGAGACAGTTATCACTCCAGGCTTCCAAGGTGACATGGACGACATGGTGATTGTCAGAGTTATAGTTTTTCCCTCTGACGAGGGGCAGTATTTTGGACAGGTGATCCAAGGCAATACTGAGGGAGGCATGGCGCAGGATACTGATTAAATTCAGTTGACGATACAGTCTAAGAAGTTTGGATTTGGAGTTCATTTATGAGCTAGGTCCCATCAGACATCCAGACATTCTAAGACAGGTATTGCTCATTTCGGGAGATGGCTTTCTCCGTGAACTTGAGATATAGAGAGACATAGAAAGAAACATCTAGGCGGATCCACTCACTGAGGCTATTCCTCGAACGCAATAGTTTCGCAAACGGATTTTGTGAGACTGACTAGTAGGGGAGTTGGGTGTTCGGTATCACACAGGCTGTGAGTTTGCGACATCGCAATAATTAGCCTTGAGTGCAAGTGGGAGATTGTTGGAGATAGTGCCCTCAGAGTCAATTATTGGATCACAGGCACGTGATTGCAATGATTGAGGGAGGACCTATCCCGGTAGGACAGTCTTACTCGAGATGATAGTATGCTATCCGGTTTACCTTTATCATCGTGTACTGCTTTAGGTGACCTGACAGGTCGCTATTGCACGTTGATAGAGCCCCTAGGATTCTTGCTTGACTGCCAGCAGTATGAGGGCGATCATATAAGTGAGAGCTGGAGTCTATAAGCACATCCTTAAAAGGTCCCTAGTCGTGGGAGTTTCGAGACAGGGCATCGATTCTCCAGAGTAGACTAGTGTATACAGTCGAGACCCCGACGAGGGGCGGTGGCCGGTCTCACAAGCCACTGGTGTCAGTTGGTTCACCTAATATGTATACAGGTGCTCATTGGGTTATGAGTACACCGGACATGACTCGCTGGGAACATGCTAGTTGGTCTTATACCTGACGTCGGATAGCAGTTCCCTGGTGACATGTGTACAGGTTAGTTCATCGACCTGGAGATCGTCATTTGTCTCATGTGAGTTCCCACTGTGCTTTGATTACTACCCTACCACGGCTCAATGGAGTCGTGCAAAAAGGTTTTAGTTGGGTACAGTCCCGAGCCACATGGCGACAGTAAGCGGATCTTCAGGGGTTCGTCTCTCCCGGTATTGGGGGTGAGGTCGCGCTGTGTCTAGGAGAGCCATTACACGAAGTCCTTGGCCAAGGCAGGAGATTTACTGGTAGGTATTCCAGTAGTATCTCAGGGTGTTCTGGGCTACACTCCGACACGACTTGTACCGCTTTTGGGGGTCTGACTTTTACCAACCCCCTAGGCCCGACATGCGATGCTCATAGACGAACGGACCGGACTGTACGGATATTGTCACTGACAGGCTCAGTAGGGTGTCAGGATGAGTTCGCTCATCGACGTCCCTTTTGGTCAATAGCTGGTGGCTCGTCACGTATTGGCTTATACCTCTGACGTGCTGGTGGTTAAATCCACAACCATAGTATTGACGAGTCTTTAGAGTCCACCACACTTTCAGTTACTCAAGCTTTCGGGCGAAACGCTGTAGAGGCCGTATGGAGATATGGCAAGGTTCGATCGGATACGTGCGGTATTGCACGGATCAGGATCGAACGGATATTACTAGCCGGCTTTGGTTTAAGCCGGATCCTAATATAGTACTGTGTAGATTTTGTCTCATTGCATTTGTATCCTGACGGAATACAGATGCGGGTGTGTATGCACAGTATCGGGGCTTTCCTGTAATTTATTACGGGACCAGTTTTCTGGAGTTGCCAGTTTGCTTTCCGTTCCGGCCGGTTTTCCTTTGTTCTTTCCCGGCCGGACTTTTCCGATGGAGGGCGTTATTTGCAAGTTTGCAAATAACAATTGTGGAGGGAGTTTCTTGCAAATGTTTTGATTATGATGGCATCTTTTCTTTTCAACCATCATTTGATTCTCTTTACATCACTAAAAGGTGATTAGAGTTTGATGTGAGTTAGTTATGATGATGTTTGGATATGGTCACCTCTTACCTTTTACTACACTCACCTCCCTCTTGCATTTTGTATTCTTTCCTCCACCATTCTCATTTTGATATGGTTGAACACACTTGAGAGAAGAAAAAGAAGAGAGCTTCATCTTTGAGAGTGTAGCATTTTGATCTCTTTTCATGTTAAGAAAAATGCAAGCACCATTTTTCTTATCTTGATTCCTCCATCATCTTCAAAGGCAACAAAACCCCAAATGAGACATAGCTTCAACCCTACACATTCTACAGCAAATCTTGGACGCGTCGGCCAACCAACTTCGTGCCCGAGTTGCCTCGGTATTGAGGTGGGAGCCCGTAAAAGATGCAGGCGATGTAGTGCCCGTCCGTCAAGGAGGCGACGACCGAACATTCCGCAGGAGATCGGGACGACGACAAGAAGACCGGAGGACTCGGATCACTCGGTATATCTCTAACCCGTCTTGTAGTTAGCTAGGACTAGTTAATGGTTCGATCCGGGTGTTTAGTGCGCGGTGGTGCCGGTTTGCTAAGTTCGCAAAATTAAAGTTTATCACCGCTTCCGCATTTGGCCGTCGGATTGACGGCCGGGGCGCCGCCATGCACTTACATCCAGTAGGGTTCCTTACCCACCTGAGAGATACTTCGGTTTTCTCTATGACAGTGGGAGCGAGGATTACATCATGAGAGATGACCCAACTAGTTTCGAGCAGGCCATCAAGAGTGGGGACTCTGTGAGAATGGCTAAATGCTAAGCGATCTGAGATGGAATCCATATACACCAACAAAGTATGGACTTTGTTGCTATATCTGAAGGGTTAAATCCCTATCAGGAGCAAGTATATCTTGAGAAGATTACTTGGTGTAGATGGAAAAGTTGAGACCTTCAAAGCTAAGACTTGTTGCAAAAGGTTCTCGTCATCCACTAGGTGTGGATAATGATGAAACCTTTTCTAGTGCCTATGCTTAAGTCCATCCGGATCCTACTTGCCATTGCTACATACCATAACTACGATATCTGGCGGTTGGGTGTCATGGCTGCTTTTCTAAATAGTGATTTAGAAGAGAGCGTCTATAAGTACACAGCCAGAGGGCTTCGTAAACAGTGGGAGCAGCGGAAACGTGTGCAAGTTGCTTTATGAGATAAAACAGGCATCGCGGAGTTGGAACATTTGTTTTGATGTGGTAGTTAAAACGTTTGACTTCATCAAAATGGTAGATGAACCTTGTATATACAAAAAGCTAGTAGGGAGTATGGTGTTGATCCTCGTATTGTACGTGGATGACATACTCTTGATAGGAAAGGAGTTTCCTATGCTACGCTCGGTCAATCGCCTCTTATCACAAGAATTCTCTATATATGATCAAAATGATACCTCCTAAATCCTGGATTTTGGATCTATGAGATAGATCTAAGTGGATGTTAGGATTCTCACTAGGTGTAGTGAGATGGTATTAATTGATCCTGGGAAGAATCACTGGATAGCGTCCAGGGTGGTAAGGTCGACTGAATGTCAGTCACAGGCATTGTCTTTACCCTCAGTGGAGGGACGGTATGTTGGAAGAGTTCCAAGCTAGATACCGTGGCAAACTAGACGATAAAGGCTGGATACATTGCTACCAAGGATGCTACCAAAGAGGTAGTCTGGATGTATATTAGTTCATGAGATGAACTTCGTTCCTACCATTGTGTGACAATGGAGTTGTGGCTTAGGCCTAGGAACCCCCGTCCCATCAGTAATCCAGACATATTCTTAGGCAGTACCACCTGATCATGGAGATGGTTGATCTCCAGGGAGATCGAGGTTAGGAGAGTGGACTACAGAGGACAACATGGCGGATCCACTCACAAAGGCCGGTTCCCAGGAGAGACTTTTATGGGATGGTTGAGTATGATACTTCAACCACTGTTAATTGTTGGGTATGAGAAACTACAACAGATGGCCCTAGTGCAAGTGGGAGATTGTTAGTTATATGTATTCCCTAGATGCCATTACTGTACATACGATGTATATTGTAGTGGATGCTTGGACATATATAGTGAGGAATTTCTTGCTCGACATGATAGTATGCTATCTGGTTGCTTTTTATCTTAACATGTACACCGATTGTCTCTATATTACATGTTGATAAAGCCCTTAGGATGAGTACTTGACTACCAGGACTATGATGCAGATCATATTAGTAGGGATAGTTTAGTCGCTAAGTACATCCTTCAAATGTTCCTAGTCGTGGGTGTATCGGGACAGGGCATCGATATACTAGTGTAGACTAGCGTATAGCTTCTCGACCCATGTAGATGGACGATGGATGATCCCATATCCATTGGTGTTTGACATCAGAGATAGTATACGGGTGCTCAGTGGAGACTGGGTACACTGAACGGACTCGCCGAGAACTCCCAGATGGTATTATACCTGACGTCAGATGGCAGTTCTCTGGTGACACTGGTACAGGTTAGTCTGTAGACCCGAGATCGTCATAGAGTCTTGTGTGATTCCTACTGTGCTTTGATTTCCACCTTACCACATTCAAGAGAACGTGCATAACGGTGGCTTTTGGGTACAGTCCCGAGTCACATGGAGGCAATGAGCGATAGTAGGGGTTTCGTCTCTCCCGGTATTGGGAGTTGATGTTGCGCTGTACTCGATTGGCTATAACAGGAAGTCCTTGGCCAAGGCTGCTTCAGAGATATACTGCTAAGTGTTATCAGTAGTTTCTCGACCCGTTATGAGCCTCATATCGACATGACTTATCGAGTTACTGGGGTCTGACGTTTACCACCCCTAGACGAGATATGCGACATATCAGATGAAGAGACCGGACTGTACAGTAGTGTTACTGATTGGATTCGCAGGAGTGTGAGCAGGCTTGCTTGTTGATCTTCTGATCGCTCAATACCCGGGTGGTCGTTACGTTTAGCAGACCGCTTGCGGCTTGTGGGTGTTTGATATGATCATCACCTACTGTCGGCGTATTGACGAGTCTTTAGAGTTCTACACAGGGGTTTCCTGGCTTAAGCGAAACGGAGTAAGAGAACATATGTGATATGTGCGGGACCGAGATTGATACGATATGAGATACCGTATTCTATTCTCGCGATATGAGATATCGGTCGGTTATATATGATATAGCCGGGTTATCGGATCAAGTGTTCATTCGATAAGTTGATTCATATGATATTAGTCGGTTATAGGTGATATAGCCGGATTATTAAATCAAGAGTTGATTTGATAATCTAATGTATACTTATATATTTGATATATTAAATTACATTAACTAGCATTGGCTCACTTATGATTTCTTTTCTCATTTTGGATATATTGATGTATATGTGATATATGTTAAATGCATCAAGCTAGGTTACAAATGAAACTAGGGTTAATGAGGGTTAAACCATGCTAGGGTTAAGATTAGGGTTTATAATTTATCATTAAGTAATTCAAAGATTATGGATATTTGTCATGGATGATATTTTTTGAAAGCTTGTAGAAGTTCCAAGGCATCTTTGACTTTGTCCATTCTCTTTGTCTAACTTAAGATATTTTTTGACCTAACCTTTAACCCTAGCTCATGGTTAACTCTCTTGGTTGCATTTCTAACCCCATACAATAATTCATTTGATGAGTTAATTCTTCTTCTTCTTCTTCTTCCTCAAAGCTTTCTAGCTTCAATGGAGGTATGGGAAAAAGTGTGAGAAAATCAAATCTAAAGTGAGCCCACTTCCTACTTCATCATCCTCTACTACTTCCCATTTAGTATAGGGTGTTTGCTTCACTAATTCCATAGTTAGTGAAGAGATAGCTTGGGTTAGTGTCTCCTCGACGTAGATCATCTTCGGCCTCGAAGTCTTCGAAGCAAGCATGTTCGTTTCTTCAAGGGAGCTTCTCCAGAGTCCGGAATTCATGATCGCAGCGAAGGGACTACTACACGGAGCTATTGAAGTGAAGGACCAGTCTACAAAGGTTGTATTCCTTGTTCACTTTTAGTTGCAAAGTGTTTGTATTTCATTTCCGTCGATTTCTAGTATACGATTCTAGAGTTAGGGTTAGCTAGAATGGCAAAATTTTAATTTGGCATGGACGATGCCTCCCGAAATCTTGCTGCCGTGCTAGGTAACCCTGCAGATCCAACCACAATCACAGCACAACACAGAACATCAACGTGAATGTCACGTTCGCAAACCCGTCTAAAAGAACATATATCAATTAGACGAGTTGTACCGCTTTAATGACATTCACGGTCGCAGATTGTAATGCATGTACTGTAAACATTTAAACAATGTTAAATTATCGATTTCGAAACCCCCTGAATTGCCTTTGAACAAAAGATAACATAATATCCAAAATGGGCAAAACAAGCAATACCACTAATCCAATATTCCAGTGACTAGATTACCCTGCAAAATTCAAGTCCCAACTCCAATAAAAAACCGGTGTCACCCGTTTTTCATCAAATCTCACCGGGTCAAAACAGGTGAATAGGGCTCGTTTTTGTAGGGTGTTATAGTTGTCGCAAAAATAGCCTTCTGCAATTGCTTAAAATTTTTTTTGAATACTGAAAAATCGACAGAAACTGGAATACATCGGGGTGTTGTTTCGGAGTTGTTTCGGTTTAGATACTTTAACATCGTCTAAACAATCTAGCTAAAGGTTTAAAGGTTGTCTCTGATACCATGTTGGGTTACGGCAGTGCCCCGGCCATATAGCCGTAGCCAAATGCGGAACAAAAATTTTCTAAACTGGCGCTACCATGACCCGATGCCCGGATCTACCCTAAACCCTATACTAGCAATATGTAAACTAGGAGTTAGCTGGTTATACCGAGTTGATCCGTGTCCTTCGGTCTTGAACCATCATCCCAAGCTCCTAGAGGCTCCTTGATCGAATTTGGTTGTCGGTATTCCTCCATCTACGATGATCCATCTGAGAGAAACGACGCAAGCTCCAGCCTCGCAAAGCGAGGCAACCGACGCTCCAAGGTTGCTTGCAATAGAGAGTGGAGGTGTAGGAATGTGTCACTATAATTTTTCTCTCATCAAATGCTCAAGGAGAAACTCAAGAAGATGAAAGAGGTGAGGAAATATGTGGCATGAGCAACTAAAGAAATTGCTAAACTTTTTTCCAAGTGAGAAAAATTGAGAGTGTAATGAAGCAAGTAAAGAAAAGAAAAAGGAGCAAGAGCAACTCAAGAATGTGGTGGCTGCCCCGTCCCCCTCTCTCAATCATGCACACAAAATTTTTCATTTCATTTTCCAAATAAACAAATATAAACCATACCTTTCTATATGCCATCACCCATGCTCATGCCAACTCACCCTCCACCTCATTTCCATAATTGATTTTCTAAAAAGAAAATCAATAATGAGGTGGCCATCTTCTAGAAGCTATTCCGTATAAATACGGAATACTTCCCGGTACATGTATCGAAATACATATACGCGTATTCGTACAAAAATACGAATAGCCAAGAGAGAAAATTAATAGTGAACAATAATACTAGAATACATATATAAAAAATACATAGATAAATTATTAAATAAAAACTTGATTTAATAATCCGGCTTAATCCTAAACCGCTAGTATTATCAACCGTCCAATTAAAGTCTGTGTAGCCTGTACACATATTTAATCGGACACCTGTATGTTCTAATATACGTCATCTACACCATATCGCTTGAACCATGAAAACCCTCTATGTGGGACTCTAAACACTCGTCAATACGCTGGCAGTTGGTTTAACCACAAGCATGTCAGCGGCACTAGCTGTACGTATCGGCTACCCAGGTATTGAGCGAAAGAAAGGCCGACGAGCAAACTCATCCGTACCCCCACTGAGCCTGACAGTGACAATATCCGTACAGTCCGGTCTGTTCATCTAAGAGTATCACATATCGAGTCTAAGGGGTGGATAAATTCAAACCCCTAATAACGCAACATTTAGTGTCGGTATGAAACCTATCACTACCTGAGAAATTATCGATCATAGATCGGTAATTCTCGTCTACCCCGGCCAAGGATTTCTGGTGAAGGCCACCCGTGCACGATGCGACATCAACCCCCAATATCGGGAGAGACGAATCCCCGACGATCCGCTCACTGCCTCCATGTGTCTCGGGACTGTACCCAACTAAAACCTGTTTGCACGACTCATTTGAACCATGGTAGGGTAGTAATCAAAGCACAGTGGGAACTCACACGAAACAAATGATGATCTCAAGTCGACAGACTAACCTGTACACATGTCACCAGGGAACTGCTATCTGACAATAGGTATAATACCAACTAGCACGTTCCCGGCGAGTCCGTCCAGTATACTCATAACCTAATGAGCACCTGTATACTATCTTAGGTGAACAAACTAATACCAATGGCTTGTGAGACCGGCCACCGCCCCTCGTCAGGGTCTGGATCAGTATACACTAGTCTACTCCGGAGTACTGATGCCCAGTCTAGATACTCCCACGACTAGGGATATTTAAGGATGTGCTTATAGACCACCCAGCTCCCACGTATATGATCGCCATCATAATACTGGTAGTCAAGTAAGAATCCTATGGGCTCTATCAACATGTAATAGTGATCTGTAATACCACCTGAAGCATGTACATGATGATAAAAACAAACCAGATAGCATACTATCATCTCGAGTAAGACTGTTCTACCGGTATAGGTCCTTCCTCAATCATCACAATCGCGCGTCTGCGATTCAATAATTGACTTAAGGGCACTATAGCCAACACTCCCCCCCAAAAAACTCTATATTGCCAACAGATCAAGAATTATCACATTCATTTTCTCCATTATCCATTATCCTCTCTCATTTACTCCACTTTCATTTACTACCCCGGCAAACTAAATCTTCATTTACTCTATTGCTCATTGAGAATAGTCCAAACTTAGATATTAATATATCTTGTGAGTGGATCCATTGGGAAGGGTCCAGTCTTGATCATCTCGGAGGCGACAACATGGTTCGAATTGAAAGGAACAACTCGTTTCAACTTGATATACCGGTTGATAAGTTAAAATTTTCATATAAAATGGAGAAATATGGAGATCATATGGTTAGGATGATAACCTAAGATGACTATATAAATATGGTCTATATATATTAAGAGCCGAACGAGAAGGTCATCCATATACAAGTATCTGTTGATACTATAGCTATTATGAGCAGGCTTGTCTTTATTTGACTTGATTTTTGTTTAGAGAAATATACAAGATAGTTGCATGTAACATCTAAGCACTTGTTTATAACGTCTAACCACTTGCCTCTAAGTTCTAAGCAGCTGGTTGTAACTTCTAAGTAGTTGCCTGTAACTACTAAAAAAGTTGCATGCAACATCTAAGCAGTTGCATTTCCCTTATATCTAAGAAAATTTGCGTTTAATATCTATTAAGTTGCTTGTAATATCTATATGGATACAAGTAATAATATGTTAACAAAAGCGTTTTTTGTGTAACAGTCAACACGCACCATCGTCTTCCACTCCAGCAATCGCACATGACCGAGCACATGAGTTGGAGTCAAGCTTGGCACTGATGAGGCAAGATGATCAAATAATAAGGAATAATATCTCAGTTGAATTGTGGTAGGCGTGGCAATGAGGGTCACAACATAGCGACATGCGCTGCTCCTATTGATTAAGTGTAAAATAGCTACATGTCAGCTGTTTGGTATTTTTTTTTTATATTTGTGTATCCACCGTCAAGTTTCGTAGACCTTTTGTACTAAAACATTATGATGTTCGTTATAATCTGCTATAAATTTTTCTATTGGTAAAGTATGCATCCGAATAAAATTTAGAAACTGTTTTATGAATCTCTTTATTTGCAGTTACCTGTAACATTTAGGCATTTGCATGTAACTACTAATAAGTTGTCTGTAACTTCTAAGCAGTTGTCTGTAATTTTTATGCACTTGCATTTAACTTCTAATTAGTTGCCTGTAATTTCTAATAAATTGCATGTAACTTCTAATCACTTGCCTGTAATTTTTAACAACTTTTCTGTAACTAACTTCTAATTAGTTGCATGTAACTTCTAAGCAATTGTCCCTAACTTCTAATCAGTTGCATGTAACTTCTAAGAATTTTTTTTTGAGTTTAGCTCCTTGGGGTAGCCAGGCGCCTTATCAGAAGGCGCATAGGTTCTCGGGGTACCCAGGCGCATTCTCAGAAGGCGCCCACGTACCCTGCTTTGCAAACAGAGCCAGTCTCTTTCTGCAAGAGTTCTCCTATGTCGGCTTCGCTTTTTCTTGATGTCTTCCACTGCTCCTGTGCCTCCCATACCTCCCATACCTCCAACATCAGATATATAAAACTGATAATATCAACAAAAATATCATTCATATTACAGTATCGGCCAACATCGGCTATATAAAAAAAATAATAACAACAAAAATATCATTTGTATCACAATATCGGCCAACATCGGCGTTATTAAAGTAAATATGTCAATATTTTTTACATTCATTAGACAAACCAGTAACATATAAGCAATTTGTCATTCTCATTCAAAACAAGTAATAATATCGGCAAATATCGGCCAAATACAAATAGATGATACATGTACGAATAATAAAGAGTTCAAAATTCAGCTAAACAAAAACTGAAACAATATCAAGCTATTTCTTTCTCGTTTGCCAATAGAATTTGTGCTGTAAGTATCGGCCGCCACAGCATCGACCCTTTTCCCTCTAGGGCATCCGGAATCCGCCGATCCTCGATCGAAGCTGGGTGATATCACGGTTAGTCTCGATATCTTGACGGCCTTCGGTAAGATGGTGTGCTCGCTAACCCAATCAACAGTAAATTTATGCATGGCACCTCACTTTTCGGTGCCTCGATCATAGCAATATATAATCCTGCATAAGGTAGGTCTATTTTAACCCAAAATTTGTAGTTTCATATAATGGCGGAACGGAGTTTTATTTAGCCTCCGTATGTGCTGCGAGTGAATGTGTGTCTTGAACCCCTCGATGAAGCTGTTGCGGCGAGCAACGTCGATATACGTCCAAAAGGTGGGCATATCTCTATATTTTCTTCTACGGAAAACCAAATTTAAATATTAAATCATAGCAATCAATTCTTTAACTGAAAATTATAGGTAACTGCTTAGAAGTTACAGATAACTGCTTACAAGTTACAGGATAGTTCTTACAAGTTACAGGCAACGGCTTAGAAATTAAAGACAACTGCTTAGATATTACAGACAACTTTTTTAGGAGTTACATGCAACTATTTAGATGTTACAGGTGTTAGTGATATATGCCCAAGAGGCCATTATTATATAATACTGGATTGTATATTGTTGGGTTATACTTAGCGCCCTGACCATCTACCGTGGCCGTTTGTGGAACAAAAACTTTTAGGGTTTGAAAAACCGGCACTAGAATAATCCGATCTATAATCTACCATAAACCTAAACTAGCTAACATGAGAGGAGCTAACTACTATGATAGAAATTTCTCACCAAAAGATCCATGTCCTTCAGTCTTCTTTCCTCTTCATTTGCTTCCAGAGATCTCCTTGATCGAGCTTGTTCTTCTTTGTCTGCTCCTTCGGTTCTCCTGGATCGAGCTTGATGGCCGGTCTTCCTCCGTCGAAAATGATCCACCTGAGGGATGTAGTCTATGGCTCTAGCTCCACACTAAGAGTCCAGTGGAGCAACTAGAGACTTTAGATTGCTAGTCTAAAGTATCTAGGATGTAGTGTGAGGTTCTAAGTGTGTTTCTATCTCACCTCCTTTCTTAATTCTCAACACATGAGAGTGTAGAGAGAAGGTTGAATATGAAAGTAGAGAAGCTCAAGAAACAAGTGAGGAGAGTGAAGCAAATGGTGAGCATGAAAAAAATGAATCAAGCATGTGAGAGAAAATCCTCAACCTGGTTTTGTAAAACAATTTTTACCAATAAAATAAACCAACAATGATTCAATAGTTAGCAAAAATGAATTTAAAATTCATTTATCAATACTATTGAGACATGGTTCTCATCATACTCCCCTCACCTTATTTACCCTTCATTATTCCATTTAAAGATAAATGAAAAAGTCTAAAATGAGGTGTCCACCTTCTAGAATGTTTTCCGTATAACTACGGATTACACTCTACTGTATATACATACCTATGTTCGTATAAAAATACGAATACCCAAAGAGATAGAATAACACAAAGAACATAATACTAGAATATACATATCGAAATACATATATGTGAATTATTAAATCAATATCTGATTTAATAATCCGGCTAAATCCCGAGCCGGCTAGAATTATCAACTATCCGATCGAAAGTCCGGGTACACAGTACAATCGATCGATCGGACCATGCATGTATCCAATACGGCTACTACATCATTTCGCCTGAACCAGGAAAACCCTCTGTGTGGGACTCTAAAGACTCGACAGTATGCCGGCAGTGAGTTACTGGATAAATCCATAAACACAAGCACGTCAGCGGCACTAGCTGTACGTAACGGCTGATTGGGTACCTGTCGAAAAGGAAGGCCGACGAGAAAACTCATCCGGATTCCTACTGAGCCTATATGTGACAATCTCCGTACAGTCCGTCTCTTCGTCTGAGAGTATCGCATATCAGGTCTAAGGGTGGTAAACGTCAGACCCTAATAACCCGATATTTCATGCTGATGTGGCTCAGGACCAATCTGTGAAACTACTGATCAACCTATAAGTAAATCCTAACTGCCTTGGCCAAGGTCTTATGGTGCTGGCCAATCGAATACAGTGCGATATCGACTCCCTATACCGGGAGAGACGAATCCCCAACAATCGCTCATTACCTCCATGCGGTTCGGGACTGTACCCAACCAAAACCTGTTTGCACGCCTCAGTAGAGCCATGGTAGGATAGTGATCAAAGTACAGTGGGAACTCATACGAAACAAATGACGATCTCGGGTCTGAAGACTAACTTGTACTCATGTCACCTGAGAACTGCTATCTGACGATAGGTATAGTACCATCTAGAAGTACTCGGCGAGTCTGTCCAGTGTACTCACCCCCAGTGAGCACCTGTAAACGATCTTAGGTGCAAAAGACCAATGGCTGCAGGACCAACCATCGTCCCTCGTCGGGGTTTAGAGACGTATACACTAGTCTACTCCAGAATATCGATGCCCGGTCTCGATACTCCCACGACTATGGAACTTTTAAGGATGTGCTTATTGACTACCCAGCTCCCACAAGTATGATTGCTATCACAATGCAGGTAGTCAAGCAATGATCCTACGGGCTTTATCAACATATATAAATGATATGTAATAACAAGTAAAACATACTCACATATTAAGATAAAGACAAACCAGATAGCATACCATCATATCGAGCATGATTGTCCTGTACATATATATGTCTAAGCATCCACATGTATACATATATAATAATGGCCTCTAGGGTATACATATCCAACAATCTCCCACTTGCACTAAGGCCATATATTGACGTACCGAGTACCCAACGTCTGCACTAGAGCCAGTTGTTGGCGTATCGCATACCCAACATATCAAATAGTCTCTCGAACTGTGCTTGAGGAAGGGCCTTGGTGAATGGATCCTCCGTGTTGTCTTTTGTGTCCACTTTACGCACCTCGATCTCCCGACGATCAACGATATCCCTGATCAGGTGATACCGCCTCAAGATGTGTCTGGATTTCTGATAGGACCGTGGTTTCTTCGCTAAAGCCATAGCTCCATTGTTGTCACAATACAAAGGTATTAGATTAACAATGGATGGAACCACCTGAAGTTCAGTAATGAACTTCTTAATCCAGACGGCTTCTTTTGCGGCATCGTTGGCAGCAATGTATTCCATCGTCGAGTCTGCGACGGTGTCCTGTTTGGAACTCTTCCAACATACCGCCCCTCCATTGAAGGTAAACACAAAACCCGAGACAGACTTGCTGTTATCCTTGTCACTCTGGAAGCTCGAGTCAGTAAAGGACTCCACCTGGAGGTCCCCATTACCGAATACCAGGAACAATTCTTTAGTCCTTCTTAGGTACTTAAGAATGTTCTTCACTGCTGTCCAGTGGTTCTCATCTGAGTTTGACTGATACCGGCTCATCACGCTAAGCACGTAAGCTACATCTGGTCCGGTACATAGCGTCGCATACATTATAGATCTTACCGCAGAAGCATAGGGTATAGTGCTCATGCGAACCCTCTCCTCATCAGTCTTGGGAGATATCTTTTTAGAGAGGGTGATTCCGTGCAATGCGGGTATGTTACTGCGCTTGGAATCTTCCATACTAAATCTCTTTAGTACGGTCTCTATGTACCTGGACTGCGAAAGTCCCAATAATCTCCTGGATCTATCTCTGTAGATTTTAATCCACAGAATGTACGAGGCATCATCCAGGTCTTTCATGGAGAACCTTTATGATAAGAACGGCTTGACCGATTGTAGCATAGGAGTATCATTTTCTGTCAAAAAAATGTCGTCCACGTACAAGACTAGAAATACGACAGTTTATTCTACAATCTTCTTATATATACAAGGCTCCTCCTCGTTCTTGATGAAGTCAAATTCCTAGACCGTTTCATCAAAACAGATGTTCCAGCTCCGCAATACCCGCTTTAATCCATAAATGGATTTAAGCAACTTGCACACCTTCCCGCTGCTCCCACTGTCTACAAAACCTTCCGGTTGATCCATATAAACACACTCTTCCAAACTTCCGTTTAGGAAAGCCGTTTTTACATCCATCTGCCAGATTTCATAGTTATGGAAGGCAGTAATGACAAGTAGGATCCGAATGGATTTGAGCATAGCCACTGGAGAAAAGCTCTCGTCATAGTCCACACCTAGTCTTTGACGAAAACCTTTTTCAACAAGTCTAGCCTTATAGGTTTCCACCTGTCCATCTACACTAAACTTCCTTTTGTATATCCATTTGCATCCAACGGGTTTTACCCCAGGTGGAGCAATATCCAAGGTCCACACTTTATTAGTGTACATGGATTCCATTTCGGACCGCATAGCATCCAGCCATTTATCAGAGTCCTTACTGATAATGGCCTGCCTGAAACTAGTAGATCATCTTCTTCCAAGATGCAGTCCTCTCGATCCACGTCTATGAGAAAACTGTAGTATCTCTCGGACGGATGAGAAATCCTACTAGATCTGCGGAGTGGCTAAGGTTCGTCTGGGACTACTGAATCTAATGGTTCCACCAAATCTTTAGTTACATTTTGTGGTTCAGAAATTTCTTCGAGTTCTACCGTACTCCCACTAACTTCTTTTGCAAGAAATTCCCTTTCTAAAAAGATGGCTTGGCGAGATACAAACACTTTCTGTTTCTCAGTGTGGTAGAACAGATATTCTAATGAATTCTTAGGATATCCCACAAATTTACATAGAACTGATCGTGCCTCTAGTTTATTTGGTTTTTGCGTTTTAACACAAGCCGGACAACCCCACGCTTTAATGAATTTAAGACATGGTTTCTTACTACTCCATATTTCATATGGAGTGGTAGGCACAGATTTGGTCGGAACTTGATTCAAAAGATATGCTGTTGTTTGAAGCACATGTCCCCAAAATAAAAGAGACAACTCGGCGTTACTCACCATGGAGCGAACCATGTCCAATAGGATACGGTTCCTCCGCTTCGATACACCATTGTGATATGGTGTACACGGAGGAGTAAGCTGAGAGGGAATCTCATTCTCTTTTAGGTATTATAGGAATTCCGTGCTTAAGTAGTCCCCTCCTCTATCAGACCGGAGGATCTTGATACTTTTGCCAGTCTGGTTCTCTACTTCGTTTCTGTATTCTTTGAATTTCTCAAAAACTTCAGATTTGTGTTTCATGAGATACACATATCCAATCATAGAAAGATCGTCAGTGTGATGAAGTACGAGAACCCACCCCTTGCATGTATAGATATCGGACCACACACATCACTGTGTATGAGTCCCAAGAGCTCTGCTGCTCTTTCTGCGTGTTCGGTGAACGGAGATTTGGTCATTTTTCCTTTGAGACGGGACTGACAAGTTTCATAAGATGAAAATTCAAACGTATTCAAATATCCATTTTTATGCAACCTACTTATTCTTTTCTCTCCGATATGACCAAGTCTACAAAGCCACAAGTAGGATTCGTTCATTTCTGAACTCTTCCTCTTGCGTGTGTTTTGTATATTGAAAACTGCGTTTTGATTTAGAACATAGATACCATTACACAGTGTACCTTCTGCAACCAATACCTTATCAAGGTAGATGTTCATGATATTTCTATTAAGAAAAAAATTATATCCATCTTTATCAAGTAAAGAAACTGATATGATGTTGCAAACCATGGAAGGTACATAATAGCAATTGTTCAAAATCATAGTATTGCCATTTGGCAATGCTAGGTGATATTCACCGACGATAGAAGCATCAACTTGTGCTCCGTTTCCTACTCTGAGGGACATATCACCAGGTTCAACCATCCTACTTTTTCTCAGTCCCTGCAATAAATTACAGATATGAGATCCTGATCCGGCATCTAGTACCCAGGAGGTAGGATTGACCGAAAAGCAGTTCTCAATAACAAGAACACCAGAAGGAGACACAATAGTATGCTTCTTCTTCGTTGGGGTCATCAAGGAATTCATGCAATCCTCTTTCTTATGCTCATACTCATGGCTGCTGTCATAAGTTAGAGCTAAATCGACGTTCCGCATCCCTGAATAAGAATTTGGATCAGTCAAGCGATACATTTTATTATCTTGATTAAGGCATGAATTGGTTGCTACCTGGAGAAAGAGAAAAAAGAAACACTCAGTGTGCGCTCTTGCAAGATTAGATTGGTTATTAGTTTATCTAATCAAGATGGTTCCCACTGTTTCCTCGAATTCTCCTTCAAACCTTAAAAAGAGAACTAGATGGGATCATTAACACCTTATAAGTTCACCAACCGTTCAGCCGGGTGAGTGTTGGTACTCCGAGGGAGGTTCCCCGTGCTCTCGCACAGACCTAATTAAAATAAACCTCGTTTCCGCAGAGGCGTAGCCCCGTTAACAATTTTCTAGACACCTAATAGGTCAGGTAATTATGAAATGAAAAATATCTCCCAAGAGTAATCCTACTCATCAGTGGGATCAGGATCCAACTATCATTGCATGATTAACTAGATGGAAGCCACTCTAGTCACCACACTCCAGAAGGTATGCAACACTAGCAAGTTTCTTGTATGTTTGAACCTCCCGATGTGGTTTTTGCCCCTAGGACCTTAGTGACCTTGACGAATAATCAACAAATCAAAAGATCCTAGTCAAGTTCAACCCGTCGTTATCCAAGATTGTATTATATGCACCCGCATGACCCTTGATGAATAATCAACAAAATCACGCGACTGTCCTAACCAATCACATTTATCTATGCAACAACAAATCATTACTCAGCTACCGTTCATTGCGCCTTGATGAATAATCAACAAATTCAACATGAATACTAAGTACTAATTATCTGAAACGACAGAGGGCTACGGCTGGGTTTTTGGTGAAAAACCCTTAAACGTAATGAACTTGATATCGTTGAAGGAATCAAGTAGTTTTAAAAAAGAATGATTTAGGCTCCGCTTTTGAAAACTTGTGGTTGTTAGTTGTATGTATGCCCTAGAGGCCAGTATTGTACAGATGATGTATATTATATTGGATGCTTGGACATATATAGAGATGACTTTCTTGCTCGATATAATAGTATGCTATCTGGTTGCTCTTTATCTTAACATGTATACTTGTCTCTTTATACTGTCTAATAGTTACATGTTGGTAAAGCCCTTAGGATGTGTACTTGACTACCTGGACTATGATGCGGATCATACTAGTGGGGACATGGTAGTCCATAAGTACATCCTTCAAGGTCCCTAGTCGTGGGTGTATCGAGACGGGGCATCGATATACCAGAGTAGACTAGCGTATACGCTTCTCGACCCATGAGATGGACGATGGATGATCCCATATCCATTGGTGTTTGACATCAGAGATGGTATACGGGTGCTCAGTGGAGACTGGGTACACTGGACGGACTCGCCGAGAACTCCCAGATGGTATTATACCTCACGTCAGATGGCAGTTCTCAGGTGACACTTGTGCAGGTTAGTCTGTAGACCCGAGATCGTCATAGAGTCTTGTGTGATTCCCACTGTGCTTTGATTTCCACCTTACCACGTCCATGAGGGCGTGCAAAACGGTGGTTTTTGGGTACAGTCCCGAGTCACATGGAGGCAATGAGCGATAGGAGGGGTTTCGTCTCTCCCGGTATTGGGGGTTGATGTTGCACTGTGCTCGATTGGCCGTAACAGGGAAGTCCCTTGCCAGGGCTGATTCAGAGATTTGCTGGTAAGTGTTACCAGTAGTTTCTCGACCCGTTATGAGCCTCACATCGGCACGACTTATCGGTTATTGGGGTCTGACGTTTACCACCCCTAGACTTGATATGCGACATATCAGACGAGGAGACCGGACTGTACGGGAAGTGTTGCCGGTTGGCTCGACGGGAGTTGTAGCAGGTTCGCTTGTTCTCTTCTGATCGCTCAATACCCGGGTGGTCGTTACGTTTAGCTGACCGCTTGCGGCTTGGGGGTGCTTGATATGATCATCACCTACTGCCGGCGTATTGACGAGTCTTAGAGTCCCACAATGGAGTTACCTAGTCCAGGCGAAATGTTGTGGTGCGCGTATGCGATATGCGCATGGACCCGATTAAAATACGCGTATGGGATACTGTATATTGATCGGGCGGCTTGCTTTTGGTTAGGGTCGTATGTGATATGGCCGGATTGATAAATCAAGTGTTGATTTATTATTTAACCATTAGATTCTCACTAGAAATCCTTTCTTGTTTCTATGGATGTATGGATGCATATATGCATTCCTTATTGTTTCATGCACATATGGATGTGCATGCACACATGCATACATACATCATTCTATCATGGTTGCTTATACAAGGAAATGGTGGCAATTTAAAACTCACACCAAGGTTTTAAATATGAATTTTATTACATTTGATTTAAAACAAAAAGGAAAAAGAAAATGGTTATGATTGAATTGTTTCTACACTCTTCTCTTGACCTAACCATTCTCACCCACCTTTTAACCTTGGGTAAACTTTCCTTTTGTGTTTTAACTCAAGTTTAATAATATATTCATTGTTTAAACCATGGTTTGAGATGAGAACAAGAAAATATATATTGATATATTTTCATTTTTCCAGCACAAGAGTTATTCTTATCTTCTTCTAAAATAGCCATCATCTTCTTCCTCCTTCTTCACTTGCTCTCTAGACTTTTGTAGTGAGCAAATTACATAACAAGATTGGATTTTGAAGTGAGAATAAGAACCACAATATCATTCTACACAAGTTTAGCCCACTTGTTTAGAGTGTTATCTTCATTCGTTCTCTCGATCGGGTGAAGTTGCGAGCTTGGACTAGAAACTTCGGGTGGATCGTCGTGGACGTGAGAGGACTTCAAGAGGACCTTCCTCCAAAATCCAAGAGGCCGAGGAGTCTAGCGTAGGGAGCTACAAAGGTTGTACTCTCTAAACCCTAACTTTTCTTTCATGAGATGATGTGAAAATTTTGAAACCCTAATTTTTCTAGGAACGATTCTATGTTCGTTAACTTAGAACCCTAAAAATTCAATCTTTGGTTCATGTGATACTTCCAAACCCTTCATGTGGTGCTAGGCTAACCTTTCATTGGTATCAGAGCCAACCTAGAACATTAGGCGACACTTTTACGAAGTTAAAACTCCGATCGAACCGAAATACGGCCTTTTAGAATGCTCTCTGGACATTTTTTAAAATCTGGTTATTTTCAGAATTAAAAATATGCAAAAAATTCAGCAGGTAAAAATAAGAGTTACTGTGAAAAACGAGTCAATGAACAGTTGTTTTCGCCGCGGAACCACGGCAATAGCCTGCTTAGGCCGCGGTTCCGCGGCCGTTCTGTTGACTTATGGACTCGTTTTTGTACAGAAACTAATTTCTCTGCTTGTATATGGTTTTGGGTATTTTTAATCTGAATTTAGTTCTGTAAATTCTGGAGATGGTTTTGGACTTGTCGATTCGATCGGAATTTTCATTTCGTGACTTTTCCGGATAAATTAGAATGTATTGAAGTGTTTGAACGAGTATCATTTGCTCACTTTTCACGGGGTTTAAAATCTTTCGGAAATACGTGCAAGTTTGTTTGTGGTGGACCCTCTAGAAGACAACAAACCTTAACTCGATTATGTGACCATCTTGAACTGCCCTTTGAACCTTAGGGTTTGGGGCAGTACGGCGTGCCACATGTGAGGCGTTGGCTTGACCCTTCTACGGCTGGACCGCTACCACTGTGTCACACTCCGGGTTTTTTTGAACTCCACTCAAGTGTTGAGCTTTAGCGAATCTTGGGTATTTGATCGTTCGTTCGAAAACTTTAATATCGTCTATTTATCTAGAATGTGATGCAATGTGTGGAATTCATATAGCTAGATATGAAATACGAAATATGTGATATTTCGCATTTATGATGTCTAAAGAGAATGTGGATTCCAAATATTGCAGTTTTATACTTTCTTTTCTGTGACCGTAAGTGTAGTATGTCGATATCGCCGGTTTCGTTGCTATACATCAACGACAATTGGGGTACGCATACTTACTTACGTTGATAATATATGAGATATTATGTATTGCTGAGATATGATGTGCAGGATTGTCGCGATTGAATAGCCGGGGGTTTTATGTGAGATGAGAGTTTTATATTTTCATTCATGTAAATTCAAATGTAATGTAATATTCTTTTATTCGGGGCACTTCCGGGTTGAGGTCGATGCCACCTGTGTTGTATATTATTTACTTTTCCGCATTAGGATGGACCCAAGGAGGGGAGCACAGGTGACCGGGTTCTGGGGTTCAGTGGGAGGCCATCTCGAGGAGTCGAGACCGGGTCTCCTAAACTCCAGAATTGGTAAGGTCACTTGCCGCTCTCGTAGGGGTCCAGGGTGTGGGCGTGGCTATTCATCGTGACTATGGAATCCGTATTTTCTATTGTTGGCTAAATACTAAATACGGACGTCCTAGTATATCCCACATTATATCTATGTTTCTGCTGCAATATCTGTGATGTGATCATTTGATATGTTCTGATGGATACAGTATATAGTATATATGATATATTATATAGACGTTACTTATGTTTTACACCCGCGCTAGCCCTGCCCTGCCCTGCCGTTAGTTACCTACCTAACGGTGCACGAGGGGACATCGAGACGAATGCGGATGGCATAAGTGTACGTCGTATTTATCTGTGATGTTTAGGTGAATTAAATAATGGGACTTCATTAATGTGATTAATGAAAGAAAAGAAACCTAAAAGATGTTGTAGAATCAAATTTTCAAATAAAAATGTCGCTACAGTTTTGCTTTGCATAGCGGTATATATGATATACCCTGCACCTTATTCGATGAGGAAAGAGCCGAGTTCCCTTCACAGGGAGTGACCTCTTTAGCGAAACTGGCAGATGCTACAACACTCGGTTTGCTTTTGATTGCTTTTGGAGTTTTGCTTTGCACAGTGATATATATGATATAGCCCGCACCTCATTCGACGAGGAAAGGGCCGACGATCCCTTCACCGGGAGTGACCCCTTTAGCAAAACTAGAAAAGCCTCAAGAACACTCCATTTCAAAATTTATTCGATTCTACAACGATATCAAGTTCATTACGCAATAGGTTTTCAGAAAAACCTGCGTAGCCCTCCGTCAATTCAGATATGTAATATTTAGTATTCGTGCTACGGTTGTTTGGCATCCGTCAAGGCGTAGTGTACGGTAGCTGATTATTACATATCTATAGCATGAGATGCGATTAGATTAGGGTATCCGTACGGCGTTGTTTGGCATGCGTCAAGGGTCGTACGGGTGGGTTTAATTCAATCACGAATTGTACGGGTTGAACTTGACTAGCGGACTATGGGTTGTTTGGCATGCGTCAAGGTCATAGCACGCTAGGGGCAAAATACTATCGGGAATTTCAAGTGTTGAGATTTGCAATGAGATTGCATACCTTCTATGAGATAGTTGGATCCCGATACCCACTGTGAGTAATTGTTACTCCTGGGAGAGTTTTACACAGGACAATTAGCCGATCAAGTAGGTGTCTAGAAAGGTGTCAACGGGGTTACGCCTCTGGGAAAACGAGGTTTACTTTAATTAGGTCCGTGCGAAAGCACGGGGAACCTCCCTCAAAGTACCGACACTGGCCTGGCTGAAAGATCGGCGAAGTTGTAGGGTGTAATTAATCCCGGCTAGTCTTTCCTTTTAGGGTTTGAAGGAAGATTTGATAAAAACCAGTGGGAGCCATCCTGATTAGATAAGATAATAACCAATCTGATCTTGCAAGAGCATACGCTAAAGTGTTTTCTTCTCTCTCTCTCCAGGTAGCGACCATGTCATGCCTTAATCAAGATAATAATATAGATGTATTGACCGAACCCGCATGTTATACTGTGCAGGGGAACGTTGGACCCGTTCTATCTTATAAGTGTTATAAGACTGAACAGGAAACAGGAGAATGTCTGGATTCTCACGCCGGCCAAACGGAGGACATGCATGTTGATGCACCTTCTTTGGGTGTGTTTGTCATTGAGAACTGTTTTTCAGTTCACCCTACGTCTTGGGTATTAGATACCGGATCAGGATCCCACGTATATAAACAATTACATGGGCTACGGAAAGGTAGAGAACTAGGAAAGGGTGATCATTCCGTTCAAGTAGGGAATGGTGCAAGTGTTGCAGCAAAAGCAGTTGGCGAATATCACCTTGTATTACCAAGTCGTAATACACTGGTTCTGAATGAGTGCTATTATATACCGAACATGATGTGCAACATTATATCAGTTTCTTTACTGAGTAAAGAAGGATACAATTTTGTAGTATAGGATAATGTTATGAACATCTTCCTAGATCAAAAGTTGATTGCATCAGGCTCGTTACATAATGGCATATTCATTCTCAATCAAAATACAGTCCTCAATTTACAAAACACACACAAGAGGAAGAGTTCAGAACTGAACGAATCCTTCTTGTGGCATTGTAGACTAGGTCACATAAATGCGACACGACTAGCTAAGTTGCATAAAGATGGATATTTGAATCTGTTTGAATTTTCATCTTATGACACTTGCCAGTCATGTCTCAAAGGTAAAATGACCAAAACTCCGTTTACGGGACACAGAGAAAGAGTTACGGAACTCTTAGGGCTGATACATAGCGATGCATGCGGTCCCATGTCTACACATGCCAGGGACGGTTCTTCCTACTTCATTACATTCACTGACGATCTCTCTAGATACGGACATGTGTTCCTGATAAAACACAAGTCTGAAGCTTTTGAGAAATTCAGAGAATATAAGCACGAAGTAGAGAACCAAACGGGCAAAAGTATTAAGATCCTTCGATCTGATCGAGGAGGAGAATACTTGAGCAATGATTTTCTAGATTATTTAAAAGAGAATGGGATTCTCTCTCAGCTCACTCCTCCTTATACACCAAAGCACAATGGTGTATCGGAACGGAGAAACTGCACCCTATTAGATATGGTGCGCTCAATGATGAGTACAGTTGAGTTACCTATTTCCTTCTTGGGATATGCGCTTGAGACAGCCATGGACCTATTGAATAGAGTTCCTACCAAATCAGTGCCTACCACTCCATATGAGATATGGAAAGGGAAGAGACCACATCTTAATTACATTAAGATATGGGGTTGTCCAGCCTATGTCAAAAGACAAAATCCGGACAAACTCGAGGCAAGATCAGTCTTATGTAAGTTTATAGGATATCCCAAAAATTCACAAGGGTATATCTTCTACCACCCCGAGGAACAAAAGGTGTTTGTTTCTCGACATGCCACTTTCTTAGAAAAAGGTTTTCTTATGAAACAGACAAGTAGCATTGAGGTAGAACTGGAAGAGGTTCCAGCGACACAAACTATAACAGAAAACTTGGTAGAACCAGAGGATTCAGTAGTACCTGACGAACCCCAGCCGCTCCGCCGATCTAGCAGGGTTTCTCGTCCACCTGAGAGATACTATGGTTTTCTCATTGACGGTGGGAGCGAGGATTGCATCATGGAGGATGATGACCCAACTAGCTTCGAGCAGGCCATCACGAGTGGGGACTCAGTGAAATGGCTGGATGCTATGCGGTCCGAGATGGAATCCATGTACACTAACAAAGTATGGACTTTGGAAGATGCTCCTGAAGGGGTAAAACCCATTGGGAGCAAGTGGATCTTCAAGAAAAAACTTGGTGTAGATGGGAAAGTGGAGACTTTCAAAGCTAGACTTGTAGCAAAGGGTTTTCGTCAAAGATCAGGCGTGGACTATGACGAAACCTTTTCTCCAGTGGCTATGCTTAAATCCATCCAGATCATGCTTGCCATCGCTGCATATCATGATTACGAAATCTGGCAAATGGATGTTAAGACCGCCTTTCTAAACGGTGATTTAGAAGAGTGCGTGTACATGACTCAGCCAGAGGGCTTCGTAGATAGTGGGAGCAGCGGGAAGGTGTGCAAGCTGCTTAAATCCATTTATGGATTAAAGCAAGCATCGCGGAGTTGGAACATCTGCTTTGACGTCGTTATTAAAGAGTTTGATTTCGTCAAAAACGTAGATGAACCTTGTATCTACAAGAAGGTGGCAGAGAGTAAGGTTGTCTTCCTCGTATTGTACGTAGACGACATACTCTTGATAGGAAATGATATTCCTATGCTGCAATCGGTCAAGCTCTTCTTATCACAAAGATTCTCAATGAAAGATCTTGGTGATGCCTCCTGCATATTGGGAATTAGGATCTATAGAGATAGATCCAAACGGATATTGGGATTGTCCCAATCCAGGTACATTGACACCATACTAAAGAGGTTTAGTATGGAAGAATCCAAGCGTGGCAATTTACCCACGATCTCTGGAGTCACTCTCTCCAAAGAGATGTCCCCTAAGACTGATTTGGAGAGAGCTCGCATGCAAGGGATACCCTATGCTTCGGCTGTAGGCTCTATCATGTACGCGATGCTATGTACCAGACCCGATGTAGCATACTCACTAAGTGTAGTGAGCAGGTATCAAGCTGATCCTGGGGAGAGTCACTGGACAGCTGTGAAGAGCATTCTCAAGTACTTACGAAGGACTAAGGAGATGCTCTTGGTGTATGGTAACGGAGAACTCCAAGTGGAGTCCTTTACCGATTCGAGCTTCCAGAGTGATAAGGACGACTCTAAGTCGCAGTCGGGATTTGTCTTTACCCTTTACGGAGGGGCGGTTAGCTGGAAGAGTTCCAAGCAGGAAACCGTGGCAGACTCGACGATGGAGGCTGAATACATCGCTGCCAACGATGCTGCTAAAGAGGCTGTCTGGATCAAGAAGTTCATTACTGAACTTGGAGTGGTTCCATCCATTGAGCATCCAATACCTTTGTATTGCGATAACAATGGAGCGGTGGCTTTGGCCAAGGAACCCAGGTCCCATCAGCGATCCAGGCATATTCTGAGGCGATATCACCTGATCCAGGAGATAGTTGTTCGCCGGGAGATCGAGGTCAGGAGGGTTGACACGAAGAATAACACAGCGGATCCACTCACGAAGGCCATTCCCCAGATACAGTTTGAGAGACTCTTTGGGATGCTCGGTATGCGATACTACAGCAGCTGGCCCTAGTGCAAGTGGGAGATTGTTAGTTGTATGTATGCCCTAGAGGCCAGTATTGTACAGATGATGTATATTATATTAGATGCTTGGACATATATAGAGATGACTTTCTTGCTCGATATAATAGTATGCTATCTGGTTGCTCTTTATCTTAACATGTATACTTATCTCTTTATACTGTCTAATAGTTACATGTTGGTAAAGCCCTTAGGATGTGTACTTGACTACCTGGACTATGATGCGGATCATACTAGTGGGGACATGGTAGTCCATAAGTACATCCTTCAAGGTCCCTAGTCGTGGGTGTATCGAGACGGGGCATCGATATACCAGAGTAGACTAGCGTATATGCTTCTCGACCCATGAGATGGGCGATGGATGATCCCATATCCATTGGTGTTTGACATCAGAGATGGTATACGGGTGCTCAGTGGAGACTGGGTACACTGGACGGACTCGCCGAGAACTCCCAGATGGTATTATACCTCACGTCAGATGGCAGTTCTCAGGTGACACTTGTGCAGGTTAGTCTGTAGACCCGAGATCGTCATAGAGTCTTGTGTGATTCCCACTGTGCTTTGATTTCCACCTTACCACGTCCATGAGGGCGTGCAAAACGGTGGTTTTTGGGTACAGTCCCGAGTCACATGGAGGCAATGAGCGATAGGAGGGGTTTCGTCTCTCCCGGTATTGGGGGTTGATGTTGCACTGTGCTCGATTGGCCGTAACAGGAAAGTCCCTGGCCAGGGCTGATTCAGAGATTTGCTGGTAAGTGTTACCAGTAGTTTCTCGACCCGTTATGAGCCTCACATCGGCACGACTTATCGGTTATTGGGGTCTGACGTTTACCACCCCTAGACTTGATATGCGACATATCAGACGAGGAGACCGGACTGTACGGGAAGTGTTGCCGGTTGGCTCGACGGGAGTTGTAGCAGGTTCGCTTGTTCTCTTCTGATCGCTCAATACCCGGGTGGCCGTTACGTTTAGCTGACCGCTTGCGGCTTGGGGGTGCTTGATATGATCATCACCCACTGCCGGCGTATTGACGAGTCTTAGAGTCCCACAATGGAGTTACCTAGTCCAGGCGAAATGTTGTGGTGCGCGTATGCGATATGCGCATGGACTCGATTAAAATACGCGTATGGGATACTGTATATTGATCGGGCGGCTTGCTTTTGGTTAGGGTCGTATGTGATATGGCCGGATTGATAAATCAAGTGTTGATTTATCATTTAACCATTAGATTCTCACTAGAAATCCTTTCTTGTTTCTATGGATGTATGGATGCATGTATGCATTCCTTTTTGTTTCATGCACATATGGATGTGCATGCACACATGCATACATACATTATTCTATCATGGTTGCTTATACAAGGAAATGGTGGCAATATAAGACTCACACCATGGTTTTAAATATGAATTTTATTACATTTGATTTAAAACAAAAAGGAAAAAGAAAATGGTTATGATTGAATTATTTCTACACTCTTCTCTTGACCTAACCATTCTCACCCACCTTTTAACCTTGGGTAAACTTTCCTTTTGTGTTTTAACTCAAGTTTAATAATATATTCATTGTTTAAGCCATGGTTTGAGATGAGAACAAAAAAATATATATTGATATATTTTCATTTTTCTAGCACAAGAGTTATTCTTATTTTCTTCTAAAATAACCATCATCTTCTTCCTCCTTCTTCACTTGCTCTCTAGACTTTTGTAGTGAGCAAATTACATAACAAGATTGGATTTTAAAGTGAGAATAAGAACTACAACATCATTCTACACAAGTTTAGCCCACTTGTTTAGAGTGTTATCTTCATTCGTTCTCTTGATCGGGTGAAGTTGCGAGCTTGGACTAGGAACTTCGGGTGGATCGTCGTGGACGCGAGAGGACTTCAAGAGGACCTTCCTCCAACACCCAAGAGGCCGAGGAGTCTAGCGTAGGGAGCTACAAAGGTTGTACTCTCTAAACCCTAACTTTTCTTTCATGAGATGATGTGAAAATTTTGAAACCCTAATTTTTCTAGGAACGATTCTATGTTCGTTAACTCAGCACCCTAAACATTCAATCTTTGGTTCATGTGATGCTTCCAAACCCTTCATGTGGTGCTAGGCTAACCTTTCAGTGGTTTCGAAGAAAACTGAGTAATCTACAGTATAAACTTTCGCTCAAGAGGCCACTCCCCGCAAAGGGATCTAGGCTCTTGCCTCCTAGAATAAGGTGCTGGATATTCATGACCGAATACCACTATGTAAAGCGTAAGAATATGACTATAGTTTTTCGAAATTTGTTCCAACAACATCTTTTAGGTTTCTTTTCTTGTATTAATCAAAATTAATATGGTCCCATCAATAAATTCCTATCACACCAAAAAAATAATGAAAATACAATGTACATATATGCCATCAGCATTCGCCACGAGGCCCCGTCATGCACCGTTAGGTTACTTAACTAACGGCAGAGCGGGGGCTGGACTAGTGCCAGTGCAAAACATATACAACATCTACTAGTATATATAAATATATATATAACATTCGTCCCAGGCATGAAATAAGCAACATCACAGAACATCAACAAGCAACACAGAATGGTGGATAATCTTGGAGCCTCGGGTTTCATTTGAGCCGCAAATGAGACCCGACGTTCTCGGTCATATGGATAGCCCGTGCATTGAAACCCTGGACCCCTAGGAGCGCGGCAAGTTACTCGCCAATTCCAGAAGTGAGGCAACCCCAATCAACAAAGTGAATGGGCCACCCAGCACTTAACGGGATCCGGTAACTTGAGCGCCCCTCCGTGGGTCATCCTATACCCCCTACGAGTGCGGCGAATAGCCCGCCAATTCTAGAGTAAGACCCTCTACATAACAACGCCATGAGATGCGGGCCCTTTGTCCTCTAGAACCCGGCTATTCGAGCACTCCACCGCGGGGTAATCCTAGTACAGAAAAGAAAAATATATGTACAATGGTGACATCGACCTCAACCCAGTAGTGCCCAATAAAATAATATATAATCCGGCAGAAACGGCTGTCCACATGTCGGACGCTCGCCCCACAATAACAAATATACAAATGAATCTTAACTGCACCACTACCATTGCACTATCGGCTATCCACCATGACAATCCAACCATAATATCAACACATTACAGAACATCAACGTGAATATCATGTTCGCAAACCCGTCTAATAGAACATATAGCAATTAGTCGGGTTATACCGCTCAATGATATTCACGGTTGTAGATACTAACTGAAACATGTAAACGATGTTAAAACTGCGACTTCGAAATACTCCGAATTTCCCCAACACAAAGATAACAAAATAAGCAATCTGGGCAAAAACAAACAGCACATGAAACCTTAAATCCAAGATTCAAGAACACCAAAAAAAACTTAAGACAAAACACCTAAACAAAACCGGCAAGACCGGGAAAATGACTTGTTTGGCCAGCCAAAACTTTGTGTTTTTGTCTCGTTTTTCTGTGGTGTTCTAGTTACATGAAGAAGAGCACTCTGCAATTGTTTAAATAATTTTTAGAGCCTCTTAAAAAATTGACAGAAACTTGGATTCTAGTTTCGATGTTTCGGAGTTATTTTGGTTTCGTAACTTTATACATCGTTTAAACTGCTAGTTAAGGGTTTATGGGCTGTCTCTGATACCATGTTGGGTTATACCTAGCACCCTGACCATCTACCGTGGCCATTTGCGGAACAAAATTTTTTAGGGATTGAAAAACCGGTGCTTGAATAACCCGATTTAGAATCTACCATAAACCTAAACTAGCTAACAAGAGAGGAGCTAACTACTATGATAGGAATTTCTCACCAAAAGATTTGTGTCTTTCGGTCTTCTTTCCTCTTCGTTTGCTTCTAGATATCTTCTTGATCGAGCTTTTTCTTCTTTGTTTGCTCCTTCGGTTCTCCTGGATCGAGCTTGATGGTCGGTCTTCCTCCGTCGAAGATGATCCACCCGAGGGATGTAGTCCATGGCTCTAACTCCACACTAAGAGTCTAGTGGAGCTACTTGAGACTTTAGATTGCTAGTCTAAAGTGTCTAGGATATAGTATGAGGTTCTATGTTGTAACGTTTTAAAAAAAATTTAAAAAAAATTAGATAAATAAAACCCTTTTAGTGAATTTTCTGATTTTCGGTAAAATAAAACGTATTTTTCGTAAAATTTAACCATAATTATTTTTCATTATAAATTTAAAAAGACCTATTTTAATCATTTAATTACTAGTAAATGGTGTTTATTTAGTCACTTATAAATTTTTAGTTTAATGAAATATTTTTCCTAAATTAATTATTTTAAATATTAACATAAGCTTTTAAATATACATTAAATTAGTGTAAATTACAATTTGCAATGGGTTTATTTTTCAAAAGTGAACCATGACATATTAGAATTAGGTTTTTAGCATGCTAATCTCTTATTGAATTGTTTTTAAAATTCTAGAGTTTTCTATGATGAATTGAATTAAGAAAATTAATAAAATAAAGAAATTATGAAAAGACATAAAAGGTGTATTTCTTTGGAGAATGTTCTACACTATTCTTCATTCCTTCTTCCTCTCTTTTCCTCACCTCATGGCCGGCCTCACCTCCATGGGCAGCCCCAAAATTTTCCCCCCATCATTTTTGCATTAAAAATCATCAAAATTCATCAAAAATTCGAAAAATAAACCTCAAAAATCAACATTCAACCTCTACCATTTTCCTTTGACCTATTTAGCATGGAATTTGGAGTTGGAAACCATTATTTTGGAAGCATATTTTCATGTTTGGATCTCATGCTTTGAAGGTATAATTTTTATTCTTATGATTAATTGTTGTTAAATGCTTTTATTTAGCATATTTAGATTTTCTTAATTAATTCTAATTGCAAGTTTAAAATTCAAGATAGGGTTTCTAAAATCAAGTTAGGATTTTTATTAATTAAGTGGGGTTATAATAAGTAGGTTAACATTTTTAGAAGGGAAAAATCTAGCATGGTTGATGTATTATAATTTGTGCATTCAAAATTGTTTAAATTAAGCAATTTTGCTAACTAGATTTTTATAAATTATATATTGGTGTGTTAAAATTCTAATTAAGGTTTTTATCATTATATTGTGGTTTTAATGAGAATATTAACATGGTAAATGAATGAAAGACCTAATCTAATTATTAGTTTCAAATTGTTAGTTAATATAATGTGATAAATATGCTATTTCGGTAAACTAGGTTTTAGAAATTAATTTAAAATGTAGTATTAAAAATATAATTAGGGCTTTAGCTCATTCTTAAGGTTTCATGGAGTGGTTTAACACTTTAATATATGCAAAATCAAGTTTAGTAGTGGAATTGTGAATTTTTGCTTAACAAGTGTTAATTTTGGCTAATTTGCAAACTAGAAATTTTAAATTAAGACAAAATGGTGTGAGAAAAATATGGTAATGGTTTCTATAATCTAGTTATGTTATTTAATGAATATTATGACCATTAGTTTCTTTTAAACATCAAGTTTTGAAGTAAAACGGTAAATTGACATTTTTAAGGTTTTGCGGAATTGGACGATTTGATCGATTTTAGGGTTTCGATGAATTAAATCGTGTTTTATATTATAAGTAATGAGTTTTAAAACTACGAGTTGTTTGTTGGTGTTTTATCTCGATCAATCGGAGTTTGTACGCCGATATCGAGCGATATTTGGTTCTTTTGCATGAGCGGGTCATAGGTTTTAACCTATGCGCGTTTCGTGCGTCGTTTTGGTTTTGTCCGTGATTCAGTTTACGATATTATATATGTTTGCGTATAGGTACCCCTCGCGTGGACTTCGGACGAGAAAGAAGAGGAGGGCGACATCGTCTTCGGTAAACAAGGACCAGGTGAGTAGATGTATATCTACGGGGGAAGTCGGGTGGATGGCGTTTAGCACCCCCGCAAACGTAGAATAAAGATATTGCTTATTGTCATTAGGAAGTCGGACGTGACCTTAGATTCTTGTTGAGTAGGACCCTATTAAAGACCTTAGGTTGGACTAGACTGATTTAGATAGACTTTACCAGAGGAGGAATGTCTTGGAGGAAATTCGTAGGTTTCAGGTAGACACACACGCACACACAAAAACTTGGCTTGGTGTATATGTGTATGTGTATATATAAGTAGGAATGTGTGTAGGTGTATATATACACAACATGTATATGTGATATAAGGATGTTATATGATACATGGGGATGAGACGATATAATTGGGCTTGATGCCGTGATCTCTTGGTTATACAGTCATATTATGATCTTAGCGGATCGTTGGAAAATGAGAGAATGGATATGTATACATAAACGATAATAGGTGATGATGACATTGAGATATACGAGACTCTAGAATAGAACCCGGACCGTAACCTATGACTTGATTACGATATGATATATGTGTGACTTGGTTATGATATGATATATGTGTGACTTGATTACGATATGATATATGTGTGACCTGATTACGATATGATATATATGACATGATATTTCTGAGGAACAGTTGACGGCGTATATGTTCGCAGACAATGATATATGATTGATGATGTTGGGATGTATGCGATTACAGTATAGTATCTTTGATCATGACATTATTTGATGATGATATTATACGAATGATGATGTACGTAGGTGATACTTGACCCGTACCCCGATATTGGGATGCCGTACGATGGATTTTACCGTACGAGGCATAGATGTGATGATTGATCCGCGCTCTTGATTCGAGGAAGCCGTACTACGTACGTGACGCTATTGAGGCTGGATCGCCTACTATTACAGATATGGACTCAGACCTTAGGTGGATTCTTATTTCTTATCGACTAGTTCCTTTAGTTTAGTTCCTTAGGGGATAAGATAGATACTAGTTGAGGCTCGAGTCATATAGTTGTAGTTAGAAATGTATATTCCAAATGAGTGTTTAGTACACATTTTATCTTTACATTCAGATTGAAATCATCAAGTTGCATGTTCATACATATGTTTCTTTAGTCAGTATGAAACTCTGCCTGTTAGGACACCAGCACCATTACCGATGATGTGCATGTCCCACGTACACTTATTTGCCGGCTCACACACACATCATCGGTAATTGCCATGTCACGTACACTTTAGAACATATTATCTTTTATGATAGAATCAGCTAAAGGCTAGATCAATATAGTATTGTGATTACTCTCAGGTGTTAGTCTACGCATTGCATTTATTACATAGACATTTCATGCATTCACATTTTCATGTTATCATGCAGTATTATGGGGCTTATGCCGACACTTACCATTTACTTACTCATGATTTTGGGATTTTGGATTTCTATGAGATTTCTAGATTTTGGGGAAAACCGCAAGAATATATATAAAAACTTTTCTCTCTTTCTCCCTCTCTTTTTAAAATATAAGTTGTGGTTTTCTCGTGATGTAGGTGTCGTCCACCATGAGATTTCATGTTTTCTGTTGGATTTCGAGACCCGATTCGAGGAGTGGATGAACTGTCTCGGGTATATGGTGGGCCTGGTATGGTACCCCGGGGCAAGAAGATCGAGTTGTAGATGATGAGCCTGGCAGGGGAAGACTACCTATCGGTGATGTCTGGCGCGGCGGATATCCGGAGGATACCGACCGTTTTCGTAAGATTTGATGATATGGGCCGATCCGGACTGACGGAGCCCGAGATATTGAGACTATGAGGTATTGAGACTTGAGATTTACATATTTTGTGTCGATGCTTGACACGGATTTTCATGGATTTCATCGATGATGTTTCAAATTTCTATACAAATTTTACTATGATGAAAGTTAAAGACTATTTATACAGATATATCCAGATTTCAGGGTTGATTGTTTTACATTCATGGTGCATGCATACTCATTCACATGGCATATTACTATTTGAGGCACTGACACGAGAATGGAGCATTTGCACTTACGCGTAGTTTATTACCCTGCAATTACTAGATGACTAGTGATATATTGGTATATTATTATGACCTAAGACAACGTCATGCATTCGATTTCTTTTCGCAGATGTTTTCTACTCACGAGTTGGCAACTCACCCTCGTTGTGCCAAATTTTATTACAGGTTCGATGTACAGGTTTCCTTGGCAGTTTGCTGGCACATCATTTCATTCAGAGTGATTTTCTTGGTAGGTTGGTTCACTTTTATCAGGACCGCCGTTGTACTTTTATTATTTCATTGGTATCTAGTAAGCTCCATCAACCAAACTTGTATTACTTGATAAGTTTAAAGGACCAGTTATTTATTTCGACCTTAGAGTTACGCTTGTATTATTATGGTATCTGGTGGATTTGTTTTCTTTTGAGTTTTGAGCCTCGCCCTTTAGCGTTGTATATTATTGTGCTTGGTGTGGTTGTTTCCGCCTGTTGGCATAGAGCTAGCTCCCTCTTGGGGATACCTTTTTATTGCTGTATATATATTTTTCTTGTTTGTACCCGTTTGGGGCCAGTTTTTACAAAGGAGACTCTGCCGAAATTTTTGAGAAAATTGGATGTTGCTTTTAAACTTGTTTTTCTACATGTTTTCCTTTATTTCTTTTATATGGTTTAGATTTCTGGGTTTCGGCTTACTTAGATTACGTTGCGCCTCTAGACGCTTCGTAATTTAAGTGCCGGTCACGTTCCGTACCTTCGGGTCGTGACAAAGTTGGTATCAGAGCGCTAGGTTTAACCTTTGTATAAGTCTAGGGTGACCCTTGGTTGATGGAGTAGGTGATTTAGGTAGAGTGACGTACCGTGGGTATGATCCGCGGCATACTTACGATACGCTACTCTGCTTAAGAAGCCTTAGGATTTACATTTCTTTGCACCGTATTTCATCCATTCCTTTGATCTATCTTCGTCGATATCGGATGATGTTTCTGTTACCACGGTCGCACGGGCAGAGGGAGCTGCGGCTCGAATGCGATAACCATTAGGGTAGCGTTTATTCTTGAGGATTGAAGCATCGTTGAGCGTGCGGAAGAAGGGTATTCACATGCCGTCCAGACGAAGTTAAAGGGTTCGAACGATTGTCAGAGACCCATTTTCCCAAGTTTAATGTATTCGGAAGAACATACAGGTATTTCTATGGACCCTCTAGAAGAATGAAACCCTAACTCGACATAATGACCACGAGAACGCCTTTGAACCTTAGGGTTTATGGCAGTTCCGCGGTGCCATTAGTGAGGCTTGGGTTTGCCCTTCTACGGCTGGTCCGCAGATGCTGGGGCATGTACTGGATATTTTTAAACTGTACTTGAGTGTTGAGCTCTCGGGGAATTATGGGATTTTGATGAATCGATCTAAAAGTTTAACGTAGTCCGGATATCAGGTGAAGGGATAGATTACGTGGGAGGCTCTCGATATGAGCATAGCCGTTTGCAGCGCAGTCAGCACCGCGATGAGGAGACGAGTCCGAATCAGTTGACATTAGAAAGGCACACATTGACGATAGTGTTTACGATTGTGATTTGGTGATTTAAATTTCATATTTCCGCTGTTTGGATTTTGGTATTTTGAGGATTTTGTTCTACGATTAGTATTTCTTATCTGTATATTCATTACACTCTATTTGTGTTTCATATGTCAGTTGTATTGATGTTGTTTTGTACATACCCAGTGCACTCGATTTGGTTTTATACCTTTTGAGATATTGATTTGGTTTCGTGCATATGGGTTGCACATGATTTTGACGTATGCTTCGACATTGTTTTCATGCATTTTTTTTCGTACCGTGATTTTGATTTTTATATTCGGTGTATGTTTTTCGTACACCATGTGCACTTGATTGAGATTCTTGCGCACACTTGGCGCACTTGATGCGATTTTGTGCACACCAGATGCACTAAATCGGAGTTTTGTGCAGATTAGATGCACCTGATATTATTGTCGTGCACGCCCGTTGCACTTGACAGATGTTTTTGGTGCACA
This sequence comes from Agapanthus africanus, assembly GCA_030015575.1. Lineage (NCBI taxonomy): Eukaryota > Viridiplantae > Streptophyta > Magnoliopsida > Asparagales > Amaryllidaceae > Agapanthus > Agapanthus africanus. The sequence continues at coordinate 692,718,511 of CM057339.1, read as the reverse complement.
CCTGTTGCACTCAGTTTTGTTATGTGCGTATTCGAGGCATCTGTATTTGGTTTCGGTTTTCGTGCGCACCTGACGCACATGATATTTTTATACTGTGATTGGGATTGATTTCATTTTGAATAGTATGTTTTTATAATGATTACTATTTGGTTTAGTAATCAGGCGGGACGTGAAGGTTAATTAAAAGATATATATATGTATAGCTATTGTTTTAAAATAAACGTTTGCTACTTATGCCGTGACACGTGCATCGCACGGCGATTTTAAAAGAGGTTTTTGCATGCTTCTTTATTAAGATGTTTAGACGATTTTACTACGATGCGCACTATATATAAGTTATAGATTTGATGTATATTATGTTGGTTTTCGTATTGGGCTTGGATATTCTATTTTCACCATAACTCTGATGATTGCGTTATGCTTGACGGAGTTGATTTTTGTTATGTATTGATGATTTCGGAGCCCCGACGATTTGAGTGTTTTGGCTGAATGTTTTAGTAATTAGGGGGAGTTTTAATTTAAATTCAGGAACCGAATTTCTTAAAGGGGGGAAGACTGTAACGTTTTAAAAATAATTAAAAAAAATTAGATAAATAAAACCCTTTAAGTGAATTTTCTGATTTTCGGTAAAATAAAACGTATTTTTCGTAAAATTTAACTATAATTATTTTTCATTATAAATTTAAAAAGACCTATTTTAATCATGTAATTACTAGTAAATGGTGTTTATTTAGTCACTTATAAATTTTTAGTTTAATGAAATATTTTTCCTAAATTAATTATTTTAAATATTAACATAAGCTTTTAAATATACATTAAATTAGTGTAAATTACAATTTGCAATGGGTTTATTTTTCAAAAGTGAACCATGACATATTAGAATTAGGTTTTTAGCATGCTAATCTCTTCTTGAATTGTCTTTAAAATTCTAGAGTTTTCTATGATGAATTGAATTAAGAAAATTAATAAAATAAAGAAATTATGAAAAGACATAAAAGGTGTATTTCTTTGGAGAATGTTCTACACTATTCTTCATTCCTTCTTCCTATCTTTTCCTCACCTCATGGCCGGCCTCACCTCCATGGGCAGCCCCAAAATTTTCCCCCCATCATTTTTGCATTAAAAATCATCAAAATTCATCAAAAATTCGAAAAATAAACCTCAAAAATCAACATTCAACCTCTACCATTTTCTTTTGACCTATTTAGCATGAAATTTGGAGTTGGAAACCATTATTTTGGAAGTATATTTTCATGTTTGGATCTCATGCTTTGAAGGTATACTTTTTATTCTTAATGATTAATTGTTGTTAAATGCTTTTATTTAGCATATTTAGATTTTCTTAATTAATTCTAATTGCAAGTTTAAAATTCAAGATAGGGTTTCTAAAATCAAGTTAGGGATTTATTAATTAAGTGGGGTTATAATAAGTAGCTTAACATTTTTAGAAGGGAAAAATCTAGCATGGTTGATGTATTATAATTTGTGCATTCAAAATTGTTTAAATTAAGCAATTTTGCTAACTAGATTTTTATAAATTATATATATTGGTGTGTTAAAATTCTAATTAAGATTTTTATCATTATATTGTGGTTTTAATGAGAATATTAACATGTTAAATGAATGAAAGACCTAATCTAATTATTAGTTTCAAATTGTTAGTTAATATAATGTGATAAATATGCTATTTCGGTAAACTAGGTTTTAGAAATTAATTTAAAATGTAGTATTAAAAATCTAATTAGGGCTTTAGCTCATTCTTAAGGTTTCATGGAGTGGTTTAACACTTTAATATATGAAAAATCAAGTTTAGTAGTGGAATTGTGAATTTTTGCTTAACAAGTGTTAATTTTGGCTAATTTGCAAACTAGAAATTTTAAATTAAGTCAAAATGGTGTGAGAAAAATATGGTAATGGTTTCTATAATCTAGTTATGTTATTTAATGAATATTATGACCATTAGTTTCTTTTAAACATCAAGTTTTGAAGTAAAACGGTAAATTGACATTTTCAAGGTTTTGCGGAACTGGACGATTTGATCGATTTTAGGGTTTCGATGAATTAATCGTGTTTTATATTATAAGTAATGAGTTTAAAACTACGAGTTGTTTGTTGGTGTTTTATCTCGATCAATCGGCGTTTGTACGCCGATATCGAGCGATATTTGGTTCTTTTGCATGAGCGGGTCATAGGTTTTAACCTATGCGCGTTTCGTGCGTCGTTTTGGTTTTGTCCATGATTCAGTTTACGATATTATATGTGTTTGCGTATAAGTACCTCTCGCGTGGACTTCGGACGAGGAAGAAGAGGAGGGCGACATCGTCTTCGGCAAATAAGGACCAGGTGAGTAGATGTATATCTACAGGGGAAGTCGGGTGGATGGCGTTTAGCACCCCCGCAAACGTAGAATAGGGATATTGCTTATTGTCATTAGGAAGTCGGACGTGACCTTAGATTCTTGGCGAGTAGGACCCTATTAAAGACCTTAGGTTGGACTAGACTGATTTAGATAGACTTTACCTGAGGAGGAATATCTTGGAGGAAATTCGTAGGTTTCAGGTAGACACACACACGCACACACAGAAACTTGGCTTGGTGTATATGTGCATGCGTATATATAAGTAGGAATGTGTGTAGGTGTATATATACACAACATATATATGTGATATAAGGATGTTATATGATACATGGGGATGAGACGATATAACTGGGCTTGATGCCGTGATCTCTTGGTTATACAGTCATATTATGATCTTAGCGGATCGTTGGAAAATGAGAGAATGGATATGTATACATAAACGATAATAGGTGATGATGACATTGAGATATACGAGACTCTAGAATAGAACCCGGACCGTAACCTGTGACTTGATTACGATATGATATATGTGTGACGTGATTACGATATGATATATGTGTGACCTGATTACGATATGATATATATGACATGATATTTCTGAGGAACAATTGACGACGTATATGTTCGCAGACAATGACATATGATTGATGATATTGGGATGTATGCGATTACGGTATAGTACCTTTGATCATGACATTATTTGATGATGATATTATATGAATGATGATGTACGTAGGTGATACTTGACCCATACCCCGATATTGGGATGCCGTACGATGGATTTTACCGTACGAGGCATAGATGTGATGATTGATCCGCGCTCTTGATTCGAGGAAGCCATACTACGTACGTGACGCTATTGAGGCTGGATCGCCTACTATTACAGATATGGACTCAGACCTTAGGTGGATTCTTATTTCTTATCGACTAGTTCCTTTAGTTTAGTTCCTTAGGGGGTTAGATAGATACTAGTTGAGGCTCGAGTCATATAGTTGTAGTTAGAAATGTATATTCCAAATGAGTGTTTATTACACATTTTACCTTTACATTCAGATTGAAATCATCAAGTTGCATGTTCATACATATGTTTCTTTAGTCAGTATGAAACTCTGCCTGTTAGGACACCAGCACCATTACCGATGATGCGCATGTCCCACGTACACTTATTTGCCGGCTCACACACACATCATCGGTAATTGCCATGTCACATACACTTTAGAACATATTATCTTTTATGATAGAATCAGCTAAAGGCTAGATCAATATAGTATTGTGATTACTCTCAGGTGTTAGTCTAGACATTGCATTTATTACTTAGACATTTCATGCATTCACATTTTCATGTTATCATGCAGTATTATGGGGCTTATGCCGACACTTACCATTTACTTACTCATGATTTTGGGATTTTGGATTTCTATGAGATTTCTGGATTTTGGGGAAAACCGCAAGAATATATATAAAAACTTCTCTCTCTTTCTCCCTCTCTTTTTAAAATATAAGTTGCGGTTTTCTCGTGATGTATGTGTCCTCCACCATAAGATTTCTTGTTTTTTGTTGGATTTCGAGAATCGATTCGAGGAGTGGATGAACTGTCTCGGGTACATGGTGGGCCCGGTATGGTACCCCGGGGCAAGAAGATCGAGTTGTAGACGATGAGCCTGGCAGGGGAAGACTACCTACCGGTGATGTCTGGCGCGGCGGATATCCGGATGATAACGACCGTTGTCGTGAGATTTGATGATATGGGCCGATCCGGACTGACGGAGCCCGAGATATTGAGACTATGAGGTATTGAGACTTGAGATTTACATGTTTTGTGTCGATATTTGACACGGATTTCCATGGGTTTCATCGATGATGTTTCAGATTTCTATACAAATTTTACTATGATGAAAGTTAAAGACTATTTATACAGATATATCCAGATTTCAGGGTTGATTGTTTTACATTCATGGTGCATGCATACTCATTCACATGACATATTACTATTTGAGGCACTGACACGAGCACGGAGCATTTGCACTTACGCGTAGTTTATTACCCTGCAATTGCTAGATGACTAGTGATATATTGGTATATTATTATGACCTAGGACAACGTCGTGCATTCGATTTCTTTTCACAGATGTCTTCTACTCACGAGTTGGCAACTCACCCCCGTTGTGCCAAATTTTATTACAGGTTCGATGTACAGGTTTCCTTGGCAGTTTGCTGGCACATCATTTCATTCAGAGTGATTTGCTTGGTAGGTTGGTTCACTTGTATCAGGACCGCCGTTGTGCTTTTATTATTTCATTGGTATCTAGTAAGCTCCATCAACCAAACTTGTATTACTTGATAATTTTAAAGGACCAGTTATTTATTTCGACCTTAGAGTCACGCTTGTATTATTATGGTATCTGGTGGATTTGTTTTCTTTTGAGTTTTGAGCCTCGCCTTTTGGCATTGTATATAATTGTGCTTGGTGTGGTTGTTTCTGCCTGTTGGCGTAGAGCTAGCTCCCGCTTGGGGATGCCTTTTTATTGCTGTATATATATTATTATTGTTTGTACCCGTTTGGGGCCAGTTTTTACAAAGGAGACTCTGCCGAAATTTTTGAGAAAATTGGATGTTGCTTTTAAACTTGTTTTTCTACATGTTTTCCTTTACTTCTTCTTTTATATGGTTTAGATTTCTGGGTTTCGGCTTACTTAGATTACGTTGCGCCTCTATACGCTTCGTAATTTAAGTGCCTGTGACGTTCCGTACCTTCGGGTCGTGACATATGTGTGTTTCTATCTCACCTCCTCTCTTGATTCTCAACACATGAGAGTGCAGAGAGGAGGTTGAAGATGAAGGTGGAGGAGCTCAAGAAACAAGTGAGGAGAGTGAAGCAAATGATGAGCATGGAAAAAATGAATCAAGCATGTGAGAGAAAATCCTCAACCTTGGTTTTGTAAAACAATTTTTACCAATAAAATAAACCAACCATGCTTCAATAGTTAGCACAAATGAATTTAAAATTCATTTGTCAATACTACTGAGGCATGGTTCTCACCATACTCCCCTCACCTTATTTACACCTCATTATTCCATTTAAAGATAAATGAAAAAGTCTAAAATGTGGTGTCCACCTTCTAAAATGTTTTCCGTATAAATACGGATTACACTCTACTGTATATACATAGCTGCATTCGTATAAAAATATGAATACCCAAAGAGATAGAATAACACAAAGAACATAATACTAAAATATACATATTGAAATATATATATGTAAATTATTAAATCAAAACCTGATTTAATAATCCGTCTTAATCCCGAGCCGGCTAGTATTATCAACTGCCCGATCAAAAGTCTGGGTACACAGTACAATCGATCGATCAGAACCCTGCATGTATCCAATACGTCTACTACGTCATTTCGCCTGAACCAGGGAAACCCTCTGTATGGGGCTCTAAAGACTCGGCAGTACACCGACAGTGAGTTACTGGATAAATCCATAACCACAAGCATGTCAGCGGCACTAGCTATACGTAACGGCTACCAGGGTACCTGTCGAAAAGGAAGGCCGACAAGCAAACTCGTTTGGATCCCTATTGAGCCTATCTGTGACAATCTCCGTACAGTCTGGTCTCTTCATATGGGAGTATCGCATACTGGGTCTAGGGGGTGGTAAACGTCAGAACCTAATAACTCGATATTTCGTGCTGATGTGGCTCAGGACTAATCTGGGAAACTACTGATCAACCTATCAGTAAATCCCAACTGCCTTGGCCAAGATCTTATGATGCTGGCCAATCAAACACAGTGCGATATCGACTCCCTATACCGGGAAAGACAAATCCCCAACAATCGCTCACTGCCTCCATGTGGCTCGGGACTGAACCCAACTAAAACCTTTTTGTATGACTCAGTAGATCCGTGGTAGGGTAGTGATCAAAGTACAGTGGAACCTCACATGAGACAAATGATGATCTCGGGTCTGAAGACTAACTTGTACTCATGTCACCTGAGAGCTGCTATCTGACGATAAGTATAGTACCATCTAGAAGTTCTCGGAGAGTCCGTCCAGTGTACTCACCCCCAGTGAGCACCTGTATACGATCTTAGGTGCAAAAGACCAATGGCTGCGGGACCAACCATCGCCCCTCGTCGGGGTCTAGAAACGTATACACTAGTCTGCTCTGGAATATCGATGCCCAGTTTCGATACTCCCATGACTAGGGACCTTTTAAGGATGTGCTTATCGACTACCCAGCTCCCACAAGTATGATCGCTATCAAAACGCAGGTAGTCAAGCAATGATCCTACGGGTTTTATCAACATGTATAAATGATATGTAATAATAAGTAAAACATATGCACATGTTAAGATAAAGATAAACCAGATAGCATACTATCAAATCGTGCAAGATTGTCCTGTACATACATATGTCCAAGCATCCACATGTATACATATACGATAATGGCCTCCAGGGCATACATATCCAACATATAGTACATTTTGGAAGCTTCGCTTATATATAGATATAATAATAGTCTTACTCAATATGATAGTATGATATCTTGTTTGAGTCTACCTTAACATGTGTATATGTTTCTTTTAACATATCTCTAATATATGTTGATAGAGCCCTTAGGATCTTTGCTTGACTACCAGCGTTATGATGGCAGTCATATTAGTGGGAGCTGGGTAGTCTATAAGAACATCCTTAAACTTGTCCCTAGTCGGAGAATTATCGAGACCAGGCATCGATACTCCAGAATAGACTAGTATATACGCTTCTTATCCCCGTCAGGGAAGGTGTCCTGTCCCGCAGCCATTGGTATACGGTACCAAAGATAGTATACATGTGCTCATTGGGTTATGAGTTACACTAGACCGACCACAGGGAACTGCCGGTTGGTATTATACATATCGTTAGTTAGCAGTTCCTTGATGACATGGGTACAGCTTAGTCCGTTTACTTGACATCACTATTCGTCTCGAGCGTGTTCCTACTGTACTTAGATTACTACCCTACCACGGCTCACATGTGTCGTGCAAACATGTAGTAGTTGGGTGCAGTGATGAGTCTAAAATATTTCACATTTGAATGATTATTTTCCCTATTATTGTTAAGTACTAAAAAGTGTTTATTGTAATTATAGAACATATGAGGGTTTACGTGTAAAAAGTTTATTATCATATGTTTCTACATTATAATTAACATAATGAGGGAAAATACATGCATATAATATTTATATGAAATCTTTGTAATTAAAATATTCATATTATATCAAATATTTTTAATCAATATTCTTGACATATAATATCATATAAAATGGTTAGGATAATATCCCAAAAATACAAAGTACTACTAACACTATGACTTGAGATATTGTGCAGATATTAGATCAGGTCTGGAATCTAAGAGATCCGAGATGTCGGAATCAAATTTGCCGAAATATGGAATCAAATCGTAAGATCTAGCGACGGCAGAGACTCAGAGCATTATTCTCAGAATTCAGATATCAAAGGGATCTCCACATGTCAACAGAAGAGAGCATAAAAAATTCTAAGTCTCGATTCCAATATAACGCCGCGGTTGGGCGGACAAAGGCAAGGATTTGCAGCGGATCCGCGGCTTAATTAGGGCCTTAGGATGTAATATTTTGTGGTTTTGATCATATCAGCATATAATCACAGATTGTATCTAGGGTTTTTAGTTTCTGTGACTATAAATAGGACCGATAGCTTCACATTAAAGATCAAACCAAAGAGATCAAGAGGTTCAAAGCGATCCAAACATCCAGGTGATCATCAGCTAGTCATCTACCTCCAACAAGAGAGAGAGATCGAGAGCAAAAAACTAGGGATCTTTGTAATCTACTTTCAAAAAGGAGAGTTGTATGAAATAGCTGATTAATTAAGGTAGATCTTAGTTTATTTCTTTTCGCATTTACTTTCTGCATTTTATTTCTGCATCTTAATCATGTTTTCATTCTTCGATCTTTCTTCTAAACCTCAAACCATAAGCGAGTAATTCCTAGCTAGCTAGGGTTCGTAGGCTAGGGTAGATCAATGGATGATAAAATTATTTAACTTTTTTTTTATACATTTTAAAGTCTATAAAATTTAGCAAAATAAATGTTAACATCCTTATTGGGCGCGCTACCAATTTATTGCTAGTCACGACCATGATTTGAGATTGGTTTAACACTTATTTTGTTAGGGGCTAGATATGAATAGAGATCAATGCAAGGACAAGGGTTAAGAGTGGGGAAACCTTAGTTTCTTCTAAAGAACCCTAATCTACATTCATCACTATCGATCTAGCTTTAAACTATTAAAAGATAAAATGAGTCATTTTTAATTATTTATCCATTACTACTAAGTCCTATAAACCCTACATGCCTTTTCTTTATAAATCTTATATCCGTAGTATACCCGTAATGACTAAAAATCATCCTTCTTCAATCAACTCGTCTAAAACAAGTAAAATGTTCACATTTCCCTGCGGACGACCCGTACTTATCGCGGCTAGCTACTAGTGACACCGTCTTGATTGCGGTTATTTACAACACACTTTTCAGCATCACATCAATAAAATGGCGCCGTTGCCGGAGAAACGGCTGTAATTTTTTTTTTCTTGTTAGTCGGGTTGATTTCTTACAAAAAATTAAACAAACATATTATAAACGAGAACCAAAACTGCATCTTGTATATTTAACGATTATTGTGCGAGTTTTGTAAGGGAATTTAGAGTAACTGGAGCAAGAAAACAGAGATTCAGAGACTTTCAACATATCCCAGAGGAGCAAAGGGGAGCACTGAAGAAATTTTGGCGAACAAACCTTCCCCTGCGGCGGAACCGCGGCGGCTTAGTGGATTTGGGCCCCCAAAATTTCCAGGTAATTTTCTAATATCTTTCTCTCTCCTCTAAGATCCAATAATCTGATCTTTCCTGCAGGATTTTTTGCAAAAAGCGCCGCTCAAAAATCTTTTTGCGTGTTTTGATATCAGTTTGTTTATGCATATCTAAACCGGACATTAAGGGGCAATAACCCAAATCCAAATTAGGTGGGGATTTCATCACCCTTCCTAGGCCCTACAAATCACAAAACGAGCATACTATCACTCTACATTAATTAAAAAATATCTAGACCAAGTATCTAAGAACCGTTGTGCTCAATTAGGACAGAGGGGGTTCGTAGGTAATCTATCGCTTATCTGCATTTCTCTTGTGGTGTCTAAGCAAGTGTGACTAAAGAAAGTGATTACTTAATTAGGCCCGCTATTTCGGTAATTCGTATAGCGGATACCTCCCACTTACCTAACACTTACCTAACCACAAGAGTGATAAAGAGGTGGTAAAGGATTGATCCTGCGACTTGTCATTTGGAAGTCTAGGAGCGGTCTAGTGACTTGACCTAGGCGACCCTAATTCTAGGGATTGATTGTGCATTTTTGTGATTTGTTAAGTCAAGCCTCACGTCCGACACTTTTTTAAAAACAAACCTTTTAAAAAAAATCGTTCTCACACACGCTGCCACGTGCACTAAACCCGCTTAGTGCATGATCGGCTGGACACGGGATTCTAGTGCCCGTCTTGTCCGCGTCTTTGCTATCGACTCCGAAATGAGTACTTCTTCATCTTCTATTTCCCCTCCACCCACCACATCTCCTGAAATGGACGGATCTCCATCAGGATTTCATGATACCATCCTGCCACTACCTGTAGGTGCACAGAATCCACCGCGCATCTCTCTCCAAGAAAGATGCAACCCCATACGTGGACCCCTTCCTACTTGTCTGTCTCTTCCACTGGCCAATAGGGATAATTTCGAAATTAAACCCCACTTCATTAACTTGTTGCTCAAATTCCACGGGCTTGAATCCGAAGACACATATGTTTTTATAACCAAATTCCAAAACGTATGTGCAATGATGAGCACAACACAACTTTCAGTGGATGCTGTGCGATGACGTCTTCTTACTTTTACCTTGTACGATCTAGCAGAAAAATGGCTTTATAGCACTGCCGTACATTCATCGCTAAATGGGACGAATTCGTTATAGCATTCCTTAAGAAATTTTATCCCAATCACAAAACCGCCCATGTTCGAAGCGAGATTAACCAGTTTACCCAACTTCCCAACGAACCATTCTGGAAATCCTTTGAACGGTTTAAAGATATACTTGTCCAATGCCCCCATCACGGAATTGATAGATGGCAACTTTGTCGAATTATATATGAGGGTGTTAATCCTGCCACGAACAAATGCTTGAAACCATTTGTCAATGCCATTTCATGTCAAAAGACAATGGCGAAGCTTGGCAATTTCTGTAAGATCTTGCCGAACAAACCTCACAATGGGAGAGCATTAGACCAACTTCATCTTCATCTAGGGCAGGTATCCATCAGCTCGATGTTTCCATCGCTGTGAAAGCTGAAACGGCCGCAATGCAAAAGAAACTCGAAGCTATTGAAAACAAAGTCTCACTAACCTCCTTAAACCAAGTTACGCTTTCCAAAACTGTGTGTAGTTGTTGTTCTGACCCATCACATTTAACCGAAAAATGTCCTTTGAATCCTCCGTTTCAAGGTCAAGAACAATCTAATGCTGCTTTTCAGCAACGACCTAGAAACGATCCTTATTCTTCCACATACAATCAAGGATGGAGGAATCACCCTAATTCTGCTTGGAACCAAAACCAAACTCAAACTCAAAATCTGTTTCCAAGCCAAAATAACTATCAAAGGCCTCCCCCACAGCAATAGCAGCCACCACAACACCCCTTTCAACTGCAATCTTTTCAAAATCCGGCCAACAACTTTGATCCTTATAATAATATTTCAACGACCGGTACCGATAAAACCTCTGTGCTTGAACGTAACTTAGAAACGTTCATTAAACAATCTACGCAAAAGACGGCTAATTTAACGTTTTCTATCTAAACGTTAGTGGAACACACTACTTCCTACAGTGAAATCATAAAATCTATAGAAGCACAACTTGCACAGTTAAATGCCGCGATGAGTAGGAGAAAGAAAGGGAGACTTCCATCTCAACCTCTACCAAATCTCGGTCACTCACAAAGCGCGAATAGCATCCTTCAAAATCATAATGTGAGTGTCGTAACCACGTTGAGATCAGGAAGAGTGCTGAATAACAATGTTGGTAAACAAGTTGAAGTCGATGATATTGATGAAACCCCGGCTACTACTTCTACTCCTATTTCGTCTAATCCAACATTTTCTTCCGAGTCTATTCTCCGTTTTCCACTAGGCTCGAACCCTCATCCCACTTTCTTGAAGGAATTACCATCTACAACCATCCTAAATCCAATTTTGGGATCCATTCCATCCCCACAAACTTCTCCTCAAAAGTTGGACCCAACCCTTATTGATAAAGCTCCTTTTCCACACCGGTTGAGGGCCAACAGACCAAGGCCCCAAATGGAGAAGATTGTGAAAATTTGTAAACAAGTTAACGTAAATATTCCTCTCCTAGATTCTATCAAACAAGTTCCTTCCTACGCGAAAATTTTAAAGGACTTGTGCACTAGGAAGAAGAAAAATCAAGTACCTAAAAAGGATTTCTTAGCGAGTAATATGAGCAATTCTCTTACCCAATTGGTGCCCACGAAACGTAAGGACCCCGGTTGTCCTACAATATCTATAACTATTAGGGGTAAAAATATCAATCGTGCTCTACTCGATTTAGGTGCTAGTGTTAACTTGCTTCCGTATTTTGTTTATGAGCAATTAGGGATATGAGAGTTGAAGCCTACGCATTGCACTCTCCAGATGTCCGATCGATCTATCACCAAACCTCAGGGTGAGCTAGAGGACGTGTTAATCAAAGTCGGGGAATTTATATTTCCTGAGGAGTTTATACTTATAGATAAACAGCTTGTAGCGAACCCACGGAACCAAATTCCGGTGATCCTAGGTCGACCTTTCCTAGTAACTTAAAACGTGATAATCAATTGTCGGAACGGTTCAATGAACCTATCCTTTGGGAAGATGACAATTGAGCTTAACATCTACAAGCTAGGAAGTTAACCCTCCGAACCCTATGCTCATGTATATTCTGTCGAAAAGATAGCTTCCGAAAGTTGTGAATTTGAGGAGCTTCACGATACTGATCTCGACGCCACTAGTGAGTTATGGTTTGATCCTACTGTTTATTATACACATGAAGACCCTTCTGCCGACAAGTCCACACCTAAGTCCGAACCCTTTGACTTGTCGAATGATTTAGTCGAGCTATCCAAGTTTCATAACTCCCTTTCTGATGAGATTATCATTCGGAATCTTGATGAAAGTTTTGAAGATATTTTTGCTGAAGAACTCGCATTCCTAGAAGACATGGGACTTGTGATGAATCAACCCCCACCCAAAGAAGTCGAATTGCCACCCCTTCTTCTTATCAAGAACAAGAATGCAAGTAGTGCACCATCACTGTTTTGTCTCTACCAACCTAGATGTAAACCCGAGCGATTACCCTTCTTATCTTCCCACTTATTCACATCTATGATCTTCCACCAACCATGGTGTTACATTGATAAAATATTCGAATGGTTGGTGTTTTCCCCAGTAAAAGAGCAGGACGATCCATCCCGTTTCGTCTCTATTTTCGCGGTAAACATATTCTGGCACGCCCGGTGGGACCTTTTTCTCTTTCCACTCCACACTTCATGTGTCGTGTTTTGTGAACAAAATCGCGGTTCTCTATGGTTGCCCTTGGATTCGAGGTACTAAGATTTGGTGTTTTGCTCCTGTGCAGGAAAAAGATCAATGGCTTCTAGCTGCACAAACTGCAACAGTAACTCCCGCTCCGCCCCAACTGGAGGAGTCACGTACGGGACGAACGCGGCCTGCATCCTTTCAATGCCGGTGGAACAGGTGACTCAGGCTACCACTGGATTTTTCTTCGGGACCATGCTCCTGCCAGCAAGCTTCAGCGCCCCAGTGCCACCACAAGAAGCTCCAAAGAAGTAGGTCTTCGATCGACTTGCAACCACCACGGCCCCTCTTCACGGGTCTTCCAAGTCTGCCAACTCAGTCTTCGATAGGCTGAGCTAAAGCTCAAGTGGGCCTGCAAAGAGGCTTGCAATACCTGAAGGGGTTATCTCGAAACGGATAGAGGTTCCAACTCCGGAAGGTGAAGTCGTCAAAGGGCTTCTCCTATTAAAGGATCGGTCTTCGCAAGATTGTTTGTTCTAACTCCTGCTACAGGTGAAGTCGTCAAAAGTGCTTCCCCTACCAGAAAGTCGGCCATCAAAAGATTGGCTGTCCCCTTTCAACGGACGTCAGTCTTTAATAGGCTGTCACCAGCAGTAGCCCTTCACCAAAGCAGGGGCATGACGAAACCGCTTCCACAACTGAGGTGGTCCCATCTGTAAGTTACGCTCGACGTCGCCACTGGCACCGAGTGAGAAAAGCTGGGGGCGACTCTCCCTTTGGACTTACCCCATCAGCTCCAATGGTGGAAGTTGATGCTGCTGTTCCGACTGGGAACAGCTTTGAACCACTTAGGAGGGTGAGGAAGAACTCCCCAACCACAGTGCTGAAGAAATCTCCACCACCTACTGAAATCATGACGCAGGAAAAGACGGAGCAGTCCCTTCAACGGCTCTCCTCCTGAACTCACAGGGTCTGGCGCAAAGTCCAAGATTCCGTGATCAATAAGAACTGCTTTCGTCAACCGGAGAAAATGAAGGTTCGACAAGAGGAAAATCATCCCTCCAGCATACAGCGAGGGACTTCTTTCACGCAGACGCCCGCTAAAATGGCTCCTTCAACTTCGACCTCCCATAAAAAGAGGAGGCTAGAGAAAATACCACCACCAGCGGCAAATCCCAAAGGTGATGGATCCAAATGCCCCAAGTCTGGGGGCATGATCGTGCACACGGTCTACATGGATTCCGGGAAATAGGAAAGCCGTGCTTCTGTAGGTTATCGGCCGCAAACTCGTTCGTTGACAAAGGCTTAGGAGCAACAACAAAAGCTCCAGGAGATGCTGACAAAAATGGCAGCACTCATCGGGCAATAAGAAAGTCCAGAATCAGCAAGTGAACAGCGCCAGGAGCAGGAGACCGATACGGAGTTCCTGCAAAGGGTGCTAGAAAGAAAAGAAAAGGAGGCCGCGGAACAGGCTGCTAATATAAAGCAGATGGCACTCCTGTTCCAAGACATGGTTGGAATGATGATCCATCCAGAACCTCCAGCGGAAGACCCGCCGATAATCATCGAGGACGACAGAGGGGAAACATCAAACCCCTGTCCAGCTTTATCGACAGCCAGGGAGGAAACAATCTCCAAAGCTGCCCTTGATGATTACATAACTTGGCAAATACGAGCTCATCAGGCAAGCGAAGCGGCTGGCCAAGTCGTCAAAACCGGGCGACCGTACACAGGCTGGTACAATCAAATCAAGTACCTGCCAGGATATACGATCCCCAAATTCCATGTTTACAAAGGAACAACAACCCGCATTAACACGTCGCTCAGTTCAGAGCTTTGTGCGGCAATACTGGAGGCGATGACTAATTGCTGCTTCGCCAGTTTGTTGGCAGCTTGTCGGAGACAACATTTGAATGGTACTCGAAGCTCCCAAATGAATCCGTCAAAACATTCACAGAAATGGAGCTACTATTCACACAACGGTTCGCCAGAGCAAGAGAGCGCACCCCGATCATGGCATTAATCAATGCCAGGGTGAAGCCAGGAGAGACCTGGGTTCAATACGCAATCCGGTGGCGGAACCTATGGTCAAAATGCGAACAACGCATCGAAGAAGCTCCTGCCGTGGGCATGTTCATAGGTACTCTGGATCCTCAGACGACTGTGTCCCAGTTCATGATGTTCTTTAAACCGACCACCTTCTAGGTTCTGATCGACAAGTTGGCCCAAATGGACCAGATGGGCTATAGATCTTCCTCTTAAAAAATGGACCCTCGGAATGCAAAGGGTAAAGGGAATGCGGCCTTCGTTGCCAATACTCAATAACAACCGAGTGACCCGAAACCGGTTTTTCGCTAAAAAAACGCGCACCCACGCCAATCCCTTGAAGAGAAGTTAGGATGTGCTTACTCGTTGCCCCATGATAAAACAAAGAGATTGTTCGAATTGGCAATGCGCAATAAACTCATCACTCTGCCGGACCCAAAATGTCTACCGCAGCCCGGTGACGTCAACAATCCCTACTACTGCTCCTATCACAGAATGGTGAGCCACCCAATTGAAGATTGCTACGTCTTCAAAAATTTGATCGAGGACCAGTATCAACGGAGGAAATTTGCGCTTTCCGAGAACTGGAGGGTGAACCCGCCACAGAGGCACGCTCCTAAAAATGTGTAGGGTTCCTAGGCACTCTTGTGAAGGTTCTTAAGGCATCAAACATGCCCGGATTAAATTTTAGACGTGCCGAACAACCCAAAGCCGGGATCTTTGCTAGATTATTAGGGTTAAATATGCATTAAGATAACTTTTATCTAAGTGTGAGGGATTACAACCTTTGTAGTCCGCTCCTTCACTTCACAAGCTCTGAGTAGAAGTCCCTTTGCCGTGATCCACGATCTCCCGGACTCATGAGAGGCTCCACGACTCGAACGATCCATTCTAGCTCGTCGTATTCCAAATCTCCGATGATCTACGTCGAGGTTTCGAAGAACTCAAGCTATCTCACTCTAAAGAATAGAACACACTAATCCCATGGGCTAGATGAGATGAGTATGAGAGAGTAGTGATTTTGCTTTCTTTTAATATCATTTTCTCATTTTATTTCATCACTTCAAGATTTTCTAGCAAGCTTTTCAAGAGAGAAGAAGAAAAAGCTAATGGAAAATCAATAATGAGATTAAAAACCTTTTGTGATGAATAAAAAGAATCATATGATTGAATTGTAACCATGGTCAAGGATGAATGGATAAGAATGAGTAGAGAATAAACTATAGTTAGGGTTTGGTTTGGTTAATAAATGTGTCATCCATAAATATCTTCATAATGACAAAAGAAAATGCTTCTAGAAGCAACTTGAAGCAACTAAACCAAATCAAACCCTAACCTCAATTAATCATCCTTAAACATGTTTAACAATTAATCATATCATGTTACAATAATATATATCACATATATATTATATATTTGCAACAAAAGAAAATAATACTATTAACATATATCGCATATATATCAATGTATCATCCACTGAGAAAATGAAATAATAAAGTAAGCCAATATTAGTTAATATAATAATATATCATATATATTATTATATATTAAATCATCGAATCAACACTTGATCCGACGATCCGGCTATATCGAATATAACCGGCTAATATATCATGTACCGATTCATCGAATCAACACTTGATCCGATGACCCGATTCATATCCATAAATCGCGAGAATATAATACTGTATCCCATATCGCATTATTCTCGCTCCTGCGCATATCACATATGTGCTACTACTCTGTTTCGCCTGAGCCAAGAAACCTCTGTGTAGGACTCTAAAGAATCGTCAATACGCCGGTAGCAGGTGATGATCATATCAAACACCCACAAGCTGCAAGCGGTCAGCTAAACGTAACAGCCACCCAGGTATTGAGCGATCAGAAGATCAACAAGCTAGCCTGTACGTTCTCCTGTGAATCCAACCAGTAACACTCCCGTACAGTCCGGTCTGTTCGTCTGATATGTCGCATATCAAGTCTAGGGGTGGTATACGTCAGACCCCAGTAACCGATAAGTCGTGTCGATGTATGGCTCATAACGGGTCGAGAAACTACTAGTAACACTTACCAGTAAATCTCTATATCAGCCCTGGCCAGGGACTTCCAGTTATAGCCAATCGAACACAGCACAACATCAACTCCCTATACCGGGAGAGACGAATCCCCTCCTATCGCTCATTGCCTCCATGTGATTCGGGACTGTACCCAAAAGCCACCGTTTTGCACGCCCTCTTGGACGTGGTAAGGTGGAAATCAAAGCACAGTGGGAATCACACAAGACTCTATGACGATCTCGGGTCTTCAGACTACCCTGTACCTGTGTCACCGGAGAACTGCCATCTGACGTGTGGTATATCACCATCTGGGAGTTCTCGGCGAGTCCGTCCAGTGTACCCAGTCTCCACTGAGCACCCGTACACCATCTTTGATGTCTAACACCGATGGATATGGGATCATCCATCGCCCATCATATGGGTCAAGATGCGTATACGCTAGTCTACTCTGGTGTATCGATGCCCTGTCTCGATATACCCTCGACTAGGAACAGTTATAGGATGTACTCATCGACTACCGCGGCCCCACTAGTATGATCTCATCATAGTCCCAGTAGTCGAGTACAAGTCCTAAGGGCTTTATCAACATGTGAGAGTAAAACAGTAAACCAATACAAGTCAACATGTTAAGATAAAGTGAAACCAAATAGCATACTATCATGACGAGCAAGAAAGTCTTCTCTATATATAACCAAGCATCCATTATAATATACATCAAATGTACAACAATGGCCTCTAGGGCATATACATAACTAACAAAATGTGGATACGCGGGGGGGGGGGGGGGGCAACATGCTTATTTATGGAAGAGGCTCCGTGGGGAAGTTGTCCTTTCAGCTAAAACCAAAAGAATGCTGAAGGATCTTCAAGCATGTCCAGCGATCAGGTGGAAAAGCCCGCTGGAGCCCGAGATCATTAAGGGGATGCTGAAACCGTGTCCCATACTGAAAACTGCTAACGATGGGCAAAACACCCAGGTCAAGCCTTCGAAGTCTTCGAAGAAGTCCAAGAAGACCGTACAGCCTGACGACAAGCGCACGGACCTATAAAAGTACATTGACGCGCTAGAGGAGTACAACCAGAAGGCGTGGACCCCAGTCACCCTCGAAGAGTTTCTCGACCATATACTTGAGAACGCAGATAGTGACGATGATGAGGGAAATGGCTCGTCAGCAGAAACCGAAGATTATGTAGCAAGTTGCCATATGGTTTCTCATTTGTCGTTAAATAAAAAAGAAACTCCCTCGGTATCGGAAAGAAACGCAGAGGAATTGGAGGCAGGATCGGTGCCAAAATCCCCAGAGCTTCCAGAAGGCCTAATTGACAGGCTGCTAAACGAAGCTTTTCAAAAGAGCAGAGATGGCCGAGAACGTGAAACGACCATATACGAAAAGGCCAAGCGTTGGCGTCAGGATGAAGAAGACACAGCGTGGAAGAGTCACAAAGTACTCCAATCAGAGCAAAGCAGTGTCACTCGTGCCAGGTTCATGGGGACTTCATCCACCAGCATCCAAATCTGCTACATCCAACACTGGCTAGTTGGCCGTTCGAAATGTGAGGAACCGATATAATTGGGCCCATCGAACCAGCATCATCCAAAGGACATCGGTTCATAATAGAAACAACCTACTTCTCTAAGTGGGCAGTGGCAGTACCGCTAAAGGAAGTGAAGACAAAGAACATCCTCCATTTCTTCAGGACACAGGTCATCTACCGGTTCGGCACTCTGCGACGGATCATCTCGGATAATGGGACGGCCTACAGAAGCCATAAGATCAGCTGCTTCGTACAGCAGCATAATATAGACTGGAGATACTCTTCAGTCTATAATTCCTGAGCTAACGGTCTAGCTGAGGCTTTCAACAAGACCTTGACGAAGATCATAAAGAAAACGGTGTCCAGAAATAAAAAGTACTGGCACGAAAGACTGCATGAAGCTCTCTGGGCATATTGAACCACGTTCAAAACGGCCACGAATACAACGCTATTCGCGTTGGTATTCGGCACGGAAGCGGTACTTCCCTTGGAGATAAAGCTACCCTCTCTATGAGTGGCAGTTCAATACGAGATGACGGATGAAGAAAATTCCCATCTTCGGCTTGAGGAGCTCAATGCCCTCGATGAAACTCGTCTCATGGCGCAGAAAAACCTAGATTCTTACAAAGCAAAGATGACACGCTTATATAAAAGACTAACCAGGCCAAGAACATTCCGCCAAGGTGAACTCGTGCTAGTTGTCAAAAGTCCTATGATCCCCAACCGTGCAAAACGAGGGAAATTTGAGCCAAACTATGATGGCCTGTATATCATAGACTAAGTCTACCAAGGCGGGGCTTACTTTCTCATGGATATGCATGGTGAAAGACCCTTCCGGCCAATAAACGATCGCTTTCTTAAGAAATACTACGCTTGACAAGTCACAACTCAGATTAATGATAGATGACGACTCTCGTGTCCGCTCGCTATCTTCCCGAGTCAAAACTCTAAAAGTAGTATCCAACAGAATTTCCGCCCCAATCATGGCGACAACGGACAGAAATGTCCTTAAACTAACCGTTGCCTCAAAGATGGCGACAACGGACCGTAATGTCCTTAAACTAAAACGTCGCCTTAAACACGGTGATAATGGACCGAGATGTCCCTAAACTAACAACGGACCATAATGTTCTTATACTAAAACTTCACCTCAAAAATGGTGATAGTGGACCACTACGTCCTTAAACTAGTAGTGGACCACTACGTCCTTAAACTAGCAATGGACCACTACGTCCCTAAACTAACAATGGACCGAAATGTCCCTAAACTAACAACGGACCGTAATATCCTTAAACTAAAGCTTCACCTAAAAAATGGTGATAATGGACCACTACGTCATTAAACTGGTAATGGACCGAAATATCCCTAAACTAGTACTCCGCCTCAAACAGGGCGCATCGCCCCAAATACGACGATATCTTCTCTTGGGATCTATGTTGCAATCAAAGCTCCAACGACAAAGACTACAACCCAAGTAAAAAAATGGTACGTCCAATAGCGAAATGGGCACGGATGAAAACCCGAAAGGGTGCCGTGAGTAAAAACAACAGGGCTATCGACGAGCTTATGAAAACCTGAAAGGGCGCAATCTCGTTGTTAAAAAAAATCGATATGTCCACATGCAAGATGGGCACGGATGAAAACCCGAAAGGGCGCCGTGAGTAAAAATACCAGGGTTACCGGCGAGCTTGTGAAAACCTGAAAGGGCGCAATCTCATAAAATTTTCACTTATGAGATCTCTCAACTCGTAATGAGAACTCCCCCTATGAGACCCTTATGGCTCATAGGATTCAAATCCTTAAGTTACAGGGACCTGAACCTGTTCTTAAGCCGTCGTATCCCTCAAGTTACCCTACAGGCGGTCCGATATTGGCCCTTATATACAATCCACGGGCACAAAAAAACGATTTCCCCACCAAGTTCCACCAATCACGAGGAATGTCCACATATGGTGAATGACACTTGTAAGTCCTCTCGACTTATAAGGAGAAAATACTCTTATGAGATCTTTACAACTTATAAGAGAGAACACCACTTAGAAGCCCTCACGACTTCTAAGGAGAACATACACCTACGAGATCCTCACGACTAGTAGGGAGAAATACCTTTATGAGACCCTTACGGCTTATAAGGTCAAAAAGCCTTAGTCGACAGGATCCTAACCCTGTTTGCTAAGCCACCTTTGTTCAAACCTGTCACGTCCCGCTTCCCGGTGTACGGGTAGAGGACGCGACGAGGCCGCTACGTATTTACTCAGAAGCAAATACGCTAAGCGTAACTAAGCAATATAAAAGAAATATACACAAGAGACAAATGTAATGAACACCAACTTTATTCATTAACATTTTTTTGTACAATGCATGGAAAAGTAAATACATCTGAATGAAAGCGATGCCTAAACAGTAGCATAACAGAAATGGAAAGTACTGAAATAAAATGTGTACAAGTGTAACTACAGCTCGGGATCTTCAGTAAACTGGTCCAAGTCTTCAGTGCTAGGCTTGATCTCTAGAAGGTCCGAAACACCTGACGACATTTAAAGAAGAAGAAAGAGAATGTCGTCAGCGAATAATCGCTCGGTAAGTCCCAAAGATAAGGGAGAAATAGAATAGACAGAGAGAGAGAGAGTATAGTTTTTAAAGTTATATTATTAACGCTGTTGTTTGTAGCTTGGTACAGAAAGATGCCAGTGTATACGAGAGGAGTCTCACTAGACCAGAGATTACGGTATATAGAGTACAAGGCTTGGTTAGAATGCCCGGAACAACGGCGATTGAATTCAAGTTAGGTGTCTTAAATCTTGTAGTCTCGTACCACTTCTAACACCTTCCGTACCAATCTACCCCTTAAACCCCACGATATCTTGTTTGTATTGTAAATTGTATTGTCTTGTATTATAGATTGTACAGATGGATGACTTGCGGAAACCATGATATCAGTAAATGGATGTAACTGGAGAATCATGTAAATGTATGAATCATATAGATGGATGTATATCCATGGTTCGGTTCAGTCAAGTTGTATAAATTGATAGATTGAACAGATTGAATATATGGATTCATGGATTCATTGAATTGTAGTTTTTACTTGAATCATATTCAAGTCAGATTATTATAATGAGACTCAGTCTAAGTCAGAACAATTAGAAAAGAAATTGAAGTCCTGAATTAGGTTTTGATGTTATCGGTAACCGCTGCACATGTGCGACAGGATTTGTGTCTTTTTCAAAGACGATTACCGTGTTGATAACACCGTTTGTTGAGTTGTCTACCTTAAATAGGTAAGCACCCATATTTCCGGCTCCCTGAGGCTCAAGTGACCGGTCCCGCTTAAACCTATATTTACTAGGGTTCTTATTGTAATTTATAAAACTTGAGGGGGTTTTATCTAAAAATAATTTTGTATAATTTTCAAAATACACCTCAAGTATTTTATTATTGTCTCTAGAGTTTTAATAGATGTAGATTTTATATATGTGACATTTCTAGTGAGATAAACCTATTTTTCATAATACATGGTATTTAATTATAAAGTATTGAACTTGTATGGAATTTCATGGTATTTTCATGTAAAGTGATTCTTTTGATATAGAAAAGTTGGAATATTTATATTATATCAAAAATAGATATTTTGATGATACATATATATATTTATTTATATAAAATAATTTTAATTTATTATTTTTCTAGAAATCTCATTTTTCTTAAGATATTTGTATTTTTAAATCTTCGAGACCGAATGCTCCTTACGGAGGTCTAAATCTCGCACTACTAAGCCCAAGGATGAGCGATAATCCGCACCATCCCGGACGGGTTCCCCAAAATGGGTTGCAGCGGCGCTTTGCAAAGATTTGTTTAAAATACATAATCTTGTGAAAATGGTTTTTATAAGTTAGAGGTATTTTTGTGTAAAACGGTATTTCCTGAATCTATATTTCCCAAAAGGTATTGTGCTATGTTGCATATGAGTGTTGTGAAGAGGTAGGGCATTACCTCGTGATCTATCTAAAGGTATAGCAAGAAATATGATATTTTAATATTAAAACTAAACTACATGGTATTTTAGTGAAAAAGTATGATAAAATTTGTAATATGAAATATTTTGCTATGAAACTTGCTCAACATATTTTGTCAATGATTAATAGTCAAGATGTAAGAGTTTGATATGTTGTAGTTAAGAAAAGATGGAGTTTTTAAGAAAACCCGAATCGGAAGTCGGATTAACTCTGTTTCCGTCGGGTTTTAGTATTACAAATTTTTAGAATAGAATAGAGAAGAGGGTTATGGAGGTCCTTTTCAGATCTCCTTCAGATGTTGTCTTCTGTCGATCTCCCGGTGGATTCTGGAGGGGATCCCCTGTTGTGTGTGGGTCTCAATGGGTTTTGAGGAGATTTGGTGATTGGAGGAGTTTGACGCCGAGTACCTGCAAAGAAGTCCCGGGGTGGTTTGACGCCACCGAGGACCCTCCGACGGTCAAGTTAGTGCTAGATTCGAGCAGCGTAACGTCTAAGTAGAGTAAAAAAATGGCTTACTTGACCCTTCTGTGATGGGGGTTTATATAGTGGTAGAGGCACGCAACAGCAGGTGCGAGAATCGGATCGCCCACGCCCGTGTAAAGAGCGGATCGCCCATGAATGAGGATCGTGAAGGCGTGGAACGTGGGATGTTGCTGGCGGAGAATCCGCGCATGGCGAGATTCACGGAGCGGCGGTTACGCCTGTGAACGGCGGAACTGGTCGAAGGACCAAGGAAGACGGCCTCAGCAAAAGGGGCTCGGGGACGAGCTAGAGGGCCGAGGAGACTCGGTCTTGTGGCACCTCGGGGCGAGCTGAGGGGCAAGGAGGCCAATCTGTAGGGAGCCCCAAGGAGGGCTAGCTTGTGCTGGCCGGTTGGGTACAGGGGAGGCCTGATCGGCCTCTGTGGGCCTTTTTTTCTGAGTTATAGGGCCCGCCATCCGCCACGTGTCCTGATCTTAAGGGTCGCCAATATCGAGCATCATTATTAGCCTGCCACTCTTGTCCCGACCAGCCAGTGGGTCGGGTCAGGAGTGGACCGCCGGGCCGCCCGGGGTGAGCTCCCTCCTAAGGTTTCGTCGTGACTCGTCCCCGGGTCGCGAGCTGTCTTTTCTGCCAGCGAATCAGGGTGAGATCTCTGCATTTAAGGAGGGTACGCCGTGTTCCCCTCCGAAAGACGGCGCACAGGACCGCGATGTCCTGACGCTGAGATTCGGTGCGGATGCTATTTGGTTTTATCCGTCCACCTCTCCGAAGATGCCAAGTTGATTTATGGCACCGTGTATCGGAGGTTTAGACGGATGCGGCCGATGTAGCAGACTTCGTCAGATTCCCCCTCGCTTGAGGGGTTTTTGATTGTGGGGACGCTCTTCCCTGCAGGCGCAAGCCCCTGCAGTTAATTACGCTACCGCATCGCGGTAACAACTTTCTCCTTCTCCAGAATTTCACTTCGTGTCGTGTGTGTTTGTTTTGTTAGTGGTTGCCGTGGATTGTATACGGAGACTGAGTAATGCCGTCGCCCGTAGGACGTGGATTAGTCCAAATCCGTATTTACTTAGATTTGGGTTTGGTGTTTTTAGTTTAAGGATGCATTAGCCGTGTTGCGGCTAAGATCAACTTAAACGTTCGTTAAGGATACGTCAGTCCTGTTTGAGACTAAGATCAACTTAACGTGGTGATCCGTTTATTATCTGGCCGTCGGGACTCGTCACCTCTCTGACGTCGTTGAAGGATTACAACGACAGGTGTCAGAGGAGTTCAGAGATGTACCCTTGAACCAAAGTTGATTTGGGGTTTTATCATTCATTTAAATGTCTAAGGATGCGTTAGCCGTATCTGGGGCTAAGATCAGCTTAAACAGGACCGTTTAGATCCGGCAAAAGAGCATTTGGAGGCTCTATTGTTCCAGTTTAGGGACATAGTGGTCCATAGGTAGTTTAGGGACGTTGCGGTCCATGCTCCAGTTTAGGGACGTGGTAGTCCATATTCCAGTTTAAGGACGTGGTGGTCCGTATTCCAGTTTAAAGACATGGTGGTCCGTTATTAGTTTAAGGATGTTTCGGTCCAATATTAGTTTAAGGACGTTTCGGTCCATCAATCCCATTTTGGGATGAATATTAGTTTAAGGACGTTTTGGTCCACCATTAGTTTAAGGACGTTTCGGTCCAATATTAGTTTAAGGACGTTTCGGTCCAACAATCCCATTTTGGGATGAATATTAGTTTAAAGACGTTTCGGTCCATCATTAGTTTAAGGACGTTTCGGTTCACCATTAGTTTTAAGGACGTTTCGGTCCACGAGTTTAAGGACCCCGCAGTCCATTTGAATGTTTAGTCGTCGGGACCCGTCACCTCTCTGACGTCGTTGAAGGATTACAACGATGGGTGTCAGAGGAGTTCGGAGATGTACCCTCGAACCGGATATAAATTGATTTAAGAGAGCAACTGCGCTCAGCCAATTTAATTTGAGGACTTACGGCCATGATTGGGCTAAGTCCAGTTGAAGAATGTTCAACGTTTTTATTTATGTTTGGCCTATTAGGCTTGTGCTAGGGCTTTGCTCCTGCTAGGCCTTTTTTATTTGGGCTCTGTCCCTTTGTAAATGATGCAGAGCATCTGTTTTGGTTTGGGCTCTGCCCTTTTTAAAATAATGCATTGCATTTTATTAGGCCTGTTAGGCCTTCTTTAATTGAGCCTGGCCCTTTTGTAAGCAATGCAGCGCACTAATTATTTGACAGTGGCTTGTCAGGCGCTTTGCGCCAAATAATGAGCGCAAGCGCTCGTGAAAGCAACACGTGTCTCACTCCGGTGAATGCAAGCGCAACAGCGTAGTGCGCTGCGCTAGTGCGCTGCGCTGTTGCACTGCTGACACGTGGCGCGCTCTGGCGAGTTGCGCCAATTCCAGAGAGCAAAGCTCTATTTCAAGAGCGCTTAGCGCAAGTGGTTCTATAGCTGACACGTGGCGCTCTCTTAAGAGCGCAACGGCGCAGTTTGTAAGTGCAGAGCACTAAGAATCTTCTAGATTCAAGAACAGAAGTGCAAAGCACTGTTTAATTTCTTGATCTAAATTTAGATCGAAGAAAAAAAAATAATAAATTTTTCTTCTTTTTTTTGTTTCAAGAACCAGAGGTTCATAAAAGTGCAAAGCACTATTTTTCTTTATTCTGTTTCTTCTTGTTTTAAAGAACCAGAGGTTCATAAGAAGTGCAAAGCACTATATTTTTTTTTAATGTAAAGATCATTGATCTTGCTTTTTAGATCAATGATCTATTAGAAGAAATTTCTTCTATTTTATGAAGGTTCTTTACCTTTTTCTTGGAATTTTCTCAGAGTTCTCTCTGTTTGAAGCTCTTGACCCTTTTTTTTTAAGAAAATGTTGATGCCTTTGAATTGAGGTCTAGGGTCTTTTTTATAGTGTCCATAAATTAGTTAAATTTGTTAAAGAGATCCTTCTCTGAGTGATTTGGGGAATTTTCCCCACCGTTGGATCTTTGATCCAAGGGCCTCTGCTTTGCAGAAGAAAATCTTCTTGTTTTAACAAGAACAGAAAAGATTTCTTAGAAATTTAATTCTGTTTGGTGCAGATGCCCTAGCGCGTGACACGTGTCGCGCAGCGCAGAGCGCAGCGCAACTGCGCTACCGCATCTGCGCTGACACGTGTCGCGCAGCGCAGAGCGCTAGCGCATCTGCGTTGACACGTGTCGCGCAGCGCAGTGCTAGCGCAACTGAAGCGTTGCTTCAGTAAAATAGAGCTTTGCTCTGATTGGGCGCGCCTTCTTGGGCGCTGCGCTGACGTATCAGCGCCGGACACGTGGCGCGTTGCGCCCGGGATTTGAAGCGTTGCTTCAAAATTTGAATTTTGAATTTTCAGCAGAGCTTTGCTCTGATTGGGGGAAACAAATGCCCCCCCACCGTTGCGCTCACGTGGCGCGCACGTGAGTGCAGCGGTGGCAAGCCCCTGGCCGTTGGATCAAGGGGTGAGCTGAAGGGGCGCAAGCGCCTTATAAATTGGACCTATGGCCCTTTAGAAAACTTCACCATTTTCTAGATTTTGATTTCAGAGCTTTGCTCTTGCTTAGAACTTCAGAGCTTTGCTCGTTTCCACTGTTAGAAATTTTAGGTAAAACTTAATTTAAATCAAATTAATCTTAACCAAAGAGCTTTGCTCTTACAGATCCTTTGATCTAAAGAGATCCGTCGGGAGGTTTCCGTTTTGAGTAGGATACATTGGGGTTTCCTCAATAGAGCTTTGCTCTCATAAATCCATAGATCTGAAAAGATCTTGCTCATGGGTTCTAACCCATGAGCAGAGAGCTTTGCTCATGGATCCAAGAATAGATCTTTTTGGTCCAAAAATGAAGAACTTCTAAGGGTCTTCAAAAATGTTTTAATCTTCTTTAGGAGTTTTAAATAAGTTTTCTCATTATCACCACAGAGCTAAGCTCTTTTAAAGAATCTTATTCCTCTAAGACCAGAGTTTGACAAGTGTCACTCTGTGACAGAGCTTTGCTCTGAAAGAGGAGATTTCCTCCTTGTCTTTAGAGATTATTTATTAATGGTAATGTTTTCCTGGGGACCAACTGATGATCTCATCCAATGATGAGTTTGTCTTATTAACCGACGTATTGTCATCCAGATTTTGTGGGTCCCTCCTTGGTCTCCTATTCACTGCACTGTTGTGTGGTGTAATTAATTAATTTTAATTTAATTTAATAAATGCATTTTCCTCTTTTTTTTTATACGCCAAACGTTGGAATTACAACACTAACGGCTAAATTGTTCTTTTGCAGCGATCATGTCTCCAGACACTTCATTCCCGTTCATCCGCTCGGAGGAGGGATTTCCCGAGGCGCCCCTGGACCGTGAAGTCCTGGCTATGATCAAGGAGTACGACCCGGAATACAAGAGTCTCCATCTTTGGGGGTCATGGTACAATCAGATCATCATAGGCCGACGGAGCTTCACCTGCGCGGTGCCGTCAGAACCCATCACGGCAATTCACTACGCTACCCCACCTTCAGTGCAGTAAGCCGTGGAGATGATAGACTGGACCGCGAACAGCTTTCTTCATCCCGCTATGGATGCGGTTCCGGTTCAGCGTCCCATGGTCTTGGATATCCTAGGACGCCGTATTTGTCAGGGAGAAGCACGGCCCTGGGGGCAATCATATAACCTTGGTTTGATTCCCCGTCACCCGATTGGCTATCTGCCGTGGGCCCGGTACATCCTGTCGACGAAGAAGTCGCAGTTGATAAGTACACCGCGGTCTATGTCTCTCTCTTCCAGTATCCCTCGCTCCCCACCTGGTGGTTCAAGGCTTTCTTGGAGCAATGGAATATTCCCACCCACACTTTCCTTGCCATGGATCGGGAAGTGTCCATTTCTTTGGAGGAATTCGTGGAGGTATCCGGCCTACCGGTCATAGGGGAACACTATGAAGAGCTGCTCCCGATAGATGAGTACGTCTTCGGTGCTAAGCCGATGGTATGGGGGATTACGCCGGAAAATGCCGTTCAACACCAATTCCCGAGCCTGATCAAGGTGTTGAACATCTACGAGTCCCTTTTTATCGAACACGGGAGTTGGGGGTTACCTTTGAGGACTAACATTGCTCGTTTCCTTCGTCCAAGCGTCATTTCATCGGGATCTGCCAAGTTTGCCATCCTGGATGGCCCTTTTGGTTTAGGTTTGGATAACCTGCCAGCGAAAGACATCGACCAAAAGGACTTCTTTCTTCCTAACTTCCCAACCATGTCTTTTGCAGAAATTGCGGCCTCTGGAATGGATGAGGAGGCTTTCTTTTTAGGATTTCTCGGACTGTGGCTGAGTTGGTTCGCGATCCCAATGCACTCTCATCGCATGCGGCCTTCTGTCTTCTACCCAGCCCACCGAATGGTCATCGGGATAAAGGTGGCTGTGGGGATCGCTGGCTTGGCGCACCTATATCATGGCCTCAGCCGAGCAGCGGATGCCAACGAGCCCGGGGTATTGCACGTGGTCTTCCCGATGCATTACTTTGCATCGTGGCTCGAGCTACACACGGCGGGTGTCTTCGGCATGCATAAAAGGCCTTCATTCTTTAACAAGTGCGGTTTTCCTCGCATTTTACAGTTGATCGGTTCATCAATCGTGACCCCTTCACCACGGGACGCCAGGGGTTTACTGCTTCGCCCTCACACCGTTGGAGTCGAGATGTCCTTTATTGATAAGGTATTAACCATTGGAAAAGCGTCTACCACTGCGGTGCGACCATTACAGGACTCCTTCAAGGATGGAGCTTCAGTGTTAACGGCCCGGGAGATCCTCCATTTGTATTCTATTAGACCGGGTTTTCTAGTCTTCAGGCAGGGCGGTGCAGCAGTCTTTATGAGATATAACCCGCATCGTTTTGCCCAACAATTGGGTTACGATCAAGGGGTACCCTTGGAAGCTTTCTTACTGGAACCTGCTGTCAATGAAGAAGGGACGGAGAACGCGTTACATCACTTCATGCGCCTAAACACGGGTTCTCGTTTTTTGATCAGCACGCCGGCCTGTGCTCCACGACTCCTTAATGTGTATAAAGAGTGGTACAATCATGCGACGGGGGCTGTTATAAAGGAAGAGAGGCGAGTGTTGATCGACCGTAAAGAAGTACCCCCCGGCACCAACCGTAACGCTCCCTTAGCGCCAAGGATCCTGGTGGCTCCTCCTCTAAAAGATGTCGGGGGCAGACCCTCACGTGCGCCAAGTCCTCCACATGAGCTGCCGCTCCCTGATATCGCAGATGCACCTCCCGCACCCTGTGCTCCAGTGGAGACAGTGGTTGTACCCTCGCCGGAGTCTGGCGTGGGTGCGGACATCGGGACCCGTCGTCCCAAAGTGGCTGCTAAGCGGAAGTCGATCCCCCGCGAGCCTAGGGTCGGAGGGCAAAAGAAAAAGAAGTCGCTCTTCGCTGCAGACGTCGTGTTCGGCCAGGAACCCCATGCTCCCTATGCTGAAGGTCTGCTCGAATATGGGACTAACGCAGGATTAGTGATGCCGCCGCCGGACGATACAGACTTGGAGGCTTGCTCTCAAAGCTTCGGCATGGTTGGCGAGGCGTGACGCGTGGTTAGCTAATCTTGCGCAGTCAGGTAACTACTAGTCACATTTTCCTTATTACATCATATCTTCCTTATCGCCATTGATTAACGCTTTTCTCTCCTTTCATTCAACAGGCATCACTGATGAAGAAGCCATTGCCGCTTCTTTGAAGACTTTCCAAGAGGAGGAACGTCTTAGAGCGTCTATGGGCCTTAGTAAGTTTTAATTCATCAAGTCTCCATCTCCCTCGTGTTATGGTCGATCTAACCTCTCTCTTTTTATTGCAGAAACCTCAATGCCGTTCCTACCAAGCGACACAAATGTTCCGCCAGCCGCCGATATTCCTGCTTCCTCTGGGCCACCGCAGGAGGTTCGTCTTGAAGAGCCGATGAGAGATGCCTTAAAGGCTCTGGAGTCATCCCTGAACGAGGATGACGACGCCTTGAAGGAGGCGCCACAAAGGTCTCTCGCGACAGCCCGGGAGGAGAGGAAGAGGCTGAGGCGTGAGGCGAAGGCACGCAGGGCTGCCTTGGCTATGGGAGCGGGTCCCAGCACTGTCCCTCACGCTGATACTCCATCCGAAGAGGCCCCTGTCGCCCTATCCACTGCCCGCAGAGAGGTGGCGCGCGCAGTTCGGAGCGCAAACGGTAAATCCATTTCAGGTAATGCTTTTCTCAGAGTTTTTGTTATAAGGATTTTAATGTCATTGGTCCTTATATCTCTTATCTTGCAGGGCCAAGTCTGATCGAGAGGGAGACGGAAACCGTTGATCCCAAAGAAACAGAGGAAGCGGTACCTGCCGAACTCGAGCCGACGGTGGGCAATGTCGTTGTGGCTTTGGAGCCTGAAGTGGAGGTCGAGGGGCCTACCGCCGAGAAGGTCATTGATGTCGAACCTGAAGTGGTGGCAGATGATATGGTCATTATAATTGAGTCCAGGGTGGTAGCGGATGAGGCGCTCGAGGCCGGCGATCCCCCGGCGACGGTGGACGATACAACCGCAACTACTGAACCTGAGAGAGTAGTGGGTGAGGTGGCCATGATTCCCGAGGACGAGCCAACCGCTCCTTCTCTGGAATCTGGCAATACTCCGATCATAGCCCTTCCCGTCTATGGCCCTCCGCCGTCTCCAGGTCTTGCGAGCACGACGATGGTCCCCATCGAGTCGGGTGACGAGGACACGGGCGGTGGTCTCATGTCGATAGAGGAGGGAGTCGCCTCCGTTTCAGCCGGGAGCTCCTCAGGTAAACCCCAAGTGGCTGCTTTTCTTTACTTTACAATCTTTTCTGACAAGTTCACCTTTTCGTAATGCAGGTGCAGCCAGTGCCGATGCCCCACTGCTCGAGGGAGCGCCTTCAACGACTGTCTTGGCGGTGGTCACCTCTCAACCCTCTCTCATACCCTCGAAGATGTTGGAAGGTATGTGTTTACGATTTATTAATCTTGTTTTCCAGCCATATAATTCGTGTACTAAAGTCACACTGTTGTGTTTTCAGGAGTGCTTTTTGATCATGTATATCAGATGTTGCTCCCACACTTTTCCTTCCCATGTGAGCTTGCTTCTTCCTCTGGTGGCGTTGGTGAGTATGATTTCCGTTGATATCCTTCCTCTCTTTTTTCTTATTGATGGAATTACCTCTAACTTCTTTTTCTCATCTCAACTGCAGTACTACAGATTGAAGGAGGGGATAAAAGACCAGCTGTGCCACCAGCCTTTCCGACCTTACCACCTGTCTCAACTGGTACAGTGACCATCATATTGGTAACTTTCCTCTCTTTATTTTCTGTACTGTTATCTAATTGCATCCTATTTCTTTCAGCTGTCGTTCTGGCTTCGGCATCCTTCGAACCTCGCATCACAATGCCGGCGGGTCCTTATCTGAGGAGTCTGTCTTCAAAAGGTGCCGCGAATAGTCTGCGCATGTTGAGTGACTATGTCGAGGAACTCGACGTTGAAACTCCTACATCTGCCGCAGACTTCGCTATGGTGGTTAACCCAATGCTAGCAATACTCGTGAACTTTCATGATGAGGGCATCATTGCATCCTGGGTTAACCATTGTAAGGAGATCGAGGGTCGCCTATATCAGTTGGAGTCACTGCGTCCCGCTCCCGAGACCGTGGCTGCCGGTAATCAAAGGACGGCGTGGATTGAGCAGAGCGCTCCTTACTTCCGCCATCTCGAACAAGAAGTCATTTCAAGGCGTAAGGAGCGTGGTGAGACTTCGAGCAAGTCTGCTCAACTGCATGCTCGGGTGGAGGCCAACGCCGCACGGCTGAAGGTTATCTTTGAGGGCCTTTTGCAATATCTCTCCGAAGGGTTATCATTGAGGCAAAAACTTGATGTTGTCAAGCGAGCTGCACCCAGCCAGAAAGCAGCCCAGAAGACGGCGGAGGAGCAACTTTCATCCTTCTTGCAGCAGCGGGCCCAGGTGGAGGCGGAGGTGGCCTCGGCTGTCACTCGAGAGGAAGCGCTGAAGGAAGTGCGAGAGCAGCTTGTGAACTTACTAAAGACACTTCCTCCTCAGTAGCTATCCATTTTTGTATCGCTTGTACTTATAGATAAAAGAATGTATATATATATATTTTTTCTTTATTCTTTGACATAATGTATCATGTATCCAATCAAGTTTATGAATAAAAGATACACCTTTTTTGTAATGTGTCATTTTTTTGTCTTCTCTTTCTTTTATTATCAGCATATCACCTTAGCGAACATGGTTGACGGATAGTACGGCACGCATCTTGACTTTTCTAAGAATCAACGATGGCTTAGGCTGCAGGTTCAGATCTGCTGCCTAAGACTTTTCAACTCTATAAGCCGTGAGGGTCTCATAGAGACTTTTCTCCCTACGGATTGAGAGGATCTCGTAGGTGGGTTTTCTCCTCAGGAATCGTGAGGATTCCTAAGTGTGGTTTTCTCTTATAAGTCGTAAGGATCCTATAAGAGAATTTTTCCCTCTTACGGGTCGAGAGGACCCACAAGCGGTTGTTTCCCTCCTCGTCGAAATTCGACTTTGGAGAGTTTGACCCGTGAATAGTATGCAAGAGACCATTTTGGATTGACTTGCAGGGTCCCATTGTTCAGGAAGCAAGTTTTTTTTTTTAGTCCCTGCTGCCCGAGGCTTCATTTGCAAGTTGAGACGAATCGGGGATTTCCCGCGGAGACAATGGTTTCTCTGCGAGCCGACGCGAATCAGGAGGCTCTCGTCAAGGAGTGTTTGTATCCGTGAGTCGAGGAGTTTGCTAGGGATTATTTGTTTCCCAAGCTCCAAGGATTATTTGTTTCCTTGGGGTTTGAAACGAGTCGAGGATTCCCACGGAGGCACTGGTGGCTTTGCGAGTCGACGCGGATCAGAAGGCTCTCGTCAAGGAGTGTTTGTATCTGTGAGTCGAGGAGTTTGCTAGGGATTATTTGTTTCCCAAGCGCCAAGGATTGTTTGGTTCCTTGGGGTTTGAAACGAGTCGAGGATTCCCATGGAGGCACTGGTGGCTCTGCGAGTCGACGCGGATCAGGAGGCTCTCGTCAAGGAGTGTTTGTATCCGTGAGTCGAGGAGTTTGCTAGGGATTATTTGTTTCCCAAGCGCCAAGGATTATTTGTTTCCTTGGGGTTTGAAACGAGTCGAGGATTCCCACGGAGGCACTGGTGGCTCTGCGAGTCGACGCGGATCAGGAGGCTCTCGTCAAGGAGTGTTTGTATCCGTGAGTCGAGGAGTTTGCTAGGGATTATTTGTTTCCCAAGCGCCAAGGATTATTTGTTTCCTTGGGATTTGAAACGAGTCAAGGATTCCCACGGAGGCACTGGTGGCTCTGCGAGTCGACGCGGATCAGGAGGCTCTCATCAAGGAGTGTTTGTATCCGTGAGTCGAGGAGTTTGCTAGGGTTTATTTGTTTCCCAAGCGCCAAGGACTATTTGTTTCCTTGGGGTTTGAAACGAGTCGAGGATTCCCACGGAGGCACTGGTGGCTCTGCGAGTCGACGCGGATCAGGAGGCTCTCGTCAAGGAGTGTTTGTATCCGTGAGTCGAGGAGTTTGCTAGGGATTATTTGTTTCCCAAGCGCCAAGGATTATTTGTTTCCTTGGGGTTTGAAACGAGTCAAGGATTCCCACGGAAGCACTGGTGGCTCTGCGAGTCGACGCGGATCAGAAGGCTCTCGTCAAGGAGTGTTTGTATCCGTGAGTCGAGGAGTTTGCTGAAGATACTGGTTTCTTCGGAGTTGGACTGAACCGTCGAGATTTGGCTTCGTCTTCTGGCGGAGCCTGTTGGGGAAGTATGGTTCCCTCTTTGTTTACGCCCTTTGATTGTATACAGGGATCGATGTGATCTTAACTGTAGGGCCAAAGTTTTATCATCATTTTTTGTTTTATCTCCATGATGCTCTATCATTTCAGCTTTTATATCGCGAAGGTTGCGATTGCCCAATCATTTCGGCTCTTTTTTCGCGGTGCCCAATCATTTCGGCTATTTATTTTATTTTTACTCGCTTATTTTTATTGCGAGTTGCCCAATCATTTCGTCTATTTCGTATGCATTTGCGACCTACTGACTTTTCGTCGTAAACCTAGAATCGGACGCCGATTTCGGCATCAGCACCGCTACAACTGGGATATTGCCAGGAGCGAATCATCATCTGCCTCTGTCGATGTCGAACAAAGGTGGCTTAGCGATCAGGGTTAAGGTCCTGTCGGCTAAGGCTTTTGACTTCATGAGCCGTAAGGGTTTCACGAAGTTATTTCTCCCTACAAGTCGTGAGGATCTCGTAGGTGTATTTTCTCCTTAGGAATCGTGAGGATTCCTAAGTGTTCGTTTCCTCTGTAAGTCGTAAGGATCCCACAGGAGGGTTTTCTCCTCATAAATCGAGAGGATTTACAAGGGTTGTTTACCATGCGAACATATCCCCGGTCACGGATGAGACTTGGTTAGGGAAATGTTTATTCGCGCCCGTGGATTGTGTACAAGGGTCAATATTGAGCCACTTGTAGGGCAATATTGGAAGTTGTGGGGGTTGCTTAAGCACAGGTTTAGGTCTCTGTAACTTAAGACTTTCAACTCTTATGAGCCGTGAGGGTCCCATAAGAGAGTTCTCCTTACGAGTTGTGAGGATCTCGCAAGTGTATTTTCTCCTTAGGAATCGTGGGGATCCCTAAGTGTGTTGCTCCCTTGTGAGTCGTAAGGATCTCACGCGGGTGGTTTCTCCTTACAAGGTCGAGAGGACCCTATAAGTGTCTTTTAACGAGGTTGCGCCCTTTCGGGTTTTCACAAACACTCGCCGGTAGCCCTGCTGTTTTTACTCACGGAGCCCTTTCAGGTTTTCATCCGTGCCCATTTTGCTTATGGACATACCATTTTTTTATTATATTATTATTATTATTATTATTTTTTATTTATATATTTTTTTATTCATCTGGTCGGCCTAAGGATGTTGCGGTATTAGTTTAAAGACGTTTCGGTCTGCTATTAGTTTAAGGACATTTCGGTCCGACATTGAGAAGGCCGGCTACTGCTTATAAAGCTTGAGCTTAGGAAGATAGCGAGCGGACATAGTCGTCGTCATCTATCATTGACCTAGGCCATGGCTCATTAAGCGTAGTATCTTTTTAGGAAGCGACCGTTTATTGGCCTGAAAGGCCTTTCACCGTGCATGTCCATGAGTAGATAGGCCCCACCCTGGTAGACCTTGTCTATGATGTACGGGCCTTCATAGTTTGGCTCGAATTTTCCCCGCTTAGCGCGATTGGGGATCATAGGCCTTTTGACCACTAGCACAAATTCGCCTTGGCGGAATGTCCTCGGTCGGGTCAATCTTTCATATGAGCGCGTCATCTTCGCTTTATAAGCTTCCAGATTTTGCTGTGCTATGAGCCGGGTTTCATCAAGGGCGTCAAGCTCCTCAAGCCGAAGGTGAGCATTTTCTTCGTCCGTTAGCTCGTAGTGAACTGCCCCTCGTAGAGAGGGTAACTCTATCTCGAGGGGGAGTACTGCTTCCGTCCCAAATACTAACGCATACGGCGTTGTGTTTGTGGCCGTCTTGAACGTAGTTCGATACGCCCAGAGAGCTTCTTGTAGTCTTTCGTGCCAGTCCTTCTTATTTCGGGCCACCGTTTTCTTTATGATCTTTGTTAAGGTCTTGTTAAAGGCCTCAGCCAGACCGTTAGCTCGCGGATTATAAACCGAGGAATATCTCCAGTCTATATTGTGTTGTTGCGCAAAGCGACTGATCTTGTGGCTTCTGTAGGCTGGCCCGTTATCGGAGATGATCCGTCGTGGAGTTCCAAACCGATATATGACATGCGTCTTGAAGAAGTGGAGGATATTTTCCGTCTTCACTTCTCTTAACGGTACTGCTTCTGCCCATTTAGAGAAGTAGTCATTAGTTGCTAGGATGAAACGATGTCCTCTAGACGATGCTGGTTCGATGGGGCCGACTATATCAGTCCCCCACATTTCGAATGGCCAGCTAGCTATCGTTGGATGTAGTGGATTTGGGTGCTGGTGGATGAAGTCCCCATGGATCTGACACGAGTGACACTGCTTCGCATATTCGAGGCAGTCTTGAATCATCGTGGGCCAATAGTAGCCCATCCGTTTTATCTTCAACTTCATCTTTGGGCCCGCTTGGTGGGAACCGCAGAGTCCGTCGTGAACTTCTAGGACGACCCTTTTCGCTTCGTCAGGTCCTAAGCATCTCAGCCACTGAGAATCGAATGACCTCTTGTATAGAGTATTGTTGACGAAGGCGAAAGACAGAGCTCGTTTCACGAGCTGATATCTTGTGGACGCTTCTTCAGGCATTCGGTGGAACTTGAAGTAATCTATGAAGACTTCTCTCCAGTCCTCGGTATTTTCCCAATCTTTTACTTGCAGGGTCGTCTGCTCGCTCGCTCCTTTTTCTTCGGATGATTCCGGAGATATTTCTGCTGGGGCAAGCACCCGACGGCTTTGCACCACGATTCTAACGTCATCGAGGTTTTCGTCAGCCAGTTCTTTAGCAAGTTTAGCCAACGCATCCGCTTTGCTGTTTTCCGCGCGCGGTATGTTCTCCAAAGTATAAAAGGGAATTTGGGTCAACAGTTGTTGCACCTTTTCACCGTACTTCACCAACTCCGGTTTGCACGTTTGGTAGTCGTCGTTTACTTGAGTAACGACTAGTTGAGAATCCCCGTATATGAGGAGGTTTTCAATTCCCATGTCAATGGCGATCTCGAGGCCTGCTATCAGAGCTTCGTATTCGGCTTCGTTGTTTGTCCTTGGCTCCGTCAGGGAGAAAGCAAAGCGCATTATCCCTCCTTGTGGAGTTACAAAGATGAGTCCTACCCCCGATTTGATTATAGGGGTATTTTGTTTGCGCTTTTTCATGAAAGATGCTCCATCGAAATAAAGTTCCCATTGAGTATCACCACCGTCGATCGCATCGAACGCATGTTCGTCTGGCAAATCGCAATTTAGAGGAGAATCGGCGGGTATGGGATGCTCAGCGAGGAAGTCGGCGATGGCCTGGCCTTTCACTGCCTTGAGAGGTTGATACGTTATCGAAAACTCCATCAAGAGTAGGGCCCATTTAGCGAGTCGTCCCGTCAATATGGCCTTTGACATCAAGAATTTAAGGGGGTCCACCTTTGAAATGAGACGGACCTCATGCGCCAACGCATAGTGCCTAAGCTTTGTTATCGCGAAAATCAACGCCAGGCAATGTTTTTCAATGGGGGAGTAGTTGCTTTCTGCCCCTAGTAGAACTCGACTTAAGTAGTAGAGTGCTCTTTCTTTCCCTTGATCGTTCTCTTGTGCCCATAATGCGCCTAAAGAACCTTCGAGGGCGGTTGTATAAAGAATGAGAGGCTTTCCCTTAAACGGAGCAGCCAAC
This sequence comes from Agapanthus africanus, assembly GCA_030015575.1. NCBI lineage: Eukaryota > Viridiplantae > Streptophyta > Magnoliopsida > Asparagales > Amaryllidaceae > Agapanthus > Agapanthus africanus. The sequence goes on along the minus strand of CM057339.1, from coordinate 692,680,916 downwards.
ACCGGCGGGTTCTGCAAGTATTGCTTGATCTCGTCTAGTGCGCCTTGGCATTTGCGATCCCAGACAAACGGGGTTCCCTTCTTCATCAGGTGGTTGTAGGGACGACACTTTCCTGAAAGGTTGGCTATAAATCGCCGTATGTATGCGAGCTTCCCTTGGAGAGACCGCAGCTGTTTGAGAGTTCTTGGCGGAGGCATTTCCATGATCGCTTTGATCTTTGACGGATCTATTTCAATACCTCGATGTCGAATAATGAATCCCAGGAATTTGCCTGAGGAAACTCCGAATGCACACTTAAGAGGGTTCATCTTCAAGTTGTATTGTCGAAGGCGTTGAAATACGGTCTTCAGGTGCTCGAGATGTTTCTCGTATGATTTGCTTTTAACCACGAGATCATCGATATAGCATTCGACGATTTCGTGTATAAGGTCGTCGAAGATCTTCGTCATGGCCCTCTGATAAGTAGCACCGGCGTTCTTTAAACCGAAGGGCATCACTTTATAACAGAATATTCCTAAAGGGGTCCTGAAGGCTGTGTGCTTCTGGTCTTCTGGATGCATTTTTATCTGGTTATACCCCGATGAGCCGTCCATGAAGGAGAAAACCTCATGAGTGGATGTATTGTCTATCATCAATTCGGTGACTGGCACTGGGAAATCATCCTTCGGGCAAGCTTTATTGAGATCCCGAAAGTCCACGCATACACGCACTGTCCCATTTTTCTTCATCACCGGGACGATGTTGGCGATCCACTCCGGATATTGAACCTCGTGGATGAAGCCAGAGTCGATCAGCTTTTTGACTTCAGCATTGATACTCATCTCAAGCTCGAGCCGCATTCTTCTCGGTGCCTGTTTGACTGGTTTGACGTTCGGGGATATCGCCAATCTGTGCACAGCAATTTCTGGATCTAGTTCCGGCATTTCGGAATAGTTCCATGCGAAGCAATCTTTATGCTGTAGAAGCACATCCTTTAACGCAGCCACCCTTTCTTCAGATAGCAGCTCGCTGATGAATGTTGGTCGCGGGTCATTTGCCGTCCCCAACTCAATTTTCTTGAGATTATCTGCAGTGGTATGGATTCCATCTTCCAGCTCTTTTGGTGCTGGTGGGAATTCTGAGATTATCTCGTCGCTGCTGTTTTCGAAGCACCAAGGGAGCTCATCTATGTCCTCGGGCTTTTCTTTTAATATTGTGATCATGTGACAGGTGCGAATTCGTTTCCAATCCCAATATGGAACTGGTTTTTCTTCCGTGGCCTTGGGTTCGTTCTTTTGTGGTGGCGTTACCCTCCAGTTGTCAGACAGAGCGAATTTGCCAAGCTGGTACTCATCTTCGACCCAATTCTTGAAGGTGAAGCAATCTTCGAGAGGATGTCCTATTACTCGGTGATAAGAGCAATAGTCTGGGTGTGAGACTTCGCCTTCTTGTTCGGGGTGTTTGGACTCCGGCAATGTAAGCATCTAATGTTTTAGAGCGAGGTCAAGTATCTTCTTCGTCTTGTCCCGAGGAAACGAGTACGCTCGACCCATTTTCTTCATAAGGGATAGATCAATAGCGCTCGACTCCCGTTTGCGTGGCTTCTTAGCCCTGCTTTTTTGTTGTTGAGCGCCTTTTTGGCCTTTTGACTTATTTCTGCTTTTGCGCTGAGCCTTCTTTATAACAGGTTGACAGGGAGCAGCCTTTTCATCCTTCACGGCTTGTTGGAGAAGGCGTTGCGTTCTGGCTTTCTCGTAGATGACCATTTCGCGGTTATGGTCGTCTCGGACCTTTTGACCCGCTTCTCTTATAAGCTTGTCCATTTGTTCTTCGACCGATGGACTGGGTTCCTTTGCATCTGGCACTTTTATTGGCTCAGGATTAGCGTCCTCCCATTGAGCATCCGCTTCTTCATCGAATTCATATATGACATAGCAGCTGTTTAATAGCTGTCGTTTCTTTGAACGGATGTATCCGAGCCCGATCGTCTCCATCCTCCCATTAGGTAGCTTGTGTTGAGTTCCGGGGACGTTCTAAACCCTGTCATAGAATTTGGCCTTCCTAACAGTCTGTTTGAAGGGTATCCCTTGGCGCTTCAGCAGCTTTTTCAAACCTTCCGTATAATATCTGGGTAGACGAATGGGTTGAAGCCTGTCCAGCGTCGGATCTGCTCCATACCAGATCTCTTTCTCCACTTTATTTTCTTCAGAGCGGTAAAGCAAAATTGCTTTCTCTCTCTTTCTCATGGGAGGGATATAGAATGTCCGCAACTCTTCTACACTGTAGATATTAAGTGCATCCAGTTCTTTATGGTGTCTAGGCGGCACCATGGCTATCTGTAGACTTCGCTCTTCATCAGCAGAAGTTCGGATTGACAGCCGAGCAGGGAATACAGCATGAACTTCATCCTCCGAATCGCTACCGAAGATCAATGAAGGAACGGATGGTCCCATCTTGGTGTATTGGGGCGGACCCGAATAAGTTATATCCTCTTCCTCCTCGGTATCGCTGCCGAAGACAGGGATGGTGGCGTTAGTTTTGTTCTCAGGCTTGTGACATCTTTCCGTGTCTTCGAAACTCGGCAAGAAGTATTTGGCATCTTCATACTTACGAACTTCATTCACGGAAAACGGATTCAATTCTCCTGCCACAGTGTACTCGAGACCATCCTTACAATATTTCATACACTGATGCTGTGTAGAAGGGATAATATTGTACTCGTGTAACCATGGTCGTCCGAGTAGAGCATTGTAACATGTCTTGGCGTCTATGACATGGAATTTAATATCTATGACGAGCAACCCGAAGCGTAACGTCAATATCACAGATCCAAGAGTCTTTGATGATTGGGAGTCGAACCCGGAGATGGTGATCTTGTCCCGCGCAAGGTGCTGGACGCTCATGCAGATTTCCTTCAACACCCGCACGTTGAGGAGATTAACAGACGATCCATTATCGATCAGGATTTTGCCTGTCTTTATATCATGGCAGTATCCTGAGACATAGAGAGAGCGATTGTGTTCGCGCGTCCCAAGGAGAAGGTCTTCATCGCCAAAGCAACGTCGGCCGTGTGCACTTCCTCCAACCCATCCTTCATCTTTTCCTCGGCCAGGAAGGCTTGGAATTGTTCCGGATCTTGTTGTGCCTTAATCAACGAATCTCTCGCCTCTTTTGATAGCAAGAGAGTATCAAGAATGCTGAGCTGTGAGGGTAGCTTCCTCAGATGCGCTAAGACGTTGTAATCCACCTTATTCTTCTTCGGTGGGTCCTTGGCGTTTAGCTCTTCCACCACTTGGTCATCTAAGACGATATCTTCAGAGGCCTTTTCTTTCCCTTTATCTTTTCTGTTCAAGGGTCCGAGGTTCTTTTCAGGCAGCGTCCGATTCCGCAGCCGGATATTTTCGCAGACCTTCAGCTCTTCTTCTTTTCTCGAAGCGGACTCTTTAAAGAGAAGGGCAAGTTCCAGCTCTTCATCAGAATCGCTCCCGAATGTAAACACTTGTGACCCGCTGGTGTTAACCATGCGACAATCGCCGGTAGTTCTTTCAAGCCCTTCGGTCGTATTTCTTTGCTCCCGACGAGTTTTGCGCTTTTCCCGCTTAAAGCGTTGTCGATGAGCAACGTATCCTTGCCACCATTTATCGAAAGCTTTGCACTCTTGAGTGGGGTGCGAGACCTTCTGATGATATAAGCAATAGGAGGGGTACATTTCTATTTCACCAGTAATTTTTCCTTCAGAGGATGGTAGCTTCATGCCTATTGATATGGCCTTCGCAAACCTTTTCTTTATCTTGAATTGGCTTTTGTCGGTAGCGAAGGTGTTTTGCTCCAGCGGGATCGTCTCAGCTCTTTCATCAAGTCACTGGCGCTTGGCCCTTTCAAATATAGCCATCTCGCGTTCTCGATCAGCTTTACTTTTCAGTCGAGCTTCGTTAAGGAACGCGTCAATCATTTCAACTGATAGCTCCGGAATTTTTGATTCGGTATCTTCCCCCAGCGTTTTAGTGCCAGGAGTCTCCTCATCGTTCGCGATCTCATGGGAGATCATATGACAGCTCGCCACATATTCTTCGGATTCATCCGATGAACTTTCTCCCTCATCTTCTTCTTGAAAGACGTGATTGAGGAACTCTTGGAGCCTAATGGGAGTCCGTGCCTTTTGGTTGTATTCATCCAGCACGTCAATTTGCTTTTGTAAGTCCGTGCGCTTGTCGCCAGGCTTCACGGGCTTCTTTGACTTCTTTTTCTTCTTCTTCAAGGATTTTGACGGCTGGTTGCGAGTGCTTGAGCCACCACCATCGATCTTCGGAGTTGGACGTGGCTTCAACATCCCTTCAATGACCTGCGGTTCCAGCGGGTTCTTCCACTTGATCGCTGGACATGTCTGAAGATCGTTTAGCATCCTCTTTGTCTTGGCTGATAATACAACCTCCCAAGGAGCTTCTTCAACGACGGAGCATGTTGCCCCCGGCGTATTCGTCCCCTTAGAGGTGTGGGGCTGCAGGGGATTCACCTTCCATTTGTCAGATAACGCGAACTTGCCCTGTCGGTACTGGTTTTCAAGCCAATTCTTGAAAACGTAGCAATTTTCGATCGGATGGCCTAGTACTCGATGATAAGGACAGTAGTTGGGCTCGTTGACGTCACTTGGTTGCAACGGACGTTTTGGATCCGGCAGATTTATGAGTCTGTTGCGCAACGCCAGCTCGAATAACCTCTTCGTTTTATCGCGGGGAAAGGAATAAGGACGTCCCATCCTATCCTCAAGGGGTACGTACGGGCGCATATTATTTTGACGAGCCACTGGCTTCGGGTCGCTTGGTTGTTGTTGAGCATTAGCGACGACGGTCGCTTTTCCCTTCCCTTTGTCATTTCGGGAGTCCGGCCTTGGAAGAGGAGGTTTATGGCCCATTTGATCCATTTGCGCTAGTTTGTCAATTAACGCCTGGAAGGTAGTTGGCTTGAAAAATATCATAAATTGTGAGATGGTTGCTTGTGGATCGAGAGTTCCCACAAACATACCTACTGCGGGAGCTTCTTCAATGCGCTGCTCACACTTTGACCATAAATTCCGCCATCGTATAGCGTACTGAACCCACGTCTCGCCGGGTTTTACCCTGGCGTTAATCAGTGCCGTCATCGGGGTACGCTTACTGGCACTTGCAAAACGCTGAGTGAACAGCAGCTCCATCTCTGCGAAGGTTTTAATAGAGTCATTTGGGAGTTCAGAATACCACTCGAACGCCGTATCTGATAAGCTTCCAACAAACTGGCGAAGCAACAGCTTGTCGTCACCGCCGGTGTTGCCGCAGAGCGCCCTGAACTGGGCAACATGCTTATGAGGATTGCCCGTCCCCTTGTAGACATGGAACTTAGGAAATGTATAACCTGGCGGGTACTTAATCTGATCGTACCAACCCGGATATGGCCGCCTCGTTTTTACGACCTGACCGGCCGCTTCGGTCGCATGATGAACCCGTATTTGCTGGGCGATGTATTCATCCAAATCAGCTTTTGAGATGGTATCCTCTTTAGCTGTGGATAGAGCCGGTGGAGGATTCAACGTCTCTCCCCTATCGTCTTCAAGAATGATCGGGGGATCTTCAGCAGGTGGATCTTGTTGAATCATCATACCCACCATATCCTGGAACAGGAGGGCCATTTTCTTTATGTTGGCTTCCTGCTCCGCAGCTTCTTTATCTTTCTTCTCTAGTACGCGCCGAAGGAATTCGGCGTCCGTTTCTTGTTCTTGACGCTCGTCCGAGGATGTTTCCGGGGTTTCTTTTGGCCCTGTAAGTGCGGCCATAGCGTTCATCATTTCTTGGAGCTTCTGCTGCTGCTCCTGAGCCTTGGTCACTGACCTCGTGTGCGATCTATGACCTGTTGATATGCGGCTATCTTCTTTTCCCGATGCCATGTAAACCGTATGAACTGTTATGCCCCCTGACTTGGGGCGTTTAGGTTCACCATTTTTAACTTTTGCCGCTGACACGGGAGTTTTCTCTGGTCTCCTTCTTTTGTGGGCCATTGAGGTTGAAGGAACCGTTGAAGTAGGCATCCTAGCAGCTGCTGTCCCCTGCTGTTTAATGGGACGGTCTTTGTCTTTTTCCACCTTCGCCTTTTTCTGGCAACGAGAGTGACCTGGGTCAATCACGGAGTCTTGAACCCTCCGCCAAACTTTATAAACTTTTGAAGACAGCCGTTGAGGGGGTTGTTCTTGCTTTGTTTCCGGATCTCTCTCCATAGGTGGAGGGGATATTTTCAGTGTAGCGGTTGGAGAGTTCTTTCGTACCCTCCTCAGCAGTTCAAAGCTGTTCCCAGTCGGGACAGCAGCGTTGACCTCCACCATTGGAGCGGGTAGAGTTAGCCCTGAGGGGGAGTTGCACCCTGCCTTCCTCACTCGTTGCCAATGGCAACGTCGAGCATGACGAGCCGTTGGGACTGGCTCGGAGATTGAGACATCTTCTTCTTGCCCCCTGTCTGAATGAGGCGCCGCTGGTGTTAACCTCTTAAAGACTGAGGTTGTCTTTTGAGGGGTGATATTCAACCTGTCGAAGACGGATCCTCGAGCAGGGGCAGGAGCATGAGTCGCCAGTCTTGAAAAGACTGACTCTCTGACAGGGGAAGCCGTCTTGACGACTTCTGGAGCAGCAATTATTGCCTTCCTTGGGACAACTAATTTAGAGCTCTGATCCAGCCTGGCGAAAACAGAGGCTGTTGGTTTGGCATTGGGCGACCCGTTGACAGGGGCCGTCGTAGCAGTGAGCCGGTCGAAGACTGACTTTTTGTTCACTTCTGGTGCAGGTATTGGCGCAGAGAAGCTTGTAGGTGGGATCATGGTCTCGAAGAACAGGCCAGTGGTGGCTTGGGTCACCTGGTGTGCCGGCAGAGCGAGGAAGTAAGCCGCTTGGGGCCCATATGCTACACCTCCCGGTGAGGTGGAGCGTTCGTTGCAGTGGCATTTCGAGCAGTTGGTGCAGTTAAAGGCCATTGAATCTTGAGTTCTGCGCCAGGAAAAAGACCAAATCTTAGTAACTTGGAAATCCAAAGGCAACCGTTAACAAACCGGGATTGGTTCGCGAGGACGACACACGAAGTGTGGAGTGGAAAGAGGAAAAGGTCCCACCGGGCGTGCCAGAATCTGTTCCCCTCCGAAAGACGGCGCACAGGACCGCGATGTCCTGACGCTGAGATTCGGTGCAGATGCTATTTGGTTTTATCCGTCCACCTCTCCGAAGATGCCAAGTTGATTTATGGCACCGTGTATCGGAGGTTTAGACGGATGCGGCCGATGTAGCAGACTTCGTCAGATTCCCCCTCGCTTGAGGGGTTTTTGATTGTGGGGACGCTCTTCCCTGCAGGCGCAAGCCCCTGTAGTTAATTACGCTACCGCATCGCGGTAACAACTTTCTCCTTCTCCAGAATTTCACTTTGTGTCGTGTGTGTTTGTTTTGTTTGTGGTTGCCCGTGGATTGTATACGGAGACTGAGTAATGCCGTTGCCCGTAGGACGTGGATTAGTCCAAATCCGTATTTACTTAGATTTGGGTTTGGTGTTTTTAGTTTAAGGATGCATTAGCCGTGTTGCGGCTAAGATCAACTTAAACGTTCGTTAAGGATACGTCAGTCCTGTTTGAGACTAAGATCAACTTAACGTGGTGATCCGTTTATTATCTGGCCGTCGGGACTCGTCACCTCTCTGACGTCGTTGAAGGATTACAACGACAGGTGTCAGAGAAGTTCAGAGATGACCCTTAAACCAAAGTTGATTTGGGGTTTTATCATTCATTTAAATGTCTAAGGATGTGTTAGCCGTATCTGGGGCTAAGATCAGCTTAAACGGGACCGTTTAGATCCGGCAAAAGAGCATTTGGAGGCTCTATTGTTCCAGTTTAGGGACATAGTGGTCCATAGGTAGTTTAGGGACGTTGCGGTCCATGCTCCAGTTTAGGGACGTGGTAGTCCATATTCCAGTTTAAGGACGTGGTGGTCCGTATTCCAGTTTAAAGACATGGTGGTCCGTTATTAGTTTAAGGACGTTTCGGTCCAATATTAGTTTAAGGACGTTTCGGTCCATCAATCCCATTTTGGGATGAATATTAGTTTAAGGACGTTTCGGTCCACCATTAGTTTAAGGACGTTTCGGTCCAATATTAGTTTAAGGACGTTTCGGTCCAACAATCCCATTTTGGGATGAATATTAGTTTAAAGACGTTTCAATCCATCATTAGTTTAAGGATGTTTCGGTCCACCATTAGTTTAAGGACGTTTCGGTCCAATATTAGTTTAAGGACGTTTCGGTCCACGAGTTTAAGGACCCCGCAGTCCATTTGAATGTTTAGTCGTCGGGACCCGTCACCTCTCTGACGTCGTTGAAGGATTAAAACGATGGGTGTCAGAGGAGTTCGGAGATGTACCCTCGAACCGGATATAAATTGATTTAAGAGAGCAGCTGCGCTCAGCCAATTTAATTTGAGGACTTACGGCCATGATTGGGCTAAGTTCAGTTGAAGAATGTTCAACGTTTTTATTTATGTTTGGCCTATTAGGCTTGTGCTAGGGCTTTGCTCCTGCTAGGCCTTTTTTATTTGGGCTCTGTCCCTTTGTAAATGATGCAGAGCATCTGTTTTGGTTTGGGCTCTGCCCTTTTTAAAATAATGCATTGCATTTTATTAGGCCTGTTAGGCCTTCTTTAATTGGGCCTGGCCCTTTTGTAAGCAATGCAGCGCACTAATTATTTGACAGTGGCTTGTCAGGCGCTTTGCGCCAAATAATGAGCGCAAGCGTTCGTGAAAGCGACACATGTCTCACTCCGGTGAATGCAAGCGCAACAGCGCAGTGCGCTGCGCTAGTGCGCTGCGCTGTTGCGCTGCGCTGTTGCGCTGCTGACACGTGGCGCGCTCTGGCGAGTTGCGCCAATTCCAGAGAGCAAATCTCTATTTCAAGAGCGCTTAGCGCAAGTGGTTCTATAGCTGACGCGTGGCGCTCTCTTAAGAGCGTAACGGCGCAGTTTGTAAGTGCAGAGCACTAAGAATCTTCTAGATTCAAGAACAGAAGTACAAAGCACTGTTTAATTTCTTGATCTAAATTTAGATCGAAGAAAAAAAAATAATAAATTTTTCTTCTTTTTTTTGTTTCAAGAACCAGAGGTTCATAAAAGTGCAAAGCACTATTTTTCTTTATTCTGTTTCTTCTTGTTTTAAAGAACCAGAGGTTCATAAGAAGTGCAAAGCACTATATTTTTTTTTAATGTAAAGATCATTGATCTTGTTTTTTAGATCATTGATCTTGTTTTTTAGATCAATGATCTATTAGAAGAAATTTCTTCTATTTTATGAAGGTTCTTTACCTTTTTCTTGGAATTTTCTCAGAGTTCTCTCTGTTTGAAGCTCTTGACCCTTTTTTTTAAAGAAAATGTTGAAGCCTTTGAATTGAGGTCTAGGGTCTTTTTTATAGTGTCCATAAATTAGTTAAATTTGTTAAAGAGATCCTTCTCTGAGTGATTTGGGGAATTTTCCCCACCGTTGGATCTTTGATCCAAGGGTCTCTGCTTTGCAGAAGAAAATCTTCTTGTTTTAACAAGAACAGAAAAGATTTCTTAGAAATTTAATTCTGTTTGGCGCAGATGCCCTAGCGCGTGACACGTGTCGCGCACCGCATAGCGCAGCGCAACTGCGCTACCGCATCTGCGCTGACACGTGTCGCGCAGCGCAGAGCGCAGCGCAACTGCGCTAGCGCATCTGCGCTGACACGTGTCGCGCAGCGCAACTGCGCTAGCGCATCTGCGTTGACACGTGTCGCGTAGCGCAGTGCTAGCACAACTGAAGTGTTGCATCAGTAAAATAGAACTTTGCTCTGATTGGGCGCGCCTTCTTGGGCGCTGCGCTGACGTATCAGCGCCGGACACGGGGCGCGTTGCGCCCGGGATTTGAAGCGTTGCTTCAAAATTTGAATTTTGAATTTCCAGCAGAGCTTTGCTCTGATTGGGGGAAACACGCCGGTTCGTGCATCTTTCCTTTGAAGTGACGGCCCACGTGTCGAGCGTCGGTTGGCTGACGCGACGTGTGCAGACCTGCGACGCCTGAAAGGGTGCGGTCCAGTGCGGGGACGACAAGTGGAGCAATCGGAGCCGTTGGATGCGAGGAGGCGTCTTGGCGGGAGACGAAGGGCACCGTTGGATGAGGTCGCTCATGGCGATAAATAGGGGTGGGGCCCGTTCCAGGGCCCCTACTCCATATTTCCTGCTCTTAGTCTCGGTTGCTCGGCGGTCGTCTTCTTCCTTCCATTCTCGTTCCCCGAGGATCATTCTTCCCAAGGTTAGATGTCTTCTCTTGTCGAGTCAGTAGATGTTATTGAGGTAGGTTCTAGGAACCCTTTAGGTGAGCCCGAGTCCTCTTGGGGAGCAAGGGTCGGCCCCTCTTCCCGGGATCATGCGGCGGGGGCAGCCTTCAGGGAGGAGGCGGTAGATGCTGCCCCTAGTGCCTCGTATTGGATAAGGCATGGGGACGAGCTTGCCAACGCTCGGGCTCGCTTCTACATCCCCTCACGCTATACGCTCCTCCTGGCCAAGGAGGGAGAGAGGGCAGACCAAGTACGGGGCAGGGAGATCGCCCTGTATTTGGAAGCATTTTGGGGTGGAATGCGTCTACCCTTCTCTCCTAAGGTTGTTGAAGCGCTGAACTTCTTCGGGTTAGCCCCCGGTCAGTTGGTGCTGAACTCGTGGAGAATTCTCCTCGGGTTCCTGGTCCGCCTGAAGTTACAGGCAATCCCCTTCAGCCTTTCCCTCCTTGATTCTTCCCTCGTCTTCAAAAATCACCCCGGTGGTCAAGCAAGCGACCCGAGGTGGGTTTATCTCTCTTTCAGAAAGCGACCAGGGGGCACTGCTGGGACGGGGGTTGTGGCCCTGCCTTCTTCCATTCACGACTGGAAGAAGAAGTTCTTCTTCGTTTCCCCTCCCGAGGGAGAAGACTGGCCCGTGCCTACAGAGTGGTCGAGGGAGAAGCACTTTCCGGGGAACCAGTCCAGTGACCCCGTCACGGTGAGAGTGGCATCGTGGGAGCCCATCCCCCGTTACGACGTGCTATTATCAGAGAGGGTTCTGAGTTGGGCTGGGCTCAGCCCCATTGAGTTCGTCGGTAAGTTTATGTTTTCTTTTTTGGTTCGTATATTACCTGTGTCGCTGGCTCCCTTTACACCTGGTTCTGTGCAGGACTCATGGATATGGACTCGCTTCGGGCTTCCATGCGCCAGCCGAGGCCGGTTGCGAAGGCTGGGGGCGCCAGCTCTTCTCGTTCATAGCCTGCGCCGGCTCCTTCTCCCCCGATAGTAGTGCCCCGCGAGCGCTCGGAGGCGGATCTCGCCCTAGAGCCCAGCAGAGCGTCGGGTCGGAGGCGGGCTCGGATTCTGGAGGACCTGGCCTCGGAGGAGGAGACCGGCTCTCCCTCAAGGCTGCTCAAGAGGAGATCTTCCCGAGGACCGTCTTCGCCGATCACGGTGGAGGAAGGTAGTCTCCAGTTCGCCGTGCCTTCAGGGCTATCCGTCGTGGATAGCCTGCTGCATGAGATAGAGGCATCGGCCGGGGGTAGAGTCCTCAGGGGGACCTTCAGGGCTTAGCTAGCGTCCATCGCCCAGGAGTCCGTGCAGGTAAGCGCTTGCCTTTTATTATTATTATTTCTTGAGGTTCGGTGCCTCTCTCATCTTCCTGATCTCTCTTCTGCCTTTCAGGTCCTTCATCACATTGCCCTCGCCTTGTGTATGGAGGCCTAGGTGGTAGCCCCGATGATGAAAGCTGCGGGCCAGCTCACCTCGCTGGAAGAGAGCTCCAAGCGGGAGCTGGAGGCGATGAAGGCAAGGGTCGTCGCCCTGGAGGGCGAGGTGGAGGCTGGAAAGAGGGAGGTTTACCGGCACCGCGAGGCCGCCGCGGTTGCTGAGGCCAAGCTTGAGGACGCTCAGGTGCTGGTCGGCAACCTGAAGAAGACAGTGAAGTCCCTCCGGAAGGAGCTGGGGGCGGCGGCCGAGTGGGCCAAGTTAACCGACCTGAGGGCGGACAAGTTGGCCGACCTCTCGGCGGCGAAGGTGGTGGAGGGCTACAAGAAGTCGAAAGACTACTATGATGACCTGGTCGTCGCCACGACCCTCATCTGGCACGAGGACTTCGACGACGTTAGGCCCGGATGCCGCGGTTCGCCGACGAAGAGCTCCGGGCCCAGTACCCCCTCGCGGACGCCAACGGGCAGGGGCAGGAGATTCCTGGCGAGGAAGTCGCCGAGGACCCGGCTCACCTTGTGGTGGATGTCGAGGGCCCCGAGGTCGCTCCTGGCCCCGAGGTCTAAAGCCCCGTCTTCCTCCTCCTTTTTATTTTGTCGCGTCTAGAATTTTGTAAGCTTCCGGGCATTTTGTGAGGCTGGGGAGCCAAAAATACCCTCTGCAAAGACTGCCTTTTAGTAATAATTTTTTTTTATTTGGTTTCATTGGCTTGCTCATAAAAAAAAAAATTCTTTGCGCTGTTGGGCTTCCATGCCAGGTCGGTTATTTGCCTAGCGAGCGTCCGTCAAGTTGAGTCAAGCGCTGCTGAGGAGAAGGCGTCTCCATGGACCCGAAGTCGAGGGGAGATCGCTCGAGACTTGGATAGACCTGATTCCCCTAGTTGGCAGCTCAGATCCTCTGTGTGTGGTGGGCAGAGGGTTGCCCGCCTTATTTGCGCTGAGGATGGATGGAAGCTGCCCCGTTGCCCTTCGGCGAGGGCTTCTGATTTCTGGCGTTGTGGGTAGGTAACTACCAGCCTGGGATGACCGAGCAGGGTAGCTGCCCGGTTGCCTCTTGCGAGATCTTTGATCCTTCAGGATGGGACCGAGTAGGGTTACTGCCCAGTGCCTCTTGGCGAGGACTTTGATCCCTGTCGGTTGTGGTAGGATGCTACAAGCCGGGGATAGCCGAGCAAGGACTCGACTGCCTCTGAGAGGACTTTGGTCCTTGGCGCGGGAGGGGCTGTAGAAGCCTACCAAGAACCCTTGGCCGGGCAGGGTTACTGCCAGACTCCTCTTGGTGAGGGCTTTTGTCCTGAAGGATAGCCGAGCAAGAGATCCTCGGTCTCGACTGCCTCTGGGAGGGCTTTCTGATCCTTGGCGTTGAGGTAGGGAAGCTACCCGCCAGGGATAGCCGAGCGATGGTTGGGCTCGACTGCCTCTGGGAGGACTTTCTGATCCCTGGCGTTGTGGTAGAGAAGTTACCCGCCAGGGATAGTCGAGCGATGGTTGGGCCCGACTGCCTGTGGGAGGACTTTATGATCCCAGGCGTTGCGGTAGGGGAGCTACCCGCCAGGGATAACCGAGTAGGGCAGCTGCTGGGTTGCCTCTTGGTGAGGGCTTTGATCCCTGGCGTTGTGGTAGGGAAGCTACCCGCCAGGGATAACCGAGTAGGGCAGCTGCTGGGTTGCCTCTTGGTGAGGGCTTTGATCCCTGGCGTTGCGGTAGGGAAGCTACCCGCCGGGGATGACCGAGCAGGGCAGCTGCTAGGTTGCCTCTTGGTGAGGGCTTTGGTCCCTAGCGTTGCGGCAGAGAAGCTACCCGCCAGGGGGAACCGAGCAGGGCAGCTTCTAGGTTGCCTCTGGGAGGACTTTCGATCCCTGGCGTTGTGGTAGGGAAGCTACCCGTCAGGGATAAGCAAGCAGGGCAGCTGCTGGGTTGCCTCTTGGTGAGGGCTTTGACCTTTAGCGCTAGGGGGCTTGAGGAGGCCGGCTAAGGACAACCGGGCAGGGCAGCTACTCGGCCGAATCTTCATGAGATTTCGCCCGACCGTACATTTGTGGATATGGGGAACAGGGACGGTTAGCCTACGCATTGAATGCGGGGGGGGGGGGGGGAAGTGAAGCGCTAGGGTCACGTCGCTTCGATTCCATCGGAGGAGGCTTAATGATCGCCGCATGACAGCGACTCCTTGGGCGAGAGCGGGTGACCGTTGAGTTCCTCCGGGGGTGCAGCGGGCTATATAAGGCTGAAGGAGTACCAGTCCTTCCTTCCTTTGCAAACAGAGCGTTGAGAATGTAGGACTTCCCCTTTACCATCCCCGAGATCATCAATTTCGAGGATGTGTACCTCTATGACCAGAACTGCACCGAGGACATGGTGCAGTTGGTGTACGGGAGCATCGAGGACCACTTCGGCCGGCTGCTCCCCCGACATTCCTCCCTGCTGCAGCTGCTGATGTACTCCATCTGGAGGGCATCGCCGGGGCTTTATAACCCCTTGTCCGAGCAGCTCTATGATGAGGCCGTGGGCAAGCTACGGTCCCTGAGGCGCTTCGGCCTGATCTCTGCGAACCGGTTGGCTCGCTCGGAGGCGCTCGTCCGTGAGTGCTACGAGTTGAGGCTTGGGATTAACACGCGTGGGGGGAACCGAGGGGAGATGTTGGATCTCGTGAGGCCTCGGCTGGTTGAGATCTTTACCGAGTATCACGAGCAGTGCTCTCTGCACCCCATTCCCCTGCGTTGTAATAATAATTTTTTCTCTTTTTTTCGCATGTACGGCTGAGGAGCCCATAATACCCCCCTCTTTTTTTTGAATAAATAAGTTCTTTTCTACTTTCCTCGGAATGTTCTGTTGATCTTTATTAAATTGACAATAGCCCTAGGGAGAGTTTACATTGTCCCAAAAGAAAAGTACATGCTAATAGACGACCCTATCAGCGTGGCCTGAGCTTCCTAGAACCTTGCCGGTCTCCGTGCTTGGCGCCGAGTGCGGGGCATTCCGGGCACCGAACTGGTCATTCGCGGAGGCAAGCATGATCTGGCCGATGGTCAGCTCGGCGGGAGGAGGGCGCTACTCCTGCTCGCGGTCGGTCTGCCGTTTATCCCTTAAGTAGGCGGCGAGGTGCTCCGATCGGATGAGCTCCTCGATGTAGTCCCAGAGTTGCTTTCAATCCTCGGTGGCGTGGCCTAGCGTCCGGTGGAAGGCGCAGTAAGGGCCCCGGGCCCGCTTTGAGTCCTGACGCGGGATTGGAGGGAACTTGAAGAACCCTTCGCCTTGGGCCTCCTCTAGTAACACTGTGAGGGAGACATTGAGCGGGGTGTACTCCTGGAACTTCGGGTGATAAAGCTGCTGACGCTCCGGCCTCTCCTCCCGAGCCCTCTTCTTCTGGTCGGATCGTTCTGCCTGGGGGAGGTTCGCGTTCACCTCGGATTCTAGCTAAACCTCGCTCGGTCCACGCCTTGACTTCGGCCATGGTCTTAGGTTGTGCCAACGCATAGGAGCGCAGCCACTCCTTGTGCCTCAGACCAGATCTGAGCGCCGTGATGACGGTCTCATCCCGGTGCTCGGGAACCTCAAGGAGGGCGTTGTAAAAGCGGGTGATGTAAGCCTTGAACGTCTCCCTGTCTCCGCTCTTAATTGTGAAGAGGTAGTCGACCGTGCGCTTCTGCCGACGGTTCCCAATGAAGTGGCCGAGGAACTGAGTAGCCAGCTCGTCGAAGGTCGAGATTGAGAGAGGCTCGAGTCCTCGGAACCAGTCCCGACCAGAACGGATGAGGGTGGCAAGGAAGGCCCTGCACTAGGCGGTATCGGAATGGTCCTGGAAGCTCATTCCCATGGTGAAAGCATCCAAATGGACTTTGGGGTCGGTTTTCCCGTCGAACAAAGAGACCTTTGGGGGTTTGTTGCATGAGGAGACGTGGACAACGAGCAGTTCCTCGGTAAACGGTTTGGTGAGCGAGTCTGCGGCGTACTCGGCCCCGTCGGCCGAGAGGTGACCTTCCCGGCGCATGCCCTCGATCTTCTTCTCGAGGGCGTCGAGTCGGCCGTGGTACCCCGAGGACTCGGCGCCTCGTGATCCCTTGCCTCTGCTGTAGGAGACCTGCATCTGGGCACAGCTCCGGTTCCTCTCGATGAGGTTCCTCAGATCCCCGGGGGCAGTGGCTCTCGAGCCGTCATGGCGAGCCCCGTCTGTGCGACCCCGTCGGGGGAGAGGGTGTCGGTCATGACTGTGGGCAGGCGAGGTGACCGACATCTCCTCGGGGGAGGCAAAGGTCGCGAGGAGGTTCGAGGCGTGGTGCTCCGGCGGCGAACCTTGGTGTGCAGCCGTGAGGCGCCCAACGGGCCTCAGGGAGTATCGGTCCGTGAGATCCGTGGTCAGGAGTCGCAGCCTGCCGGTGGTCGGCCGTGTCGACGGGGGCAGAGTGTTCCGGAGGTGGAGGAGCGGCGATCTGGGGCCTAGGCCTGGCCGTTTGGGCGTGGACGAGCGCCTCCACAAGGGACTGTAGCCGATCTATTCGGCTGGCGAGGGCGTGGATGATGGTTGCCGGAGGGGGTTCATCCGCGCCTCCGGTGAGGGGGAGGCGGCGGCTGGTACCCGAATCTTCAGGATGGTCGCTTGCCATGTGGACGGAGATCGGAAGGACAACATTGTTTTTGTGGAGTTTTCTTTCCCATAGACGGCGCCAACTGATGGAGGTCCTTTTCAGATCTCTTTCAGATGTTGTATTCTTTCGTTCTCCTGGTGGATTCTGGAAGGGATCCCCTGTTGTGTGTGGGTCTCAATGGGTTTTGAGGAGATTTGGTGATTGGAGGAGTTTGACGCCGAGTACCTGCAAAGAAGTCCCGGGGTAGTTTGACGCCACCGAGGACCCTCCGACGGTCAAGTTAGTGCTAGATCCGAGCAGCGTAACAGCTAAGTGGAGTAAAAAAATGGCTTACTTGACCCTTCTATGATGGGGGTTTATATAGTGGTAGAGGCACGCAGCAGCAGGCGCGAGAATCTTGCCGGCAGTTACGCTCCCGACGTCAGGCTCGCGTAGAGAGAGGATCGCCCATGAATGGGGATCGTGAAGGCATGGAACGTGGGATATTGCCGGCGGAGAATCCACGTATGGCGAGATACGCGGAGCGGCGGTTACGCCTGTGAGCGGCGGAACTGGTCGAAGGACCGAGGATGACGGCCTCGGCAAAAGGGGCTCGGGGATGAGCTAGAGGGCCGAGGAGACTCGGTCTTGTGGCAGCTCTGGGTGAGCTAAGGGGCCAAGGAGGCCAATTTGCAGGGAACCCCGAGGAGGGCTAGCTTGTGCTGGCCGGTCGGGTACAGAGGAGGCCTGGTCGGCCTCTGTGGGCCCTTTTTCTGAGTTATAGGACCCGCCATCCGCTACGTGTCCTGATCTTAAGGGTCGCCAATATCGAGCATCATCAGAGGGAGGTAGGAATTACTGTATTTTGGTTTAGAGGAGAGGAAGAAGGAGGGTAAGTAGGTTCCGGTGCGTCGTTTCGTCGCCGGAAACTCCTAAGATCATCGTCGGAATTTCGCCGGATTTTCGCCCTTCGCTAACTCCACTTGTACACAAAAATTCTAGAGAGTTTTCTTGAGAATTTTGGACTTAGATTTAGGGTGAGGAGGGGTGAGTTTAGGTATGGTATTTATAGGAAAAACTAGGGTTAGGGTAGATGAAAGGGTGTGAAAGAAAAATGTATTAAAAATTGGATTAATTGGGTTTTTAAAAGGCTCTGTTAATGTGCTGGAAAACCATACAGGGGTTATAAGGAGGCTAAGAGACACATTTTTCATGAAGGAAGAATTGGATTTTGGCCGAGTTCACCAACCCCCGCCGGCCGAGTTGGGCCGGGGCTCGCTGCCACGTGTCCTTTGATGCTTGGTCTACTTCCCGAGACAGTTTGTTTTACATGTGACTTTGGGTTTTTACGAGTTATGTACGTGTAGGCTCTTGGGCTTCTAAAAATTTAGAAGAAAACTAATTAAAAATTAATGTGGCTAATGGTATTTGAACTCTGGTGCTTTGGTTCAGCAGTGCAAGGTCTTACCAATGAGCTACAAGCTCCTCTTACTATTAAAAAGCAAATCAAACTTATAACTTGTGATCAGGCAAAATTACCCCTTTCTGTATTTTTGAAAAAAATTATACAGAAAGTTGTACAGAAAGTTTAGGGTTGTTACAGAACCTACAAAGGCAAATGATGATTCGCTCCTGGCAACATCTCAGTGGTAGCGATGCTGATGCCTAAATTGGTATCAAATTCTAAGTCCTTTCAAGGCAAATGATGATTCGCTCCTTGCAATATGCCAGTCGCAGCGATGCTGATGCCTGAACAGGTGTCAATTTTCAAGTCCTTTCACGGCAAATGATGATTCGCTCCTGGAAATATTCCAGGCGCAGCGGTGCTGATGCCAAGATTGGGATCAGATCTCAAGTTCCATACTCGCAATAAAAATCAGCGAGCAAAAAAAATGCATATGAAAAAGCCGAAATGATGGGGCAACTCGCAATAAAAACCAGCGAGCAAATATATGCATATAAAAAAGCCGAAATGTTTGGGAAACTCACAATAAAAATTAGCGAGTAAAAAAAAGGAATAGTCGAAATGATTGGGCACCCCGATAAAAAGCCGAAATGATTGGGCAATCGCAACTTTTGCGATATAAAAAGCTGAAATGATAGAGCATCGTGAAAAGAAATTAAAAAAATGAATGAAACTTTTTCCCTGTAGGTGAGTCCACATCAACCCCTATATACAATCCATGGGTATAAACGAAAAGAGAACCATATTTTCCCACCAGGCTCCGTCAAAAGGAAAGCTAAGTCTTTACGGTTCACAAAACAACCTAAAAACTATCCCGACATTCGTCTCATTACAATAGATGCAGTGTCAAAAACGGCGTTGCTTCTCACTCCAGCAGGATACAGACGCGACGTCAACAAAGACTCCAGGGTAAAAAACAAAGCGGAGCCATGGCAAAGTCCCTAGTTCCAAGTCTCGACGGTTCACAAACAACCTAGAGACCACCTCGACACTCATCTCGTTACAGCAGACATGGTTTCAACAACAGTGTTCCTTCTCACTCCAGCAGGATGTAGACGCAACGTCAACAAACGACCCCAGGGTCGAAACAAAATGGAGCCATGGCAAAGTCCCTAATTCTAAGTCTCGACGGTTCATAAACAACCTAGAGACCACCTCGACACTCATCTTGTTATAGCAGACATGGTGTCAACAACGGCGTTCCTTCTCACTCCAGCAGGATGCAGACGCAACGTCAACAAAGACCCCAGGGTAAAAAACAAAGCGGAGCCATGGCAAAGTCCCTAGTTCCAAGTCTCGACGGTTCACAAATAACCTAGAGACCACCTCGACACTCGTCTCGTTACAGCAGACATGGTGTCGACAATGACGTTCCTTCTCACTCCAGCAGGATGCAGACGCAACGTTAACAACGACCCCAGGGTCGAAACAAAGCGGAGCTATGGAAAAGTCCCTAGTTCCAAGCCTCGACGGTTCACAAACAACCTAAAGACCACCTAGACATTCGTCTCGTTACAGCAGACGCAATGTCAACAACGGCGTTCCTTCTCACTCCTGCAGGATGCAGAAACGACGTCAACAAAGACTCCAGAGTCAAAAAAAAGCGGAGCCATGGCAAAGTCCCTAGTTCCAAGTCTCGACGGTTCATAAATAACCTAGAGACCACCTCGACACTCGTCTCGTTACAACATATATGGTGTCAACAACGGCGTTCCTTCTCACTCCAGTAGAATGCAGACGCAACGTCAACAAACGACCCCAGGGTCGAAATAAAATGGAGCCATGGCAAAGTCCCTAGTTCCAAGTCTCTACAGTTCATAAACAACCTAGAGACCACCTCGACACTCATCTCATTACAGCAGACATGGTGTCAACAACGACGTTCCTTCTCACTCCAGCAGCATGCAGATGCAACATCAACAAAGACTCCAGGGTCAAAAACAAAGCGGAGCTATGGCAAAGTCCCTAGTTCCAAGTCTCGACGGTTCACAAACAACCTAGAGACCACCTCGACACTCGTCTCGTTACAGCAAACATGGTGTCAACAGCGGTGTTCCTTCTCACTCCAGCAGGATGCAGACGCGACGTCAACAACGACCCCAGGGTCGAAACAAAGCGGAGCCATGTCAAAGTCCCTAGTTCCAAGCCTCAACGGTTCACAAACAACCTGGAGACCACCTCGACATTCATCTTGTTACAACAGATGCAGTGTCAACAACGACATTCTTCTCACTCCAATAGGATATAGACGTGACATCAACAAACGACCCCACGGTCGAAACAAAGAGGAGCCATGGCAAAATCCCTAGTTCCAAATCTCGATGGTTCACAAACAACCTAGAGACCAGATCGACACTCATCTTGTTACAGCAGACATGGTGTCGACAACGACGTTCCTTCTCACTCCAGCAAGATGCAGACGCGGCGTCAACAAAGACTCCAAGGTCAAAAACAAAGCGGAGCCATAGAAAAGTCCCTAGTTCCAAGTCTCGATGGTTTATAAACAACCTAGAGACCACCTTGACACTCATCTCATTACAGCAGACATGGTGACAACAACGATGTTCCTTCTCACTCCTGCAGCATGCGCAACGTCAACAAATGACCCCAGGGTCGAAACAAAACGGAGCCATGTCAAAGTCCCTAGTTCCAAGTCTCGACGGTTCACAAACAACCTAGAGACCATCTCGACACTCATCTCGTTACAGCAGACATGGTGTCAACAATGGCGTTCCTTCTCACTCCAGCAGGATGCAGACGAAACATCAACAAATGACCCTAGGGTCGAAACAAAATGGAGCCATGGCAAAGTCCCTAGTTCCAAGTCTCGAAGTTTCACAAACAATCTAGAGACCACCTCGGCACTCGTCTCTCTACAGTAGACATAGTGTCAACCACGGTGCTTCTTCTTACTCCAGCAAGATGCAGATGCGACGTCAACAAAGACTCCAGGGTCAAAAACAAAACGGAGTCATGACAAAGTCTCTAGTTCTAAGTCTTGACGGTTCACAAACAATCCAGAGACCACCTCAACACTCGTCTCGTTACAGTAGACATAGTGTCAACCACGGCATTTCTTCTCACTCCAGAAGGATGCAGACGCGACGTCAACAAAGACTCCAGGGTCAAAAACAAAGCGGAGCCATGGCAAAGTCCCTAGTTCCAAGTCTCGACGGTTCACAAACAACCTAGAGACCACCTCGACACTCGTCTCGTTACAGCAAATATAGTGTCAACAACGGCGTTTCTTCTCACTCCAGCAGGATGCAAACGCGACGTCAACAAGCGACCCCAGGGTCAAAACAAAACGGAGCCATGGCGAAGTCCCTCATTCCAAGTCTCGACGATTCACAAAACAATCTAGAGATCACCTCGATATTTGCCTCATTACAGCAGACGCGGTGTCAACAAAGGAAGCGAAGGCCAAATTTCTAGCTTCAGGGTCTTGACGGCAACTCAAATAAAACCCGAAAGACTATCGGAGATCATCCTACACCAATGCGGAGTGGTTATGACTCATCGGGGCTCCCAAACCGAGCCTAACCTCAGGTAAAAAGTGGCATGGCGAAATTCCCAACGCTTGCTCATCCGACAGTCAAATTGCCTAGGAAAATTACTTGAAGACGTCTTGTATAACCCCCAAAGGGATCAGAAACACGTCAGGGCTACTCGAACAGCAACGTAAAGACTGCATATCAGGGAATGCATTGGCCAAAGCGACGGTACGACGGACAAAAACCCTAGTACCACAAAACCTAACGGACCTCTGTCGCAAAGAGCAGGGGTTATCCATGCGTTAGGGCAAGTTTGCCTACAAGCCCAATTGAGGTAAACTAAACGGACTCCGAAATGAGTTCATAAACTAGAGACTCCGGAATGAGTGAATAAACTACAAGCTCCGAAATGAGTTCATAAACTAGAGACTCCGGGATGAGTGAATAAACTACAAACTCCGAAATGAGTCCATAAACTAGAGGCTCTGGGATGAGTGAATAAACTACAAACTCCGAAATGAGTCCATAAACTAGAAACTCCGGGATGAGTGAATAAACTACAAACTCCAAAATGAGTATGTAAACTACGTCACGTCAAGACAGAAAGGCGCAACCCATGAGCACCAACCGTGTACTATGCAAGGCAGTAAGGAGAGTATTTGATTCACACCCGACTAAGCGTTCATTCACAACTGCATACGTAATTAAATGGAAATAGTGTTCAAAGCATGCTGATTTATGCATGTGTGAGAAGGATTAGCGCATGACACAACAATGGCGCTCGCACTTAGCAAAAATTCCTAAGGGTAAAGTATAAAACTCATGCACAGAGGCGAGATACACGTACGGATATATGATGAAGAGGAAACATTCAACAGAAAACATTCAACAGCCAATAATAAGAGAAATATATTGAAATAAACATACTACTCTACAGGGAAGAGATCACCAAATATGGGATCAAAGATACATGGGTTAACAAAACAATACACAAAGTTCCCCAATTCTCTTTCTGCCCTCTCCACCATGTCGAAGCGGCTGTCTTCATGAGGAGTTGCTCCCCATCGATTAGTGCTGTGCTCATCAGCAAAGGCAGACATGATAGCCCGCTGAGCCCGTATCCGACTTAGCAACTGAACCGAACGGTCCCTCAAAGACTGGGTAATCAAACGTGCCTAGTGAAAGCACTCGATCTTTTTCTCCGCCGCATCGAGAATCGCCGGAGTCATCTCTACCGGATGAGGGGGATGTCGACAAGCACGGATAGGAAAATCATATGGAGCCAAATGGAGCCCATAGGAAGAGGAGAGCCCTTACGAGTCAGTAGCCCATACATCACCGCGTCATATTGAGCGTCGGTGAGAAGGGGATCCACCAGCCGCGCAGCAAAGCGAGGAATAGTCTCCTCGATGGGCACCTCCTATGGTTGCCGACAAGCGTGAGGATGATCGCAAGCCATAGCTCTTAGTTTGTTCCTTTAGAAAATGGTTACCTTGAGTTCTGTTAATAGAAATGGGTTTCTCTTTGTGAAGAAGGATGAGGACATAGCTTCGGGTTATAAAGAGAAGCATTCAAATCCTGGCATGGAAAATTCTGTACATGGTGGAACTATTTCTAAGGACAGGAAAAAGGGCATGAGGAAAGAAGATAGTTGACCCATAGGAATTAGAGCAAGAAAGTGAACCGATTCCAGCACTTCACGAACGGTGGAAAAGGTGCCACCGCTGCACTTACGTGTGAGCCACGTGAGCGCAACGGTAGGGGGCATTTGTTTCCTCCAATAAAAGAGCAAAGCTTTGTTTAAAACTCAAGATGCATGTTGGATATAGTGCCCTCAAAGTCAATTCTTGGATCGCAGGCACGTGATTGTAATGATTGAGGGATGACCTATGCCGGTAGGACAGTCTTACTCAAGATGATAGTATGCTATCTGGTTTTTCTGTATCATCGTGTACATGCTTTAAGTGACCTTACAGATCACTATTACACGTTGATAGAGACCTTAGGATTCTTGCTTGACTACCAGCAGTATGATGGCGATCATATACGTAAGAGTTGGGTGGTCTATAAGCACATCCCTAAAGTGGTCCCTAGTCGTGGGAATTTTGAGACTGGGCATCGATACTCCATTAGTAGACTAGTGTATACAGTCGATACCCCGACGAGGGGCGGTGGCCGGTCTCATAAGCCATTGGTGTCAGTTGGATCACCTAAGATGTATACATGTGCTCATTGGGTTATGAGTACACCGGACAGGACTTGCCGGGAATATGCTAGTTGGTATTATACCTGATGTCAGATAGCAGTTCCCTAGTGACATGTGTACAGGTTAGTTCATCGACCTGAGATCGTCATTTGTCTCGTGTGAGTTACCACTGTGCTTTGATTACTACCCTATCATGGCTCAAAGGAGTCGTGCAAACAAGTTTTAGTTGGGTACAGTCCCGAGCCATATGGGGGCAGTGAGCGGATCGGCAGGGGTTTCGTCTCTCCCGGTATTGGGCGTGAGATCGCGCTGTGTCTAGGAGAGCCATTACACGAAGTCCTTGGCCAAGGCAGGAGATTTACTGGTAGGTATTTTAGTAGTATCTCAGGGTGTTTTGGGCTACACTCCGACACGACTTGTACCGCTTTTGGGGGTCTGACTTTTACCAACCCCCTAGGCCCGACATGCGATACTCATAGACGATTGGACCGGACTGTACGGATATTGTCACTGACAGGCTCAGTAGGGTGTTAGGATGAGTTCGCTCATCGGCCTCCCTTTTGGTCAATACCTGGTAGCCCGTTACGTACAGCTAGTACCACTGACGTGCTAGTGGTTAAATCCACAGCCAGTGTATTGACGAGTCTTTAGAGTCCCCCACAGACAGTTTCTCAAGTTTCGGGCGAAACGTTGTAGAGGCCGTATGGTATTATGGCAGGGTTCGATCATATACGTACAGTAGTGTACGGATCATGATCAAACGGATCATACTAGTAGGCTTTGGTTTAAGCCGGATCCTAGTATTAGATTTGTTGGATTACTTTCGTCTCATTGCATTCGCATTCAGTCGGAATGCGGATGCAAGTATGTATATACAGGTGAGAGGTATCCTTGTGATCGGTCACGAGTTTACTTTGGTAGATACCATTCTCTTTTTATTGTGGTAAAGATTTAGATAAATGTTTACAAATGGAAATAATGAGCTCAAAGTCATGATTAGGAGCATTAATTTTGACACATGCACAAGTGATGACTCATGGTCTCTTTATTTGTGCATAAATCACATTATTGCTTGATTTATGTGTTGAAATGATAAGAGGAGAGAGAGAGGGCAGCCATATGGTTTGGGGTTAGCTCTTGTATTATCATTCTAGCTCACTCTCATTTTATCATTACAACACAAAAGAAAAAGAAAGCTCTTCTTCTTCCTCTTTCTTCTTGAGCTCACTATCTCCATTAATGGCATCCACTTAAACCTCCATCCATACACTCTCATGCGTTGAGAATCAATGGATGCTTGAGACAGAGTTATCACACACATTCTCTACTTCACCTTGGACACGTCAGCTAGCAAACTTCATGTCTGAGTTGCTTCGGTTCGAAGCGGGAGCCCGTAAAAGGATTCATAGATGTGGTGCCCTTTCCGACGAGGAGACCGGAGATCGAGCGAGATCGGAGATGCCGCAAGGAGCTAAAGATGGTGGCTAAAGACCGAAGGACACGGATCGATCGGTATAGCTTTTCTAACCCTCTTTAGATTGCTAGTTTAATGTTAATGGTTCGATCCGGGTAAAAGTCTGCGTTAGCGCCAGTTTCAAGTTTATGAAAAGTTTTTTGTTTCCACATTTTGGCCTCGGATCGACGGCCGGGGCGCTACCGTAGACTTACATGGTATCAGAGCCATGCCATTAACCTTAGCTAGCTTGTTTTAAACAATGTTAATCTATCGAAAATGAAACTAAACCCAAACACTACCACTGCTGTCCAAGTCTGTTAATTTTAAAAGTTTTCAAAAAACTTTTTAAACAAGTGCAGAAGACCACTCATGAGACCATATGACCACTGCCCAAAAACGAGCCTCACCCATCGGGAAAAAACCGGCCACCAAGCAAGATTTTCCGGCCAGGCCGGCCTAGGTAAGGTATATGGGCCTCGTATTTAGGCTGCTGTCTGGTCTCTGGGTTGTTGGTGCAGTGGTATTGTTTGTTCGGCCCAATTTGGATATGGTTTTATCAGTTTTTCTGGGCAATTTGGGGGGTTATTTCGGATTCGATATTTTATAATATTGTTTAAAGTTTACAGTGCATTACAATATATCTGTGACCGTGAATGTCATTCGATCGGTAAATCTTGTCTAATTGCTTTAGCCCTTTTAGACGGATTTGTGAACGTGACATTCACGTTGATGTTCTGTGCTGTGTTGTGATGTTGCGGATTTGTCGTGGTGGATAGCCTGGAGCAATGGTAGTGCAGTTTGGTTATATTTGTACATTTGATATTGCGGGGTGAGCGTCCAACATGTGGACTGTCGTCACTGCCTGTTTGTATATTATTCTTTTGGGGCACGACCGAGTTGAGATCGATGTACCCATTGTACATATTTTTTATTTTTTGTACTAGGATTACCCCATGGTGGAGTGCACGGATAGCCGGGTTCTAGAGGGCAACGAGCCCACATCTCATGGCTTTGAGACGGAGGGGGCTTTACTCTAGAATTGGCGGGCTATTCGCCGCACTCGTAGGGGGTATAGGTTGATCCAAGGAGGGGTGCTCAAGTTACCGGATTCCGTGAAGTGCTGGGTGGTCCATTCACTTTGTTGAAGGGGGCTGCCTCGCTTCAGGTTTTGGCGGGTAACTTGCTGCACCCGTAGGGGTCTAGGTTTTCATTGCACAGGCTATCCACACGACCAGGGGAACGTCGGGTTTCAGTTGCGGCTCAAAGGAAATCCGGGGATCCCAGATTATCTGTATTGTTCTGTGATGCTTATTACATTTCTGTGATGTTGCATTTATCACGCCATGAGCGATTATTATATATATATATATATATATATATATATATATATATATACTAGTAGATGTTGTATATGTTTTATATCCGCGCTACTCCAGTCCCCGCTCTGTCGTTAGTTAAGTAACCTAACGGGTGATGACGGGACCCAGTGGCGAATGCGTATGGCATATACGTACATCATATTTTCGTTCTTTATTGGTGTGATCAATTGATGGGACTGCATTGATTTGGATCAATGCAAGGTAAACAAACCTGTTTGATGTTATTAGAACAATTTTTCAAAAAGCTGTTATTACAAGGACGTTCTCTTTTGTTTTGCACAGTGGTATTCGATTATGAATATCCAGCACCTCAGTCGACGAGGCAAGGGCCGAGATCCCTTCACCGGGAGTGACCCCTTGGGCAGAAGTTTGTGTCAGGGTAATAACTTCACTATAGTCGATTACTTTTTTGCTTTGCATCGTGGTATTCAGTTGGAATATCCTGCACCTCATTCTACGGGGAAAGAGCCGAGATCTATTCACCGGGAGTGGCCTCTTTAGCAAAGGTTTTCGCCACTATATTTATAAAAAGCTATCCCGTTCCTTTAACTATATCAAGTTCATTACGTTAAAGGTTTTTCGCCAAAAACCATTCGTAGCCCTCTGTCATTTCAGACGGGTAGCACTTAGTATTCATGCTATATTTGTTGACCTTCGTCAAGGTATAGTGAATGGTAGCTGCTTGTTACCTTTCTGTTGCATAGATAGATGCGTTGGTTTGGGACAGTCGTACAGCCTTGTTGACCTTCGTCAAGGGCTTGTACGGGTGGGTTCAAATTAACCTGGACAATGACGGGTAGAACTTGACATGTGACTTATGATTTGTTGACCTTCGTCAAGGTCATAAGAGCACGGGGTAAAAATCACATCGGGAGTTTCTAAAGAAACTGAAACTTGCCAGGCATGCGCATACCTTTTGGAGTGTGATAACGTGAGTGGATTCCATCATGTTTTCATGCGATGATAGTTGGATCCCGATTCCCACTGATGAGTTGGTTTACTCCTCGGGTGATCCCGACTAATTCTTCTTTCAGGTTTGGAGGAGAATTTGAGGTTACAGTGGGAGGTTTCCTGATTAGATAAATTGATAACCATTCTGATCTAGGTTAGAGTGCATGCAGAGTGTTTCTTTTCTCTCTCTCTTTTCCAGCGACCATGGCCCGACCCTAGACTGTAACTCAGTGACCAAGATTAACCGAACCTTCTTAAAATGCTGGCTTTCGGATTGTCTGAGTTGCATACCTCATTGCCACTCCTATTTTTACCCTTTTTCTACGGAACATTTCGCATCACTACGAACGTCCACTTCCATTGGATAAAACCATCATATGGTTATATACGAACTCGAAGGAACTTGTTCCAGATTCGAGGATGGTTTCCGATTCTGGAGAAAATGAACAGGACTATTCAGTTGTCTTTTCCTTTTACCTTCTCTCTGGTTGCGAGTGCTCCTTGGATTAGGACGGTACACCTATTACGCTAATTAGATAGTCTTCTTCCAAACCATAGGCAGGTGTCGAACGGTGGGGAATGAAGAAAATCAATTAGCCTAACGATGGTGTACAGAAGGTAATAAGTTAAGACAAATAAAGGGATTAGAAAGAGAGCAAAGTAAATTGCGACTGCTATTCACGACCAAACCAAGTATTTCATCGCCACTCCTACTTCACCTTTGTATTTCTCCAGAACACTCCGTATCACTATGAAGATCCACAGTTATTTGGATAATCCATCGTATGGTTATATACGAACTCGAAGGAACTTGTTCCAGTTTGGGGATGGATTCTGGTTCAGGAGAAATAGGAATATGGTTTATTCAGTTGTCTTTTATCTTTACCTTCTCTCGCGTTGCGAGTGCTCCTAGGATTAGGAGAGTACACCCATTATACTTATTGGATAGTCTTCTTTCAAACCATAGGCTGGTGCCGAACGGTAGGGAAGGAAGAAAACCATTTGGCCTAAAGGTGGTGTACAGAAGGTAATGACTAAAGTCATATAAAGGGATTTGGAGAGATGGCAAAGAAATATACGATTACAGATGTGAATCTGATAATGGAAGAGGTATTACTAGGAATACCCGGATACCCCTTCGAAATATTTACATGTTTCAGTTTCACTGTGTATTGTTAATAGAAAACTGATTTCCCAATTAGTCCTTTCTCCAGGGTATGTATTTACCAGGTATGATTCTCACATTTGTATGGTTTTACAGTTGATGAGTGGGAGTAAGTTATTGGGAATTAGGTGATCATCCTCATTATATCGGGATTCGTTGTAATTGGTGATATTTGAGGAAATCGCCTGGGTTATTGCCGGACGACAAATATTTGGTTTTGAATATCCGTTGTTATGCACCAATTTCAAACTGATATATCTGTACGTTTAATTTTATAAAGTGAGATATAACTTTTTGAAATTATGTCCATGACATTTACCTATATCGATTGATGGTTAGGTAAGGAGCATTTAACAGTGGTGTAATTATTCATAACCATAGTACAGTTTTCTACCTACGACGCACAGGGTTTGAGTTATTCAACTCAGCGGACTTATACAATGTATTGTATGTTGTCCAGTGTCCATTAGGACAGAGGGATTGGTCCTCGTACTATATTCTGTTTACTTATGACTTCTCTAGTTTTTAGACAGGTGTTTCATAGAAATGTAAGATCTAAGTTTTGAGAAGTTATAGGTATAAGAATAAAGTAGGGAACCAGGTATTGCAAGTATCAGGATTCTTCAAGGTGGTCGAAGATGTAGATACTTGTGTATGGTATTCAGTTGATAGTAATGATCATGAGAACTTGCTTCTCTTTCAGGTTACTCATATCTGGATGTATTCCTAAGTTGAGTAATGTTGATCGGCCTCTCTCCATTTAGTTGACATGCACTGGAGACAGCTGCATGATTTGAATCTGGTTCCAATTAAATCAGTGCCTCTGTTTCTATATTGGATATAGAATAGTTCATATCTTAACGATGTTAAGGTACGGGGAGTTGTTCGGCTTATGTTTAAAACCAGACTCTGGATAACTCAAGGCGCGTTTCTGTAATGGTTGTTTGTGGGTTAACCCGGGCTATGACGAGGGTTGACTTTCTACCATCTGGAAGATCAATAGTTATATTGTTCTTGACTCGCCACAGTTTTGATAAAAATGGATTTTTTTAGAAAACAGTAGTGTGAGTATGGTAGAACTGGAAGTGATTCCAGAACCACAAACGATTACTGGAAATTTGATAAGAACCTAAAGATTCAATCAGGTTTGACATTCCATTAGCCACTCCGCAGATATGGTGGGTAACCTCAGGCACTCGAGAGGTACTTTGGTATGCTCAAGGACGGTGACAGGGAGGTTCTTGTTTACCCAGACTTGACACTACTGTTGTTCCAGACTATGAGACCCGGCAGGAGGATGAATATAGCGTCGTTCTAAACTAGCTTTAGAAGTGCATATATATATGACTCTGCCAGAGGGTTGTCGTAGTCAGTGGGAGCAGCGGAAGCATAGTGAACAAGTAGGTATGTCTATTTATAGACTAAAGCGGATATAGCGGAGATAGATCATCTATTTCTGATATGACAGTCATATGTTTAACTTCATCAGAATAGGGGATGGATCTGTTAAGAAGGTAGTAGGGTGTGATGTCCTGGTATTTGGATGACATACACATAGTAGGAAGTGAAATTCCTATACTATGATCGGTTATAGTTTGGTTGTCACACAATGGTTTCTCCATATAGGGCTTGGATATTATATCAGGCATTCTGGTTACTAGATCTATGGTTTTAGATCTAGATTTGGGAAGTGTCCCAATCTGGATACTTAGACGGTATTCTAAAGGTGTTTTAGAATGGACGACTCCTGGCATGGTGGTGTACCTGCAGGTGATGGAGTCACCCTCTTTAAAGGTGTCTTACAGACTAAAGGGGAGAGGGATGCGCATGATTGGCACATCACTTGCTTAGGCAATTGAGTCAATCATGAGATGTCAAGTACCAAATCAGATGTTATTTTTGCACTAGATGCAATAAGTTATGATATTAATCTAATACTGGAGAAACTTTCGGAAGAAGTTTTAGAACATAAGTGGATGTTCTAGGGATATGATAACGACAGCCTCCTTCGGGAGACGTTTATCATTCCAGGCTTCCAAGGTGACCTGGATGACAGAGTGACTGTCAGAGTTATAGTTTTCCCTCTGATGAGGGGTAGTATTTTGGACAGGAGGTCCAAGCGGATACCGAGGGAGGCATGGCGCAGGATACTGATTAAGTTCAGTTGACGATACAGTCTAAGAAGTTTGGATTTGGAGTTCATTTATGAACTAGGTCCCATCAGATATCCAGACATATTCTAAGACAAGTATTGCTCATTTCGGGAGATGGCTTTCTCCACGAACTTGAGATTAAGAGATACATAGAAAGATACATCAGGGCGGATCCACTCACTGAGGCTATTCCTCGAACGCAATAGTTTCACAAACGGGATTTGTGAGACTGATCAATAGAGGAGTTGGGTGTTCGGTATCACACGGGCTGTGAGTATGCGACATCACAATAATTAGCCTTGAGTGCAAGTGGGAGATTGTTGGATATAGTGCCTTCAAAGTCAATTATTGGATTGCAGGCACGTGATTGTAATGATTGAGGGAGGACCTATGCCGGTAGGACAGTCTTACTCAAGAAAATAGTATGCTATCTGGTTTATCTGTATCATCATGTACATGTTTTAGGTGACCTTACAGATCACTATTACACGTTGATAGAGCCCTTAGGATTCTTGCTTGACTACCAGCAGTATGATGGCGATCATATACGTGAGAGTTGGGTGGTCTATAAGCACATCCTTAAAGTGGTCCCTAGTCGTGGGAGTTTCGAGACTGGGCATCGATACTCCGTTAGTAGACTAGTGTATACAGTCGAGACTCTGACGAGGGGCGGTGGCCGGTCTCACAAGCCATTGGTGTCAGTTGGATCACCTAAGATGTATACATGTGCTCATTGGGTTATGAGTACACCGGATAGGACTCGCCGGGAACATGCTAGTTGGTATTATACCTGACGTCAGATAGCAGTTCCCTGGTGATATGTGTACAGGTTAGTTCATCGACCTGAGATCGTCATTTGTCTCGTGTGAGTTCCCACTGTGCTTTGATTACTACCCTACCACGGCTCAAAGGAGTCGTGTAAACATGTTTTAGTTGGGTACAGTCCCGAGCCACATGGGGGCAGTGAGTGGATCGGTAGGGGTTTTTCTCTCCCGGTATTGGGGGTGAGATCGCGCTGTGTCTAGGAGAGCCATTACACGAAGTCCTTGGCCAAGGCAGGAGATTTACCGGTAGGTATTTTAGTAGTATCTCAGGGTGTTCTGGGATACACTCCGACATGACTTGTACCGCTTTTGGGGATCTGACTTTTACCAACCCCCTAGGCCCGACATGCGATACTCATAGACGAACGGACCGGACTGTACGGATATTGTCACTGACAGGCTCAATAGGGTGTTAGGATGAGTTCGCTCATCGGCCTCCCTTTTGGTCAATACCGGGTAGCCCGTTACGTACAGCTAGTACCACTGACGTGCTAGTGGTTAAATCCACAGCCATGTATTGACGAGTCTTTAGAGTCCCCCACAGACAGTTTCTCAAGTTTCGGGCGAAACGTTGTAGAGGTCGTATGGTATTATGGTAGGGTTCGATCATTTACGTGCAGTAGTGCACGGATCATGATCGGGCGGATCATACTAGTGGGCTTTGGTTTAAGCCGGATCCTAGTATTAGATTTGTTGGATTACTTTCTTCTAATTGTATTCACATTCAGTCGGAATGCGGATGCAGGTATGTATATACAAGTGAGGGGTATCCTTGTGATCCGTCACGAGTTTATTTTGGTAGATGCCATTCTCTTTTTATTGTGGTAAACATTTAGATAAATGTTTACAAATGGAAATAATGAGCTCAAAGTCATGATTAGGAGCATTAATTGTGACACATGCACAAGTGATGACTCATGGTCTCTTTATTTGTGCATATGTAACATTATTGCTTGATTTATGTGTTGAAATGATAAGAGGAGAGAGAGAGGGTAGCCATATGGTTTGGGGTTAGCTCTTGTATTATCATTCTATCTCACTCTCATTTTATCATTACAACACAAAAGAAAAAGAAAGCTCTTCTTCTTCCTCTTTCTTCTTGAGCTCACTATCTCCATTAATGGCATCCACTTAGACCTCCATCCATACACTCTCATGCGTTGAGAATCAATGGATGCTTGAGACAGAGTTATCACACACATTCTCTACTTCACCTTGGACACGTCGGCTAGCAAACTTCGTGTCCTAGTTGCTTCGGTTCGAAGCGGGAGCCCGTAAAAGGATTCATAGATGTGGTGCCCTTTCCGACGAGGAGACCGGAGATCGAGCGAGATCGGAGATGCCGCAAGGAGCTAAAGATGGTGGCTAAAGACCGAAGGACACGGATCGATCGGTATAGCTTTTCTAACCCTCTTTAGATTGCTAGTTTAATGTTAATGGTTCGATCCGGGTAAAAGCCAGCATTAGCGCCAGTTTCAAGTTTATGAAAAGTTTTTTGTTTCCGCATTTTGTCCTCGGATCGACGACCGGGGCGCTACCGTAGACTTACAAGGCAGTGCCTCACGTGCCTTCCATGAGGGCGTCGGCGCCAGAGTTAAAACTCTTATATGAGCTGCGCCCGTGTGCAAAGCACACAAAAATCTTAAGCAGCGCCTCACGTGTCTTCC
Source organism: Agapanthus africanus (assembly GCA_030015575.1). Taxonomy (NCBI): domain Eukaryota; kingdom Viridiplantae; phylum Streptophyta; class Magnoliopsida; order Asparagales; family Amaryllidaceae; genus Agapanthus; species Agapanthus africanus. The sequence continues at coordinate 692,647,848 of CM057339.1, read as the reverse complement.
ACGAGGGCACCAGCACCAGAGTTAAAAACTCTTATATGAGCAGCGTCCGTGAAAGCACACAAAAATATTAAGCAGCACCTCACATGCCTTCCACAAGGGTGCCAGTGCCAGAGTTAAAAACTCTTATTGGCGCCGCGCGTGCTCTTCACGTGGGTGCCAATATGCAAAGCACATGAAAGAATTAAAACCTTAAGCAGCGCCCACGTGCACAGCACGGAGCACCGTCGCCTTGTAGAATTAAATTCTACTCTCTGTTAAACAGAGCCGTTGGATCAAAGATCCAACGAAGATGATAAATCATCAGGATGCAGAATTAAATTCTGTGTAGAGGAAATATTTCTCAAATCTTTCTAAACAAGAAGGATTGCCCTCTGTAAAACAGAGTACCATTGGATTAAAAATCCAACGGTGATTAAAGAATCACTGATCTACAGATAAATTCTGTATGGGTAAATATGTCTCCAAGCTTGTTAAAAACAAGAAAAATATGTTCTGTAAAACAGAAGCCCTTGGATAAAATATCCAATGGTGGGTAAAATCCCCAAATCAATTAGGATCTCTTAATGAGAGATTTCTTCAACTAATCAACAGACTTGCCTCTACTATATAAAGGACCTAAGACTTCAAGTCTAAAAAGGAGGAACCCCTCCATAAGCTTCATAAAAAAATGAAGGAGAAAGCTTCAAAAAGGAAAAAAGAAGAAGATCTCCCTTCTCAGAAAAAAGCTCTAGGTAAATAAAAAAAGAAGAGAAATCAAAGCATCCCGTTTACCTATTGAAGGGTTTAACCCTTTTAAAAGAAGAACTTAGTTCTTTCTCTGGATCTGAGATCCACAAGAAAAGTCTCTCACAAGTTGAGAATTTAATTCTCATCGAGACGAACTTGCTCTTGGAGATCAAAGATTCAGAAAAAAAACCCAGGAAATTGAACTCCTCATAACAAAATATACAAGGAAAAATTACCGCCCAGCGCCTCACATGCCCCTCAAGTGGGCGCCACTCAATAAGGAGTGCTTAGCACTCAGTGACTGACGCTAAGCGCACAGCTCCCCACGTGCCCCTCATGTAGGCGCCACTCAATAAGGAGTGCTTAGCACTCAGTGACTGGCGCTCAGCGTCCAGCGTCCCACGTGCCTCTCACATGGGCGCTATAAAATAAAGGAGTGCTTAGCACTCAGTGAGCGATGCCTAGAGCTCGGCACCCAGCGTCCCACGTGACTCTCACGTGGGCACCACAGAACATAAAAAGTGTTTGACACTCACCAGGCAGCGCCTGGCGCCTCACGTGCTTCGCACGTTGGCGCCAAAAAGAGTGCTCAGCACTCCATAAAGAGACAAATGTAGAGTGTTTAACACTTATTGGGCAAATCCTCATTACTGAAAACCCCACATGGTTATGTGTGAGCGTCAGAACTTACATAAGTGCTCAGCACTTTTTTGCACAAAAAAGGGACTGAGCCTAAACAAGTGCTTAACACTTCTTTTCAAATAAAAAGAAAACTGAGTGGACCAAGCCCAAGTTGGCTAGGTCCCTAACCCAGATCAACCGAGCCTATGGGTTCACTACTTCCCAAACTGATTTTAGTCCCAAATACGGCTATCGATCTTCCAACTGATGATATCCCAAAACGATATTCGTCCCACATTCCCATGAGGAAATCTTAGTCTCAAAATACGATTAATGATTCCCGGGTTTACCATTAATCCATTTTTCCTCAAACACGGGAATTGGTTCAAGGGTACATCTCTCTACACCTCTGATACATATCGTTATAATTCCTCAACGTCTTCAGAGAGGTAGCGGGTCCCGACAACCAATTGCTTTTTGGTGCACTTCCCAAATTGACGTGCACACCCCAGATCAAACCACACCCCAAACTGGGTGCATTCCATATCATCATTGCTCATCCCGTCACGTAACAAATACACGTGCACGCAAGATGATCAACGGACCAAAACGTCCTTAAACTACAACGGACCGAAATGTCCTTAAACTAATCACTGTCTCCAAAACGGCGAAAACGGACCGTAACGTCCTTAAACTAAAACATCACCTAAAAAATGGTGATCTACAGACCAAAATGTCCTCAAACTACAACTTCGCCTCCAAAACGGCAATAAGGGACCGAAACGTCCTTAAACTAAAACAACAAAACCCAAATGCTCTCTTGTTGGATCTGAAACAAAATGATCCTAACACCCTGTTAAGTAGATCTTAGTCTCAAATTGGACTAACATATCCTTAACAAAAAACCAATCGAGCCCCGACTGCTCATAAACATTTAAGTCGATCTTGATCTCAAAACAGATCAACGAACCTTAAATCAACCCAAACCCAAATCTAAGATATACAGATTTGGACTAATCCATGCCCTACGGACGACAACATAAATTAGTCTCCGTATACAATCCAAGGGCAACCAAAAGTAAAACAAACACACATGACATGAAGTGAACTTTTGGAGCAGAAGAAAGTGGTTATCACGATGCGATAACATAATTAACTGCAGGGGTTTGCACCTGTAGGGAAGAGCGTCCCCACAATCAACAAACAAGGGGAAATATGACGAAGTTTGCTACAACGGCCGCATCCATCCAAACCTCCGATATACGGTGCCATAAATCAACTTGGCATCTTCGAAGAGGTGGACGGATAAATCCAAATAGCATCTGCCCCCAAATTCAGGCAAGACGATCCATCCCGGTTCGTCTTTATTTTCGGCGATAAACAGTTGGTGTTGACTTTTGGTCTTTATAAAGCTTTGTATAGACCAATAACTTTACCCCCCCTCTTATAATACTTAATACTGTTTTACTCAAGTTTGGGACGGGGAGAAAAATATTTTAGCTCTTGAAAGAATAATCTTTTTTTACAAAATTGTGAGCCAAAAATAAGTTTGGGGGAGGTTTTTACTGTCATTAATTTTTGTCCCCTTTACTAACTTTTCCTCCCAAGTTTACAGGTTTTAAGCTTAACAGATGATATCGGTGAGGACGCTGCTGCAAATAGGTTTGGGGGAGATTTGTGCTTATTCACACATCATTCTTTGCATTATACTAAATAAAAACATAATTTTTTTTAATGAAAGTTAAAAAGTGAAAAATACATATGAAAGATTGGAAGAGATTTAAGAAAAGCAAGAAAATTATATGTTTTAAAACGAACTAGTATTAGGTAGTCATGAGCTGTTGTCCCAAGGGTTAGTAAGATGAGGGAAATCACTAATATGATGATAGAAATAAGTCTGAAAAATAGTCTCTATTCTTGAGTCCAAATATCTGAACGTTAATACCCTACTATACACACTTGCACACATCTTGAAACTTGGGATAGTAGAGGATACCTTGAAATGCTCTTGTCTAAAAATCTTAGTATGAAGGAAAAAAGTATATAAATCAACAAAATATAAAAAGAATGGTGAAGAAAAACGAACATTGGTTTTGTAATTACTTAAGGCAATATAAAAAAATATAGCGAGGGTGCTTTATCACCTAGTGCCTTAGACCAACTGGTTTGGGAGCCACTGCTAAGCCTTAGGTGTTGCAAGACGAGGATATTGCTAATTACACCTAAAAGAGTGAGCACATTTGGTAATCGGTTAGTTAGTATCTCAAAAACTATTAACGGTTGCATGAAAATTGTGTGAGCAATTCCATCTGAAATATTCACCGACTAAAAAATACTAAGGAAGATGGACAAGAGTATAATAGCTTAAATTGAATTCTCTAAGTGTAGGGATGTTTTTTACACACACGTAGAGGTATATGATCTATGTTTGGAAGAAAGGTAGGGAGGAAGACTAAATGCGATGTTCTATTGAGGGTTGATGTGATTTCTGACATCTTTTCTTGACCATTAAGATAGGGCTCAAGGCTACTAAAAAGCTAGTGTAGTTTGAAACTCTTATTTTTAAGTTCTTTATTATATATATTCTCTATCTTTGTATGTAACCTCCATCATTTTTTTTATTATGGAATTTTGTGGGTGTAATCCGCTGAAAACCCTCAGAAGACAACACTCCTCCTACTAGGGACACCTAGAGATTTAAAGGCTTGTTGCACGTGCTCAGTGCAATCGTGTTGCCTACGAAAGTGTACTAGGTTTTTCTTTTTCTTCATCTTCTTCTCTTTTATAGCTAGTTTGTGCTCGGGATGATCAAAGTTAAGTTTGGGGGTATTTGATTAGCTAAAATATTGCACATTTGAATGATTATTTTCTCTATTATTGTTAAGTACTAAAAGGTGTTTATTGTAATTATAGAACATATAAGAGTTTATATGTAAAAAGTTTATTATCATATGTTTCTACATTATAATTAATATAATGAGGGAAAATACATGCATATAATATTTATATGAAATCTTTGTAATTAAAATATGCATATCATATCAAATATTTCTAATCAATATTCTTAACATATAAATATAAAATGGTTAGGATAATATCTCAAAAATACCAAATACTACTAACACTATGACTTGAGATATTGTGCAGATATTAGATCAGGTCCGGAATTCAAGAGATCCGAGATGTCAGAATCAAATCTGCCGAAATATGAAAGCAAATCGTAAGATCTAGCGATGGCAGAGACTCAGAGAATTATTCTTAGAATCCAGATATCGAAGAGATCTCCGCATGTCAACAGAAGAGAGCATAAAAAATTCCAAGTCCTGATTCCACTATAACGCTGCGGTTGGGCGGCCAAAGGCAAGGATTTGCGGCGGATCTGCGGCTTAATTAGGGCCTTAGGATGTGATATTTTGTGGTTTTGATCATATCAGTATATAATCACAGATTGTATCTAGGGTTTCTAGTTTCTGTGACTATAAATAGGACCGAGAGCTTCACATTAAAGATCATCAAACCGAAGAGATCAAGAGGTCCAAAGTGATCCACGCATCTAGGTGATCATCAGCTAGTCATCTACCTCCAACAAGAGAGAGAGAGAGAGAGAGAGCAAAAAACTAGGGTTCTTTGTAATTTTCTTTCAAAAAGGAGAGTTGTATGAAATAGTTGATTAATAAAGGTAGATCTTAGTTTATTTCTTTTCGCATTTACTTTCTGCTTTTAATTTATGCATCTTAATCATGTTTTCATTCTTCGATCTTTCTTCTAAAGCTCAAACCATGAGCGAGTAATTCCTAACTTGCTAGGGTTCGCAGGCTAGGGTAGATCAATGGATGATAAAATCATTTAACTTTTTTTATACATTTTAAAGTCTATAAACTTTAGCAAAATAAATATTAACATCCTTATCGGGCGTGCTACCAATTTATTTCTAGTCACGATCACGATTTGAGATTGGTTTAACACTTGTTTTGTTAGGGGCTAGACATGAATAGAGATCAATGCAAGGACAAGGGTTAAGAGTGGGGAAACCCTAGTTTCTTCCAAAGAACCCTAATCTACATTCATCACAATCGATCAAGTTTTAAACTATTAAAAGATAAAAGGAGTCATTTTTAATTATTCATCCATTACTACTAAGTCCTATGAACCCTACAAGCCTTCTCTTTATAAATCTTATATCCGTAGTATATCCGTAACGACAAACAATCACCCTTCTTTAATCAACTTGTCTAAAGCAAGAAAAAGGTTCGCGTTTCCCTGCGGACGACCCGTACTCATCGCGGCTAGCTGCTAGCGACACCATCTTGATTGCGGTTATTTACAACACACTTTTCAGCATCACATCAATCATGCGGTCCCGAAGCACTTGGAGGCAGTAGGGGTTAGAAGGGATTCATCTCTCCCAGTATGGGGAGTTGATATTACGCTGTGTACGGCTGGCCAATACATAAACTCCCTGACCAGAGCAAGTGAGATTTAATGGTAGGTAGACTATTAGTTTCTCAGGGTGTATTGGGTTCCACAGCGACACGACTTATTGCGCTATTAGGGGTCTGACGTTTACAACCCCCTAGGCCCGATATGCGATACTCTTAGACGAATAGACTGGACTGTACGGAGAATGTCACCTATAGGCTCAATATGGTTTTTGGACGAGTTATCGTGTCAATTTTCCTTTCGACAGATACCTGGAAAAGCCGTTACGTACAGCTAGTGCCACTGACGTGATTGTGGTTAAACCCATTGCCAGCATATTGTCAAGTCTTCGGAGTCCCACATAGAGGGTTTCCCGGTTTAGGCGAAATGGTGTAGTTTGCGTATGGTTTTACGCAGGGGTGTTCGATTGAACATGTGTATTTATACACATGCTTTAATCGGACGGTTTAGTAGTACTAGCAGGTTTGTAAGATAGCCAGTTTTGATACTAGTATTATATTGCTCTCTTTCGGATATTTGTATTTTAACACGAATACAGTATTTATACGAATATGTGTATTTGTATAAATACGGGTATTTGTGCTTTGATACAAATACATGTATTTCTTTCTAAATATGAATACGCGTATTTTGTATTTTCGATACAAATACGGTATTCGTATTTTGGTTGAAATATGGTATATGTATTTATACGGGTTTAAGTATACTTGTTTATATACATGCATTTATATTTATATATGTGTGTGTGTATGTATGCTTGATGAGGTGGCCTCTCTCACACTTACTCATTCTCACCACTTCTAGAGTTGTGTGGGCTTGTGACTCACACTAGTGAGTCACAACCCACACAACCACTCTTTTGTTTTGCATGAAGAGATAAGAATGAGAGAGTGTGGGATATTTTGGTTGAAGGGTTGATATTTATCACTTGAGGAAAATTCTTGAGTTGCTACTTCTTCATTTTCTTCCTCATTTTCTTCTCTTGAGCTTTTAGGATTAAAAGAGAGTATTTAGTTTCACAAACTACATCACTCTAAAATCTTTTCTTAGCAAGACTTGATCTTTAATTACTTCGGACGAAGCTATCGCTTGAATCAGCATTCTCGGGTGGATCGTCTTTAACACGGATCGGTTTCGAGAGCTCGTTCCATCAACCCAAGGAGCTTGAGGAGCCACCTTTCAAAACCCGAGGGACCGTATACAAAGGTTGTATTTTCAACCGAGTAGTTAAAACTCTAGTTAGGGTTTGTTTAGTGTAGTGTTTGGGCTTCTATCATAAGGATTTAGTGTTTTGTTCTCAAGATTTTAAAGTTTTAGATTCCGCATAGCTATAGTTGTCACGGTAAAGAGCACATATACACTTACACTAATATCAGAGCCTATCCAAACACTTAACTAACAGAATATACAAAATTTAGAGTTTCGAAACCGAAATAACTCCGAAATGTTAAATCCAAAATCCAAGTTTCTGTTGATTTTTCCAGAGTGTCTAAATTTTTTTAAAACAAGTGCAGAATGCTCCTTGTGTTGTAACTAGAACACCTGAGAAAATCAATGCACTAACTCCTATAAAAAAACCGCCAGAATTGGAGTTTTTCCCGATATGGGCGGTTTTGTAGGGGAGTTGGGTCTTGTGTTTCTTATGGTGTTTTGTACTCTTGGATTTATGATTTATGGTATTGTTTGATTTTTCCCAGATTTCATCTATTGTTATCTTTATGCTTGGGCAATACGAAGTGTTTCTAAGTCGATACTTTAACATCGTTTATTCGCTTTAAGTTCGTATATGTGTTTCTAAACGTCGACTAATTGCTATACGTCTATTAGTAAGGGTTGCACATATCTAGTATCTTATTTGTGGTTTGTGGATATGAAGTATTGGATCGTCGTGATTGAATAGCCGAGGAATGTGAGAAGGGTGTTCTTTTCTTTCATTCATGTAATTTGTAAAGTGGTGTAATATTCTTTTGCGGGGCACATCCGGATTGAGGTTGTAGCCACCGTTGTATTATTTCATTTACTTTTTCTTGCACCTAGGATAGACCCAAAGTGGGGTGCATAAACTACCGGGTTCTTGAAGTGCCGAGTGACCTACTCATCTCATTGAGGGAGCTTGCTTCACTTCGAGGATTTGGCGGTAGTTTGCCGCACCCGTAGGGGTCTAGGGTGAGGATTTGGCTATTCATCACGACCGTGGAATCTGTTTTTCGTAATATGCTTAAACGAAACACGGAAATCCTAGTATATCCAATATATTCATTTGTGTTACTTGTGTTGTGATATGTGATCTGGAATGGCTATTATTGCGTAAGACGAATGGCTATATATATATATATATATAGATTATATATAATAAACGTTGCTTATGTTTTGCACCCGCGCTAGCCCTGCCCCGCTCTGTCGTTAGTTAAGTAACCTAACAGTGCATGACGGAGCCCCATGGCGTATGCGGATGGTATAAGAGTACATTCTATTTTCGTTTCTTTCTGCAATGATATGGTTAAATGATGGGACAACATTAATATTTTTTAATGCAAAGAAAACAAACCAAAGTTAAATCGTTGGAACAATTTCAAAACCACTCGGTTTTCTTTAAAAATAACTTTTAAATGCGGAGCACAAACCACTCCTTTTAAAAGCTATCATGGTTCTTTCAACTATATCAAGTTCATTACGTTCACGGTTTTTGTCAAAACCAGCCGTAGCCCTCCGTCATTTCAGATGGGTATTTAGTAGTATTCAAGCTATATATTTTGACCTATGCCAGGGCATAGTGATTGGTAGCTGCTGGGTATTCATCTGTAGTATAGATAGATGCGTTAATCTGGGACAGGCGTACAGCTATTTTGGCCTTCGTCAAAAGTTTGTACGGATAGATTCAGATTAACCTGGACAATAACGGGTAGAACTTGACTTGCGTCTTATGATATTTTGGCCTTCGTCAAGGTCATAATCGTCTAGGGCAAAAATCCGCATCGGGAGTTTCAAAGGAAAAGGAAACTTGCTAGTTCTGCATACCATCTAGAGCGTGATGATTTTGGTATAATTCCTTCAAATTTGTCACAAGATGATAGTTGAATCCCGATCCCACCGTGAGTTTTATTACTTCTCTGGAGAGTTTATCACTTTACAATCAATGTTATAAATCAAGTAGGTATCTAGAACGGTGTTAGCGGGGCTACGCCCCCAAGGAAAAGAAGTTATTTAATTAAGAAACTTCGCGAAAGTGTTATAAAACCTCCCTCGAAGTACCGACACTAGCCTGGCCGAAAGGTTAAGCAAGAATTGTAGGGTGCGATTAATCCCGACTAATTCTTCTATTATGGTTTGAAAGAGAATTTGAGGAAACAGGAGGAGCCATCCTATTTAGATAAACTTAAAACCAATCTAAACTTGCAAGAGTATCATGCTGAGTGTTTTTTCTCTCTCTCTCCTAATTGCAGCGACCAAGATGACCGGGCTTAAGTTACTACTAGATAAAAATATATTAACAGGGTCAAACTATAAAGATTGGCTAAGAATGTCCAGATGGTCATTACCTATGACAAGCTGGGCTACATCCTTACTACTAAAACTCCCGCCGTCCCTGGTCCAGATTCCATCGTAGCGGATATTGAAGTCCGTAAGACATGGGAATTAGACAGTGCGAAGGTCAAATGCCTCATGTTAGCCTCTATGGATAATGAACAGCAGAGGCGGCACGAGAATATGGACCTTGCTTCCATATTTCTCCATACCAAAGATTTATATGGAGAGCAATCTCGTATCGCAAGATACAAGACCTCGAAGAAATTATTTCAGGCGAGGTTGGCTATCAGGTCATCTGTAGGGGACCACATCCTTAAGATGATTAGCTATATTGAAGAGCTCGCGGACCTTAGGACCACGTTGGAGAACGAGTTGTATACTGACTTGATTCTACAGTCCCTCCCTTTACCAATATGCAGTTTATATTGAATTTCAATATACAGAATAAGGAAGTTACACTTTCAGAGCTCCTTAACATGTTAAGGAGTGCAGAGGGCACCTTGAAGAAATTCAGGGAGACACCCACTCTATTTGTTGGGGAACCTTCTTTCTCTAGATCCAAGGAAAAAACCAAGGGGAAGAAGAAGAAGGCCCTGTTAGTTATATGTATGCCCTAGAGGCCATTACTGTACATACGATGTATATTGTAGTGGATGCTTGGACATATATAGGGAGGACTTTCTTGCTCGACATGATAGTATGCTATATTGGTTCACTTTATCTTAACATGTACACTGATTGTCTCTATGTTATATGTTGATAAAACCCTTAGGATGAGTACTTAACTACCAGGATTATGATGTAGATCATACTAGTGGGGACATTGTAGTCGATAAGTACATCCTTCAAATGTTCCTAGTCATGGGTGTATCGAGACAGGTCATCGATATACCAGAGTAAACTAGCGTATAGCTTCTCGACCCATGTAGATGGGCGATGGATGATCCCATATCCATTGGTGTTTAACATCAGAGACAGTATACGGGGGCTCAGTGGAGACTGGGTACACTGAACGGACTCTCCGAGAACTCCCAGATGGTATTATACCTGACGTCGGATGGCAATTCTCTGGTGACACTGGTACAGCTTAGTCTGTAGACCCGAGATCGTCATAGAGTCTTGTATGATTCCCACTGTGCTTTGATTTCTACCTTACCACGTTCAAGAGAACGTGCAAAATGGTGGCTTTTGGGTACAGTCCTGAATCACATGGAGGCAATGAGCGATAGGAGGGGTTTTGTCTCTCCCGGTATTGGGGGTTGATGTTGCGCAGTGCTCGATTGGCTATAACAGGAAGTCCCTGGCTAGGGCTGCTTCAGAGATATACTGGTAAGTGTTATCAGTAGTTTCTCGACCCATTATGAGCCTCGTATTGACATGACTTATCGAGTTACTGGGGTCTGACGTTTACCACCCCTAGACGAGATATGCGACATATCAGACGAAGAGATCGGACTGTACGGTAGTGTTACTGATTGGATTCGCAGGAGTGCGAGCATGCTTGCTTGTTGATCTTCTGATCACTCAATACCCGGGCGGCCGTTACGTTTAGCAGACCGATTGCGGCTTGTGGGTGTTTGATATGATCATCACCTACTGTCGGCGTATTGACGAGTCTTTAGAGTCCTACACAGGGGTTTCCTGGCTCAAGCGAAACAGAGTATGAGCACATATGTGATATGTGCGGGACTGAGATTAATACGATATGAGATACCGTATTCTATTCTCATGATTTCTGACATTGGTCGGTTATATGTGATATAGCCGGGCTATCGAATCAAGTGTTGATTCGATAAATTGTTACATTTGGTATTAGTCGGTTGTATGTGATATAGCCGGATTATTAAATCATGTGTTGATTTAATAATTTAATGTATAATTATATATTTGATATATTAAGTTACATTAACTAATACTTGCTCACTTATGATTTCTTTTCTCACTTGATGTGTACAATGTATATATGTGATATGTATGTTTGTGTACATGTTTGTGTCATGCTAGGTTGCACATGCAACAAGGGTGTATGAGACTTATACCATGCTAGGGTTAATTAGGGCTTCATATTTATTGTTAAGTTAAACAAATTTGTGAGAATTTGTCGTGGTTTAAGCTTGGATGAAGCTTATGGATAATCATTGAAAAAGTCAACTCTTTTGTCTAACTTAAGATATTTATTAACCCAAACCTTAACCCTATGCTATGGTTTATTCTCTACATAAGTTAGCCATGATATTATTTCATCATGGTTGCATTTCTAACCTCATGATTAATTCATTCTCACTTGATGAGTTCATTCTTCTTCTTCTTCCTCAAAACTTTCTAGCTTCAATGGAGATATGAGAAATAATGTGAGAAAATCAATTCTAAAGTGAGCCCACTTCCTACTTTATCATCCTCTACTACTTGCCATTTAGTATAGGGTGTTTGGTTCACTAATTCCGTAATTAGTGAAGAGATAACTTGGGTTAGTGTCTCCTCGACGTAGATCATCTTCGGCCTCGAAATCTTCGAAGCAAGCATGTTCGTTTCTTCAAGGGAGCCTCTCTAGAGTCCGGAGTTCATGATCGCAGCGAAGGGACAACTACACGGTGCTAATGAAGTGAAGGACCGGTCTACAAAGGTTGTATTCCTTGCTCTCTTTTGGTTGCAAAGTGTTTGCATTTCTATTCCGTCGATTTCTAGTAAACGATTCAATGTTTAGGGTTAGCTAGAACGGCAAAATTTTAATTTGGCATGGACGATGCCTCCCGAAACCTTGCTGCCGTGCTAGGGAACCCTGCAATGGTATCAGAGCCATGCTAGAAATTTATACGGATTTTGTTAAGATTACGAAACCGAAATACTCCGAAACTTGAAACGCCAAAATGAGGTTTCTGTCGATTTTAAATAATTGTCAAATTTTTTTTAAACAAGTACAGAGTGATGTATGAGATATATCATGAACATAGTTAAAATTTCAAGGGGTTCTGCTCGGATTTGGCTGAGATCATGCATGTAGGGGCCGGCCACTTTGTCATGGAATTGCCTGAATTTTTTTGTGTGTTCCAGTGACTTGGTTTTGATGTTTCAGGTGTTGTTTGTTTTTGCTAATTTTGCATGTGATGTGAACTTACACTATAAGCAAATCGGAGTGTTTCGTATTCGTAGTTTTAACAATGTTTCGGGTAATTCACATATTGTCTAGGCGAAGTTAAAAAGTTCGATCGAATGTCAAAAACCCAATTTTTCAAGTTTAACGTATTCGGAAAAATATGCAAGTGAGTCTATGAACCCTCTAGAAGAATGAAACCCTAACTCAACTTTTTTGGATCGCGGAACCGCGGTCATACCCTAAGGTTTGCCGCAGTTCCGTGGCGACATGAGTGAGGCTTGGGTTTGCCCTTCTACGGATGGTGAATAGGTACTGTGGCATATTATGGGTATTATTAAAACTGTGCTCAAGTGTTGAGTTGTCAGGAAATTATGGGACTTTGATGAATCGATCGAAAAGTCTAACGTCGTCCGGATATTATGTGATGGGATACAATATTTGGAATCCACAAATGTAGTTATGAGATAACTAATTTGAATGTTATAAATCTAGTAGTTTAGTCTCATTTGATCGGTTGCCATGGGATTTTGATGTGATCAAAAGTCCGTCGCAATCACGTAGCGTACGCGGATACTCGCCGGGTAACCTTATTAGATAGCCATGCCCCATAGCCCCGACCAAGTGACTGTAGGAGAACCCCATCGCCAAAAGCATCCGTTCGGATGCTCGCGGCAGCGGTGTTCCGCCTTAGTGCATTTCGTCGACGGCATCAGGGGGTTCGGCCGTCTATTAAAGTTTCCGACGAGCATTCGATCAGGATGTCGGGAATCTTGTTGAATTGCCCGACTTGATATTGAAAAGTGTTTTCGAAATCGAGACTAAAATGCGGGGTTTATAATTATTAGGAATGTGATGTCTAAGGAATTCATTTGGTTAGGCATGTGATGTCTAAGTTGGTTGCGGATTCCAACTGTTGTAGTTTTTCACTTTATTTTCTGTGACCGTAAGTGTAATATGTGGTGTATCACCGGTTTCAGTGCTATACGCCAACGACAATCGGGATACGCATATTTACTTACGTTTATGACATGTGATGTTATGTGTTGCTGTGATATATTATATTGGATCGTCGTGATTGAATAGACGGGGGTTTTATGTGAGATGAGAGTTTTTCATTTTCATTCATGTAAAATTCATTGTATGTAATATTATTTTATTGGGGCACTTCCGGGTTGAGGATGATGTCACCATTGTATATTATTTACTTTTCCGCATTAGGATAGACCCAAGGCGGGGAGCACAAGTAATCGGGTTCTAGGGTCCAGTGGGAGACCATCTCGAGGAGTCGAGACCGGGTCTCCTAACTCTAGAATTGGTAGGGTTGCTTGCCGCTCTCATAGGGGTCTAGGGGTATGGGATTGGCTATTCATCACGACCGTGGAATCCGTATTTTATACAGGCTTAATCTAAAACACGGAAATCCTAGTATATCCAATATTTCATATGTTGTGTTCTGCTGCGATATTCTGTGATGTGATCATTGATTATATTCTGAGACGAATGCTTATATTATATATATATATATATATATATATATATATGATATATGTTATATATTACCGCTTTCGTTTCATATGTGATGCTTGGGAAGCATAATTAAATGGGACTTCATTAATAAGATTAATGAAAAATAAAAGAAAGCTAAAGATGTTGTAGAAACTTATCTCAAAAACTGTTAGCTCTAGTTCTTTCTTTGCATAGCGGTATTCCTTGTAGAATATCCAACACCTTATTCGATAAGGAAAGAGCCAAGATCCCTTCACCGGGAGTGACCTCTTTAGCGAAACTAGCAGATGCTACAAACTCGGTTTGTCTTTTGATTGCTTTTATAATTTTTTCTTTGCATAGTAGTATTTGTGAAATATCATGCACCTTTTCGATAAGGAAAGAGCCGAGATCCCTTCACAAGGAGTGACCTCTTTAGCAAAACTAGTAAAAGCCTCAAAAACACTCCTTTTCAAAATCACTCGATTCTACGACGATATCAAGTTCATTACGCAAAAGGTTTTCTTAAAAACATGTCGTAGCCCTCCGTCATTTCAGATAAATACTACTTAGTATTCATGCTGCGTTTGTTGACCTTAGCCAAGGCATAGTGTGCGGTAGCTGATTAGTGCTTATCTGCTAAGCATATGATGCGATTGAGTTAAGGTAGTCGTGCGGCTTTGTTGACCTTAGCCAAGGGTCGTGCGGGTGGGTTAATTCAATCGGGAAATGACGGGTTGAACTTGGCTAGCGCTTATGATTTTTTGACTTTAGCCAAGGTCATAAGTTTCTAGGGGCAAAATATTATCGGGAATTTAAAGTGTTGAAATTTGCAATGAGATTGCATACCTTCTTTGAGATAATTGGATCCCGATACCCACTGCGAGTAAGAGTTACTCTTGGGAGAGTTTTACATATTACAATTAGTCGATCAAGTAGGTGTCTAGAAAGGTGTCAACGGGGTTACGTCCTTGGGAAAACGAGGTTTATTTTAATTAGGTCCGTGTGAAAGCAAGGGGAACTTCCCTCAAAGTACCGGCACTGGCCTGGCTGAAAGATTGGCGAACTTGTAGGGTGTAATTAATCCCGGCTAGTCTTTCCTTTTAGGGTTTGAAGGAAGATTTAACTAAAACAGTGGGAGCCATCCTGATTAGATATATTAATAACCAATCTAATTTTGCAAGAGTATATGCTGAGTGTTTTCTTCTCTCTCTCTCCAGGTAGAGACCAGATCACGTCTTAATCAAGATAATAATACGGATGTATTGACCGAACCCGCTTGTTATACCGAGCTAGGGAACGTTGGTCCCACTCCAACTTATAATTGTTATAAGATCGAGCAGGAAATAGGGGATTACCAAGATTCCCGTCCGCCCAAACGAAGAAAGTACATGCTGATACATCTTCTTCGGGTGTATTCAATACCGAAAACTGTTTCTCAGTTTCCTTTACGTCTTGGGTATGAGATACCGGATCAGGATCCCATATATGTAAACTGTTACATGGGCTATAGATAGGTAGAGAACTGAGAATGGGTGATAAGTTTCAATAGTTGGAAATGGTGCAAGTGTTGCAGCCAAAGCAGTTGACAGTTATCACCCTATATTACCAAATACATTGATTCTGAACGAATATTATTAGATACCGAACCTGATATACAATATCACATCAGTCTCTTTATTTAGTAAAGAAGGATATAATTTTGTATTGTTGGATAATGTTTTGAACATTTCCTATATCAAGAGTTGATCGGTTCAGGCACGTTATCTAAAAGCATATACGTTCTAAATCAAACTACAGTTCTTAACGTACAAAACACACACAAGTGGAAGAGTTCAGAAATGAACGAATCCTTCTTGAGGCATTGTAGACTAGGTCATATCAATGCGACCCGACTAGCTGAAGTTACATAAAGATGCATATTTAAATCAGTTTGAATTTATATCTTGTGAAACTTGCCAGTCATGTCACAAAGATAAGATGACCATAGCTCCGTTTATTGGAAACAGAGAAAGAGTTAGTGAACTCTTGGGATTGATACATGATGATGTATGAGGTCCCCTGTCTACACATGCCAGGACAGGTTCTTTGTACTTCATTACATTCACTGATGATCTCTCAAGATTCGGACATATGTTCCTGTTGAAACACAAGTCTGAGACTTTTGAGAAATTCAAAGAATATAAGTCAGAAGTAGAGAACCAAAATGGGTATAAGTATTATGTCCTATGATGAGATCAGGGAGGAGAATACTTGAGCACGGAATTCCTGGACTATTCTAAAGAAGAATAAGATTCTCTCTCAGAATTACTTCTCCGTATACACCACAACACGTCGGTGTATCGGGACGGAGCAATCGCACCCTATGTGATAAGGTGTGCTCTATGATGAGTACTACTGAGTTGCCTATTTCCTTTCGGGGGTTATGCACTTGTGAAGCTGCATACCTATTGAATAGGGTTCCAACCAAATCAGGTGCCTACCATTCCATATGTGTTATGGTATGGGAAGAGCCCATCTCTTAAGGAAGTTAAGATTTGGGGTTTTCTGGCCTATGTCTAAAAGCAAAATCCGGACAAGCTCAAGGCAAGGTCAGTTCTATGGAAGTTTGTTGGATATCCTAAGCATTAGCAAGGGAATATCTTCTACCGCACTGAGGAACAAAAGGCATTTTATTTCTCGGCATGCCACCGTTTTAGAAAAGAATTTCTTGTGAAGAAATTAGTGGTCATGAGGTAGAACTGGAAGGAGTTCCAGCTATACGAACTGGAAGGAGTTCCAGCGATACGAACTGCAGCTGATGAACTGGAGGATTCAATAGTTCCCGACGAACCTCGGCCTCTCCACGGATCTAGTAGGGTTCCTCATCCACTTGAGAGATACTTCGGTTTTCTCTATGACAGTGGGAGCGAGGATTGCATCATGAGATGATGACCCAACTAGTTTCGAGCAGGCCATCAGGAGTTGGGACTCTGTGAGAATGGCTGGATGCTAAGCGATCTGAGATGGAATCTATGTACACCAACAAAGTATGGACTTTGGTTGCTTTATCTGAAGGGTTAAATCCTCCTCAGGAGCAAGTATATCTTGAGAAGATTACTTAGTGTACATGGAAAAGTTGAGACTTTCAAACCTAAGACTTGTTGCAAAAGGTTCTTGTCATCGACCAGGTGTGGATAATGATGAAACCTTTTCTAGTGTCTATACTTAAGTCCATCCGGATCCTACTTGCCATTGCTACGTACCATGACTACGATATATGGTGGTTGGGTGTCATAGCTGCTTTTCTAAATAGTGATTTAGAAGAGAGCGTCTATAAGTACACAGCCAGAGGGCTTCGTAGACAGTGGGAGCAGCGGAAACGTGTGCAAGTTGCTTTATGAGTTAATGCAGGCATCGCAGAGTTGGAACATCTGTTTTGATGTGATAGTCAAAGAGTTTGACTTCATCAAAAGAGTAGATGAATCTTGTATATACAAAAAGGTAGTAGGGAGTATGGTGATGATCCTCGTATTGTAAGTGGATGACATACTCTTAATAGGAAAGGAGTTTCCTATGCTACACTCGGTCAATCTCATCTTATCACAAGCATTCTCCATATAGGATCAAGGTGATACCTCCTAAACCCTGGGTTTTGGATCTATGAGATAGATCTAAGTAGATGTTAGGATTCTCACTAGGTGTAGTGAGATAGTATCAATCGATCCTGGGGAGAACCACTGGATAGCTTGCAGGGTGGTAAGGACGACTGAATGTCAGTCACAGGCATTGTCTTTACCCTCAGTTAGGGGACGGTATGTTGGAAGAGTTCCAAGCTAGATACCGTGACAAACTAGACGATAAAAGCTGGATACATTGTTACCAAGGATGCTACCAAAGAGGTAGTCTGAATGTACATAAGTTCATGAGATGAACTTCGTTCCTACCATTATGTGACAATGGAGTTGTGGCTTAGGCCTAGGAACCCCCGTCCCATTTATGATCCAGACATATTCTTAGGCAGTAGCACCTGATCATGAAAATGGATGATCTCCAGGGAGATCGAGGTTAGGAGAGTAGACATAGAGGAGAACATGGCGGCTCCACTCACAAAGGCCTTTTCCCAAAAGAGATTTTTATGAGATGGTTGAATATGAGATACTTCAACCACTGCTGATTGTTGGGTATGAGATACTACAACAGATGGCCCTAGTGCAAGTGGGAGATTGTTAATTATATGTATGCCCTAGAGGCCATTACTGTACATACGATGTATATTGTAGTGGATGCTTGGACATATACAGGGAGGACTTTCTTACTCGACATGATAGTATGCTATCTGGTTGCTCTTTATCTTAATATGTACACTGATTGTCTCTATGTTACATGTTGATAAAGCCCTTAGGATGAGTACTTGACTACCAGGATTATGGTGTAGATCATACTAGTGGGGACAGTGTAGTTGATAAGTACATCCTTCAAATATTCCTAGTCGTGGGTGTATCGAGACAGGGCATCAATATACCAGAGTAGACTAGCGTATAGCTTCTCGACCCATGTAGATGGGCTATGGATGATCCCATATACATTGATGTTTGACATCAGAGACAGTATAAGGGTGCTCAGTGGAGACTGGGTACACTAAACGGACTCGCCGAGAACTCCCAGATGGTATTATACCTGACGTCAGATGGCAGTTCTCTGGTGACACTGGTACATGTTAGTCTGTAGACCCGAGATCGTCATAGAGTCTTGTGTGATTCCCACTGTGCTTTGATTTCCACCTTACCACGTTCAAGAGAACGTGCAAAACGGTGGCTTTTGGGTACAGTCCCGAATCACATGGAGGCAATGAGCGATAGGAGGGGTTTCGTCTCTCCCGGTATTGGGAATTGATGTTGCGCAGTGCTCGATTGGCTATAATAGGAAGTCCTTGGCCAGGGATGCTTCAGAGATATATTGGTAAGTGTTATCAGTTGTTTCTCGACCCGTTATGAGCCTCATATCGACATGACTCATCGAGTTACTGGGGTCTGTCGTTTAAGACCCCTAGACGAGATATGCGACATATCAGACGAAGAGACCGGACTGTATGATAGTGTTACTGATTGGATTCGCAGGAGTGCGAGCAGGCTTTCTTGTTGATCTTCTGATCGCTCCGTACCCGGATGGCCGTTGCGGTTAGCAGACCGCTTGCGGCTTGTGGGTGTTTGATATGACCATCACCTACTGCCGGCGTATTGACGAGTCTTTAGAGTCCTACACAAGGGTTTCCTGGCTCAAGCGAAACGGAGTAGGAGCACATATGTGATATGTGCGGGACCGAGATTAATACGATATGAGATACCGTATTCTATTCTCGCGATTTGTGACATTGGTCGGTTATATGCGATATAGCCGGGCCATCAAATCAAGCGTTGATTTGATAGGTTGTTACATTTGGTATTAGTCGGTTGTATGTGATATAGCCGGATTATTAAATTAAGTGTTAGTTTAATAATTTAATGTATAATTATATATTTGATATATTAAGTTACATTAACTAATACTTGCTCACTTATGATTTCTTTTCTCACTTGATGTGCGTAATGTATATATGTGATATGTATGTTTGTGTACGTGTCTGTGTCATGCTACGTTACACATGCAATAAGGGTGTATGAGACTTATACCATGCTAGGGTTAATTAAGGTTTCATATTTATTATTAAGTTAAAAAAATTTGTGAGAATTTGTCATGGTTTAAGCTCGGATGAAGCTTATGGATAATCATTGACAAAGTCAACTCTTTTGTCTAACTTAAGATATTTATTAACCCAAACCTTAACCCTGTGCTATGGTTTATTCTTTACATGAGTTAGCCATGATATTATTTAACCATGGTTGCATTTCTAACCTCATGATTAATTCATTCTCACTTGATGAGTTCATTCTTCTTCTTCTTCCTCAAAGCTTTCTAGCTTCAATGGAGATGTGAAAAATAATGTGAGAAAATCAATTCTAAAGTGAGCCCACTTCCTACTTTATCATCCTCTACTACTTGCCATTTAGTATAGGGTGTTTAATTCACTAATTCCGTAATTAGTGAAGAGATAGCTTGGGTTAGTGTCTCCTCGACGTAGATCATCTTTGGCCTCGAAGTCTTCGAAGCAAGCATGTTCGTTTCTTCAAGGGAGCCTCTCTAGAGTCCGGAGTTCATGATCGTAGCGAAGGGACGATGACACGGAGCTAATGAAGTGAAGGACCGGTCTACAAAGGTTATATTCCTTGCTCTCTTTTGGTTACAAAGTGTTTGCATTTCTATTCCGTCGACTTCTAGTAAACGATTCAATGTTTAGGGTTAGCTAGAACGGCAAAATTTTAATTTGGCATGGACGATACCTCCTAAAACCTTGCTGCCGTGCTAGGGAACCTTGTAGGCCCCCACCAAACCGAAAAGCGGTGTCAGTAAGGTACATGGAAAGGGCAAGGCAAAAGTTGGGGGACTGACAGTAGGGAAAGAGGAATGCTTCTATTGTCATAGGAAAGGTCATTGGAAGAAGGACTGCGGGGCTTAGAAAGCCAAGAACCAGAATTCGAAGTAAGTTGTGATTTCGGCTTCATGTGTGTTTATGATTGAAAACTGTTTGTCAATCAGCTCTATTTTCTAGGTATTGGATACCGGTTCAGGATCTCATATCTGTAATTCATTGCAGACACTGAGAATCCATAGAGTTATAAAGGCAGGTGATATGACCCTCAGGGTTGCTAATGGAGCGAGCGTGGATACTGTTTCCATAGGGGAATATCACCTAGGTTTGACAAGTGGACATTTTGGTTTTGCGTAACTGTTTTTGTATACCAAGTTTGACATGTAATATCATCTCTGTATCTTTACTATCTAAAGAAAGTTATGATTTTACATTTGTAAGTAATGTTGTAAACATTCATCTTAATTATGGTTTGATTGGGTCAGGTACACAATACAACGGTATATACGTATTAAATCAACATTCAGTTTTCAACATCCAGAAAACACTCAAAAGAAAGTCTCCAGAAATGAATCAAACTTTCTTATGGCATTGTAAACTATGTCACATCAATGAAACACGGTTAACGAAGTTACATAGAGAGATGTTTGGATCCGTTTGAATAACTGTCTTATGCAACTTGTCAATCATGTCTCAAAGGAAAAATGACAAAGACTCCATTCGCTGGACACGGAGTAAGAGCCAATGAGCTCTTAGGACTCCTACATAGCGACGTGTGTGGTCCAATGTCTACACATGTAAGAAGTGGTTATTCCTACTTCATTACTTTTACAGATGATTTCTCAAGGTATGGACATGTATTCTTGATGAAATATAAATCCGAAGCCTTTGAGAAATTCCACGAATACAAGAATGAAGTGAAAAAACAAACAGGCAAAAGTATCAAGACACTTCGATCTGATCGAGGTGGTGAATACTTAAGTGCCGAGTTCCTAGATTATTTAAAAGAGAATAGAATTCTCTCTCAGCTTACTCCTCCATACATACCTCAAAACAACGGTGTATCGGAAAGGCGGAACCGCACCTTATTGGATATGGTACGTTCCATGATGAGTAATGCTGAGTTACCACAATCCTTCTGGGGTTATGCACTAGAATCTGCTGCATATCTTTTGAACAAAATTCCTACTAAGTCAGTGCCTGCCACACCATATGAAATGTGGAATAGGAAGAAACCCTATCTTAGGTATCTTAAGATATAGGGATGTCCAGCTTTTGTTAAAAAAAACAGCATGCGGACAAACTCGATGCACGATCAGTACTGTGTAAGTTTGTGGGATACCCAAGGAACTCCAGTGGGTATCTTTTCTATTACGCAGAGGAACAAAAGGTTTTTGTTTCTCGGCATACCCACTTTATGGAGACTCAGTTTCTTGAAAAAGAAATAAGTGGGAGCGCAATAAAACTGGAAGAGATTCCAGAACCACAATCTATTACTGAAAGCTTGGTGAAACCAGAAGTTTCAAAAGAACCGGACATCCCTACGCCACTCTGCAGATCTAATAGGCAGTCTTATCTTCCTGAGAGATACTACGGTTTTCTCGTAGATGGGGATAGAGAGGATTGCATCATCGATGATAATGAGCCTACTAGATTCCAGCAGGCCATTACGAGCAAAGACTCAGTAAAGTAGCTGGATGCAATGCGGACCGAAATGGAATCCATGTACACCAATAAAGTTTGGACTTTGTAAATTGCACCTTAAGGGATAAAACCCGTAGGCTGCAAATGGATCTTCAGAAAAAAGATTGGTGCAGATGGACAGGTTGAAACCTATAAGGCTAGACTTGTAGCAAAAGGTTTTCGTCAAAGACCTGGCTTGGACTATGATGAAACATTCCAGTGGCTATGCATAAATCCATTCAGATCCTACTTGCCATTGCTGCCTTCCATGATTATGAAATTTGGCAGATGGACGAAAAATACCGCTTTTTTGAATGGAAATTTAGAAGAGTTTGTTTATATGGATCATCCAGAGAGTTTCATAGAGAGTGGGAGTAGCAGAAGAATATGCAAGTTGCTTAAATCTATTTATAGATTAAAGCAAGCATCACAGAGTTGGAACATCTGCTTTGATGAGACGGTCAAAGAATTTGACTTTATCAAAAATGCAGATGAACCATGCATTTATAGTAAGATTGTAGCGAGAATTGTAGTATTTCTCATCTTGTACATGGATGACATTCTCCTGATAGGAAATGTCATTCCTATATCATAATCAGTTAAAGGATTCTTGTCATAGAAGTTCTCCATGAAAGACCTGGGTGATGCCCCATATATTCTGGGGATCCAGATCTATCATGATAGATCTAAGAGGATGTTGGGATTTTCACAGTCCAGATACATTAACACCATACTGAAAAGATTTAGTATGAAAGATTCCAAACACGGTAATCTACCGGCTTGTCACGGGATCACCCTCTTCAAAGAGATATCTCCCAATACTGATTTGGAAAGGGATCGCATGAGTATTATACCCAACGCTTCTGAGGTAGGATCTATAATGTATGCGATATTGTGTACCAGACCAGATATTGCTTACGCACTAAGCGTGGTAAATAGGTATCAGTCAAACCCTGAGGAAAAGCACTGGATAGCAGTAAAGAACATTCTTAAGTACCTGAGAAGGACTAAGGAGATGTTCTTGGTGTATGGCAGTAAAGACCTTCAGATTGAGGCATTCGCTGACTCCAGCTTTCAGAGTGATAAGGATAACTCCAAATCCATGTCGGGTTATGTCTTCACTCTCAATAGAGGGGCGGTTCTAGGGTTGCTAGGCACGTGCACAAGGGTCTACGAGGCATCAAACATGCCCGATTTAAAATTTAGCCGTGCCAAACAACCCGAATGCGGAACTTTAAACTAGAGATTAGGCGAAAACAAGCATGTTAACAACTTAACACTAAGTGAGAGGGATTACAACCTTTGTAGATCCGGTCCTTCACTTCATATGCTCCGTGTTGTGGTCCCTTCGCTGCGATCATCGGGATCCGGACTCTCGAGAGGTTCCACGAAGAGAAAGACGCAACCTTTGCTTCCGATCTTCGATACTAAGATGATCTACCTTGAAGTTTCTTTAACACAAGCTAACACTCATGAAATGATGTGAACACCCTCATCTAAATGGCAAGGGAAGATGAGGATGATGAAGTAGGATTTTTGCTCTCTTTATTTATCTTTTTCTCATATTTATCCATCACAAAAATCAAAGCAAGAAAGGATTTCAAGCAAAGAAGAAGAAGGAAGAAGATGAACAATCTTTGATAATCCATTTGTGATGAATAGGAAAAGGAGATAATGATCAATTATGCAACCATGGTTCACTTAACCATTGTAGAGAATTAACCAAGGGTTAGGGTTTTGGGTTGAGTTAAGAATGAGTCATAAGTAAATATCTTTTCCATGACAAAACAAAAACCTTCTAGAATCATCTAGAAACTATTAACCCAAATCAAACCCTAATCTTGATTAATCTTTACTAAACATGTTGCATTATTTATCATATCATGTTACAATATTATATATCACATATACAATATTTATTGTAACCAAATAAAATAATACAATTAACATATATCACATATATATCAATGTATTACCCGAGTGAGAAAAATAATCTTTTAGTGAGATAATATTAGTTAATGTAATTTAATATATCATATATATTATTATACATTAAATTATCGAATCAACACTTGATCCGACAATCCGGCTATATCGCATATAACCGACTAATATTTATCCGTACCGATTCATCGAATCAACACTTGATCCGATAACCCGGTTGATATCAAATATCGCGAGAATAGAATACGGTATCTCATATCGTATTATCCTCGGTCCCGCACATATCACATATGTGCTCCTACTCCGTTTTGCATGAGTCAAGAAGCCTCTGTGTAGGACTCTAAAGAATCGTCAATACGCCGGCAGTAGGTGATGATCATATCAAACACCCACAAGCTGCAAGCGGTCAGCTAAACGTAACAGCTACCCAGGTATTGAGCGCTCAGAAGATCAACAAGCAAGCCTGTAACTTCTCCTGTGAATCCAAACAGTAACACTCCCGTACAGTCCGGTCTCGTCGTCTGATATGTCGCATATCTTGCCTAGGGGTGGTAAACGTCAGACCCCAGTAGCTCGATGAGTCGTGTCGATATGAGGTCTATAACAGTTCGAGAAACTACTGATAACACTTACCAGTAAATCTCAGCAACCCTGGCCAGGGATTTCCGGTTATAGCCAATCGAACACAACACAACATCAACTCCCTATACCGGGAGAGACGAATCCCCTCGTATCGCTCATTGCCTCCATGTGATTCGGGACTGTACCCAAAAGCCACCTTTTTGCACGCCCTCTTGGACGTGGTATGATGGAAATCAAAGCACAGTGGGAATCACACAAGACTCTATGACGATCTCGGGTCAACAGACTACTCTGTACCAGTGTCACCGGAGAACTGCCATCTGACGTATGGTATAATACCATCTGGGAGTTCTCGGCGAGTCCGTCCAGTGTACCCAGTCTCTACTGAGCACCCGTACACCATCCTTGATGTCAAACACCGATGGATATGGGATCATCCATCGCCCATCATATAGGTCAAGATGCGTATACGCTAGTCTACTCTGGTGCATCGATGCCCTGTCTCGATACACCCTCGACTAGGAACAGTTATAGGATGTACTCGTTGACTACCATGGCCCCACTAGTATGATCTCATCATAGTCCCAGTAGTCGAGTACATATCTTAAGGGCTTTATCAACATGTAACATAGAGACAATCAGAGTACATGTTAAGATAAAGTACAACCAGATAGCATACTATCATGTCGAGCAAGAAAGTCCTCCCTATATATGTCCAAGCATCCATTACAATATACATCGTATGTACAGTAATGGCCTCTAGGGCATACATATAACTAACAATCTCCCACTTGCACTAGGGCCATCTGTTGTGGTATCACATACCCAACAATTTGCTGCGGTTGAAGTATCTCATACTCAACCATCCCATAAAAGTCTCTACTGGGAAAAAGGCCTTTGTGAGTGGATCCGCGCTGTTGTCCTCTGTGTCTACTCTCCTAACCTCGATCTCCCTGGAGATCAACCATCTCCATGATCAGGTGATACTGCCTAAGAATTATATCTGGATGTCTGATGGGACGGTAGTTCCTTGGCTAAAGCCACAACTCCATTGTCACACAATGGTAGGAACGAAGTTCATCTTATGAACTTATATATATCCAGACTGCCTCTTTGGTAGTATCCTTGGTAACGATGTATCTTGCCTTTAATCATCTAGTAAGTCACGGTATCTAGCTTGGAACTCTTCCAACATACCGTCCCTCCACTGAGTGTAAAGACAATGCCTGCGACTGACATTCAATCGTTCTTATCACCCTGGAACCTTTCCAGTGATTCTCCTCAGGATCGATTGATACCATCTCACTACAACTAGTGAGTATCCTAACATCCAATTAGATCTATCTCATAGATCCAAAACCCAGGATTTAAGAGGTATCACTTTGATCCTATATGGAGAATCCTTGTGATAAGCGGAGATTGACCAAGCGTAGCATAGGTAACTCCTTCCCTATCAAGAGTATGTCATCCACGTACTCTACGAGGATCACCACCATACTCTCTACTACCTTTTCGTATATACAAGGTTCATCTACCATTTTGATGAAGTCAAACTCTTTGACTACCACATCAAAACAGATGTTCCAACTCCGCGATGCCTGCTTTATCATATAAAACATCTTGCACACGTTTCCGCTGCTCCCACTGTCTACGAAGCCCTCTGGCTGTGTACTTA
Organism: Agapanthus africanus; assembly: GCA_030015575.1. NCBI lineage: Eukaryota > Viridiplantae > Streptophyta > Magnoliopsida > Asparagales > Amaryllidaceae > Agapanthus > Agapanthus africanus. The sequence continues at coordinate 692,621,622 of CM057339.1, read as the reverse complement.
TAGACGTTCTCTTCTAAAACATCACTTAGAAAAGCAGTCATGACACCCAACCACCAGATATCGTAGTCATGGTATGTAGCCGTGGCAAGTAGGATCTGGATGGACTTAAGCATAGATCCTTAGAAAAGGTTTCAACATAATCCATACCTGGTCTATGATGCAAACCTTTAACAAGTCTAGCTTTGAAAGTCTCAACTTTTCCATGTACACCAAGTAATCTTCTCAAGATATACTTGCTGCTGATGGGGATTTAACCCTTCAGATAAAGCAACCAAAGTCCATACTTTGTTGGTGTATAAGGATTCCATCTCAGATCGATAAGCATCCAGCCATTCTTACAGAGTCTCACTCCTGATGGCCAGCTCGAAACTAGTTGGGTCATCATCTCATGATGCAATCCTCGCTCCCACTGTCATAGAGAAACCGAATTATCTCTCAGGTGGGTGAGGAACCCTACTAGATCGGCGGAGAGGCTGAGGTTCGTTGGAAACTATTGAATCCTTTGGTTCTACCAAATCATTTGCTGCAGTTTGTATAGCTGGAACATTTCCAGTTCTACATTACAGACCTTGCCTCGAGCTTGTCCGGATTTTTCTTTTAGACATAAGCCGGACAACCCCAAATCTTAACAAACTTAAGATATGGGCTCTTCCCTTTCCATATCATATATGAAGTGGTAGGCAACTGATTTGATTTGAACCCTATTCAATAGGTATGCAGCTTCTCAAGTGCATAACTCCCAAAAAAGGAAATAGGAAACTCAGTAGTACTCATCATAGAGCACACCATATCACATAGGGTGCTATTGCTCCGCACCGATATACCATCGTGCTATGGTGTATTCGGAGGAGTAATGCTGAGAGAGAATCTCATTCTCCTTTAGAATAGTCCAGGAATTCTGTGCTCAAGTATTCTCCTCCTTGATCTCATCAAAGGACATAATACTTATACCCGTATTTTGGTTCTCTACTTCTAACTTATATTCTGTGAATATCTCAAAAGCTTCGGACTTGTGTTTCAGCAGGAACATATGTCTGAATCTTGAGAGATTATCAGAGAATGTAATGAAGTACAAAGAACCGATCTTGGCATATGTAGACAGGGGACTTTCATACATCAGCATGTATCAATCCCAAAAGTTCAGTAACTCTTTCTCTGTTTCCAATAAACAGAGCTGTGGTCATCTTATCTTTGTGACATGACCGGCAAGTCTCACAAGATGTAAATTCAAACTAATTTAAATATGCATCTAAATGTAACTTCAGCCAGTCGGGTCGCATTGATATGACCTAGTCTACAATGCCTCAAGAAGGATTCGTTCATTTCTGAACTCTTCCTCTTGTGTGTGTTCTATATACTAAGAACTGTTGTTTGATTTAGAACATCAATGCTTTTAGATAACGTGCCTGAACCGATCAACTCTTGATATAGGAAATGTTCAAAACATTATCCATACTATACAAAATTATATCCTTTCTTTACTAATAAAGAAAAAGATATGATGTTGTATATCAGGTTCGGTATCTAATAACATTCATTCAGAATCAATGTATTCAGGTAATACAGGGTGACAGTGACCAACAGACTTGGCTGCAACACTTGCACCGTTTTCTATCTCATGAAACTTATCACCCGTTCTCAGTTCTTTACCTATCTGTAGCCCATGTAACAGATTACATATACGGGATCCTGATCCGGTATCACATACCCAGGACGTAAAGGATACTGAGAAACAGTTCTGTGTAATGAACACACCCGAAGAAGGTGCATCAGCATGCACTTTCTTCGTTTGGGCGGCACGGGAAATCTGGTATTCCCCAATTTCCTGCTCTGTCTTATAACAATTATAAGTTGGAGCGGGACCAACGTTCCCCAGCTCAATATAACAAGCGGGTTCGGTCAATATATCCGTTTTATTATCTTGATTAAGGCGTGATATGGTCGCTATCTGGAGAGAGAGAGAAGAAAACACTCAGCGTATGCTCTTGCAAGATTAGATTGGTTATCTAATATATCTAATCAGGATGTCTCCCACTGTTTTAATCAAATCTTCCTTCAAACCCTAAAAGGAAAGATTAGCCGGGATTAATTACACGCTACAAGTTCGCCAATCTTTCAGCCAGGCCAGTGTTGGTACTTTGAGGGAGGTCCCCCGTGCTTTCGCACGAACCTAATTAAAGTAAACCTCGTTTTCCCAGAGGCGTAACCCCGTTAACACCTTTCTAGACACCTACTTGATCGGCTAATTGTAATGTGTAAAACTCTCCCAGGAGTAACTCTTACTCGCAGCGGGTATCGGGATCCAACTATCTTATAGAAGGTATGCAATCTCATTGCAAATTTCAACACTTGAAATTCCCAATAATATTTTGCCCCTAGCGTCCCATGATCTTGACGCAGGCCAACAAACCACAGTGCGCTAGTCAAGTTCAACCCGTCATTTCTTGATTGAATTAAACCCACCCGCACGACCCTTGACGCAGGCCAACAAAGTCGCTCGACTACCCTAACTCAATCTGCATCATATGCATAAGCAGATAAATACTAGTCAGCTACCGCAGACTACGCCTTGATGGAGGTCAACAAACGTAGCACGAATACTAAGTAGGACTTATTTGAAATGACGGAGGGCTACGACGGGTTTTTCAGAAAACCCTTTGCGTAAAGAACTTGATATCGTTGTAGAATCGAGTGATTTTAAATGGAGTGTTTTTGAGGCTTTTCTAGTTTTGCTAAAGGGGTCACTCCCGGTGAAGGGATCGTCGGCCCTTTCCTCATCGAATAAGGTGCAGGATATATCATATATACCGCTGTGCAAAGCAAGAACTATAGAAGCAATCAAAAGACAAACCGAGTTTGTAGCATCTGCCAGTCATTGCTAAAGGAGTCACTCCCGGTGAAGGGATCTCGGTCCTTTCCTTATCGAATAAGGTGCTGGATGTTCTACAAGGAACACCGCTATGCAAAGCAAGAACTAGAGCTACCAGTTTTTATAAACAAGTTTCTACAACATCTTAGGTTTCTTTTATTTCATTAATCTCATTAATGAAGTCCCATTTTATTATGCTTCACAAGCATCTCTTTTGAAACGAAATCTGCAATATAACATATATCCCATGTATATAATATAAACATTTGTCTCAGGCAGTAATATGATCTCATCACAGAACATTGCAGCAGAAGAACATATATGAAATATTGGATATACTAGGACGTCCGTGTTTTCAATACGAGCCTGTATAAAACACGGATTCCACGGTCGCGATGAATAGCCAAACCCACATCCCTAGACCCCTACGAGAGCGGCAAGTAACACTGCCAATTCTAGGGTTAGGAGACCCGGTCTCGACTCCTCGAGATGGTCTCCCACTGGACCCTAGAACCCGGTTACTTGTGCTCCCCGCCTTGGGTCTACCTAATGCGGAAAAGTAAATAATATACAACGGTGACATCTTCCGCTACCTGGAAGTGCCCCAATAAAAGAATATTACATACAAATGAATTTTACATGAATGAAAAAGAAAAAGAAAAAACCTCATCTCACATAAAACCCCCGGCTATTCAAACGCGACGATCCAATACAACATATCACAGCAACACATAATATCTCATATCATCAACGTAAGCAAGTATGCGTATCCCGATTGTCGTTGATGTATAGCAACGAAGCCGGCGATACACTACATACTACGCTTACGGTCACAGAAAAGAAAATGTAAAACTACAACAGTTGGAATCCGCAACCTCCTTAGACATCGCATGCCTAACCAAATGAATTCCTTAGACATCACATGCCTAACAATTATAAACCCCGCATTTTAGTCTCATTATCGAAAACTCTTTTCAATATCAAGTCGGACAATTCAACAAGATTCCCGACAACCTGATTGAATGCTCGTTGCAAACTTTGGTAGACGGCCGCACCCCCGATACCGTCGACGAAGTGCACCAAGGCGAAACACCGCTACCGCGAGCACCCGAACGGATGCTTTCGGCGACGGGGTTCTCCTACAGTCACTTTGTCGGGGCTATGGAGTGAGGCTGTCTATTAAGTTTACCCGGCGAGTATCCGCGTACGCTACGTGATTGCGACGGACTTTTGATCGCATCAAAATTCCGTGGCAACCGATCATTTGAGACTAAACTGCTATGTTTATAATATTCAAATCAGTTATCTCATAACTACCTGTGGATTCCAATTATTGTATCACATTCCAGATAAATAGAAAAAGTTAAACTTTCCGATCGAATCATCAAGCACCCAAGATTTCCCCAATATATCTCAACACTTGAAATCAGTTTAAAAACATCCATCACATGCCACAGTACCAATGATCCAGCCGTAGAAGGGTCAAGCCAACGCCTCACATGTGGCACGCCGTACTGCCCCAAACCCTAAGGTTCAAAGGGCAGTTCAAGACGGTCACATAATCGAGTTAATGTTTGTTGTCTTCTAGAGGGTCCACCGAGTTACTTGCATGACTTAGAACATTCTTAAACACGAGAAAAAATCCAACTTTTGAAAAATTTTCCGATAGGGGAAAAATTGAGTTATTGATATCCGTTCGAACATTTTAACAGTTTCTAAAAATTATCCGGACAAACTAAACAAAATTATAAAATCCGATTGAATCTTTAAGTCCCCAATACAACCAAGATAATTCAACAGTTGAAAAGATATTAAAAATTCCCAGATAACTCAGCACCAGAAAATAGGAATTACTGCGCAAAAATTAATGCAACAGGAGACCGTACGACCGCGGAACCGCCGCACATGCCTGGCTTGTGCCGCGGTTCCACGGTGGATTAATTGAATTAGGCCCCCAGATTTCACAGTAATTCATATTAGACCCTGCTTAATTTTCTGCATATTTTTAATATGGAAAAATCACAGTTTTGAAAAAATTTCCAGAAAGTGGGTTTTATTGGGTTTTCCGGATTCGATCGGACTTTAAACTTCGTCTAGACTTCGCCTAAAGCTCTAGCTTGGCTCTGATACCACTGTAGGGTTGCTAGGCACGCGCACAAGGGTCTACGAGGCATCAAACATGCCCGATTTAAAATTTAGCCGTGCCGAACAACCCGAATGCGGAACTTTAAACTAGAGATTAGGCGAAAACAAGCATGTTAACAACTTAATACTAAGTGAGAGGGATTACAACCTTTGTAGATCCGGTCCTTCACTTCATATGCTCCGTGTTGTTGTCCCTTCGCTGCGATCATCAGGATCCGGACTCTCGAGAGGTTCCACGAAGAGAAAGACGCAACCTTTGCTTCCGATCTTCGATACTAAGATGATCTACCTTGAAGTTTCTTTAACACAAGCTAACACTCATGAAATGATGTGAACACCCTCATCTAAATGGCAAGGGAAGATGAGGATGATGAAGTAGGATTTTTGCTCTCTTTATTTATCTTTTTCTCATATTTATCCATCACAAAAATCAAAGCAAGAAAGGATTTCAAGCAAAGAAGAAGAAGGAAGAAGATGAACAATCTTTGATAATCCATTTGTGATGAATAGAAAAAGGAGATAATGATCAATTATGCAACCATGGTTCACTTAACCATTGTAGAGAATTAACCAAGGGTTAGGGTTTTGGGTTGAGTTAAGAATGAGTCATAAGTAAATATCTTTTCCATGACAAAACAAAAACCTTCTAGAATCATCTAGAAACTATTAACCCAAATCAAACCCTAATCTTGATTAATCTTTACTAAACATGTTTCATTATTTATCATATCATGTTACAATATTATATATCACATATACAATATTTATTGTAACCAAATAAAATAATACAATTAACATATATCACATATATATCAATGTATTACCCGAGTGAGAAAAAGAATCTTTTAGTGAGATAATATTAGTTAATGTAATTTAATATATCATATATATTATTATACATTAAATTATCGAATCAACACTTGATCCGACAATCCGGCTATATCGCATATAACCGACTAATATTTATCCGTACCGATTCATCGAATCAACACTTGATCCGATAACCCGGTTGATATCAAATATCGCGAGAATAGAATACGGTATCTCATATCGTATTATCCTCGGTCCCGCACATATCACATATGTGCTCCTACTCCGTTTTGCCTGAGTCAAGAAACCTCTGTGTAGGACTCTAAAGAATCGTCAATACGCCGGCAGTAGGTGATGATCATATCAAACACCCACAAGCTGCAAGCGGTCAGCTAAACGTAACAGCTACCCAGGTATTGAGCGCTCAGAAGATCAACAAGCAAGCCTGTAACTTCTCCTGTGAATCCAAACAGTAACACTCCCGTACTGTCCGGTCTCGTCGTCTGATATGTCGCATATCTCGCCTAGGGGTGGTAAACGTCAGACCCCAGTAGCTCGATAAGTCGTGTCGATATGAGGTCTATAACAGTTCGAGAAACTACTGATAACACTTACCAGTAAATCTCAGCAACCCTGACCAGGGATTTCCGGTTATAGCCAATCGAACACAGCACAACATCAACTCCCTATACCGGGAGAGACGAATCCCCTCCTATCGCTCATTGCCTCCATATGATTCGGGACTGTACCCAAAAGCCACCTTTTTGCACGCCCTCTTGGACGTGGTATGATGGAAATCAAAGCACAGTGGGAATCACACAAGACTCTATGACGATCTCGGGTCAACAGACTACTCTGTACCAGTGTCACCGGAGAACTGCCATCTGACGTATGGTATAATACCATCTGGGAGTTCTCGGCGAGTCCGTCCAGTGTACCCAGTCTCTACTGAGCACCCGTACACCATCCTTGATGTCAAGCACCGATGGATATGGGATCATCCATCGCCCATCATATAGGTCAAGATGCGTATACGCTAGTCTACTCTGGTGCATCGATGCCCTGTCTCGATACACCCTCGACTAGGAACAGTTATAGGATGTACTCGTCGACTACCATGGCCCCACTAGTATGATCTCATCATAGTCCCAGTAGTCGAGTACATATCCTAAGGGCTTTATCAACATGTAACATAGAGATAATCAGAGTACATGTTAAGATAAAGTACAACCAGATAGCATACTATCATGTCGAGCAAGAAAGTCCTCCCTATATATGTCCAAGCATCCATTACAATATACATCGTATGTACAGTAATGGCCTCTAAGGCATTCATATAACTAACAGCGGTCTATTGGAAGGGCTCCAAACATGACACCGTTGCTAACTCGACGATAGAGACAGAGTATATCGCTGCTTGTGACGCCTCTAAAGAAGCAGTCTGGATGAGAAAGTTCATAACAGAATTTCAGGTGGTTCCGTCCATTGTTGATCTAATACCTTTGTATTGTGATAACAACGGGACTATAGTTTTAATGAAGGAACCAAGGTCCCATCAGAAGTCTAGACATATCTTGAGGCAATATCACCTGATCAGGGAGATCGTAGATCGCCGGATGATCGAGATGCGGAGAGTAGATACGGAGAACAACACTGCAGATCCACTCACAAAGGTCATCCCTCAGACGCAGTTCGAAAGGCTAATCGAGATGTTAGGTCTGCAATATGCAAATACACGGCCTTAGTGCAAGTGGAAGATTGTTAGTGATGCATGCCCTAGAGACCATTATTGTATAGTACTGGATTATATATTACATTTTGGAGGCTTCAGATATATATAGATATAATAACAGTCTTGCTCAACATGATAGTATGCTATCTGGTTTGAGTTTATCTTAACATGTGTATATGTTTCTTTTAACATATTGCTAATACATGTTGATTGAGCCCTTAGGATCTTTTCTTGACTACCAGCGTTGTGATGGCAGTCACACTAGTGGGGGCTGGGGAGTCTATAAGCACATCCTTCAACTTCTCCCTAGTCGTAGAATTATCGAGACTGGGCATCGATACTCCAGAGTAGACTAGTGTATACGCTTCTTATCCCCGTCAGGGGAGGTGGCCTGTCCCGTAGCTATTGATATACGGTACCAAAGATCGTATACAGGTGATCATTGGGTTATGAATTAAACTGGACGGACTCGCAGGGAATTGCTGGTTGGTATTATACCTATCATCAGTTAGCAATTCCCTGGTGACATGAGTACATATTAGTCCGTTGACTTGACATCACTATTCGTATCGAGTGCGTTCCCACTGTACTTAGATTTATCCTACCACGGCTCAAATGAGTCATGCAAACAGGTAGTAGTTGGGTGCAATCCCGAAGCACTTGGAGGCAGTAAGGGTTAGAAGGGATTCGTCTCTCTCGGTATGGGGAGTTGATATTGCATTGTGTACGGCTGGCCAATACATAAAGTCCCTAGCCAGGGAAAGTGAGATTTACTGGTAGGTATACCAGTAGTTTCTCAGGGTGTATTGGGTTCCACATCGACACGACTTATTGCGCTATTAGGGGTCTGACATTTACCACCCCCTAAGCCCGATATGCGATACTCTTTGACGAACAGACCGGATTGTACGGAGAATGTCACCTATAGGCTCAGTAGGGTTTTCGGACGAGTTATCGTGTCGATCTTCCCTTCGACAGATACCTGGGTAGCATTTACGTACAACTAGTGCCACTGATGTGCTTGTGGTTAAACCCACTGCCAGCGTATTGTCGAGTCTTCAGAGTCCCGCATAGAGAGTTTCCCGGTTCAGGTGAAACGGTGCAGTTTGCGTATGGATTTATGCAGGGATGTTCGATTGAACACGTGTATTTATACATGCATTTTAATCAGACGATTTAGTAGTATTGGCAGGTTTGAAAGACATCCGGTTTTGATACTAATATTATATTGCTCTATTTCGGGTATTTGTATTTTAACACGAATACGGTATTCATACGAATACACGTATTCGTATAAATACGGGTATTTGTGCTTTGGTGCAAATACATGTATTTCTTTCTAAATATGAATAAGCGTATTTTGTATTTTTGGTACAAATACGGTATTCGTAGTTTGGTAGAAATACAGTATACGTATTTATACGGGTTTGAGTATACTTGTTTATATACATGCATATATATTTATATATGTGTATGTGTATGTGTATGTGTATGTATACTTGATGAGGTGGCCTCCCTCACACTCACTCATTCTCACCGCTTCTAAAGTTGTGTGGGCTTGTGACTCACACTAGTGAGTCACAACCCACACAACCACCCTTTTGTTTTGTATGAAGAGATAAGAATGAGAGAGTGTAGGATATTTTGGTTGAATGGTTGATATTTATCACCTGAGGGAAATTCTTGAGTTGCTACTTTTTCATCTTCTTCATCATTTTCTTCTCTTGAGCTTTGAGAATTAAAAGAGAGTATTTAGTTTCACAAACTATATCACTCTAAGTTTTTTGTCTTAGAAAGACTTGATTTTTAGTTGTTTCGGACGAAACTATCGCTTGAATCGACATTCTCGGGTGGATCGTCTTTGACATGGAAGATCGGCTTTGAGAGGTTGTTCTATCAACCTAAGGGGCTTGAGGAGTCATCTTTCAAGATCTGAAGGACCGTCTACAAAGGTTGTATTCTCAACCGAATAGTTAAAACTCTAGTTAGGGTTTGTTTAGTATAGTGTTTGGGCTTGTATCCTGGGGATTTAGTGTTTTGTGCTCAAGATTTTAAAGTTTTAGATTTCGCATAACCATAGTTGTCATGGAAAGGAGTACATATACACTTACAACAGGCAAATAATTTTTCTATATTACGCTGTCAACAACAAATGAAAATAATCACTTGTCTGTAACATCTATGAAGTTGCATGTAATTTATAAGGAGTTTTTTTGTAACTTGTAACTAATTGCCTGTAACATGTAGGCAACTTTGGTAGATGTTACAAGAAAGTGCTCATTTTCATGCACCTTCCAAGCACTTGACTGTAATATTAAATCATTTGCCTATAATATCCGAGCAATAACAAATAACATGATGAAGAAGTGAATTTAAGCAATTTTACTATAATACAAGTAAGTTCTCATTTTCATACATCATCTAAACAATTCACTGTAATATCCAATTTTACAAACCCAAAAATTAAGCAACTACAAGATATTCATAATTTTTATTTCTTAAACCGAAAATAAATCAGTAAATATATTATAGGTTGAGTCTTGATTCTTCAAAAATCAAGAAATTAACAAAATTTTATAAATTCATAGATCAAACATATCAGATCTCTTCACTATGGCAATAGAGCTTTCCATTTCTAACAACCCCACTATTAGTCCACTTGTTTCCTTTCTTCTCTACAACCTCTGGCATTCCCAATGTCTCGTTCCATCGAATTAAAGATCCCTTCTATCTTCAAATAAATGATATCAAAAATCCAAAAAATCAAATATTAACATCATAATCAAAGCAGCATTTAATCAAACATGTTGCGTGCAGTACCTAATTTGGACACTAGAAAGCAATGGCTTGCTATTATCGGCACAAAGAAAGAGATTTCTATTATTCTCTTCTTCTTGTTGTTAATCTCCTCCTCTTACTGTCATGTCCAATTAAATAAAAAGAAAGAAAAATTGGCGTTGAGAAAAATGAATTGACATGACAGATCAAGACCGGAGGGATGCAGGCGGAGAGTCAGAGACGATGATGAAGAGGGGCGACGTCGAAGGCAGAGGGAGGCATGCGGAGGGGTCGGAGGCAAGGCTGGTTAAGTGGTGGCTGAGAAGAAGATCGAGATCGTAGACGGAGATCAAAGTGGGAGAGGAGAAGATGGCGATGAGACGACGACGGCAGTCGTCGATGGCGATGGCGGCGACGATGTGGGAATGAAGGATGTGAGAAAGATATCTTTGAGAGCCAGAAAGAGATTTGTTGATTTGAGTAAAAGGGTAATTTGGTAAGCTTATATAATTCGTAATACTAGACCTAATTCAAATAGAGTCCAATGGTATTTTCACAAAGATTAGTGAATAGTAGGCCCCTCCTAACCATTTTTAAAATACCAAGAATTTTTGACAACTTCTGAGTGGGCCGGGGGCCTTTTGACAATTTACCCTAAGAATATTAGTCCTGGGCACAAAGAAAAGATGTGGCCCAACAACATATTTCTAGCCATTCGGAAAAGTGTACAGAAGGTTGTTTCCAATTTTTCCAATTTTCCAAAGAAAATTGGGGCTTCACAAAATTATCCAGGTCCCAAAAAGAACTGGCACATTTTCAGGAACATGCTCTCACATCACCCGAGTATAATAGCAAGTATTGATAGATTGGACGCATGCTCTTACTGTAGACCATAGAAGGAAACGGTAATATACTAAATATCAATCCATGGTGAGCCTGAGGAGGGTTGCCTATAGATGGGGATCGAGTGATGGACACATGGCATATCTTGCTTCTTGTTTTGTCCATAAAAATGTTGGAATCAACTTTATTTGTTTGTTTTCCAGATATAAAATAAATGCAAGGTTAAAATTCTATTTTTTTAAGCATTCATCTTGAGAAATTTTTCGGTGTGACAGGTATAATACATCAGGACAGGAAAAGAGAGAGGAAAGAGTTTCGGGCAGCCTTTGACATTGTATGGAGCCCACACTTCTATATCTTCTCTCTCTTACCCGGAAGTATACGGCCGGCATATGGAATAATTTTTCATCAATAAGAAAGGCTCAACACGCTAAACCTCCGTGGATTTGCATATATTTAAGAGTTAGAACAAAAATTAGCTACATAATTTTCCTACACAACACACTCAAACACTAGATGTGAAGCTCATACACTTAAATGTGGGGTCCGCTGCTCTTGTGAGTGTTGTGTAGAAAAGAGCTATGTGGCTGAAAATTGACCGGAGTCTTCCTTGATTTTGAATCTCTCTTAAAAATAAAAAAAAGTGAATAATATCAGTCATTGATTCCTTTGATTTACCATGGTGATGAACGGTGAATAGCTATATTTGACAAAAAAACTTCAAAAACACCTTTCACCGGAACCGTATCCGGAATACAGCTATTTATTTTCCAAGTTTAACATACACAAATTTAGAATTTATTCTTTCATGCTTGTTAAATTTTAGACTCTCTTCAAGGGTCTATATAGATGAGGGATGTAGAGAGATTGAATGCTTAACACATGTATAGGTGTTGCAGTACCAGTATATGATGATGGTCAGTGGTCGCAAATTCTGATACGAATAGTTTCGGTAAATGAAAATTACTCCCAATTTTGATAAAAAATCGGATACCATAGATTTAAAAAAAGGAAAAAAAGAAGACAAATATCGGGAAAATTACATCGAGAAAGTCAAATACTACAATCTTTTGCCTAGCGTACTTGCATTTAAGAGTCGTGTACGGTCAGAGTCATACACCCACCAAAATGGGTCGGATGACTCAGATCCATACCCAGCCAACCCACTTTGAACGTTTTAACGGAGTTAACTTAAACACCGTACACCCCTTCGCTTGATTTGCCCGAGTAAGGCGTTGAGTAACAGTAAAAAACGTAAAAGGAAACGTAAAAATGTCTAGAAAAGGTTAAAAAGGGATGGGAAGCAGTGACGTCACAGCTGAAGCCGACGCGTCTCCTATGTGGTCTATTGTGTCCGTAGATGAGAGCGGCGCCTCGTGGGGCCCACCTGTCAGAAGGACGTTGACAACTGAGAGAGACAATTGAGCGGGCTTCTGTGGGGACCACACTGGACTTGTCCCTCAAGCAAAAAGATCGCCATCAAAATTTCACTGTTGCGTTGAAATTTGCGGCTTATTTACCAGATCAGCTGGTACTATAAAATTTTTACCTCGATAAAAAAAAGCCCTTTTAGCAGTAGAAAAATGATTAACTTGCCCACTTAAATATTTGCCCACTTAAATATTTATGAAAATCAATCCAGACGATGAATATAATGGGTCTATTTGTTTGACATTAGGTATCCAGATGTTGTGAGTCACACCATTTTGTCAATGAATGCAAACACTCATCTATTACTAACATTGATCCATGCTTTCTTTTTTACTTTTATATTTTTTGATGATTTAGGAGAGAAAAACAATAAATATGATCAAAGCTCGGATTTTTCTGTTACTTTCTCTTAAGAAATTCACTCTATGTCGCATGATCATGTGGGCAAAATTGGCAATCGGGGAGTAAGTTTATAGTCCTAAAATGTATAATTTCAGATAAAATTTCGAAAATTGAAATTTTAATTTGAATTGAATCTAGATTAATTTTTTGTTCCTTTAATTTGAATAAAATGCTAGTAAAATATATTCTTGTTGAAACAAAACAACAAAACAAAATTAAGGATGGTGCATGTTCGAAACACTTTTTAGCCAGATATGCACTTAACTAGGGCTTGTTTGTTTAAACGGAAGTAACATGTAAGTATCAGAAATAAGTTTACTTCAGAAACTTCAGCTATTCGGTTTGACAAAGTAGAATTTGTAAGTTACTTCATAGTGATGAGGAGAATCTTATGTGTCATGGTTACTTTTAAGATTCTATTCTTTTATTTTTTATGAGAGGAAATTGATGCACGAGGGAAAAAAAAGAATATATATGAAGAAAACTGAATCTCACGTGCTACGGGAGAGAATTTCCTCCTATAGTGTCGAAAAAATTCAACCATCCATCATTTCTTTTGACGATTGACATCCACCATGTTCATCCTCATCTTTTAAGATGTAAATCAACAAATCTCATATGATTCCAACACATTTTCACAGTTGATTTTGTGATGTAAAAGTACGGGAAAAAAATTTATTATCGGAAAACCATTAATTTTGCACCAACTACATTAACGGTGAAAAGATGTTGGAATCATATGAAATTTGGTGCATTTACTGTTGAAATTATGGAGTTTACTTCAGGTCAGACATCTGCAGTTTAATAAGACAGACGTCTGGACGTGTATGCGTTAGGGATTGGTCCTAAGGTTGCAACATTCGCGGATCGCGGCGGAAGTAGAAAACAACAATTTTTCAAATATAGAACCAATTCACAACCAAGAATCATCAAATACAAGCAATCATATCAAACTATAAAAATCTAGAGAGTAAGTTTGGATGCTACAACCTTTGTAACGTGTCTGATCGTCTATCGGAAGACTCTCGCTAAATTAGTGAGCTCCCGGATGTGTGTACAAACCGACCGTCTCGCCGTAGAAGATCCGCAGTGAAAGGAAGCCCTCCAAAACTTCATCTCCATCTTCAAGTGGAGAATCTCTCTTTAAAGACTTGCCAGATGTCGAGGAAGTGGATGTGGCCATGAAAATCTCTCTTCTTTTGAATTCCCTTCACTAATTCTTGAGTTGCCATTTTTGAAGAGGCAAGCTTAAGAGAAAGAAGATGAAGATGATGGTATAAGAAAAAGAAATGAACACTTATCCTTTTCTTTTCCTCTCTTTAAATATATATAAAATGAAGAGAGGAGAAAATTCTTCTCACCTCATACTCTTTCTCTTTCTTTTTAAGTGTCAAGTGTAGAGTGGAGGGGAGCCCCATCTTTTCACATGCTAGTATATTTGTCATCTAATGACGAATATAAATGTATCAAATACATGCATAATGTGTGTGTGAGAGAGAAACATGTATATGTATCCAATAAACACACACACACACACATTATAAAGAGAAAGATATATGTATCATATACATACACATCATGTATCACATACACGATAATCCATCAGTATCATATACCGGAGAGAGAGTGCGTATCATATACACAATACTAGAAACCATATCCAACATACGGTTACTAAGTCAACACTTGACATAATATTCCGGTTTTTAAATCGGTTAGTATTTTCGAACGTTCGATTAAACCATGCATTTAATTGAATTCCCGCACGTATCCAATACGTACGCCACATCAACATTTTGCCCGGACAGACAATTTTGTTGCGGGACTATAAATACATGTCAATACGCCGGCAGTAGATTAAACATGATCATATTAGATTGAATCTGAAACACTTATAGATTTAATCCCCTCATGGGTTAACCTACAAGCTCGTCAGAGGTACTGGCTGCACGTAACGACTACCCAGGTATGAGCAAAATAAAGGCAGGTCGACGAGCCAACTCATCTGGAGCCAACAAAGTCTATAAACGACGAATACCATACAGTCTGGACTCTTCATCAAAGAGTATCGCATACCGGGTTTGGAGGCTGGAAACTGTTAGACTATCAAAAACCCGATAAGTCGTGCGACATAGTGTTAGTGTCTGGAGTTAGGGTCACAACATTTGTGGACGGCGGAAGAATGGTAAACAAAAATTTACATGGATATAACACCAAATACTAAATCCAAGATCAAGTCATTTACTATAAATTGCATAAATCAACAGAGCAAATGGTGGGATTTAGAAGTTACAGCTTTTGTAGCGTGTCCACCTAATCGTGGACGACCCCTTCTAGACCTCATCGCTACAGGAACGAGCTTGCAAGTCGACTTCCTCGTCGAAAATGGTCCACATCGAAGATAACCCAACTCAAGCTCTAACTCCACCAATAGACTAAGTATTGTGAAGTAACTTGCTCTCATGGCTTGCTAGGAAATGAGAGGAAAGAGATGTTGAACTTCTCACTCTATTTTTCTCTCTTTTTCCCTTCACTTATTCTTTACAAAAATAGATGAGTGAGAGAGAGATAGAAGATGAATGAATGAGCTAGAGAACAAAAGAGAGTAGCCATCATATCCATTTCAAATGTGTTAGAAGGCTTCACAAAACTCTACCACTCTCTTTTCTTCTCTCCTAATTTCTTTTATCAATAAGAAGAAATAAATCATTTCTTTTAATTGATAAATAATAAATGAGGTGTTCCATTCTTGATGACTATATATTATATATACAAACATCAACTAGTATATGTATCATAAACACATGCCCGTATTTGTATCATATACTGTTGGGTTATGCCAGCGTCCTGGCCTTCTATCGTGACCGTTTGCGGAACAAAAATTTTTAATACTGGCGCTAGAACAACCCGATAAGCTGGATCTACCATAAACCTATAAACTAGCAAACTAAAAAAGAGTTAGAATGGTTATACCGAATGATCCTGTTAGTTATATATATGCCCTAGAGGCCATTGTTGTACATATGATGTATATTATAGTGGATGCTTGGATATATATAGAGAGGACTTTCTTACTTGTCATGATAGTATGCTATTTGGTTTCACTTTATCTTAACATGTTGACTTGTATTAGTTTACTGTCTTATTCTCACATGTTGATAAAGCCCTTAGGATATGTACTCGACTACTGGGACTATGATGAGATCACACTAGTGGGGCCAGGGTAGTCAACGAGTACATCCTATACCTGTGCCTAGTCGAGGGTGTGTCGAGATAGGGTATCGATACTCCAGAGTAGACTAGCGTATATGCATCTTGACCCATATGATGGACGATGGATGATCCCATATCCATCGGTGTTTGACATCAAAGATGGTGTACGGGTGCTCAGTAGAGACTGGGTACACTGGACGGACTCGCCGAGAACTCCCAGATGGTATTATACCTCACGTCAGATGGCAGTTCTCTGGTGACACTGGTACAGGGTAGTCTGTAGATCCGAGATCGTCATAGAGCCTTGTGTGATTCCCATTGTGCTTTGATTTCCACCTTACCACGTCCAAGAGGGCGTGAAAAACGGTGGCTTTTGGGTACAGTCCCGAATCACATGGAGGCAATGAGCGATAGGAGGGGTTTCGTCTCTCCCGGTATAGGGAGTTGATGTTGTGCTGTGTTCGATTGGCTATAAATGGAAGTCCCTGGCCAGGACGGATATTGAGTACTCCTGGTAAGTGTTATCAGTAGGTTCTCGACCTGTTATGAGCCTCACATCGACACGACTTATCGGTTACTGGGGTCTGACGTATACCATCCCTAGACTAGATATGCAACATATCAGACGAAGAGACCGGACTGTACGGGAGTGTTACTGATTGAATTCACAGGAGAATGTACAGGCTTGCTTGTTGATCTTCTGATCGCTCAATACCTGGGTGGCTGTTACGTTTAGCTGACCGCTTGCAGCTTGTGGGTGTTTGATATGATCATCACCTGCTACCGGCATATTGACGATTCTTTAGAGTCCTACACAGAGGTTTCTTGACTCAGACAAAACGGAGTAGGAGCACATATGTGATATGTGCGGGACCGAGAATAATACGTGTATGCGATACCGTGTTAGATTCTCGCGATATGAGATATCGGCCGGGTATATGGGATATAGCCGGGTCATCGGATCAAGTGTTGATTCGATGAACTGATACAGATTATATTAGTCGGTTATTTGTGAAATAGCCGAATTATCGGATCAAGAGTTGATTCGATAATTTAATGTATAATTATATATTTGATATATTAAATTACATTAACTAATATTAGCTCACTTAAAGATTCATTTTCTCACCGGATAATACATTGATATATATGCGATATATGTTAATTGTATTATTTTCTTTTTGTTACAAAAATATATTATATATGTGATATATAATTTTGTAACAAGTTATGATTACTAATGCAACATGATTAGTGGAGATTAAACATGGTTAGGGTTTGATTTGGGTTAGCTCTTTCTTGTAACTTCTAGAAGCTTTTATTTTGTTTTGAGCTAAGATATTATATGTTAATATTTTGTGAGATATTTTTAAACCCAACCCAAACCCTTAACCCTAGTTAACTCTCTACAATGGTTAGCCCTTTTCTTTTATCAACCATGGTTGCATTTGTAATTATTATTACATTTCATTATTCATCACAAAAGGAATTGATTCTTCTTCTTCTTCCTTGAGCTCTAAAAAGCTTACTAGGTTTTTCTTTTGTGATGATTTAGTGTGAGATTATGAAAACAAATGAGAGCCAAATTCCTACCTCATCATCCTCATCTAATCTAGCCAGTTAAGATTAGGGTGTTCACTTCATTAGTGAGTGAGAGCTTGAGTTAAAGAAACTTCAAGATAGATCATCTTTGAAAAGGAAGACTTCAAACAAGTATGGATCATTCGGGTTGTGGAGCTTCTCTTGAGTCCGGGAGATCATGGATCGTGGCGAAGGGACTACTACTCGGAGCTTATGAAGCGAAGGAGCAGACTACAAAGGTTGTAATCCCTCACTCTTAATTGTAAAGATATTTACTTGCATGTTTAACCCTAATAATCTAGTAAAGATCCCCGCTTTGGGTTGTTCGGCACGTCTAAATTTTAAATCGGGCATGGTTGATGCCTTATAGACCCTTGTGACAGTTCCTAGTAACCCTACAGTGGTATCAGAGACAAGCTAGAGCATTAGGCGACGTGTATACGAAGTTAAAAGTCCGATCGAACCCCGAAACGTCGGTTTTGAACCCCTCTCTGGAAATTTTTTAAAAATTTGATTTTTTCCGTATTAAAAATACTCAGAAAATTCAGCAGGCAATTCTAAGGACAACTGTTAAATACGAGCCCCCAACTCCCTAAAGTCGCCACGGAACCGCGGCAGGAACATGCTTCCCGCGGCGGTTCCGCAGCCGTACTTGGGAGTTAAGGCCTCGTATTTGTAGGGTTGATCCGTAGGTGTTATTATATACTTCTGGGAATTTTTAATCTTGCTCAAGTGTTGAGTTCTCTGGAGATCTTTTGTATTCGTTGATTCGATCGGAAAGTTTAATTTCGTTTAGTTTTCCGGATAATTTAGAACGTGTTAAAATGTTCGAACGGATATCAATTACTCACTTTTTCCCGACACGAAAAACTTTCAAGTGTTGAATTTTTCTTGAGTTTAAAACTTTCGGAAAAACATGCAAGCATATCTGTGGACCCTCTAGAAGAACGTAACCTTAACTCGATTATGTGACCATCAAAACTTCTACTGAACCCTAGGGTTTGTGGTAGTTTGGCGTTGCCACATGTGAGGCGTTGGTTTGACCCTTCTACGGCTGGTTCATTGGGGCGGTGACATGTTCTGAGATTTTTTGAACTCCGCTCAAGTGTTGAGCTATTTGGGAATTCTTGGGTATTTTGATTATTCGATCGGAAAGTTTAATATTGTCTATTTATCTGGAATGTGATACAATATGTGGAATTCATATAGTTAGGCATGAAATGCGAAGTATGCGATATTTCGGATTTATGATGTCTAAAGAGATTGTATATTCCAAATGTTGTAGTTTTACACTTTCTTTTCTGTGACCGTAAGCGTAGTATGTGGGGTATTGCCGGTTTCGTTGCTATACATCAACGACAATCGGGATACGCATACTTGCTTACGTTGATGATATGAGATATTATGTGTTGCTGTGATATGTTATATTGGATCGTCGTGTTCTGAATAGCCGGTTTTTTTTTATGTGAGATGAGGGTTTTTATTTTCATTCATGTAAAATTCATTTGTATGTAATATTCTTTTATTGGGGCACTTCCGGGATGAGGATGATGTCGCCATTGTATATTATTTACTTTTCCGCATTAGGTAGACCCAAGGAGGGGAGCACAAGTAACCGGGTTCTAGGGTCCAGTGGGAGGCCATCTCGAGGAGTCGAGACCGGGTCTCCTAACCCTAGAATTGGCAGTGTTGCTTGCCGCTCTCGTAGGGGTCTAGGGATGTGGGTTTGGCTATTCATCGCGACCGTGGAATTCGTGTTTTATACAGGCTCGAAATAAAACACGGACGTCCTAGTATATCCAATATTTCATATGTTATCTTCTGCTGCAATGTTCTGTGATGAGATCATATTACTGCCTGAGACGAATGCTTATACAATATATATATATTGATATATAAATATTACTGCTTTCGTTTATTCTGTGATGCTTAGGAAGCATTAATTGATGGGATTTTTATTAATGAGATTAATAAAAGAAAAGAAATCTAAAAGATATTGTAGAATCAAAACTTTATAAAAAGGTAGCTACAGTCTTGCTTTGCACAGCGGTATATATGATATACCCTGCACCTTATTCGATGGGGAAAGAGCCGAGATCCCTTCACCGGGAGTGACCTCTTTAGCAAAATTGGCAGATGCTACAAACTCACGGTTTAGTTTTTGACAGCTTATATAGTTCTTGCTTTGCACAGCGGTATATATGATATACCCTGCACCTTATTCGATGGGGAAAGAGCCGAGATCCCTTCACCGGGAGTGACCTCTTTAGCGAAACTAGAAAAGCCTAAAAAACAATCCTTTTCAAAATCACTTGTTTCTACAATGATATCAAGTTCATTGCGCTCATGGTTTTCAAAAAAACCTGTCGTAACCCTCCGTCATTTCAGATAAGTACTGCTTAGCATTCGTGCTACGTTTGTTGACCATGTTAAGGCATAGTGTGCGGTAGCTAATTAGTGCTTATCTGCTAAAACATGTGATGTGATTGGATTAGAGTAGTCGTACGACTTTGTTGACCACGTTAAGGGTCGTACGAGTGGGTTTAATTCAATCGGGAAATGACGGGTTGAACTTGGCTAGTGCTTATGATTTATTGACCATGTTAAGGTCATGAGTTGCTAAGGATAAAAACTTTATCGGGAATTTCAAGTGTTGAAATTTGCAATGAGATTGCATACCTTCTATGAGATAGATGGATCATGATACCCACTACGAGTAAGAGTTACTCCTGGGAGAATTTTACACAGGACAATTAGCCGATCAAGTAGGTGTCTAGAAAGGTGTTAACGGGGTTATGCCTCTAGGAAAACGAGGTTAATTTTAATTAGGTCCGTGCGAAAGCACGGGGAACCTCCCTCAAAGTACCAACACTGATCTGGCTGAAAGATTGACAAAATTGTAGGGTGTAATTAATTCCGGTTAATCTTACCTTTTAGGGTTTGAAGGGAGATTTGATAAAAACAGTGGGAGACATCCTGATTAGATAAGATAATAACCAATCTAATCTTGCAAGAGCATACGCTAAAGTGTTTCCTTCTCTCTCTCCAGGTAGCGACCATGTTAGGCTTTAATCAAGATAATAATATGGATGTATTGACTGAACCCGCTTATTATACTGAGCAGGGGATCGTTGGTCCCGTTCTTTCTTATAAGAGTTATAAGACTGAGCAGGAAACAGGAGAATATCTGGATTCTCATGCCGCCCAAACAAAGAACAAGTATGCTGATGCATCTTCTTCGGGCGTGTTAGTTATTGAGAACTGTTTCTCAGTTCACCCTACGTCCCGGGTATTAGATACCGGATCGGGATCCCACATATGTAAATTGTTACGTGGGCTACGTAAAGGTAGAGAACTGGGAAGGGGTGATCATTCCGTACAAGTTGGGAATGGTGCAAGTATTGCAGCCAAAGCAGTTGGCGAATATCACCTTGTATTACCAAGTAGTAATACATTGATTCTGAACGAGTGCTATTATATACCGAACATGATGTGCAACATTATATCAAATTCTTTATTAAGTAAAGAAGGATATAATTTTGTAATACAGGATAATGTTATGAACATCTTCCTAAATCAAAAGTTGATTGGATCAGGCTCGTTACATAATGGCATATACGTTCTCAATCAAAATACAGTCCTTAATATACAAAACACACACAAGAGGAAAAGTTCAGAAATGAACGAATCCTTCTTATGGCATTGTAGACTTGGTCATATCAATGCGACACGGCTAGCTAAGTTACATAAGGATGGATATTTGAATCCGTTCGAATTATCATCTTATGATACTTGCCATTCATGTCTTAAAGGCAAAATGACCAAAACTCCGTTTAGTGGACACGGAGAAAGAGTTACGGAACTCTTGGGACTGATACATAGTGATGTATCCGGTCCCATGTCTACACATGCTAGGAACGGTTCTTTCTACTTTATTACATTCACTGACGATCTCTAGATACGGACATGTGTTCCTGATGAAACACAAGTCTGAAGCTTTTGAGAAATTCAGGGAATATAAGAACGAAGTAAAGAACCAAACGGGCAAAAGTATTAAGATCCTTTGATCTGATCGAGGAGGAGAATACTTGAGCAATGAGTTTCTAGACTATCTAAAAGAGAATGGGATTCTCTCTCAGCTTACTCCTCCTTGTACACCACAGCACAACGGTGTATCGGAAATGAGGAATCGCACCCAATTAGATATGGTGCGCTCTATGATGAGCACCGCTGAGTTACCTATTTCCTTTTGGGGTTATGCGCTTGAAACAACGGCATACCTATTAAATAAAGTTTCATCTAAATCAGTGCCTTCAACCCCATATGAGATATGGAGGGAAATGAGACCATATTTTAAAAGATTTAAGATTTGGGGTTGTCCGGCCTATGTAAAAGGCAAAATCCGGACAAACTCGAGGCACGATCAGTTCTTTGCAAGTTTGTGGGATATCCAAAGAATTCTCAAGGATATTTTTTTCTACCACGCTGAGGAACAAAAAGTGTTTGTTTCTCAATATGCCACCTTTTTAGAAAAGGAATTTCTTGCAAATGAAATTAGTGACGAAGAGGTAGAGCTGGAAGAGGTTCCAGCGACACAAACTGCAACTGAAGATTTAGTGGAACCAGAGGATTCAGTAGTTCCCGACGAACCCCAGCTTCTCCACCGATCTAGTAGGGTTTCTCATCCACCTGAGAGATACTACGGTTTTCTCATTGATGGTGGGAGTGAGGATTGCATCATGGAAGATGATGACTCGACTAGTTTCGAGCAGGCCATCACGAGTGGTGACTCTGTGAAATGGCTGGATGCAATGCGATCTGAGATGGAATCCATGTACACCAACAAAGTATAGACTTTGGAAGTTGCTCCTGAAGGGGTAAAACCCATTGGGAGCAAATGGATCTTTAAGAAGAAACTTGGTGTAGATGGAAAAGTTGAGACTTACAAAGCTAGACTTGTTGCAAAGGGTTTTCGTCAACGACCAGGTGTGGATTATGACGAAACCTTTTCTCCAGTGACTATGCTTAAGTCCATCCGGATCTTACTTGCATTGCTGCATACCATGACTACGAAATCTGGCAAATGGATGTTAAGACCGCCTTTCTAAATGGTGATTTAGAAGAGTGCGTGTACATGACTCAGCCAGAGGGCTTCATAGATAGTGGGAGCAGCAGGAAGGTGTGCAAGATGCTTAAATCCATTTATGGGTTAAAACAAGCATCGCGGAGTTGGAACATCTACTTTGATGTTGTAGTCAAAGAGTTTGACTTCATAAAAAATGTAGATGAACCTTGTATTTACAAGAAGGTTGCAGAGAGTAAGATTGTCTTCCTCGTATTGTACGTCGATGACATACTCTTGATAGGAAATGATGTTCCTATGCTGCAGTAGGTCAAGCTCTTCTTGTCACGAAGATTCTCAATGAAAGATCTAGGTGATGCCTCCTGCATACTGGGAATTATGATCTATAGAGATAGATCTAAACGGATACTGGGATTTTCCTAATCCAGGTACATTGACACCATACTAAAGAGGTTTAGTATGGAAGAATCCAAGTGTGGGAACCTACCCACGATCTCTGGACTCACTCTCTCCAAAGAGATGTCTCCCAAGACTGATTTGGAAAGAGCTCGCATGCAAGAGATACCCTATGCTTCGGCAGTAGGCTCTATCATGTACGCAATGCTATATACCAGACCCGATGTAGTATACTCATTAAGTGTAGTGAGCAGGTATCAAGCAGATCCTGGAGAGAGTCACTGGATAGCTGTAAAGAACATTCTCAAGTACTTAAGAAGAACTAAGGAGATGTTCTTGGTTTATGGTAACGGAGAACTCCAGGTGGAGTCCTTTACCGATTCAAGCTTCTAAAGTGATAAGGATGACTCTAAGTCGCACTCGGGTTTTGTCTTTACCCTCAATGGAGGGACGGTGTGTTGGAAGAGTTCCAAACAGGATACCGTTGCAGACTCGACGATGGAGGCTGAATACATCGCTGCCAACGATGCTGCAAAAGAGGCTGTCTGGATAAAGAAGTTCATTACTGAACTTGGTGTGGTTTCATCCATTGAGCATCCAATACCTTTGTATTGTGATAACAATAGAGCTGTGGCTTTGGCCAAGGAACCCAGGTCCCATCAGAAGTCCAGACATATTCTGAGGCGGTATCACCTGATCAGGGAGATAGTTGATCGCTGGGAGATCGAGGTCAGGAGAGATGATACGAAGGACAACACTGTGGATCCACTCACGAAGGCCATTCCCCAGACACAGTTTGAGAGACTCTTCGGGATGCTGGGTATGAGATACTACAACAGCTGGCCTTAGTGCAAGTGGGAGATTGTTAGTTATATATATGTCCTAGAGGCCATTGTTGTTCATATGATGTATATTATAGTGGATGTTTGGATATATATAGAGAGGACTTTCTTGCTCGTCATGATAGTATGCTATTTGGTTTCACTTTATCTTAACATGTTGACTTGTATTAGTTTTCTGTCTTATTCTCACATGTTGATAAAGCCCTTAGGATATGTACTCGACTACTGGGACTATGATGAGATCATACTAGTGGGGCCAGGGTAGTCAACGAGTACATCCTATAACTGTTCCTAGTCGAGAGTGTGTCGAGATAGGGCATCGATACACCAGAGTAGACTAGCGTATATGCATCTTGACCCATATGATGGGCGATGGATGATCCCATATCCATCGGTGTTTGACATCAAAGATGGTGTACGGGTGCTCAGTAGAGACTGGGTACACTGGACGGACTCGCCGAGAACTCCCAGATGGTATTATACCTCACGTCAGATGACAGTTCTCTGGTGACACTGGTACATGGTAGTCTGTAGACCCGAGATCGTCATAGAGCCTTATGCGATTCCCACCGTGCTTTGATTTCCACCTTAGCACGTCCAAGAGGGCATGCAAAACGGTGGCTTTTGGGTACAGTCCCGAATCACATGGAGGCAATAAGCGATAGGAGGGGTTTCGTCTCTCCCGGTATAGAGAGTTAATGTTGTGCTGTGTTCGATTGGCTATAACTGGAAGTCCCTGGCCAGGGCGGATATTGAGTACTACTGGTAAGTGTTATCAGTAGGTTCTCGACCTATTATGAGCCTCACATCGACACGACTTATCGGTTACTGGGGTCTGACGTATACCACCCCTATACTAGATATGCAACATATCAGACGAAGAGACCGAACTATACGGGAGTGTTACTGATTGGATTCACAGGAGAATGTACAGGCTTGCTTGTTGTTCTTCTGATCGCTCAATACCTGGGTGGCTGTTACGTTTAGCTGACTGCTTGCAGCTTGTGGGTGTTTGATATGATCATCACCAGCTACCGGCATATTGACGATTCTTTAGAGTTCTACACAGAGGTTTCTTGACTCAGGCAAACGGAGTAGGAGCACATATGTGATATGTGAGGGACTGAGAATAATACGTGTATGCGATACCGTGTTAGATTCTCGCGATATGAGATATCGGCCGGGTATATGGGATATAGCCGGGTCATCGGATCAAGTGTTGATTTGATGAACTGATACAGATTATATAAGTCGGTTATTTGTGAAATAGCCGGATTATCGGATCAAGAGTTGATTCGATAATTTAATGTATAATTATATATTTGATATATTAAATTACATTAACTAATATTAGCTCACTTAAAGATTCATTTTCTCACCGGATAATACATTGATATATATGCGATATATGTTAATTGTATTATTTTCTTTTTTACAAAAATATATTATATATGTGATATATAATATTGTAACAAGTTATGATTACTAATGCAACATGATTAGTGGAGATTAAACATGGTTAGGGTTTGATTTGGGTTAGCTCTTTCTTGTAGCTTCTAGAAGCTTTTATTTTGTTTTGAGTTAAGATATTATTGTTAGTGTTTATGCCCTAGAAGGCCATTACTGTATCATACTAGTTTGTATATTACTTAATGGAAGCTTGGGATATTCACATGTATATAACAGTCTTGCTAAACATGGTAGTATGCTACTTGGTTTTTCTATCTTACTATGTGAGTATATGTATTGATAGAGCTCTTAGGATCTTGCTTGACTACCAGCGTTGTGATGGCAGTCACACTAGTGGGGGCTAGGTAGTCTACAAGAACATCCTTATTCAGGTCCCTAGTCGTTGGATTATCGAGACAGGGCATCGATACTCCGGAGTAGACTAGTGTGTACGCTTCTCATCCCAGTTGGGGAGATGGTCTGTCCCACAGCCGTCAGTACGTCGTACTGGAGATAGTATGCTGGTGCTCGTTAGGTTACGGGTACACCGGACAGGACTCACAGGGAACTGTTGGTTGGTTTTATACCAGTCGTCAGTGAACAGTTCCCAGGTGACATGAGTACAGCATAGTCCGTAGACTTGACACTGCTACTTCGCCTCGAGTGTGTCCCACTGTTCTTAGGTTGCTACCCTACCACGGCTCAAAGGAGTCATGCAAACAGGTAGCAGTTGGGTGCAGTCCCGAGCACTTGGAGGCAGTGGTGGTTAGACAGGATTCGTCTCTCCCGGTATTGGGGGATGATATCGCGCTGTATCAGAGAGCCATTACGCAAAGTCTCTGGCCAGGGCAAGCGAGATTTGCTGGTAGGTTCCAATAGTTTCTCAGGGTGTAATGGGCTTTGCTCCAACACGACTTATACCGCTATTAGGGGACTGACGCTTGCCGCCCCCTAGGCCCGCTATGCGATAGTATTAGACGAACGGATCGGACTGTATGGAGATTGTCACATCAGACTCAGTAGGGGTTCGGATGGGTTTCCTCATCGGCCTTCTTATCGATATCTACCTGGGGACCATTACGTACAGCTAGTGCCGCTTGCGGTCTGTGGTTAAACCCACTGCCAGCGTAGTAGTCGAGTCTCTAGAGTCCCACGCAGAGAGTTTCCCTACTCCAGGCGAAATGATATAGAGGTCGTATGGTTTTACGACAAGGGTTCGGACGCATACGTGTGTTTACGCACGTACGACTTTCGGACAGTTTTTACTAGTCGGCTTTGGTTTAAGCCAGTTACTACTATCCGGTTATTGGATTTATACAGTCTAAAGTTTTTCCGTGTTTTCACGGATAGGAGGGGCGTTCTCGTAATTGCGCGAGAAACTTCTAGAAGATGGTGACTAAGGAGGTTTAGGTGTCATATACATTAAATGAGATTAGTGAGTCATATGGATGATTCATCCATGTCATTAATGCTTCATAATTGTTTAATGACTCATGGAGATGAATCACCATAAGATATTTATCAAGCATGGTTGTAAATCTTTTTCTTTTCTTTTCTTGAAAAACAATAATGCTTGATATATATTATGATAACTCATTTTCTCATTTGATTATTATGTTCACCTTCTCTCTCCTCAAGCTTCCTCTCTTCAAACCCTAATCCTCCCCTCTCATGTGTTGAGTACAAGGATTAGTTAGACTACTTAATCCATAACCCTCACTCTATATCATCTAGGTACTTTGATTAGCACTTAAAGAAACCTAGTTGCCTCAAGTTTAGAGGCAAAGCTTGGAGTTTAGCTCTCGTGGTGGATCGTCTACTACTTGGAGAAGGCCGAGGAGGAGGTGGAGTTCGTAAAGACGAAGGACACGGTTCTTTAGGTATAATCCCTTCACATAGTAGTTTAGAACTTCTATGTTTGATGTTAGTTATCGTTTAGCTTCGATTCATGCGGTTAGTCGATGTTTAAGCAAAGAACAAGATCGTTTTTCATATTTCCGCCTCCCCGCAAGTCGTGGGGTGTTGCACATCGACTTACAATTATATGTTGATATTTTGTGAGATATTTTTAAACCCAACCCAAACCCTTAACCCTAGTTAACTCTCTACAATGGTTAGCCCTTTTCTTTTATCAACCATGGTTGCATTTGTAATTATTATTACATTTCATTATTCATCACAAAAGGAATTGATTCTTCTTCTTCTTCCTTGAGCTCTAAAAAGCTTACTAGGTTTTTCTTTTGTGATGATTTAGTGTGAGATTATGAAAACAAATGAGAGCCAAATTCCTACCTCATCATCCTCATCTAATCTAGCCAATTAAGATTAGGGTGTTCACTTCATTAGTGAGTGAGAGCTTGAGTTAAAGAAACTTCAAGGTAGATCATCTTTTAAAAGGAAGACTTAAAGCAAGCATGGATCATTCGGGTTGTTGAGCTGCTCTTGAGTCCGGAAGATCATGGATCGCGGCGAAGGGACTACTACTCGGAGCTTATGAAGCGAAGGAGTGGACTACAAAGGTTGTAATCCTCCACTCTTAGTTGTAAAGATATTTACTTGCATGTTTAACCCTAATAATCTAGCAAAGATCTCCGCTTTGGGTTGTTCGGCACGTCTAAATTTTAAATCGGGCATGGTTGATGCCTTATAGACCCTTGTGATAGTGCCTAGTAACCCTACAGATCCGTGTTCTTCGGTTTTCTACCATTTTCCTAAGCTCCTAGAGACCACCATGATCAAGCTTGATCGCCAGTCTTCCTCCATTGAAGATGATCCTTATGAGAATTTGTAGTTCGAGCTCCAACCTCATAACCGAGGTAACTAGGATACCTAGTTCGCTAAACTAGATAGCCTAGAGCATGTAGAGTCTAATGATGGATTAATTTGTCTCTAAATACCCTAAATTTCTCAACACGTGAGACTTTTAGGGTGGAGGTAGAAGAAGCAAGCATGAAGAGATGAGAGTGTTGTGAGCATTTTTCCAACCAAATAAAATTGCTAAGTGTTGTGAACAAAAGAAATCAAGCCTCACAAAATATCAAGCATGCTACAATAGTAAACCATGAGTCACCATGTGATCCATTCCTCAATAAATGCAAAATACACCTCATCCTCCACCTCATTAAACATTTATCCTAAATGGTTAAAATAAAAAATGAGGCGGCATCTTCTAGAAGCAATCTTGTAATAAATTACAAGAATACCCCTCACCGTATATACATACCCATATCCATATTCCGAAAAAATATGAATACAAAGAGACAAAAATAATCCAATAATATAATACTAAGATCCGGTTTAAACCAATGCCCACTAGTATTATCCGTCTGAATCATGATACATGCACAAGTGCACGTATATGATCGAACCCCACCGCAAAACCATACGGCCTCTACATCGTTTCGCTCGAAACAGGGAAACCCTATATGCGGGACTCTAAAGACTCGTCAATACGCTGGCAGTGGGTTTAACCACAAGCACGTCAGTGGCACTAGCAGTACGTAACGGCTACCCAGGTATTGAGCGAAAGAAAGACCGACGAGCAAACTCATCCGAACCCCTAGCCTGTCCGTGACAATCTCCGTACAGTCCGGTCTGTTCGTCTAAGATTATCACATATCGATTCTTGAGGGTGGATAAAGTCAAACCCCTGATAACGCAATATTTCGTGCCGGTATGAAGCCCATCACCAACTGAGAAACTACTGATCCAAATCAGTAATTCTCGTCTACCTTGGCTAAGGATTTCTGATGATAGTCACCCGTGCACCGCACGACATCAACCCCCAATATCGGGAGAGACGAATCCCTGACGATCCGCTCACTGCCTCCATGTGGCTCGGGACTGTACCCAACCAAAACCTGTTTGCATGACTCTTTTGAGCCGTAGTAGGGTAGTAATCAAAGCACAGTGGGAGCCCACACGAGACAAATGACGATCTCAGGTCGACAGACTAACCTGTACACATGTCACCTGGGAACTGCTATGTGACAATATGTATAATACCAACTAGCATGTTCCCGGCGAGTCCGTCCAGTGTACTCATAACCTAATGGGCACTTGTATACTATCTTAGGTGACTAACTGACACCAATGGCTTGTGAGACCGACCACCACCCTTCGTCGAGGTCTCGATAAATACACACTAGTCTACTTTGGAGTATCAATGCTCAGTCTCGATACTCTTTCGACTAGGGACATTTAAGGATGTGCTAATAGACCACTCAACTCTCACATATATTATCGCCATCATAATGCTGGTAGTCAAGCAAGAATCCTATGGGCTCTATCAACATGTAATAGTGATCTGTAATACCACATAATGCATATACATGATGATAAAGACAAACCAGATAACATACTATCATTTTGAGTAAGACTGTTTTATCCGTATAGGTCCTCTCTCAATCATCATAATCACCTGCCTACGATTACTATAATTGCCTTGAGGGCACTATAGCCAACAATCTTCTACTCGCACTTAAGGCTAATTATTGCTGTGTCGCATACTCACAGCCCGTGTGATACCGAATATCCAACTTCTCTACTAATCAGTCTTACAAAGCTCGTTTGTGAATCTATTGCGTTCGAGAAATAGCCTTAGTGAGTGGATCCACTCCAATGTTTCTATATTTATCTCTTTCTATATCTCAACTTTATGTTAGTGTATATACCCTAGAGGCCATTACTGTATCATACTAGTTTGTATATTACTTAATGGAAGCTTGGGATATTCACAGTTGTAATAACATTCTTGCTCAAAATAGTAGTATGCTACTTGGTTTGTTTCTACTTCAATATGTACATATGTTTCTTTTAACATATCGCCTATGCATATTAGTAGAGCCCTTAGGATCTATGCTTGATTACCAGCGTTATGATGGAAGTCACACTAGTGGGGGCTGGGTAATCTACAAGCACATCCTTATACAGGCATAGTCACATAATTCGCGAATTATTCGCCGAATTCGCGAATAATTCGTGAATTTTTGATCATACGAATTAATCTGCGAATTAATCGCCATTGCCGAACTGGCCGAATTATTCGCGAATAATTCGCGAATTATTCCCGAATTATGTGAAAAAACAACGAATAATTCAAAAAACAGCAAATAATTCACAAAATCAAAACCTAGCGTCTCATATATTAATTTATTGCTCGAAATCCTTCCCGAACACTTACCGAATCTTTCCCGAATACCTGCCGATTTTTCCGAATAGTTCTCCGGATCCGAATTTTCGTCCTCGCCGAATTATTCCCGAACGGCGAATTTGTGACTATGTATACAGGTCCTTAGTAGCGGGATTATCGATATAGGGCATCGATACTCCAGAGTAGACTAGTGTATACGCTTCCCTTCCCAGCTTGGGAGATGGTCTGTCCCACAGCCATCGGTACGTCGTACTGGAGATAGTATGCAGGTGCTCATTAGGTTGTGAGTTACACTGGACGGACTCATTGGGAACTGCTGGTTGGTAATATACCTATCGTCAGATAGCAGTACCCAGATGACATGAGTATAGCTTAGTCCGTTGACTTGACATTGCTGCTTCGCCTCAAGTGTGTTCCCACTGTTCTTAGATTACTACCCTACTACGGCTCTACTGAGTCGTGCAAACAGGTAGTAGTTGGGTGTAGTCCCGAAGCACTTGGAGGCAGTGGCGGTTAGATAGGATTCGTCTCTCCCGGTATTGGGGGTTGATATCGTGTTGTGTTCGGAACGCCATTACACATAGTCCCTGGCCAGGGCAAGCGAGATTTACTGGTAGGTACTCCAGTAGTTTCTCAGGGTGTATTGGACCGTACTCCGACACGACTTATACCGCTATTAGGGGTCTGACGTTTACCTCCCCCTAGGCCAGATATGCGATACTCTTAGACGGACAGACCAGACTGTACGGAGATTGTCACATACAGACTCAGTAGGAGTTCGGATGAGTTATGCTCATCGGCTTTCTTATCGACAATACCTGGGGACCGTTACGTACAACTAGTACCGCTTGCGGCCTGTGGTTAAACCCACTGCCAACGTAGAGTCGAGTCTTTAGAGTCCTACACAGAGCGTTTCCCTGCATCGGGCAAAACGTGTAGATATTGTATGGTTTTACGAAAGGGTTCGATCACGTGCGTACACTCGTTCACGCACGATGAGTCGGACTGACAATACTAGTGGGCTTTGGTTTAAGCCGGATCCTAGTATTGTACTGATGGATTTTCTTCGTCTTCGGTATTCGTATTTTTCGGAATACGAATACAGGTACGTATGTACGGACGAGGGGGCGTTTTTGTAATTTATTCAAAGATGCTTCTAGAAGATGATATTTCATTTATGTATTTTTTATTTTGGATTAAATGATTTATGCATGGTAGAAATGAGGTGGAAAATGCATGATATTGAGCATGGCTAAATATGACACATGGTGGATTTTGAAGCCATGACTCATTTGGTTGTAAATTGAACCCTAATTACTATTATTCATTTAATTTATTAGATGAATAATAGAGAGTGTTCAGTTTAGAACCATAGGTTAGACACACTCTCTCTCATACATTTTCTTCACTAGCTTTTTCTAAAACATCTTCTTTTTTCTCAAACCCTAGAATACTCATGTGTTGAGTTACCTAGGAAGAAATAGAAAGACTCCTCAATCCATATACACCATCTACACAACCTAGATCATTTAGATTAGCAAACTACTTGATCTAGTTTCTTTGGTTTAGAAGAAAAGCTTGGTGCACAAACGTTCGGGTGGATCATCTAGGATTCGAGCAAGCCGACGAGGAGACGACATCCGTTCCACTTCAAGGAGTTCATGTAGGTGAGGAGGACAGAAAGATAAGAAGAAGAAGGACCAGATTTCTTGAGATATAAACTTCTGTACTTTTATTTATACTTCATTTGCTTTTGTTAGATACGGTTTAGATTACGATCATGGCTTACAGTCGATGTTATGATGCTAAAATTATCGTTTTTACACCTTCCGTCTCCCCGCGATTACGCGGGGTGCATAGCATCGACTTACAGTAGTATCAGAGCCAACTAAACCTAATCTAGAAGATTAGCAAGTAGTAGAATTTCGATCGTCAGAAAAACCGGAAAACTAAATACCGAAAACCCCAGTTTCTGTCGATTTTCAAAACTGTCTTAAAAATTATTTCAGTATCATGAAAATACATGCATGATTTTCTAAGATGACACAAGAAATTCGAGCCTCTGAATCGCCAAGACAACCGCGGATCCGCGGCAGAATCGTCTTTCTGCGGCTGAACCGCGGCCGAGTCGTGTCCGATTCAACTCAGATTTATTCTGTTATATCTTAATTTTGGTATTATGATTTCTGGAATATTTGGTTTCTACCTAGTATGTTTCTGAGTGCTGGTTTGCATTTGGGGTAGATACGGAAAATATGTTTCGATTGAATTCCTATTGTACTTAGCTAATTGGTTCTTCTGTATTGTTATATGTGTTTTAAACGTCGACTAATTGCTATACGTCGGTTAGTCGAGCTTGCATATATCTGTTGGTTTGTGTATATAAACATTTTCTGATTGTCGATGATGAATAGCCGGGGATGTGAGATGAGCGTTTTTATCTTTCATTCATGTATATTGTAAAATTGATGTAATATTATTTCGTGGGGCACATCCGGGTTGAGGTTGTAGCCACCGTTGTATTATTTTCTTTTTATTGTTTTCTGCTCCTAGGATAGACCCAAGGTGGGGTACACAAACTACTGGGTTCTTTGAAGTGCCAAGTGGCCTACTTACTTTGTTGAGGGAGGCTGCTTCACTTCTGGAATTTGGCGGGTAGTTTGCCGTACCCGTAGGGGTCTGGAGGTGGGGTTTGGCTATTCATCACAACCGTGTGATCTGTCTTTCGTTGCAGGCTTAAAAGAAATGCTGCATTCCTAGCATATCTGAAATGTTTATCTGTGACTGGAATGATTATTATTGCATGGGATGATTGTAAAATATCTATATATTGTATATAGTAGGCGTCACTTATGTTTTACATCCGCGCTAGCCCAGCTCTCGCTCTGTCGTTAGTTAAGTAACCTAACGGGTGATGATGGGGCCCAGTGGCGAATGCGGATGGCATAAGAGGACGTGATATTTTTTTCAATTCTCTCTGTAATGATAGGAATAAATGATGGGACTGCATTAGATTAATGCAAAGCAAATAAACCAAAGTTAAATCGTTGGAACTAATTTGAAAACTACTCGATTTTTTCAAAAACAACAAACTTTTAAATGCGGAACTTAAACCACTCCTTTTTAAAGCTATCAAGTTCCTTCGATTATATCAAGTTCACTACATTCATGGTTTTACCAAAACCATTCATAGCCCTTCATCATTTCATATGAATAGTCAATAGTATTCAAGCTATGTTTGTTGGCCAAAGTCAAGGCATAGTGATTGGTAGCTGTTAGATATTCATATGAAGCATAGATAGATGCGTTGGTTTAGGACAGTCGTACTGCTTTGTTGGCCAAAGTCAAGGGTAGGTACGGGTGGGTTCAAATTAACCTGGAGAATGACCGGAAGAACTTGACATGTGACTTATGATTTGTTGGCCAAAGTCAAGGTCATAAGAGCATGGGGCAAAAACCCACATCGGGATTTTCTAAAGAAACTGAAACTTACTAGTGTTGCATACCATTTGGAGTATGATAATTTTGGTAGGATTCCTTCAACTCTATCACACAATGATATTTGGATCCCGATCCTACTATGAGTATATGCTACTCCTCAGGAGATTTTTCCACTAAACGATCAATGTTATAAACCAAGTAAGTGTCTAGAACGGTGTTAGCGGGGCTACGCCTCCAGGGAAAAGAGGTTATGTAATTATGGAACTTCACGAAAGCGTTGGAAAACCTCCCTTGAAGTACCAACTCTAGCCTGGCTGAACTGTTAAGCAAGAATTGTACGGTGAGATTAATCCTGACTAATTCCTCTTTTTTGGTTTGAGGAGGGATTCGAGAAACAGTGGGAGCCATCATGTTTAGATAAACTAAAAACCATTCTAAACTTGCAAGAGCATCATGCTAAAGTGTTTCTTCTCTCTCTCCTAATTGCAGCAACCAAATATGACGGGCCTTAAGGTGCTTTTAGATAAAAACATGTTGACATGGCCAAACTATAAAAATTGGTTCAGGAATATCAAGATGGCTATTACTTATGACAAGTTGGGCTATGTCCTAAATACAAAATCCCCCGCCGTCCTAGGCCCAGACTCCAGTGTCGCGGACAGGGAAATCCGTAAGACCTGGGAGATTGACTGCGAGAAGGCCAAGTGCCTCGTGCTTGCCTCTATGGACAATGAACATCAGAGGAGGCACGAGAATATGGACCTAAAATCCATATTCCTCCATACCAAGGAATTATATGGAGAGCAATCTCGTATCGCAAGATACGAGACCTCGAAGAAACTGCTTCAAGTGAGGTTGGCCGTCGGATCATCTGTCGGGGAACACGTCCTTAAGATGATTGGCTACATTGAGGAGCTCACAGACCTCAGGACCACGTTAGAGAATGAGCTGTATACATACTTGATTCTCCAATCCCTTCCTTCCACCTACGCCCAGTTTATTTTGAATTTTAATATTCAAAGTAAAGAAGTTGAACTTCCGGAACTCCTCAACATGTTGAGGAGTGCTGAGGGCACTCTGCAGAAAGTAAGGGAAACACCCGCTCTATTTGTTGGTGGCACTTCATCTTCCAGGTCCAAGGAGAAAGCCAAAGGAAAGAAGAAGAAGGCCCCCACCAAAGCGAGAGGCGGTGTTGTTAAGGTGGAAGCAAAGGGAAAAGTAAAAGTTGGGGGGCAGACTATAGGAAAGGGAGAATGCTTTTACTGTCACAAGAAGGGCCATTGGAAGAAGGATTGCAGGGCATGGAAAGCCCAGAACCAGGGAGTGAAGCAGGTTGTGGCTTCGACTTCAGGTGTGTATGTAATTGAAAACTGTCTGTCAATCAACTTTTCTTTCTGGGTATTGGATACCGGTTCAGGATCTCATATCTGTAATTCTTTGCAGGCACTGAGAAGCCGTAGAGTCTTGAAGGCAGGTGATATGACCCTCAGAGTTGCAAACGGAGCAAGCATGGATGCTGTGTCTGTGGGGGAATATCAGTTAGGATTGACTAATGGACATATTTTGGTTTTGCGCAACTGTTATTATGTACCTAGTTTGACTTGTAATATCATATCAGTATCTTTAATGTCTAAAGAAGGTTATGATTTTGCATTTGTAAGCGATGTCGTAAACATCCACCTTAATCATAACTTGATTGGGTCGGGTACATTAAACAACGGTATATACGTATTAAACCAACCGCAGATTTTCAATGTCCAGAATACACACAAAAGAAAGTCTCCAGAAATTAATCATGCTTTCTTATGGCATTGTAGACTGGGTCACATCAATGAAACACGGTTGACTAAGTTGCATAAAGAAGGATATTTGGATCCGTTCGAATATCAATCTTATACAACTTGTCAATCGTGTCTCAAAGGAAAGATGACAAAGACTCTATTCACTGGACAAGGAGTAAGAGCAAGCGAGCTCTTAGGACTCATACACAGTGATGTGTATTGTCCAATGTCTACACATGCATGAAGCGGTTATTCTTACTTCATTACTTTTACGGATGATTTCTTAAGGTACGGACATGTCTTCCTGATGAAGCATAAATCCGAAGCTTTTGAGAAATTCCGGGAATATAAGAATGAAGTGGAAAATCAAACCGGCAAAAGTATCAAGACACTGAGATCTGATCGAGGTGGTGAATACTTGAGTGCCAAGTTCCTGGATTACCTTAAAGAGAATGAAATTCTCTCTCAGCTTACTCCTCCATACACTCCACAACACAATGGTGTATCAGAGAGGAGGAACAGAACCCTATTGGATATGGTTCGTTCCATGATGAGTAATGCTGAGTTACCGCGATCTTTTTGGGGTTATGCACTAGAATCAGCCGCATATCTTTTGAACCGGGTTCCTACTAAGACAGTGCCTACCACACCATATCAGATGTGGAGTGGGAAGAAAGCCTATCTTAAACACTTTAAGACATGGGGATGCCCAGCTTTTGTTAAAAAGCAGTGTACAGACAAACTCGAGGCAAGGAACAGAACCCTATTGGATATGGTTCGTTCCATGATGAGTAATGCTGAGTTACCGCGATCTTTTTGGGGTTATGCACTAGAATCGGCCGCATATCTTTTGAACCGGGTTCCTACTAAGACAGTGCCTACCACACCATATCAGATGTGGAGTGGGAAGAAAGCCTATCTTAAACACTTTAAGACATGGGGATGCCCAGCTTTTGTTAAAAAGCAGTGTACAGACAAACTCGAGGCACGCTCATTACAGTGCAAGTTTGTGGGATATCCAAAGAACTCTAAAGGGTATTTTTTCTATTACGCAGAGGAACAAAAAGTTTTTGTTTCTCATCATGCCTGCTTCTTGGAAAATGAATTTTTAGAAAATCAGATAAGTGGGAGTGCAATAGAACTGGAAGAAATTCCAGAACCACAAGCTATTACTGAAAGCATAGTGGAACCAGAAAATTCAAAAGAACAGGACATTCCCACACCACTCCGCAGGAGTGGTAGGTTTTCTCATCCGCCCGAGAGATACTACGGATTTCTCATAGACGGAGATAGAGAGGATTGCATCATTGACAATGATGATCCAACTAGTTTCCAACAAGCCATTCAGAGCAGAGACTCGGTAAAATGGCTAGATGCAATGCGGACCGAAATGGAGTCTATGTACACAAACAAAGTATGGACTTTGGACTTTGCTCCAGAAGGGGTAAAACCCGTTGGCTGCAAATGGATCTTCAAAAAGAAGATTGGTGTAGATGGACAGGTTGAAACCTATAAGGCTAGACTTGTTGCAAAAAGTTTTCGTTAAAGACCTGGTTTGGAGTATGATGAAACCTTTTCTCCAGTGGCTATGCTCAAATCCATTCGGATTATTCTTGCCATTGCTGCCTTCTACGATTATGAAATCTGGCAGATGGACGTAAAGACGGCTTTCCTAAATGGACATTTAGAAGTGTGCGTCTATATGGATCATCCAGAAGGTTTTAATCAGAGTGGGAGCAGCGAGAAAGTGTGCAAGCTGCTTAAGTCCATTTATGGACTAAAGCAGGCATCGCGGAGTTGGAACATCTGTTTTGATGAAACAGTCAAAGACTTTGACTTTATGAAAAATCCAGATGAACCATGCTTGTATAGTAAGATTGTAGGGAGAACTGTTGTGTTCCTCGTATTATACGTAGACGACATTCTTTTGATAGGAAATGACATTCCTACCCTACAATTGTAAGACTACGGTAGCGCCCCAGCCATCTTTCCGAGGCCAAAATGCGGAAACAAAAACTTTTCTTTAACTAGAAAATCGGCGCTACCGCAGATTATAAACCCGGATCGGACCATTAACCTACTACTAGCTAACCGGAGAAAGGGTAGAGAGCTATACCGAGCGATCCGTGTTCTTCGGTCTTCGGCCACGATCCCAAGCTCCTCGCGGCATCTCCGGTCTCGATCGTCTCGTCGGAAAGGCACCACATCACCGAGTCTTTTTACGGGCTCCCACCTCTGAACCGAGGCAACTCGGACACGAAATTGGCAAGCCGACGTGTCCAAGATTGCTGTAGACTGAGTGTAGAATGCTATGTCTCGAGGGGTTATTAGAAGTTGCCATTTGGAAGTGAAGGTGGAGGAATCAACTTTGAAATGGAGCTATAGAATTTTGTGTGTGGAAATGAGGTAAAAATACTCCACAAAAATTTTGGACAGCCCCCCTTCTTAGCGGCCGGCCATGCTCAATGAAGGAAGAGAGGGGGGAGGAAAAATAATGCAAGAGAAAAAAATGATGAATCATGATGAAGAATGTCACACCAATCTCCTTTCCCAATCCAATCACAAAAAGCAAGTAATGATGAACCAAAAAGAGTAATCATAAGATGGTAGAAACATCATGAATCCTCCACCACAAAAACACCCACCATTTTGCTAATTTGCACATTTGCAAATAAGCCCCTCCATGGAAAATTCAGCCAAGGAAAGAAAGAAAGGAAAATGGCCGAAAAGGGAAAGCAAGCTGGCAACTTCAAAAAGCGATCCGGTAATAAATTACAGGAAAAACCCCGCGACTGTATATACATACCCGCATTTGTATTCCGACCGAATACAAATGCAATGAGACAAAATCTACACTGTATAATACTAAGATCCGGCTTAAACCAAAACCCGCTAGTATTATCCGTCCGAACCATAACACGTGCACAAGTGCACGCGTACGTTCGAACCCTTCCATAAATCCATACAGCCTCTATAGCGTTTTGCCCGAAACTTGAGAAACTGTCTGTGGGGGACTCTAAAGACTCGTCAATACTTTGGCTGTGGATTTAACCACTAGCACGTCAGAGGTATTAGCCGTACGTAACGGGCTACCAGGTATTGACCAAAAAGGAGGTCGATGAGCGAACTCATCCTGACACCCTACTGAGCCTGTCAGTGACAATATCTGTACAGTCCGGTCCATTCGTCTATGAGCATCGCATGGCGGGCCTAGAGTGTTGGTAAAAGTTAGACCCCCAAAAGCGGTACAAGTCGTGTCGGAGTGTAGCCCAGAACACCCTGAGATACTACTGGAATACCTACCAGTAAATCTCCTGCCTCGGCCGAGGGCTTTATGTAATGGTTCTCCTAGACACAGCGCGATCTTACCACCAATACCGGGAGAGACGAAACCCCTGCCGATCCGCTCACTTGCCTCCATGTGGCTCGGGACTGTACCCAACTAAAACCTGTTTGCACGACTCCTTTGAGCCGTGGTAGGGTAGTAATCAAAGCACAGTGGGAACTCACATGAGACAAATGACGACCTCAGGTCGATGAACTAACCTGTACACATGTCACCAGGGAACTGCTATCTGACGTCAGGTATAATACCAACTAGCATGTTCCCGGCGAGTCCTGTCTGGTGTACTCATAACCCAATGAGCACCTGTATACATCTTAGGTGAACCAACTGACACCAATGGCTTGTGAGACCAGTCACCGCCTCTCGTCGGGGTCTCTACTGTATACACTAGTCTATTAATGGAGTATCGATGCCCAGTCTCGAAACTCCCACGACAAGGGACCTTTTAAGGATGTGCTTATAGACCCCAGCTCCCACATATATGATCGCCATCATACTGCTGGTAGTCAAGCAAGAATCCTAAGGTCTCTATCAACGTGCAATAGTGATCTGTACCATCACTTAAAGCAGTACACGATGATAAAGGTAAACCAGATAGTATACTATTTTTCTATCAACGTGTAAAAGTGAACCGCAATGTCATTTAAAGTATGTACACGATGATAAAAACAAATCAGATAGTATACAAACCTTTCGAGTAAGACTATCCTACCGGTATAGGTCCTCTCTCAATCATTGCAATCACGTGCCTGCGATCCAATAATTGACTCTGAGGGCACTATATCCAACAATCTCCCACTTGCACTCAAGGCTAATTATTGCGATGTCGCGTACTCACAGCCCGTGTGATACCGAACACCCAACTCCTCTACTAATCAGTCTCACAAAGCCCGTTTGCGAAACTATTGCGTTCGAGGAATAGCCTCAGTAAGTGGATCCGCCCTGATGTTTCTTTCTATGTCTCTCTTTATCTCAAGTTCGCGGAGAAAGCCATCTCCCGAAAATGAGCAATACCTGTCTTAGAATATGTCTGGATATCTGATGGGACCTAGTTTATAAATGAACTCCAAATCCAAACTTCTTAGACTGTATCATCAACTGAACTTAATCAGCATCCTGCGCCATGCTTCCCTCAGTATCCGCTTGGACCACCTGTCCAAAATACTGCCCCTCGTCAGAGGGAAAACTATAACTTTGACAGTCACTCTGTCATCCAGGTCACCTTGGAAGCCTGGAATGATAACTATCTCCTAAAAGAGGCTGTTGTTATCATATCCCTAGAACATCCACTTATGTTCTAAAACTGCTTCCGAATGTTTCTACAGAATTGGATCAATATCAACTTACTGCATCTCGTGCAAAAACAATATCTGGTGTGGTACTTGACATCTCATGATTGACTCAATTGCCTAAGCAAGTGATCTGCCAATCATGCATATCCCTCTCGCCTTTAGTCTGTAAGACACCTTTAGAGAGGGTGACTCCATC
This sequence comes from Agapanthus africanus, assembly GCA_030015575.1. Taxonomy (NCBI): domain Eukaryota; kingdom Viridiplantae; phylum Streptophyta; class Magnoliopsida; order Asparagales; family Amaryllidaceae; genus Agapanthus; species Agapanthus africanus. Next base: position 692,580,840 of record CM057339.1, on the reverse strand, counting down.
ACCTGCAGGTACACTACCGTGCCAGGAGTCGTCCATTCTAAATACCTTTAGAATGCTGTCTAAGTACCCTGATTGGGACACTTCCCAAATCTAGATCTAAAACCATAGATCTAGTAACCAGAATGTCCGATATTATATCTATATCCTTATGTGGAGAAACCACTGTGTGACAACCAAAGTACAACCGATCGTAGTATAGGAATTTCACTTCCCACTCTGTGTATGTCATCCAAATACCAGGACATCACACCTTACTACCTTCTTAATAGATCCATCCGCTATTCTGATGAAGTCAAACCTATGACTGTCACATCAGAAATAGATGATCTATCTCCACTATATCTGCTTTAGTCCATAAATAGACATAAACTACTTATCCACCAATGCTTCCACTGCTCCCACTGACTACGACAACTCTCTGGTAGAATAATATACACGTACACTTCTAAAACCATTTCAGAACGACGCTATGCTCATCCTCCTGCCGGGTCTCATAGCCTGGAACAACAGTAGTGTCAAGTCTGGGTTAACAAGAACCTCCCTGTCACCGTCCTTGAGGCTACCGGAGTACCTCTCGGGTGCCTGAGGTTACCCACCATATCTGCGGAGTGGCTAATGGAATGTCAAATCAGATTGAATCTTAAGGTTCTTATCAAATTTTCAGCAATCGTTTGCGGTTCTGGAATCACTTCCTGTTCTACCATACTCCCACTACTGTTTTCTGAAAAATCCATTTTTATTAAAACTGTGGCGAGTCTAGAACAATATCACTATTGATGTTCCAGATGGTAGAAAATCAACCCTCGTCATAGCCCGGGTTAACCCACAAACAGCCATTACAGAAACGTGCCTTGAGTTATCCAGAGTCTGGTTTTAAGCATGAGCCGGACAACTCCCCGTATCTTAACATTGTTAAGATACGAACTATTCTATATCCAATATAGAAACAGAGGCACTGATTTAATTGGAACCAGATTCAAATCATGCAGCTGTCTCCAGTGCATGTCAACTAAATGGAGAGAAGCCGATCAGCATTACTCAACTTAGGAGGGCTTCCAATTATGAGTAACCTGAAAGAGAAGCAAGTTCTCTTAATCATTACTATCAACTGAATACCATACACAAGTATCTACATCTTCGATTACCTTGAAGAATCCCGATACTTGCAACATCTGGTTCTCTACTTTACTCTTATACCTATAACTTCTCAAAACTTAGACCTTGTGTCTCTACGAAATACTTGTCTAAGAGCTAGAGAAGTCACAAGTAAACCGAATATAGTACGAGGACCAACCCCTTTGTCCTAATGGACACTAGACAATATACAATACTCTGTATAAGTCCCCTGAGTCTAATAACTCAAACCCTATGTGTCGTAGGTTGAAAACTGTACTTATGGTTAAGAAGAATTACACCGCTGTTTAATGCTCCTTACCTAATCATCCACTGATATAGGTAAATGTCATGGACATAATTTCAAAAAGTTATATCTCACTCTAAAGTAGACGTACAGATATATCAATTTGAAATTGGTGCATAACAATGGATATTCAAAACCAAATATCTTCCGTCCGGCAAACAGCCCAGGTGATTTCCTCAAATATCACCAATTACAACGAATCCCGATATAATGAGGATGATCACCCAATTCCCAATAACTTGCTCCCACTCATCATCTGTAAAACCATACAGATGTGAGAATCAAACCTGGTAAATACATACCCTGGAGCAAGGGCTAATTGGGAAATCAGTTTTCTTTTAATAGTACACAGTGAAACTGAAACATTAAAATGTTTCGTAGGGGTATCCGGGTATTCCTAGTAATGCCTCTTCCATTTTCAGATTCACAACTGTAACCGTATATTTCTTTGCCATCTCTCCAAATCCCTTTATATGTATTTAGTCATTACCTTCTGTACACCCCTTTCAGCCAAATGGTTTTCTTCCTTCCCTACCGTTCGGCACCAGCCTATGGTTTGGAAGAAGACTATCCAATAAGCATAATGGGTGTACTCTCCTAATCCTAGGAGTGCTCGTATCCTGAGAGAAGGTGAAGATAAAAGACAACTGAATAAACCTTATTCCTATTTCTCCTGAACCAGAGTCCATCCCTGAACTGGAATAAGTTCCTTCGAGTTCGTATATAACCATACGATGGAGTATCCAATAAACTGTGGATCTTCATAGTGATACGGAGTGTTCTGGAGAAATACAAAGGTGATGTAGGATTGGCGAAGAAATACTTGGTTTGGTCGTGAATAGCAGTCGCAATTTATTTTGCCCTCTTACTAATCCCTTTATTTGTCTTTACTTAATACCTTCTGTACGCCTTCGTTAGGCTAATTGGTTTTCTTCATTCCCTACCATTCGGCACCTGCCTATGGTTTGGAAGAAGACTATCCAATAAGCATAATAGGTGTACCGTCCTAATCCAAGGAGCACTCGCAGCCTGAGAGAAGGTAAAAGGAAAAGACAACTGAATAGTCCCATTCGTTTTCTCCGGAACCAGAAACCATCCTCGAATCTGGAACAAGTTCCTTCGAGTTCATATATAACCATATGATGGTTTTATCCAATGGAAGTGGATGTTCTTAGTAATACGGGGTGTTCTTCAGAAAAGAGTAAAAGTAGGAGTGGCAATGAGGTATTCAACTCTGACAATCCAAAGCCAGTGTTTTAAGAAGGTTCGGTTAATCTTGGTCACTGAGTCGTAGTCAAGGGTCGGGTCATGGTCGCTGCCAAAGAGAGAGAGAAAAGAAACACTCAGCGTGCACTCTAACCTAGATCAGAATGGTTATCACTTTATCCAATCAGGAAACCTCCTACTGTAACCTCAAATTCTCCTCCAAACCTGAAAGAAGAATTAGTCGGGATCACCCGAGGAGTAAACTAACTCATCAGTGGGAATCGGGATCCAACTATCATCGCATGATAACGTGATGGAATCCACTGACGTTATCACACTCCAGAAGGTATGCGCATATCTGGCAAGTTTCAGTTTCATTAGAAACTCCCGATGTGATTTTTACCCCTAGGACCCAAGTGACCTTGACACAGTCAACAAATCAAAGAGTCCTAGTCAAGTTCAACCCGTCATTATCCTGGATTGCATTAAACCCATCCGTACGAGCCCTTGACACAGTCAACAAGGCCGCACGACTGTCCTAACCATTCCCATTAATATGCCTCAAACAAACACTACTTAGCTACCGCACACTACGCCTTGACACAGTCAACAAACGCAGCACGAATACTAAGTAATACTTGTAAGAAATGACGGAGGGCTACGTCTAGTTTTTGGCGAAAAACTTTTAACGTAATGAACTTGATATCGTTGAAGGAACTGCATAGCCTTTTATAAAAATACAGTGGCGAAAACCTTTGCTAAAGAGGTCACTCCCGGTGAAGGGATCTCAGCTCTTTCCCTGTAGAATGAGGTGCAGGATATTCCAACTGAATACCACGATGAAAAGCAAAAAGGCAATCGGTTATAGTGAAGTTATTACCCTGACGCAAACTTCTGTCCAAGGGGTCACTCCCGGTGAAGGGATCTCGGCCCTTGCCTCGTCGAGTGAGGTGCTGGATATTCCAACCGAATACCACTGTGCAAAACAAAAGAGAACGTCCTTGCAATAACAGCTTTTTGAAAAATGTTCCAACAACATCAGAATAGGTTTGTTTAGCTTGCATTGATCCGAATCAATGCAGTCCCATCAATTGATCACACCAATAAAGAACGAAAATACGATGTACGTATATGCCATCCGCATTCGCCACTGGGTCCCGTCATTACCCGTTAGGTTACTTAACTAACGACAGAGCGGGGACTGGACTAGCGCGGGTGTAAAACATATACAACATCTACTAGTATATATATCAATATATAATGATCGCTCAAGGCGTGATAAAATGCAACATCACAGAAATGTAATAAGCATCATAGAACAATACAGATATCTGGGATCCCCGGGTTTCATAGAGCCGCTACTGAAACCCGACGTTCCCCTGGTCGTGTGGATAGCCTGTGCAATGAAATCCTAGACCCCTACAGGCGCGGCAAGTTACCCGCCAAACCTGAAGTGAGGCAGCCCCCTTCAACAACGTGAATGGACCACCCAGCACTTCATGGAATCCAGTAACTTGAGCACCCCTCCTTGGGTCAACCTGTACCCCCTACGAGTGCGGCGAATAGCCTGCCAATTCTAGAATGAAGCCCCCTCCGTCTCAAAGCCATGAGATGAAGGCCCGTTGCCCTCTAGAACCCGGCTATCCGTGCACCCCACCGCGGGGTAATCCTAGTACAAAAAGTAAAATATATACAACGGGTACATCTACCTCAGCCCGGTCGTGCCCCAAAAGAATAATATACAAACAGGCAGTAACGGCAGTCCACATGTCGGACGCTCGCCCCGCAATATCAAATGTACATATACAACCAAACTGTACTACCATTGCATCCAGGCTATCCACCACGTCAAATTCGCAATATCACAGCACAATAAAGAACATCAACGTGAATGTCACGTTCGCAAATCCGTCTAAAAGGGCTATAGCAGTTAGACAGGATTTACCGATCAAGTGACATTCACGGTCGCAGATATAATGTAAATATTGTGAACTAACATGTTTAAAATTTTCGATCGACTAAATTTCCCGAAGTGGGCCCCAAGCACAACTGTAGCACTCAAAATAAATCTAGGCCCAAACAGAATATACCAAAAACCCCAATTCCAACACAGAGACCTACTGAAGAAATTTGGTGCACTATGGCTACAGTACGGAGGTGGATCCACGGCCAAAACGTGGTTACGGCCGCGGAACCGTCGCGCTACAGTGAAATCAGCCGACCAAATTTCTTCAGTTCTCTTGAAAAAGCCTGCACATATTTCTGCAATATACCAAATAATTTTTTGACAACAAAACAGAATCGACAGGAACTGATGCTTTTGAAATTGTGGTTTTTGGAAATTTCGTTCGATCGAGTTCTAAACACGTTAGAGCAAGCTAGAAAAGGTTAATGGCGTGGCTCTGATACCATGTAAGACTACGGTAGCGCTCCGGCCGTCTTTCCGAGGCCAAAATGCGGAAACAAAAACTTTTCTTTAACTAGAAAACCGGCGCTACCGCGGACTATAAACCCGGATCGGACCATTAACCTACTACTAGCTAACTGGAGAAAGGGTAGAGAGCTATACCGAGCGATCTGTGTCCTTCGGTCTTCGGCCACCATCCCAAGCTCCTCGCGGCATCTCCGGTCTCGATCTCCTCGTCGGAAAGGCACCACATCACCGAGTCTTTTTATGGGCTCCCACCTCTGAACCGAGGCAACTCGGACACGAAGTTGGCAAGCCGACGTGTCCAAGATTGCTGTAGACTGAGTGTAGAATGCTATGTCTCGAGGGGTTATTAGAAGTTGCCATTTGGAAGTGAAGGTGGAGGAATCAACTTTGAAATGGAGCTATAGAATTTTGTGTGTGGAAATGAGGTAAAAATACTCCACAAAAATTTTGGACAGCCCCCCTTCTTAGTGGCCGGCCATACTCAATGAAGGAAGAGAGGGGGGAGGAAAAATAATGCAAGAGAGAAAAATGATGAATCATCATGAAGAATGTCACACCAATCTCCATTCCCAATCCAATCATAAAAAGCAAGTAATGATGAACCAAAAAGAGTAATCATAAGATGGTAGGAACATCATGAACCCTCCACCACAAAAACACCCTCCATTTTGCTAATTTGCACATTTGCAAATAAGCCCCTCCATGGAAAATTCAGCCAAGGAAAGAAAGAAAGGAAAATGGCCGAAAAGGGAAAGCAAGCTGGCAACTTCAAAAAGCGATCCGGTAATAAATTACAGGAAAAACCCCGCGACTATATATACATACCCGCATTTGTATTCCGACCGAATACAAATGCAATGAGACAAAATCTACACTGTAAAATACTAGGATCCGGCTTACCAAAGCCCGCTAGTATTATCCGTCCGAACCATAACACGTGCACAAGTGCACGCGTACGTTCGAACCCTGCCATAAATCCATACAGCCTCTACAGCGTTTCGCCCGAAACTTGAGAAACTGTCTGTGGGGGACTCTAAAGACTCGTCAATACTTTGGCTGTGGATTTAACCACTAGCACGTCAGAGGTATTAGCCGTACGTAATGGGATACCAGGTATTGACCAAAAGGGAGGTCGATGAGCGAACTCATCCTGACACCCTACTGAGCCTGTCAGTGACAATATCTGTACAGTCAGGTCCGTTCGTCTATGAGCATCGCATGGCGGGCCTAGAGTGTTGGTAAAAGTCAGACCCCCAAAAGCGGTACAAGTCGTGTCGGAGTGTAGCCCAGAACACCCTGAGATACTACTGGAATACCTACCAGTAAATCTCCTGCCTCGGCCGAGGGCTTTGTGTAATGGCTCTCCTAGACACAGCGCGATCTCACCCCCAATACCGGGAGAGACGAAACCCCTGCCGATCCGCTCACTTGCCTCCATGTGGCTCGGGACTGTACCCAACTAAAACCTGTTTGCATGACTCCTTTGAGCTGTGGTAGGGTAGTAATCAAAGCACAGTGGGAACTCACACGAGACAAATGACGACCTCAGGTCGATGAACTAACCTGTACACATGTCACCAGGGAACTGCTATGTGACGTCAGGTATAATACTAACTAGCATGTTCCCGGCGAGTCCTGTCCGGTTTACTCATAACCCAATGAGCACCTGTATACATCTTAGGTGAACTAACTGACACCAATGGTTTGTGAGACCGGCCACCGCCCCTCGTCGGGGTCTCGACTGTATACACTAATCTACTAATGGAGTATTGATGCCCAGTCTCGAAATTCCCATGACTTGGGACCTTTTAAGGATGTGCTTATAGACCCCATCTCCCACGTATATGATCGCCATCATACTGCTGGTAGTCAAGCAAGAATCCTAAGGGCTCTATCAACGTGCAATAGTGATCTGTACCATCACCTAAAGCAGTACACGATGATAAAGGTAAACCAGATAGTATACTATTTTTCTATCAACGTGTAAAAGTGAACCGCAATGTCATTTAAAGTATGTACACGATGATAAAAACAAACCAGATAGTATACAAACCTTTCGAGTAAGACTGTCCTACCGGTATAGGTCCTCTCTCAATCATTGCAATCACGTGTCTGCGATCCAATAATTGACTCTGAGGGCACTATATCCAACAACAATCTGTCAAAAGATTCTTATCACAAAGGTTCTCTATGAAAGACCTGGGTGATTCCTCTTACATACTGGGGATCTGGATCTATCATGATAGATCAAAAAGGATGTTGGGACTTTCACAGTCCATGTATATCGATACCATACTGAAAAGATTCAGTATGGAAGATTCCAAACACGGAAACCTACCGGTTTGTCACGGAGTCACCCTTTCCAAAGAGATGTCTCCCAAGACTGATTTGGAAAGGGATCACATGTCTATTATATCGTACGCTTCTGCAGTAGGCTCTCTAATGTATGCGATGTTGTGTACCAGACCAGATGTAGCTTATGCATTAAGCGTGGTAAGCCGGTATCAGTCAGACCCAGGAGAGAACCACTGGATAGCAGTAAAGAATATTCTCAAGTACCTGAGAAGGACTAACGATATGTTCTTGGTGTATGGCGGAAAAGACCTCCAGATTGAGGCTTTTGCTGACTCCAGCTTCCAGAGCGATAAGGATGATTCCAAGTCCATGTCGGGTTATGTCTTCACCCTCAACAGAGAGGCGGTATGTTGGAAGAGTTCCAAACAAGATACCGTTGCTGACTCAACTATGGAAGCGGAGTATATTGCTGCTTCTGACGCCGCTAAAGAAGCAGTCTGGATGAGGAAGTTCTTGACATGTCTTCAAGTGGTTCCGTCCATTGTTGGTCCAATACCATTGTATTACGACAACAACGACGCTATAGCTTTAGCGAAGGAACCCATGTCCCATCAAAAGTCCAGACACATCTTGAGGCGGTATCACCTGATCAGAGAGATCGTGGATCGCCGGGAGATCGAGGTTCGGAGAGTTGATACAGAGGACAACACTGCAGATCCATTCACAAAGGCTATTTCTCAGACGCAGTTCGAGAGGCTATTCGAGATGATAGGTCTGCGATATGCCAGTACATGCCCCTAGTGCAAGTGGGAGATTGTTAGTGTATATACCGTAGAGGCCATTACTGTATCATACTAATTTGTATATTACTTAATGGAAGCTTGGGATATTCACAGTTGTAAAAACATTCTTGCTCAAAATAGTAGTATGCTACTTGGTTTGTTTATACTTCAATATGTACATATGTTTCTTTTAACATATCGCCTATGCATATTAGTAGAGCCCTTAGGATCTATGCTTGATTACCAGCGTTGTGATGGCAGTCATACTAGTGGGGGCTGGGTAATCTACAAGCACATCCTTATACAGGTCCCTAGTCGCAGGATTATCGATATAGGGCATCGATACTCCAGAGTAGACTAGTGTATACGCTTCCCTTCCCAGCTTGGGAGATGATCTGTCCCACAGCCATTGGTATGTCGTACTGGAGATAGTATGCAGGTGCTCATTAGGTTGTGAGTTACACTGGACGGACTCATTGGGAACTGTTGGTTGGTAATATACCTATCGTCAGATAGCAGTACCCAGATGACATGAGTACAGCTTAGTCTGTTGACTTGACACTGCGGCTTCGCCTCAAGTGTGTTCCCACTGTTCTTAGATTACTACCCTACCACGGCTCTACCGAGTCGTGTAAACAGGTAGTAGTTGGGTGCAGTCCCGAAGCACTTGGAGGCAGTGGCGGTTAGATAGGATTCGTTTCTCCCGGTATTGGGGGTTGATATCGTGCTGTGTTCGGAACGCCATTACACATAGTCCCTGGCCAGGGCAAGCGAGATTTACTGGTAGGTACTCCAGTAGTTTCTCAGGGTGTATTGTTAGTGTATATGCCCGAGAGGCCATTACTGTATCATACTAGTTTGTATATTACTTAATGGAAGCTTGGGATATTCACAGTTCTATAGACAATCTTGCTCAAAATAGTAGTATGCTACTTGGTTTGTTTCTACTTCAATGTGTACATGTGTTTCTTTTCGCATATCACCTATACACATTAGTGGAGCCCTTAGGATCTTTGCTTGATTACCAGCGTTGTGATGGCAGTCACACTCGTGGGGGCTGGGTAATCCACAAGCACATCCTTATGCAGGTCCCTAGTCGTAGGACTATCGAGATAGGGCATCGATACTCCGGAGTAGACTAGCGTATGCGCTTCTCATCCCAGCATGGGAGACAATCTGTCCCACAGCCGTCAGTACGTCGTACTTGAGATAGTATGCGGGTGCTCGTTAGGTTACGAGTACACTGGACAGGACTCGTTGGGAACTGTTGGTTGGTACTATACCTATCGTCAGTTATCAGTTCCCAGGTGACATGAGTACAGCTTAGTCCGCTGACTTGACACTGTCACTTCGCCTCGAGTGTGTTCCCACTGTACTTTGATTACTACCCTACTACGGCTTAAAGGAGTCGTGCAAACAGGTAGTAGTTGGGTGCAGTCCCGAAGCACTTGGAGGCAGTGAAGGTTAGACATGATTGGTCTCTCCCGGTATTGGGGGTTGATATCGCGCTGTGTCTAGGAGAGCCATTACATAAAGTCCCTGGCCAGGGCAAGCGAGATATACTGGTAGGTTTCTAGTGTTATCTCAAGGTGTTCTGGGCTACACTCCGAAATGACTTGTACCGCTATTAGGGGACTGACGTTTACCGCCCCCTAGGCCCGCCATGCGATATTCTCAGACGAACAGATCAGACTGTACGGAGATTGTCACATACAGGCTCAATAGGAGTTCGGATGGGTTCACCTCATCAGTCTTCTCATCGGCATCTACCTGGGGACCGTTACGTACAGCTAGTGCCGCTTGCGGCCTGTGGTTAAACCCACTGCCAGCGTAGTGTCGAGTCTTTAGAGTCCCACACAGAGGATTATTCGCCTTTGGGCAAAACAGAGTAGATGTCGTATGGTTTTGCGACAGGGTTCGTTCCCATCCGCGCACTTGTGCATGTTTGGTGTCCGAACAGTCATTACTAGCGGGCCCTGGTTTGAGCCAGATCCTAGTATATGCTTTGGGGTTAGTTTTATCTCATTGTATTCGTGCTCCTCAGAACACGAATGCGGGTGTGTATGCACAGTTGACTGAGGCAGAGGAAGAGGATTTTCATTAGGGTTTTGGAACGGGTGTGTATGCACAGTTGACAGTTTTCTTTTTCCAAACCCTAATGAATATGTGAAATATCAATTAATAATATTAATTAAATGAAATTGAGTTATGGTTAGGGTTGTTGACTTGTTGACCAAGGTTGACTTGTTGACCATGGTTGAAACATTGACCATCATCATTTCACTCCAAAGATGCTCTTTGATCTTTGCAAAAACATTTAATGTGAAATGATAATGGTCTTATCAAACCAACCATCACCTTTTTCATTTTGATTAATATTGTTAATTAGATTAATTCACATATATTGGTTATGGTTGTAAAACTATTATCATTCTCTTATATTCATTCTCTCTCATCTTTTCTTCTTCCTCTTCCTCTAGCTCAAGGAAAATTCATCTCATGTGTTGAGAAACATTTCCTTGGAGATAAAACACCAAAGCCACTCTCTACTCATCCTAAGGTTGATGGTCTAGCAAGCCGGAGACTTTAGTTTTCTCAAGTTCGAAGAAGAAGCTCAAGGTAGAGACCCTCAGGTAGATCCATCTTCGGCAAGTGAAGGCGACGAGGAGAGAACCATCCTACCACTACAAGAGAAGGAGTTCAAGTTAAGGTATAACCCCTAACCGAGTAGATAAATCTCTAGTTAGTTGCTAGTGTGTAGTTTAGCAAAGATCCGTATTTTATAGTCCATGTTACCTAAACCATAAAAATCGTTTTTCACCGTTTCCGCAAGCCCAAAAGAACCGGGAGAGGTAACGTGGACTTACATGTATTGTACCGTACTCCGACACGACTTATACCTCTATTAGGGGTCTGACATTTACCGCCACCCTAGGCCAGATATACGATACTCTTAGACGGACAGATCGGATTGTACGGAGATTGTCACATACAGACTCAGTAGGAGTTCGGATGAGTTATGCTCATCGGCTTTCTTATCGACAATACCTGGGGACCATTACGTACAACTAGTACCGCTTGCGGCCTGTGGTTAAACCCACTGCCAGCGTAGAGTCGAGTCTTTAGAGTCCCACACAGAGCGTTTCCCTGCATCGGGCAAAACGTGTAGATATCGTATGGTTTTACGAAAGGGTTCGATCACGTGCATACACTCGTGCAGGCACGATGAGTCGGACGGACAATACTAGTGGGCTTTGGTTTAAGCCGGATCCTAGTATTGTACTGATGGATTTTCTTCGTCTTCGGTATTCGTATTTTTCGGAATACGAATACATGTACGTATGTACGGATGAGGGGGCGTTTTTGTAATTTATTCAAAGATGCTTCTAGAAGATGATATTTCATTTTGGATTAAATGATTTATGCATAGTAGAAATGAGATGGAAAATGCATGATATTGAGCATGGCTAAATATGACACATGGTGGATTTAGAAGCCATGACTCATTTGGTTGTAAATTGAACCCTAATTACTATTATTCATTTAATTTATTAGATGAATAATAGAGAGTGTTCAGTTTAGAACCATAGGTTAGACACACTCTCTCTCATACATTTTCTTCACTAGCTTTTTCTAAAACATCTTCTTCTTCCTCAAACCCTAGGATACTCATGTGTTGAGTTACCTAGGAAGAAATAGAAAGACTCCTCAATCCATATACACCATCTACACAACCTAGATCATTTAGATTAGCAAACTACTTGATATAGTTTCTTTGGTTTAGAAGAAAAGCTTGGTGCACAAACGTTCGGGTGGATCATCTAGGATTCGAGCAAGCCGACGAGGAGACGACATCTGTTCCACTTCAAGAAGTTCGTGCAGGTGAGGAGGACAGCAAGATAAGGAGAAGAAGGACCAGATTTCTTGAGGTATAAACTTCTGTACTTTTATTTATACTTTATTTGCTTTTGTTAGATACGGTTTAGATTACGATCATGGCTTACAGTCGATGTTATGATGCTAAAATTATCGTTTTTTACACTTTCCGCCTCCCCGCGATTCCGCGGGGTGCATAGCATCGACTTACAATTTATAGAGAAAGATTATCTCTTGAAATGAGCAGTACCTGTCTTAAAATTTGTCTGGATATCTGATGGGACCTAGTTCATAAATGAACTTCAAATCCAACAAACTTCTTAGACTGCATCATCCACTTAATTTAATCAGTATCTTGTGCCATACCTTCCTTAGTATCCGCTTGGACCACCTGTCCAACATTCTGCCCCTCAAAAAAAGGGAAAACTATAACTTTGATAGTCACTCTGTCATCAAGGTCACCTTGGAAGCCTGAAATGATAACCGCCTTCCGAAGGAGGCTGCCGTTACCATATACCAAGAACATCATCTTATATTCATAACTGCTTTCTAACGTTTTTCCAGGATTGGATTAATATATACTTATTGCAGCCTGTGCAAAATCAATATCTGGTGTTGTACTTGATATCTCATGATTGACTCAATTGCCTAAGCAAGTGATATACTAATCATGCAAATCCCTCACCTCATCAGTCTAGAAGACATCTCTTTAGAGAGGGTGACTCCATCACCTGCGGGTACACCACTACGCCAGGAGTCGTCCATTCTAAAACACTTTAGAATAGAGTCAAAATACCCAAGTTGGGACACTTCCCAAATCTAGATCTAAAACCATAGATCTAGTCACCAGAATCCCTGATATTTTATCCATATCCTATGTGGAGAAACACTTTGTGACAACCACAGTATAACCGATCGTAGTATAGGAAGATCCCTTCCTATTAAGTGCATGTCATCCAAATATCAGGACATTACTCCCTACTACATTCGTACAAGATCCATCTCTTATTCTGATGAAATCAAACTCTATGACTGTCACATAAAAAATAGATGATCTATCTCCGCTATATCTTCTTTAGTCTATAAATAAACATAAGCTACTTGCCCACTATATTTCCGCTGCTCCCACTGACTAAAACAACCCTCTGGCAGAGTCATATACACGTGCGCTTTTAAAGCTAGTTTAGAACGACGTTATACTCATCCTCCTGCCAGACCTTATAGTCTAGAACAACAATAGTGTCAAGTTTAGGTAATCAAAAACCTCCCTGTCACCTTTTTTGAGGATACCGAAGTACCTCTCAGGTGCCTGAGATTACCCACCAAATCTGTGGAGTGGCTAATGGATCGTCGAATCCAATTGAATTTTTAGGTTCTACTAAATTTTCAGTAATCGTTTATGGTTCTGGAATCACTTCCAGTTCTACCATACTCGCACTAATGTTTTCTGAAAAGAATTCATTTTACTAAAACTGGCGGCGAGTTAAGAACAATATAACTATTGATCTTCCAGATGGTAGAATGTTATTCCTCGTCAAAGCCTGGGATAACCGTTCATCACTGAAAACAGTATTTTAATACTGCTCATTCGTTATCTATTTTTTTGTATATATCGGTACTATTAACCGGTGTTTGCTCAGTAATACAGATTACAGGTATCCGTGACAAAATAATAGAAATACATCCAGAATCACGGATATTACATTTCTGAGCTGACACTGCAACCAGAACTGCCAACCGGTCAAAAATCAAAGAGTTTTTGTAAATAAACTAGTGTATACACATTTTGTTCCAACACATGACAATTTGTGCACTAGCTCTTTGATTGCTTTGACCTAGTAGGGGGCTGCCCAATGCAAGACACAAGTGGGCATGAAGTGATGTGCATTCAATGTAAAATATTGTGTGTTGACTTAAAAATTCAAATTTCCCTCCAAACCCTGGGTGCATACCAAGTCAAATTAGAGAAAACTAGCAGCACCAAAGTGATATTGGGGACAACACAAGACCACACACCAAGAATGAGCCCCAGAGCTCGGATTTGGGCCGAGCTCAATACCTATGTGGCCGCCCCCTACTCCCAAATGCTTCCAGACTTCTGTGGGCCCTCATTTGCTGCCACCTCATCATGTTTTTATTGTTTGTTTATTTTTCTTTTCTGCCTATAAAAGCAGGCAGTGGGCAAGGGGTCAAGGGTCTCACTTTTGCCAAGTTTTATTCTTTACAAGTTCTCTTTTTGTTCTCTTTGTTATTGTACATAACTTTGTATCCCTTAAGCTCCTTGTCTTCTCTTGATCTTGCAACCTCTTTAGTGAGCTTGCAAGTTTAAGATTTGGCTATTGATCTCAAGGTTGTATCTTGTACATAATAAAGATATCATTTTGCACACTTGGGTTCCTATTCATTCTTGCAATTTTCATTCTTGCCTTTACTTGCTTGCACTTTAAATTCCATGCACTTTCTTTCTTGTAATGACTTTTCTTTTCTTTGTTATTTTCTTTGCTTTTTCTTTTTGTGTTGGTTTGTTAATATGGTGTTGTTAATATGATGTTTGTGAATATGTGATGTTAGGAATAGATAACGATTTTGTAATTTAAAGTTTCTTTGCTCATTTCCTTTTCCCGTATTTTCCATTGAACTCCGTCCAAACGTTACGCAAACGCTCCGTTAGGCATCCTACCCTACCAAGGTATCGGTGATTCCTAACCGCGACCGGTTGCGTTCGGTTTGGCCGGAGGCGAAAGCAAGAGACAAGAACGGACGGACAAGGGTCAATAAGCCAGATTTCTAATACCGTGCTTAAGTACCCTAATCCACGTTGTTGCCGATTGCTCTAGCTTCAATCGTTAAGTTCGGCTCAAAGGTTTTAGCGCGGATTTCCTTAACCTACACCATCCTATCTAATCCTAACAAACGGTTACTTTGCATATAACACATAAGATAGATGCGAACAATCTGCCTCGCGCATTAACTCGTGAGAACAAGCCACAATATATCTATAATATCTCATGAAATCGTTTTTGCTTATTAAAAGAAAAATAGAAGCTTGTATAAAAATACTAGTTAATCTTTTTGCCGATTTTAGTATACATATCAATACCTTTACCTTTAAAATAATTTTTAGAAATTAATTTTTACTTCTGGAAATTTTAGAAAATTTATCTTTGATAGAATATATTTTTATTACACGCAGTAAATTTTTTAGATCGAATCACTTAACAGTTTAGGAATTATATCGTTTTTATTCACTGTTCATAAAAATAGAAAACTGCATTTATCAATCAACTTTTTAGACACATAATTTGGTCTACCGATATCCAAATTGAGCAAACTCAGGTGTTTTGGATATCTACATCTAATGATCTAGATTTTCATATTTTTATGTTTTTACCGAAAATCGACGTAAAATAAAGAAAACTGTGTTACAATATTAAGTGACGGATCTGGACAGAATCTGTCATGATTCGCACACTGTTTTTAAATAGAACATAACTCGAATCCCAGATATCCGTTCATGATAAAATTTAGATGTGTAGATGCACAATTGATAGAGCTATAATTTAATGTATATTAGATTACTTATAAATGCATGAAACAACCCGATATAGGCTTTTCAATATAACATATAGTTGCTGTCCAGAAATATGAATTTTTGTTTTAAACGCTGATATTAAAATGATCATAACTAGAGTTTCAGAAATCCAAATAGAGCGAATCTTAGTGTTTTGGATAATTACATCGAAGGACCTACAATTTTCTAATAATTTTTGTAACCTTAAACCCGATAGAAATTAACTCAAAATGCGTTTTAAAAATATATGACGGTGCTGAACAAATTCTGATCTGTTTTGCGTGACTATATGAAAACATGTATATCTTCCAAACCGATCGTCGTATTTAGGCAATACTAGAACTCACGTGTGCATAATACTTAAGGATATGTTTTCGTTTATATTTTGATTTCAAATGACTTGATTAACTAGTCGAATATATCATATATTTACAACATTGTTTTGGATGTTACTTGTATACTTATCTCATATCATGATCTGTAATTGCATATTTATTTTTATTTATATGACTTGTGATTAAATCATTATATGTTAAAATTGACTTGATTTTGACACGACTCAATCATGAATACTTGAACCCAGTATGTACACTTGAACTAACTTGACATCGAACCATGAATACAATTGACATGACTGCATGAACTCAATTTTGAAAACTTGATATCATACATCACCTTTTGTATTCATGAATTCGATCAAGACTCATAACATTAATCATAGACTAATATACACGGGGTGTTGGGGTAGTTTGAGTATGAATCTAACGGAATCTCATGAGTCCCATTAATACAAATCATGTTGCTGTGATACCGGACTGAAATGGTACAAATCATGGTGCTGTGGTACCGGGCTGAAACGGTACAAATCATACTGCTGTGGTACCGGGCTGAAACGGTACAAATCATGAATTCACGAATGAGGGCCCGTGTTTCCAAGCCCCTGGATGATAGCCTGTTGGGTTTGGAATACTTCAATAACAATTGAAATCCCGCTATTTTGGGCTCGTGATTCCTTACCCCTGGACGATAGCCTTGGGTTCGAGATTACTCTTGAGATTAGTTGACATTCACACTTGAACTCACGTTAGTTTATTTTACCCTTTTAGAGACCTTTTAGGACACTTACATTCATTTTATATTCACTATACCTACACTTCACGGTCATACTATACTTGTTTACTATGCTCATGTTATATTGCCATGCTTACATAGTTGTCATTAATATTACCATGTTATACTTGTTCATGTTTTATTTCCATTAATACTATATCACATGTCACCTTACATATTCATTTATATACTTTCACATCCCACCTTTCTTGGGGACTAACCGAGCGCAAGTTCGCTGACGGACATTCCACCCATTTTTTTGTTTCCTTGGAATGTTCGTCAGATGATCTAGAAATTGAAGTGATCGAGCTGAGTCAGAAGAATTACTTTCAGCTTGCAGAGTAGACCGACTACTAACTCTTTCTTTTCAGCTTTTACTTCCAGTATGCCACTTGTTTAGACACTTTCTTTTATGTATCTTTGTTTTCAGATATCATGTATTCGGTTTGAAACATGTGAAAGTCGGGAATGTAAATATATAAAGTTGGATTTTTATTATCATGTCTTTTCTTGTCATTTTATATTGCTTATATACGTGATCGCACACTTTTGGTGTGCCGCGTATTCAAAATTTTAAAGTTAACCGCGATCAAGGATGGTGTCGCTTTGCAGCTAGCCGGTTGAGCACGGGTCGATCCGCAGGGAGATGGTAGTATGTCCGTTCGTGTTTTAGACGAGTCAATAAAGAATGTATATGTGTTCTGTTCTGTTCTAACCTAAGTGTTCGTATTTTATGTTCAAGTAAGCTTGTTAAGGTTAAGGTCGGTTAGTAGAGTTAGGATTAGTCTTGTGCTTTTCTTTTGCTATTCTTAAGACGATGTTTGGTAATCGAAAGTAGTGGGGATTAGGAGGACATAGGAATGGGATTTGCGAGTTTAAGCAAGCTTTTCAATGCTAAATCCATTCCTAGTGCCCCTTGTCCATCCGCTAAATACGCTTATTTCCAACCCTCGGCCAAACACCCGCAACCATGTATCCAATTAAGTCATAACTATATGTCATGTTGTAATGCGCTTAAAGGACTTCTCGACTTAGGTCGCGGCTATATGTCATGTATAGCGCGCCTAAGTGAGGGGGTTGCGTTTGTTTGGTCGAGGTTCGTTTCAAGATGTTTGGCGAAGAGAAGCATATGTGATTTTTCCATCCCTCATACCACCTTCCTTAGCCTTAACAAGTGGAATTATTCATACATTATAAAAGAAAATAAAACAAAACAAGAAGGAAGAAAAGAAGGAAAAGGAAAAATACGGTTTTACAAATGATGCAAGCTAACTACTTGGGTCCTCACCTAAGCAAGGAACTCCTTCGAGTATCATAGCTTGAAAATAATAAGGATAAGAGAAGAAAAGAAAAGAGCAAGAAATAACAACTACGTAATAACAATTATAAAAGTTACACTAGAATTAAAAGACAATGCAAGAATTAAAAGATACAAGTAAAAAAATAACAAACCCTCATCTTCATTTCATCATCCGCTCAATACTCTCACTACATTTTAATGGAGAATACATGAAGAAGAAGAAGAACTAAAGCTAAACTAAATCCTAACAAAAAAGAAGCATCCTTGGATTGGTACAAAACTGAGCTATTTATAGGCTGAGTGCTGAAACCCTAGGACAATATTCTGAGCCCATATGAAGTTACCAAACTACCCCAAAATTCCGAGTTGACACTGAGTCAACTCGGCCACAGATCCGCGGCTGAGTCGCCACTTTAACCGCGGTTCCGCGGCTATTTTGAGGAGTTGGCTTATCGTTTTTTCTGGAGTTTCTTGTGTTGCTATGTTTAGTTGTTCTACATATTCCAAATTGCAAATTGCTTCCACAATATCTTCAGATCTGCAACAGTCCAAAATGGCTTCAAAAACAATTCTTTTGACCTCATCTCCCTCGAGCTCCGCGCACCCACTGAGTTTTGTGCTGCCCCTCTCATGCTCTGTGCTTGTCCGAGACACGAATGACCACTGTCATTTATCTTGTCTCTGGAACTGGTACGCGGCACTGGACGAATACGGATGACCTGAACCCGACTTTTATCTGTTGGCAACAGATGTTCTGGATTTTGGCGTAACAGTGGAGATTTTGTATCATTTGCGTTATTTTGGACTAGGAACCTGAAGCCTGTAAATATGTAGCAAACACAGATTAAAGTGCCTATAAACAAACGAGCATAAGAATGGACGGTATTAAATGCAATATTCTGGTATGAACAAATACCCCCAAACTTAACTTTTGCTCGTCCCGTGCAAAACCAATTATTCACAAAAAGTTCTAACCTCACTTCCGCAGGGAACGCGATTGCACTGAGCTTGTGCAACAAGCCGTTAAACCTCTAAGTGTCCCTAGTAGGAGGAGTGTTGTCTCCTGAGGGGTTTCAGTGGATACTACCCACAAAATCCCGTCAAGCTAGTTTCATAAGTTAACGTCGATTCTACTCCTACAGTTTAGTATCTAGGTTAGAAATTCTATCATCCTAAATTAGAAATATTCAACCCTTATGTTTCACGCCTTCTATTTGTTCAACCCCATATTCTATACGTTGTACAGTTTAGAAAGATTTTGGTCTCTCCTGAGTTTTCCTTCTAAAGAGCGGTCTCCAATCAGGGATTTTTATCAGTTTTACGGAAAACATGTCTTATTCTTTATTCCTATCTTTCCTCCAAACATCGAATGTATACCCCTACGTGTGTGTGTTATTTCACCCCTACACTTAAGAATTCAATTCAAGCTATAGTACTCTTGCCCTAATACCTACTACTACTTCTTTTCATTAATGATGGACGGTGTTGCTTACACACCTTTCATGCGACTATTAATGCTTCTTGAGGCACTAACAGCCGATTACTGAATGTGTGAGCTTAAAGCGTAAATAGCAATTTTCGGGTCTTGACTTTATTCATTTTTTTTGTTTTTGTTTTTCTTTTCAAGACCGGATATATTTTTCAATGATGCTCTTTAGTGGTTAGCTTTAAATACCGTTTTTTCTTTCATACTAGGCTTTCAGGCAGGAGTATTTCTAGGTATGCTCTACTATCCCAAGTTTCAAAGTGCGTGTAAGTGCAGTTTGTAGGGTATATACTTTCTGAATTTGGACTTAAGTACAGAAACTATTTTTCAGACTTATCTTTCAGTAAAGTTTCAATACTCTCCCTTCATCTTGACTTAACTAAAGAACTGAACTCAAGATTACCTATTTCTCAAAAAAACTGTAAGGACGTATATTTACCAAGGTTAAATAGAAGGAGGGTTATTTTTAGGGTTTTCAATTTCTAAGTCTAGGATTTAGTTATTTCTAACGTATCAACTAAGCTTTCGGAATAAAAATCTAAGTTATCCTGTTAGCTAACTTGATGACAAAGTTTTTATATTTTGGAAATTTTTTCGATTTTTATGGGTTTTAAAATAAGTATGCAAATGCAAAATATACAAATGAATGCGAAGGAAGAAAGCTTACCGAGCACACCCTCAAACTTAAACTTGACAGTGCCCTCACTGTCAGGCTACACCAAGAGGGTCAAAATTGTCGGTGCTCCCCTGTTTTTTTATTTTAATTTTTATTTATGAACAAAATATATATACACAAAAGGGCCCCTCAAACTTAAGGGAAACAGTGTTTCCACTGTTTAAGCGTTAAAGTTCAGAGTTAGGGGGGAGAGAACAGTATCATGCTATACAAGGCCTTACAAAGGCCAAAATTTAACACTAACCATTCAAAATTTTTATCGTTATAATGGTGTGGTTGGTGAAAGAATACGGAAAGGAAAGAAATGGAGAATACGTGAGACCGTATGCGGAGAGAAGCGGGATACGGTCTCGGTGGAGAAGAAGAATGGCGGAAGGGAGAAAGAAGTGGAATACGAACTTGAGGGTGGAAATGGATTGAATAAATTAGTACAATCTGTAATGATCGATGTAAAAATATGGATTGTACTAATCTATCAATATGTCGAGAAATTGGGTCAAATCCCTCAAGATTCGTGAGAAAACATGGGTAGGCCGAACTTGGTAGACCATACATAAGATATGAAAGTGATACGGTGTCTTGCAAGGTCGGAACGATGGAAAGGATGGAGGGAACTGATTGAGGAAGGGTATCAGTTAAAGGTTCAGGAGGGTGTATACAGTCAGTGAAAAGGACAGGATGAATTGGGAAATCCGACTCATCAAGTAAAACTGGTTCATCCTCAAAACTATTCTCAAAAGTCTCCTAAAAAATTAGCTCATCCATGCATTTATTATTATCAATATCAAGAAGCATATGGAGTTCGGGAAAAATAGTTGATGACTCGGGATGATGTCCACACGGAAGTAAAAGGACTTGATGAATTGGTGAGAAAAACTCATCCAAAACTGTGGGTTCATCATCCAAAATATTCCCAGCGTCGACATTCTCAATCAAGTGAAAATAAAATTTCTCAGACACTTCCTCAAAAGCATGGATTTCAATCAGTTCTGGTTCTAGAGGGGATGTGTAGAGATCAAAAGGATTGGGCATGTTTTCACTCAAAAGGGTCCCTTCACAATTAGGTAAATCAAACACTACAAAGTCGCACAACTCATTAAGCATTTTATCTTCAATTGGTAAATCATTTGAGACATTTGATAGACATTCAAAACCGGAGTTGTGAGATTCAATTTGGGACGGGTAGGTTTGATTTGGAAGGGTGTACAGCTCACTCTCTCCACTCAAATTCTCAACCTGTCCTATCGCCTCATCATAGATTGGAAAATTTATAGTTAGTTGGAAACTAGCTACCGGGTCACTAGGTTGTATGAGAGCGGCCATGGACGCATTCAAATCCATCATCTGTTGGTACGATACTACTCGAAAGTCTTCCAATGACTGTTCCAGACTAGACATGGGTTGTGAAGGGGTTTCATTAAAAGATTCAAAGTTATCTGGATATGTGAAACTCCCAAATGGCTGTGTAGAAGCAATGTCTAGGGAAGGTGCAACAGTTGGGTAGGATGGATAGGAATTGAATGGTTGGACATGAGTAGGATCAACATTTGGATAAGAAGGTGAATGGAATTATTGATCCCAAGAACTGGAAATGTTGAAAGGAGTGAAAGATCGGCTACGAGATTGTTCAATACGTTCAGCAATAGACATGGGTTTCGGATTTACAACCAGACTCTTAAAAGGGGTATCAACGTAAGATGGGGTGAATGTTTGAAACGGTTGATACGAAGTGGATTGCGGAGTCTAATTATTTGTCCTAGACGCATCTATCCAATCTCTCAATGAAATTTTGGGAATGGATGGATCGTTCGAGGTTCGACCAAAGCAAGAACTGTAAGAAGAAATGTCTGATTGTGGGTACCAAAATTCGGCAAGATTTTTTTGAGGTGGGGTACCCATTGTTCCCCGCCGAAACACGGGGACGTGACTGCGTAGGTCCGTCTTGCCTGAATTTGGGGGTAGATGCTAATTGGTGCTATCCGTCCACCTCTCCGAAGATGCCAAGTTGATTTATGACACCATGTATCGAAGGTTTAAACGGATGCGGCCGATGTAGCAGACTTTGTCAGATTCCCCCTCGTTGAGGGGTTTTTGATTGTGGGGACGCTCTTCCCTGCAGGTGCAAGCCCCTATAGTTAATTACACTACCGCATCGCGGTAACCACTTTCTCCTTCTCCAGATGGTCACTTCGTGTCGTGTGTGTTTGTTTTGGTTGCCCGTGGATTGTATACGGAGACTAATTTTTGTTGTCGCCCGTAGGGCATGGATTAGTCCAAATCCGTATTTTTCTTAGATTTGGGTTTAGGGGTTGGGTTTAAGGATACGTTAGTCTCATTTAAGACTAAGATCAACTTAAACGTTAGTTAAGGATACATTAATCTAATTTTAGACTAAGATCAACTTAACGGGATTATTTAGATCCAACAAAAGAGCATTTAGGCTCTATTGTTTAGTTTATGGACATTGCGGTCGATTAGTTTAAGGACATTACGGTCCAAGGTTAAGGACATCATAGTCCATGGGTTTAAAAGGGACCCCACAGTCCGAGGTTAAGGACATCATAGTCCATGGGCTTAAGGACCCCACAGTCCGAGATTAAGGACATCATAGTCCATGAGTTTAAGGACCCCACAGTCCAAGGTTAAGGACATCATAGTCCATGGGCTTAAGGACCCCACAGTCCAGGTTAAGGTCATCATAGTCCATGAGTTTTACCCCACAGTCCACGGAATAATTGGTTATCGGGACCCGTCACCTCTCTGAAGACGTTGAAGGATTACAACGACAAATATCAAAGGAGCGAAGAGATGTACCCTTGAACTAAAGTTGATTGGGAAATCTGTAGTCCAATTTGGGACTAAGATCAATTAATTAGATTATGAGCACATGGGCTCAGTTAAATCTGAATTGAGGACTTATGGCCAACTTGGGCTAAGTCCAATTAGGTTTAAAATGTTGGACTTTTGTTGGGATTGTTGAATATTTGTTCGGGCTCAGTTCCTCATTATTTAGCAATGCTAAGCTGGGTTCTGACCATATTTTGATCTTTTATTGAGTACTGAGCACTTATATACCATATGAGATGATCAATCTTTGAAGACAAGGATGTACTTGAGGCTCAGTCAAAAGGGGGAGTCTTGCCTTTGGAAGATTTAGCCAATATAGGCTAAGACTGGTTTGAAAATAGTGTTAAACACTAGCATATATCTGGCGGTCACGTGTTCCCACGTGATGTGCTTAAAACAGTGTTAAACACTAGGGACAAAATGCTCAAAATAGTGTTAAACACTAAAAATGAGGTGGTCACGTGGGGTCATGTGAGGCGCCTGAGAATTGGGCCAAACCTCATTTATTTTATTCTCAAAATCTGCAAATAAGTGTTAAACACTTAGCCTCTGTAATCATCACGTGTGGACACATCATTGTGCCCATGTATTGGGTATTAATTCCTCTGTTTTCCCTCATTTTCCCTTTTAAAAAGGTGTTTGTCAAGAGTCACGTGGGGACACGTGAGGCGCCATAAATTAGTACTGCCTTTGGATTTGTTCCATTTTGTTTTGAGGGTCACGTGGGGACACGTGAGGCATTGCCTCCAAGCTTGTTCTTCCTCATTTTGAGGAGTTTGTTTAAGGGTCACGTGGGGATATATGAGGCACCCAAAATATATTCTGCCCTTCTTTATTTTGAGAAGTCTGTTTAAGGGTCACGTGGGGACACGTGACCTAGTCTTGTTCGTTCTCTTTCTGATCATTGAGGGGGAGGGTCATGTGTTGCCACGTGATCAAGTTGGGCACTGACTTCTTTTACGTGCATGGAGAGTTTTAAGTCTCTTGTTTTAAGAATTAAATTCTTTTGTAGGGTTAAACCCTAATTTTGTTTAGAGGAATTAAATTCCTATGTATTTGAAAGATTTAAATTCTTTAAACTCGATTCTCCCTCTCAGTTTTGGATCTGCATGGCAGAATCTCCCCGATGAGAATTAAACTCTCAACTTATGGGGAGATCTGCTTCTGCAGATCTTCAACCAAAAGGAAGAACTAGGTTCTTGTATTAAGGGTTAAACCCTATTTTGTTTGAAGGAATAAAATTCCTAATTGCTTTGATGTGAGAATTGAATTCTCTAAATTTAGATCTTCCCTTAGGTTTTAGATCTGCATGGCAGAATTTCCCCGATGAGAATTAAATTCTCAACTTATGGGGAGATCTGCTTCTGCAGACCTTCAACCAATGGAAGAACCAAGTTCTTATTCAGAAGAGTTAAAATCTTAGTTTGAGAATTAAATTCTCTTTTATTTTGTGAGAGCTTGTAGAATGAACTTCTTCTTTTTCTTCTCACCTAGAGTTTTTTTTCCTCTGAAGAGATCTTCTTTTCTCTCTTGAGAATTAAATTCTTCTCTCTTTTTTCTCTCTGTTGTTGTGTTTCTCTCCAAAAACAAGAATCGATCTCTTCTCTTCTTGGCTCCTATTTATTGGAGAAAGAAAAGAATCAGTTTGTTTAGTCAATCTTTCACTGAAAGAATTTAATTGATTTTGTAACCAACATGATCTTTTAGATCACTCAGTGAATTTTATTCACCATTGGATTTTTAATCCAAAAGATCTTTTATCTGTTATTCCTGGAAAATTTCAGGGAAATCTTTCCTTATATAGAATCTTTCTATAAATTGGTGATTTTTAATCATTGGATTTTTAATCCAACGGTGCTCCACTTTACAGTGCACAATCTTTTTTTTTGGAAAGATCTAGGGAAATATTTTTCCAACCAGGGTTTTTGATTTCCCTTAATTAGAATTTAATTCTATTAGTTCAGAAGGTTTAGGAGTCTATCACGTGTTAGCACATGACCCCACTGATTGACCAATTAATTAGAATTTAATTCTATTAATTCAGAGATCTTTAGGAACCCATCACGTGTTGGCACGTGACCCCCTAATTAAGCATTTTAACCAGAATTTAATTCTGTTGTTTTAAAGAACTCAGGAATTATCACGTGTCAGCACGTGACCCCTTGTCACGTGTGGGCACGTGATGCCCCATTGGGGTTTTCCCCTGTTGTTTTATTACACCTTTAATTCTTTTCAGTGAGTTTAAAGGCCCATCACGTGTGGACACGTGACCCCATTGATTATGATTCAACTCTTATCATTCAGAGCCTTCAGGAAGCCATCACGTGTCGGCATGTGACCCCCGATCACGTGTGCGCACGTGATGCCCCATTAGGGGTTTTCCTTGAATTTTATGAGGGAACAAATGCCCCCACAGCGTTTTTCTCACGTGTTTGCACTTGAGTGCAACGTTGTAACTTTTGTGGCCGTTGGATATTCCTACGGAAGGGGGTAGATGAACTGTTTTCCATCACATCCTATAAATGCAGGGGTTTCTTCAGAAGCGCCTCCACTCTTTCATCTTCTTCCTTGTTCAATTTCCTCTGAGAATTTAATTCTCTTTTTCAGAGCTCAGTTCTCTATTCTAAATTTTTTTCAGAGTTTAACTCTGTCCAAGAAAGAATCTTTTCTTCAGGTAATGGTTTTGAACAACCGAAGAACTTTCATATATAAAAAAAGAACTCTTTTTGGATTTTAAATCCACACCAAGGGTTTTTCCCTTTAAAGAACCCATTTTTCTGATCTTTAGGATTGCACAATCTCTGGGTAGCAAACCCCATTGTTAAGCATTTTTCTGATGTTAGGGGTTTGATGACGGCCTCTGTTTCTCTATGGAATTTAATTCCATTTCCAAGAGCTTAGCTCTTCCGATTTTCTGGGAATTTAATTTCTCTAAAGAACTTAGTTCTTCACAGAGAACTTTTTGGGATTTTCTTGCCCTGAGTTGTTCTTTGCAAGAAATGTTTCCAGAGAGATCCTTCTTGATTTGCGCAGAGTTTCTGCGATGGGTTTTCTTCTTGAGGGAATGTGTAGAGTTGTTTGAATTTATTGAGAATCTTTCTTTTGTTCTCACAATGATTACCCTGCATCATCATTAGTGGGTCGCCATTTTAATTTTGTGGGGCCCCTATGTTTTGTAACCCATAGTCCCATGAAATAAGTTGTTTATCGCTTTCTTTCACTGTCTTTTATATATATATATATATTTATAAATATATACACGCGTGGGCTTCACTAACAGTTTCCTTTCCTTTGTTTCAGAAATAATGGCTTCTCTTCCATACTTCCCTTTTACCCGCTCGGACGCTGCCTTTCCTCAGTCACTATCTGACGAAGAGGCGATGGCGATGATTAGAGCCTATGATCCGATCGCACCAGTCTGCTTTTGTGGGGAACCTGGTATGGTCATATCATCCGGGGTCGCCGGAGTTTTATTTGCGGGGAGCCAATGGAACCTCTTCATCCTATATTGCCGATGGAACGCCCACAGACTGCTTATGCAGTAGAAGTGACCAATTGGACTCTTTCGGGCCGGCTAGAGCCCTCTACTTCTGGGATACCTAACCATCCCCTGCTAGCTATAGACATCTTAGGGTGTCGGATTTGCCAAGGTGAAGCTCGACCTTGGGGGCAGGTTTATGAAGTGGGTATCACCCCCCGGCACCTAGTGGGCCACCTTATTTGGGCTCGCTATTTTCTTTCTGCCCACCGTGCAAGACTGCAGAAGGTTGGACTATATCAGGCGGTGTATGCATCACTCTTTAATTACCATGCTCCCCACGTCTGGTGGATCAAAGCTTTCTTGAACCAGTGGAATCTGCCCACCAACACCTTCCTGCTAGGGGATCGAGAGGTGTCTATCTCATTGGATTAATTCCATGAGATTTCAGGACTGCCCATTAGGGGGGAGCATTACGAGGAACTGTTGCCTCCAGATGAATACGTTTTCTCTACCATGCCGGCTATGCTTGATGGTTTGACAGCCGAAACCGCCGTTCGTCATAGCTATCCCAGTCTGATCAAGGCCCTGGGAATTTTCGACAGATTATTTGCGGAGTCAGAAAGGAAAGGTGTCACTTTCGAGAGCTTCATCGCCTGTTTTATTCGCGGGGATATTTTATCCAAAGAGGCCCCGAAGTTTGCGAGCATTGACGATCCTTTTGGGTTCGGGTTAAATAAACTGCCGGCCAAAGAAGAAGATCTACCGCAGTTCTACATTCCGATCATGTCGGCCATGTCTTTTGATGCAATTGTGGCCCCTAGCATAGACGAAGAGACCTTCTTCGTCGGCTTTATTAGCCTTTGGCTCAGCTGGTTTGTGATACCGTCACACCGACGCTTTATGAGAGCTTCCGTCTTCTATCCCGCCCATCGTGTAGCTGAAGGGGCAAAGTTGGCCATCGGCATCGTAGGACTATCACATCTTTATCATGGGTTAAGTGTTGCAGCCAACACTTCGGCTCCAGGTGTAGAGGTTGTGAATCTTCCCCTTCATTACTTCACATCTTGGATTGAAATGCGTGTGCTGGGGGCATTCGCGGCACATCATCGGCCGAACTTCCATGATTCCTATATTTTCCCTTAAGTTATGAGATTGGTGGATGCCTCCGCTCCCGATCCGACTCAATTAGGAGCCCTCCGTGTTCTGCTCAATACATATACCCACGAGGGAGAAATGATGTTTATTGATCGCGTTCTTTCTGCTCCGGCGGGGCCTATCCAGCAGTTGTTCGACTTGTCAAAAGGGGGAGCACCCTCTTTAAAGCCTAGGGAGATCATGCATCTATACTCGATCAGGCCGGGCTATTTGGTGTTTCGCCAGAATGATACGGCTCTCCTTATGCGGTATAATCCGCACCGCTTTGCCCGGCAACTGGGCTACGATCAGGGCGTCCCCTTTGAAGCGTTCTTGGTTGAGCCTACTTCATCGTTAGGAGTTATTCGCAACGTTATTCATCATTTTATGCGGCTGAATACTGGCTCTGTGTTCATGATCCCAGAACCTGACTATCTCTCCAGGTCTGTGGGCTCCTTTGTTGGCTGGTATCGCCACCGGGTTGGTCTTATCATTGCCGAGGAAAGGAGAGTGCTCTTTGAATATAAAACTCCCGTCCCAACTCAAGCTGCTCACGTTCCGTTGCGACCGTAGTTAGTCGTTCGCCCTTTTTTGAAGGATGGTGGTGCGGTCGTCATCTCGCAGGCCGCAGATACCGAGTCGATTCCTCCCACTGTAGGGATGCCGATGCGTACTAGAGCTCGGGCAAAGGCTTCCGCCGAGGTGCCAGCGGCAGTTCCATCAATTTCGGCGTCAGCGATGGCAGTGTCCTCATCGGTAGCACCGCCGAGAGAGGATACTAAAGGCGAAGTGGGTCAACGTCGCAGCAAAGCACCGAGGGGAAGGAAGCGATCATCTTCTGGTGTTAGTTCTGGGTCAAAGAGGCGAAAGAAGACGGTTACTAATCTGCTCGACTTTTTAGTGGAATCCGAGCCTATTCTTCAGGACGAGCCAATAGCTATGCAAGAGCCGGATGGTGGTCTTCTTTTTCCCGGTTCATCTGCCGAGGAAGCCGCGCAATTGGCTGGGGTTATAAGACGCTCCCAGGATGAAGTTGAGAATGTAAGGGTCCCGAAGAGGCCTTTTCCCGCCGTCATCTTCTATGAGGATCCTCCATCGATACGGTGGATATTTATAGGTCCTCTGGAAGAGGGAGGCGAGATAGCCCTTAAGCAGCCTATCTCGGCCGACACTGAAGACGCGCTGTTGTTGTGGACTGGTGGCCACGAGTCTACCCTCGCACCCCGGCGAGCACGAATTCTTGAGAAGGAACGCTGGCTTGAAAAAGCCATACTAGAGGCTCCTTTGCGCATTGGTATACTCATATATCTTTTTGTAATATTTCGCATTGCTCATATATATATATATCCTTATCTTCGAGAAAACTTTGTAGGGACTTCGGCAATGGCGGAGGATCTGAGTTCGAGTCGCGCCTTAACTATGGACTCTGCAAATATCCCCGATGAGACACTAGTAAGTGTGGAGGGGGTCGATACAATTGTTGTTCCTGCTACGGAGCCCCCATCGGTGATTCCCGCTCCCTCGGTGCTTGCTCCCCTGGAAGAGGCATCTTCATTAGCCGCGGATTCAATGGATCTTTCTGGGGACGGCCTGGAGACTATGGGCCAGGTGGTCGAGGCCACCGGCCTTTCATTGGAGCCCGCAGCGATGGCCACTGCTCCTCAATCAGAAGTTGTTATACCGGCCCACATCCCCGATGATGTTCCTGGGGGCATGGAGGAGGCCGCCGAAGCTGCTATCCCTCCAGTCCAGAGTGGGAGGAGCATCGAAGGTATTCTTCTATCTTTTATTTTAATGATCTCTTCATTATCTGAACCTTTCTGTCTTTTCAGAGCTACAAGGATTGGCGGCGTCCATTGTGGACTTGTCCCCCAGGAAGTCTTTTCAGCGTTTGTTAGAGATGGCCGCTCCGCAGGCGATATCCCCTAAACGCATCGTCCTCTCTTCCGGGCAAGGTTAGTGTCATTTGCCATCTCCTCATGGCATTATTATTATTTCATATAATAACACTGATGTCTTCTACAGTTCTTAAAGCTGATTACGAAGTTGAGATTCTTGATGGGCCTGAGGATCCTTCAGACCCTTCTTGCATGACCGTGGGTAAGTAGTGTTTCAATGTTGTTCCACTCGCTCTTTACTTACGAGTCTCGCTGATTGTTTTCTATGAATCTTAACAGCTTTGCCAGTTCTTACCACGCTGGAATCTCACGTCGTGATGCCGCCCGGCCCCTATGCTCTACGTGCCTCGGAACGGATGGAAAAGCTAAGCCTTCACTCCTTGTCAGCTCTAATCGAAGACCTTCGCGCTGGTGGTTTGATCATGGCCGAAGAATTTGCCGCCGAAGCCAACAGTTCTCTCCCCTTTCTTGCTGCTTACCACAACGAAACATTGGTGCAAGTCTGGGTTGAGTTTTGTCGTCGGGTGGAGGCTTGCTTGCATATTCTTGATTGTATGCGCTTTCCTTCAGAGGTTGTGGCTGCAAAGGCGAGCTTGCGGGGGCTAATCGAACGGTGCGCCGCAAATATGCTGTCATGCGAGAAGAGGCTCAGCCGAAAATTTTCGGAGAGGGAGCTAGCTTCCAAAGCGCTGAGGGAACTTCAAGCTAATCTTACGGCCAAGACCACTCGGGAATATGAACTTTGGCGGGTGCTTCAAGAAGCTATCAGGGATAGCCATTGATAAATCCATCATTTCCACTCGTGAAAAGGTCGAAGCTCATAAGGTTACCGAAAAGGAGCTTGAAAGTCGGCTTACCTCGTACTAGGCCCAACAGGCTCAAGCAGAGGCCCGTCTCTTAGCGATAATGAATCATGAAGCCGAGGCCCAGCGGAAAAAGGATGAACTGGCAAATCTATTGAATCGTCCGCCGGCTTGAAGAATTGTATATTTTTTTATTCTTCTTTTGTACATACTCCTGAATGAGAGTATTTTTTGATTCTTTCATAAATTGTACTTTGTATTCATTTTGATTCATGAATAAAAGACATATTTTGCTTCATGATGGTGTGTTCCTTTTAGTAAATACATTTTGTGGATAATCTATTTTGATCTCGTTGTAGGACAGCAATGGCTTACGAGTCAAGTTCAGATCTGCCTCCTAAGGCTTTCCAACTTTATGAGCCGTGAGGGTCTCATAAAGGTATTTCTCCTTACGAGTCGTGAGGATCTCGTAAGTGTAATTTCTCCTTAGGAATCGTGAGGATTCCCAAGTCTCTTGAGAGTCGTAAGGATCTCACAAGAGAATTTTCCCTCTTACAAGTCGAGAGGACTCGTAAGTGGTTGTTTTCCCTCCTTGTCGAGATTCGACTTTGGAGAGTGTGGCTCATGAATAGTATGCAAGAGTCTATTTTGGATCGACTTGCAGGGCCCCAGTGCTTAGGAAACAGGTTTTTTAATCCCCACTGCCTAAGGCATTTCCTTACGAGTTGAGACGAATCGAGAAGTTCTCGCATAGACACTAATTTCCTCACGAGTCGAGACGAGTCGAGAAGTTCTC
This sequence comes from Agapanthus africanus, assembly GCA_030015575.1. Lineage (NCBI taxonomy): Eukaryota > Viridiplantae > Streptophyta > Magnoliopsida > Asparagales > Amaryllidaceae > Agapanthus > Agapanthus africanus. The sequence continues at coordinate 692,549,725 of CM057339.1, read as the reverse complement.
GCAAGAATGTCCTAATGTGACAGTTAACCTCTGCTCTTTACGACAGAGGTCTGTTAGGGTCTGTGGTACTAAGGTTTTTCCTGTCGTACCGTCGCATTGACTGATGTATCCCTCGATAGGCAATCTTGCTTTTCGAGTAGCCTTGCGACTGTCGTGTCTCCTTCGGGGGATGGACAAGACGTCTTCAAGCAATTTTCCTAGGCAGTATGACCGTAGGAAGAGCAAGTGTTAGGAATTTTGCCATGCCGCTTTTTACTTGAGGTTAGGCTCATTTTGGGGAGCCCCGATGAGTCATAACCACTCCACGCTGGTGTCGGATGATCTCCGATAGTCTTTCAGGTTTTATATGAGTTGCTGTCAAGACCCTGAAGCTAGGAATTTGGCCTTTACTTCATTTGCCGGCATTGCGTCTGCTGTATCGAGATGAATGTCGCGGTTGTCTATAGGTTGTTTGTGAACCGTCGAGGTTTGGAACTAGGGATTTTGCCGTGGCTCCGTTGTTTGATTGTCGCGTCTGAATCCTGCTGGAGGAAGAACGCTGTGGTGACATCTCGTCTGCTGTATCAAAATGAACGTCGAGGTGGTGACCACTCCGCGCTGGTGTGGGATGATCTCCGATAGTCTTTCAGGTTTTATATGAGTTGCCGTCAAGACCCTTAAGCTAAGAATTTGGCTTTCGCTTCGTTTGTTTTAGCGTGTCCGAATCCTGTTGGAGGAAGAACGCTGTAGTGACATCTCGTCTGCTGTATCGAGATGAACGTCGAGGTGGTGACCACTCCGCACTGGTGTAGGATGATCCCCGATAGTCTTTCAGGATTTATATGAGTTGCCGTCAAGACCCTGAAGCTAGGAATTTGGCCTTCGCTTCGTTTACTTTGGCGCATTCGAATCCTGTTGGAGGAGGGACGCTGTGGTGACATCTCGTCTGCTGTATCGAGACGAACGTCGAGGTGGTGACCACTCCGCGCTGGTATGGGATGATCTCCGATAGTCTTTCAGGTTTTATATGAGTTGCCGTCAAGACCCTGAAGCTAGGAATTTGGCCTTTGCTTTGGCGTGTCCGAATCCTGTTGGAGGAAGGACGCTGTAGTGACATCTCGTCTGCTGTAACGAGACGAATGCTGAGGTGGAGCTGGGATTTTTCCATCACTCCGCTTTGTTTCGACCGTGAGGTCTTTCGTTGACGTTGCATCTGCATTCTGCTGAACTGCGAAGGAACGCTGTTGTCGACATTGCGTCTGCTGTAACGAGACGAATGCGGAGGTGGAACTGGGATTTTTCCGTCACTCCGCTTTGTTTCGACCATGGAGTCTTTCGTTGACTTTGCATCTGCATCTTGCTGGACTGCGAAGGAACGCCGTTGTTGACATTGCGTCTGTTGTAACGAGACGAATGTTGAGGTGGAGTTGAGATTTTGCCGTCACTCCGCTTTGCTTCAACCATGGGGTCTTTCGTTGACGTTGCATCTGAATCCTGCTGAACTACGAAGGAACGCCGTTGTTGACATTGCGTCTGGTGTAACGAGACGAATACGGAGGTGGAGCTGGGATTTTGCCGTCACTCCGCTTTGTTTCGACCATGGGGTCTTTCGTTGACGTTGCATCTGCATCCTGCTGGACTGCGAAGGAACGCCGTTGTCGACATTGCGTCTGCTGTAACGAGACGAATGTTGAGGTGGAGCCGGGATTTTTCCATCACTCCGCTTTGCTTTGACCATGGGGTCTTTCGTTGACGTTGCATCTGCATCCTGGTGGACTACGAAGGAACGCCGTTGTTGACATTGCGTCTGGTGTAACAAGACGAATACGGAGGTGGAGTTGGGATTTTGCCGTCACTCTGCTTTGTTTCGACAATAGAGTCTTTCGTTGACGTTGCATCTGCATCCTGCTGGACTGCGAAGGAACGCCGTTGTCGACATTGCGTCTGCTGTAACGAGATGAATGTTGAGGTGGAGCTGAGATTTTGCCGTCACTCCGCTTTGCTTCGACCATGGGGTATTTCGTTGACGTTGCATCTGCATCCTGCTGGACTACGAAGGAACGCCGTTGTTGACATTGCGTCTGGTGTAACGAGACGAATATTGATGTGGAGCTGGGATTTTACCGTCACTCCACTTTGCTGGCATTGCATCTGCTGTAACGAGACGAATGTTGAGGTGGAGCTGGGATTTTGCTGTCACTCCGCTTTGCTGGCATTACGTCTGCTGTAACGAGACAAATGTCGAGGTGGTCTCTAGGTTGTCTGTGAACCGTCGAGATTTGGAACTAGGGACTATGTCGTGGCTCCGTTTGGTGATGTTGCGTCTGAGTCCTGCTGGAATGAGGAGGAACGCTGTTGTGGGTCTCCAGGCTGTAGATATGGCCGTCGAGACTTCACTCTTTTTCTGATGGAGCCTGGTGGGTTGATATAGTTCCCTTTTTTGTTTGCGCCCTGGATTGTATACAGGGATTGATATGATCTCACCTGTAGGGCAAAAGTTTCATTATATATATTTTTTCTTTCCGCGATGCTCTATCATTTCAGCTTTTATATCGTGAAAGTCGCGATTTCCCAATCATTTCGGCTATTTTTCGCGGTGCCCAATCATTTCGGCTATTTTATTTATTTATTTATTTATTTTTACTCGCTGTTTTTATTGCGATTTGCCTAATAATTTCGGCTGTTTTTGTATGCATACATTTTTACTTACTAATTTTGTTGCAAGTTGCCTCATCATTTCGGCTATTTCATATGCATTTTTGGCTCGCTGATTTTTATCGCGAGTATGGGATTTAGGATCTGATACCGATTTAGGCATCAGCATCGCTACAACTGGGATATTGCCAGGAGCGAATCATCATTTGCCTTTGTCGATGTCGAACAAAGGTGGCTTAGTAAACAGGGTTAGGATCCTGTCGACTAAGGCTTTTGACTTCGTGAGCCGTAAGGGTCTCATAAAGGTATTTCTCCCTATGAGTCGCGAGGATCTCGTAGGTGCATTTTCTCCTTAAGAATCGTGAGGAGTCATAAGTGTATGGTCTCTTATAAGTCGTAAGGATCTTACAAGAGTGTTTTCTTCTTATAAGTCGAGAGGACTTACAAGTGTCTTTTACCATATGATCATATCCCCAGTCTCTGGTGGGGCTTTGTTAGGGTAACGCTTATTCGTGCCCATGGATTGTGTACAAGGGTCGAGACGCTTGTAGGGTAAAATTGGAGATTGTGATGGCTTAAGAACATGTTCAGATCCCTGTAACTTAAGTCTTTTGAGCCCTATGAGCCGTGAGGGTCTCAAAATGGAATTCTCCTTACGAGTCGTGAGGATCTCGTAAGTGTAAGTTCTTCTTAGGAATCGTGAGGATTCCTAAGTGTGTTTCTTCCTTGTGAGTCGTAAGGCTCTCATGCGGGTGGTTTCTCCTTACAGGGCCGAGAGGACCTTACAACTGTCTTTTAACGAGATTGCGCCCTTTCGGGTTTTCAAAAAACTCGCCGATAGTCCTGCTGTTTTTACTCACGGAGCCCTTTCGGGTTTTCATCCGTGCCTATCTTGCTTGTGGACGTTCCCTCTTTTTATTTTATTTTATTTTTTATTTTACCACGTCAGCCCGGCGATGCCTCGGGTTTGTAGTAGTTTAAAGACATTTCGGTCATTTGTTCATATGTCCGAGATTTTTCGGGAAACGTACGATTACGCAGCTAGATTTTCTTGCAAATCTTCGCATTTTTTGTGTCGGAGGTGGATTCCTTGAAGAGAGGGCTGAGGGCGATTTCTTCGTCAGAGTCTCTTCCAAAGGTGATAACTTGCGATCCCTTGGTGTCGACTATGTGACAGTTGCCAGCAGCTCTTTTGCACTCATCTGTCGTGCTTTTGTGTTCCCGACGAGCCTTGCGCTTCACTCGTTGAACGTGTTGTCGGTGGGCAATATATCCCTGCCACCAGTTTTTAAAGGCTATGCACTCTTCGGTAGGGTGTGCAATCCTCTGATGTTATAAGCAGAAGTTAGGATGTATGTCTACTTCATCAAGATGTATACTGCCGGGAGAATTTCCTCTGAAAGAGGGCAACTTCATTCCTATTGACAGGGCCCTAACGAATCGTCTCCTTACTTTAAGCTTGCTTTTGCTGGCGATAGGGATGCTTCGATCTGGTTGGGGTGCCTCGATCTTTTCATTCAGTTGTCGGCGTTTGGATTTTTCAAATATAGCCAGTTCGCGCTCTCGATTGGCTTTACTTTTCTGACGGGCTTTGTTCAGTAGAAAGTCGATCATCTTGTCAGACGGTTCCAAGGGTTTTGGTTTCAATCCTGCCCCAGCTTTTTTATGCTATCCTCTATCACCAAGTGAGCTTCTTCGTTAGTTAACGCCGAATGAGAGATAATATGGCAACTTGCCACATAGTCCTCAGATTCTTCTGACGAGTCATCCCCGTCGTTATTGTCGTTATCTCCGCTCTCAAGGATATTGTTGAGAAATTCTTGGAGTGTGACCGGGGTTCGCGCCTTTTGGTTGTATTCCTCCAGCGCGTCAATATTCTTTTGCAAGTCCGTGCGCTTGTCATCAGGCTTCACGGGCTTCTTCTTCTTTTTCTTCGAAGATTTTGACGGCTGGGTGTGAGCGCTTTGACTATCACCACCAATTTTTGGAGTTGGGCGCGGCTTTAGCATTCCCTCGACGATCTCGGGTTCCAGTGGATTTTTCCACCTGATTGCCAGGCATGTTTGGAGATCCTTCAGCATTCTTTACGTTTTTGCCGAAAGAACAACTTCCCATAGAGCTTCCCTTATGAATGAGCATGATGCCTCCGGCATGTCCACCTTTTTAGGGGCGTGAGGTTGTGGCGGGTTCACCTTCCAGTTTTCGGATAATGCGAACTTGCCTTGTTGGTATTGGTCCTAAATCCATCCTTTGAAAACGAAGCAATCTTCGATTGGATGGCTTAGTGCTTGGTGGTAAGGGCAGTAATTAGGATTGTTGACATCGCCTGGCTGCATTGGACGTTTTGGATCCGGCAGACTGATGAGTCTGTTGCGTACTGCCAGCTCGAACAGTCTCCTCGTTTTATCCCGGGAAAATGAGTAAGGACGTCCCGGTCTCTCCTCGAGGGAACGACGTGGGCGCGCGTTGTTTTGGAGAACAACCGGCTTTAAGTTGCTCGGCTGTTGTTGAGTATTGGCAATGAAGGTCGCTTTCCCTTTCCCTTTTTCGTTCCGAGATTCCAGCTTCGAAGGAGATGGTCTATGACCCATCTGATCCATTTGGGCCATCTTGTCAATCAAGGACTGAAAAGCGGTCGGCTTGAAAAACATCATGAATTGGGAAATGGTCGCCTGCGGATCGAGGGTTCCCATAAACATGCCCACTGCAGGAGCCTCTTCGATACGCTTCTCACACTTCGACCATAGATTCCGCCACCGTATCGCGTACTGGACCCAAGTCTCTCCCGGTTTCACCCTGGCATTGATCAGCACCATGATTGGGGTACGTTCGCTAGCGCTCGCAAAACGTTGGGTGAATAGCAGCTCCATCTCTGCAAATGTCTTGATAGAGTCATTCGGGAGTTCCGAATACCACTCGAATGCTGTCTCCGACAAGCTGCCAACAAACTGGTGGAGCAGTAGTTTATCATCACCTACGGTGTTGCCGCACAAGGCTCTGAATTGAGCGACGTGCTGATGCGGATTTCCCGTCCCCTTATATACGTGGAATTTGGGGATCGTATATCCTGGCGGGTACCTTATTTGGTCATACCAGCCCGGATAGGGTCGTCCAGTCTTAACGATCTGCCCAGCCGCTTTATTCGCCTGGTGAGCTCGTATTTGCTGAGCAATGTAATCATCCAGAGCGGCCTTGGAGATGGTCTCCTCCTTGGCTGCTGAAACAGCCGGAGGAGGGTTCGATGTCTCTCTTCTGTCATCTTCAATGATAATCGGGGGGTCTTCTGCTGGAGGTTCCGGCTGTAAGATCATCCCAGCCATGTCTTGGAATAAAAGAGCCATTCGTTTTATGTTGGCCGCCTGTTCCGCGGCCTCTTTTTCTTTTCTCTCGAGCATTCTTCGGAGGAATTCAGCATCAGTTTCTTGTTCCTGACGCTGCTCTGAGGTCCCTGGATTTTCTTTCGGCCCAGTGAGTGCGGCCATTGCAGTCAGCATCTCCAGAAGTTTTTGCTGCTGTTGCTCCTGAGCCTTTGTTATCGATCGGGTAAGCGATCGATGACCCGTAGAAGCACGGCTTTCCTCTTTTCCGGATGCCATATAGACGGTATGCACCACCATGCCCCCAGACTTAGGGCGTTTAGGTTCAGTGGTCTTGTGATTTGTCGCAGACTCAGGGATTTTCTCTGGCCTTCTCCTCTTGTGAGCGGTCGAAGTTGAGGGGGCCATTGCAGTGGGCACCCAAGTAGCTGTCGCCTTTTGTGGCTTGACAGGATGGTCCTCTTCTCGCTGAACTTTCACCTTTTTCTGTCGGCGAGAGTAATCTTGATCAATCACCGAGTCCTGAACCTGTCGCCAAACTTTGTAAATTTTAGAGGATAGCCGCTGAGGGGGCTGCTCTAGCTTCACCTTAGTAGCGTTCTCCACGGGTGGAGGAGATCTCTTCAGCACGGCAGTCGAAGAGTTTTTGCGCACTCTCCTTAGCGCTTCAAAGTTGTTCCCAGTTGGAACAGCAGCATCGATTTCCACCATTGGAGCTGGCGAAGTCTGTCCGGAAGGGGAATTTGCCCCAGCCTTCCTCACTCGGCGCCAGTGGCGATGTCGAGCGTGTCTTGCAGTTGGAATTGGTTCAGCTATAGGGGTGACTTCCTCATGCCCCATGTGTTGGTCAGAAGTTGTTGTTGTCAGCCTCTTAAAGACTGATGTCCGTTGAGAAGCAATGTCCAATCTGTCAAAGACAGACCTCTGAGCCTGTGACAGCGGAGGCTTTGGTAGTAAGGAGGTAGCCCAGCTTGTCATAGGTTATGGCCATCTGGAAATTCCTTAGCTAATTTTTATAGTTTGGCCCCATCAATATATTTTTATTTAGCAGTAACTTAAGCCCGGTCATTTTGGTCGTTGCAATTAGGAGAGAGAGAAGAAACACTCAGCATGATGCTCTTGCAAGTTTTGATTGGTTATTAGTTTATCTAAACAGGATGGGTCTCACTATTACCTCAAATCCTCCTTCAAACCATAAAAGAAGAATTAGTCGGGATTATTCGCACCCTACAATTCTTGATTAACCTTTCGGCCAGGCTAGTGTCGGTACTTCGAGGGAGGTTTTCCAACGCTTTCGCGAATTTCCTTAATTACATAACCTCTTTTCCCTGGAGGCGTAGCTCCGCTAACACCGTTCTAGACACCTACTTGGTTTATAACATTGATTGTTTAAGTGAAAAACTCTCCCGAGGAGTAATAAAACTCACGGTGGGATCGGGATCCAACTATCATTGTGTGACAACTTTGAAGGAATCCAACTAAAATCATCACACTCCAGATGGTATGCAAAACTAGCAAGTTTCCTTTTCTTTTGAAACTCTCGATGTGGATTTTTGCCCCAGACGCTTATGACCTTGACGAATGCCAAAATATCATAAGACGCAAGTCAAGTTCTACCCATCATTATCCAAGTTAATCTGAACCTATTCGTACAAACCTTTGATGAAGGCCAAAATAGCTGTACGCCTATCCCAGATTAACGCATCTATCTATGCTACAGATGAATACCCAGCAGCTACCAATCACTATGCCTTGGCGAAGGTCAAAATACATATCTTGAATACTACTGATATCCATCTGAAATGACGGAGGGCTACAACTAGTTTTGGCGAAAACCGTGAAAGTAATGAATTTGATATAGTCGAAGAAACTATGATAGCTTTTAAAAGGAGTGGTTTAGACCCCGCATTTAAAAGTTGTTTTTAAAGAAAACCGTGTGGTTTTGAAATTGTTCCAACGATTTAACTTTAGTTTGTTTTCCTTGCATTATTCAATATTAATGATGTCCCATCATTTAACCCTATCATTGCAAAATAAACGAAAATAGAAGGTACGCTTATGCCATCCGCATTCGCCACGGGGCCTCGTCATGCACCGTTAGGTTACTTATTTAACGGCAGAGCGGGGGTTGGACTAGAGAGGGTGCAAAACATAAGCAACGTTTATATATATATATATATATATATATATATATATATATATATATATATATATATAGCCATTCGTCTCACGCAATAATAGTCATTCCAGATCACAGATCACAGCAACACAGATGAATATATTGGATATACTAGGATTTCCGTGTTTCGTTTTAGCCTAGAACGAAAAACGGATTCCACGGTCGTGATGAATAGCCAAACCCCACCCTAGACCCCTACGGGTGCGGCAAACTACCCGCCAGATTCCCGAATTGAAGCAACCACCCTGTATGAAATGAGTAGGCCACTCGGCACTTCAAGAACCCGGTAGTTTGTGCACCCCCTCCTTGGGTCTATCCTAGTTGCAAGAAAATGTAAATGAAATAATACAATGGTGGCTACAACCTCAACCCGGATGTGCCCCACAAAAGAATATTTCATCAATTTACAAATATACATGAATGAAAGAAAACAACACTCTTCTTACATCCCCCCGGCTATTCATTCACGACGATCCAATACTTCATATCCACAAACCATCAACAATATACTAGATATGTGCAACCCCCACTAATCGACATATAGCAATTAATAGACGTTTAGCAACACATATACAAACATAAAACACAGTTAATCAAGAATTTAGAATTTCGATCGATAAAAACTTTCCGTGTTTACCCCATGCATAAACCAGTACAAAAGCAAATCGGGGCAAAAACCAAATGTATCAAAAATCACATTTCCAAGAACCTGAACCACAGAAAAAATTTGGAGCACTTTGGCCATAACTCGGTCGTGGATCCGCGGCCAAATGACCTATTTGGCTGCGGATTAGCGGACTAGTTATGAGCTTAAGTGCTCAAAATTTTTTCTTGGTCTTATAAAAGCCTGCAAGTAATTTTAAGGTCACTGAAATAATTTTTGAGCAAGTTTAAAATTCGGAAAACAAGCATGAAATGGAAATGCGATTTCAGATATTTTCCGTCGATTGAAGTTCTAATCACTTGTTAACAAGCTAGTTAAGGTTTAAGTAGGCTCTGATATCACTGTAAGTCGATGTCGCACACCCCATGCACTTGTGGGGAGGCGGAATTTACAAAAAAAAAATGATTTTATACTTTCAACATCGACCTATCTATTGGCTATAGTGCCCTCAAGTTAATTATTGGATCACAGGCACGTGATTGCAATGATTGAGAGATGACCTATACCGGTAGAACAGTCTTACTCGAGATGATAGTATGCTATCTGGTTTATTTTTATCATCGTGTACATGCTTTAGGTGACATTACAGATCATTATTACATGTTGATAGAGTCCTTAGGATTCATGCTTGACTACCAGCAGTATGATGGCGATCATATACGTAGGAGTGGGTGGTCTATAAGCACATCCTTAAAATGTCCCTAGTCGTGGGAGTTTCGAGACTGGGTATCGATACTCCAAGAGTAGACTCGTGTATACGGATCGAGACCCCGACGAGGGGCGGTGGCCGGTCTCACAAGCCATTGGTGTCAGTTGGTTCACCTAAGATGTATACAGGTACTCATTGGGTTATGAGTACACTAGACAGACTCTCCGGGAACATGCTAGTTGGTATTATATCTAATGTCAGATAGCAGTTCCCAGATGACATGTGTAAAGGTTAGTCTGTCGTCCTGAGATCGTCATTTGTCTCGTGCGAGTTCCCACCGTGCTTTGATTACTACTCTACCACGGCTCAAAGGAGTCGTGCAAACAGGTTTTAGTTGGGTATAGTCCCGAGCCACATAGAAGAAGTGAGCGGATCGTCAGGGGATTCTTCTCTCCCGGTATTGGGGGTTGAAGTCACGGTGTACACGGGTGGTCATCACCAGAAATCCTCGGCCGGGATAGACGAGAATTACCGATCTAGGATCGGTAGTTTTTCAGGTGGTGATGGGCTTCATACCGACACTAAATGTCAAGTTATTAGGGGTCTGACTTTATCCACCCCCTAGCCTCGATATGCGATACTCATAGACGAACAGACCGGACTGTACGGATATTGTTACTGTCAAGCTCAATAGGGTTTCAGGATGAGTTTGCTCGTCGGCCTCCCTTTCACTCAATACTTGGGTAGCCGTTACGAACAGCTAGTGCCACTGACATGCTTGTGGTTAAACCCACTGCCAGCGTATTGGCGAGTATTTAGAGTCCCACACAGAGGGTTTCACTGCTTCGGGCGAAACGTTGTAGAGGCCGTATAGTTTTATGGCAGGGTTCGATCATATACGTGCACTTGTGCACGGATCATGATCGGACGGATAATACTAGTGGGCTTTGGTTTAAGCCGGATCCTAGTATTATATTGTTGTATTATTTTCGTCTCGTTGTATTCGTATTCAATTGGAATACGGATGCGGGCATGTATATACAGATGAGGGGTATTCTTGTAATTCGTTACAAGTTTACTTTAGAAGTTGCATTTTCTTTTTGGATTAAACATTTAGTTTAAATGTTTATTATGAGGTGTAAAGTGTGAGTGCAAGTTTTGGCAAGGGTTCTAGCATGCTCACCTGGTATGTCATGGGTGTGACTCATGGTGTGTCATGGGTGTGACTCATGGTGGGTCAAGGTGACTCATGCTAGATATTTGTGTGTGTATTGTGAGATATTTAGAGTGTGAGCCAGATATTTTTTGGCAAGGGTTTTTTTGGTTGCTCTCACACTCAAATAGCTCACAAGACAACACAAGAAAAGAGCATACACTTTTCTTCACTTGCTCTTTTCTTTTAAGCTCACACTTTTCCTTCATGGCTTCTTCTTCAACCTCCACCCAAACCCTCTCATGAGTTAAGAATCCTTGGGTGTATTGAGACAAAGTATTCACACACATTCTCTAATTCATCTTGGCTATCTAGGTTAGCATATTAGATACCCGAGTTGCTTCGGTTTTGAGGCGGGATCCTATATTACTAATCCTCGATGTGGATCGTCTTCGACGGGGTGACCGGAGATCAAACTTGATCGAGGAAGCCGTGAGGAGCTTGGGACAGAGCTTGAAGACAGAAGGACACGGATCAATCTGTATAACCTCTCTAAACTCTTTTCATAGCATTAGTATAGGGTTAATGGTACGATCCATCGATTAGGGTTCCGTTAGCGCCGGTTTCTAAAAGTTTTGTTCCGCATTTGGCCACGGAATGATGGCCGGGGCGCTGCCGTAACCCAACATGGTACCAGAGCCAACCCATTAACCGTATACTAGTTGGTTTAGATAATGTTAAAGTATCAAAACCGAAACAACTCCGAAATATCACTCAATGTATTCCATTCTCTGTCCAATTTTATTCGGTCTTCTAAAAATATTTAAGCAATTGCAGAAGACCACTTCGGTGACCACTAGAATACACACCAAATACGAGCCCCTTTCACCTGTTTTCACCCAGCCACATGGAGGAAAATTCCGGCCTGGTCAGTCCTAACATAGAGTTGGGACTTTGGTTTTGGAGTGTGGTCCGGTCTCTGGAATATTGGTTCAGTGGTATTTCTTGTTTAGCCCAGTTTGGATATGGTTTTATCTAGTTGTTTGGGGCTATTCGGGTTGTTTTCGAAGTCGATGTTTCTAACACTGTTTAAAGTTTTATAGTACATGCATTATTATCTGTGACCGTGAATGTCATTAGAGCGGTACAACTTATCAAATTGCTATAGTTCTTTTAAACGGGTTTGCGAACGTGACGTTCACGTTGATGTTCTGTGTTGTGCTGTGGTTGTTGCGGAATCGTCATGGTGGATAGCTTGGATGCAATGATAGTACAGTTTAGTTTCATTTGTACATTTGATATCACGGGGCGAGCGTCCGACATGTGGACTGCCATCACTGCCTGTTTGTATATCATATGTTTGGGCATGACCGGGTTGAGGTTGATGTCACCGTTGTACATATTTTCTTTTCTGTACTAGGATTACCCCGCGATGGAGTGCACGGATAGCCGGGTTCTGGAGGGCAACGGGTCCGCATCTCACGGCGTTGAGACGGAGGGGGCCTCACTCTAGAATTGGCAGGCTATTCACCGCACTCGTAGGGAGTACAGGTTGACCCAAGGAGGGGTACTCAAGTTACTGGATTCCGTGAAGTGCCAGGTGGCCCATTCACCTTGATGAAGGGGGTTGCCTCGCTTCTGTTTTGGCGGGTAACCTGCCGTACTCGTAAGGGTCAAGGTTTTCATTGCACAGGCTATGCACACGACCAGGGGAACGTCGGGTTTCACTTGCGGCTCAAAGGAAACCCGGGGCTCCCAGATTATTAGTATTGTTCTGTGATGCTTATTTCTTATCTGTGATGTTGCATTTATCACGCCTGGAGCGATTATTATATATTGTTATATATATACTAGTAGATGTTGTATATGTTTTACACCCGCGCTAGTCCAGCCCCCGCTCCGTCGTTAGTTAAGTAAAATAACGGGTGATGACGGGGCCCAGTGGCGAATGCGGATGGCATATACATACATAATATTTTCGTTCTTTTGTGGTGTGATAATTGATGGGACTGCGTTGATTCTGATCAATGCAAGGAAAACAGACCTATTCAATATTATTGGAACAATTTTCAAAAGCTATTATTACAAGAGCGTTTTCTTTAGTTTTGCATAGCGGTATTCGGTTATGAATATCCAGCACCTCATTCCAAGAGGCAAGAGCCGAGATCCCCTCACCAGGAGTGACCTCTTGGGTAGAAGTTTGCGTCAGGGTAATAACTTCACTATAGTCGATTACTTTTTGCTTTGCATCGTGATATTCAGTTGGAATATCCTGCACCTCATTCCACGAGGAAAAAGCCGAGATCCCTTCACAGGGAATGACCTCTTCAGCAAAGGTTTTCGCCACAATAAATTTGTAAAAAGCTATCCAGTTCCTTCAACGATATCGAGTTCATTACGTTAAAGGTTTTTCGCCAAAAATCATTCATAGCCCTCCGTTATTTCAGACGGGTAGCACCTAATATTCATGCTATGTTTGTTGGCCTTCGTCATGGCATAGTGTATGGTAGCTGTTTGTTACCTTTCTGTTGCATAGATAGATGCGTTGGTTTAGAACAGTTGTACTACTATGTTGGCCTTCGTTAAGGGTATGTACATGTGGGTTCAAATTAACCTGGATAATGACGGGTAGAACTTGACATGTAACTTATGATATGTTGGCCTTCGTCAAGGTCATAAGAGATGGGGTAGAAATCACATCGGGAGTTTCAAACATACATGAAACTTGCCAGGCATGCACATACCTTCTTGAGTGTGATAACCTGAGTGGATTCCATCAGGTTATCATCCGATGATAGATGGATCACGATTCCCACTAATGAGTTGGTTTACTCCTCGGGTGATTTTAGATGATCCCGACTAATTCTTCTTTCAGGTTTGGAGGAGAATTTGAGGAAACAGTGGGAGATATCCTGATTAGATAAAGTGATTGACCATTCTGATCTAGGTTAGAGTGCACGCTGAGTGTTTCTTTTCTCTCTCTCTCTGGCAGCGACCATGTCCCAACCCTAGACTATAACTCAGTAACCAAGTTAACCGAACCTTCTTAAAAACACACTGGCTTTTGAATTGTCAGAGTTGCATACTTCATTGCCGCTCCTACTTTTACGCTTTGCTTTTCTCCAGAACATTCCGTATCACTATGAAGATCCACATTTATTGGGTATGACCATCATATAGTTATATACGAACTCGAAGAAACTTGTTTCAGATTCGAGAATGGTTTCCGGTTCTGGAGAAATTGAATAGGACTATTTAGTTGTCTTTTCCTTTTACCCTCTTTCAGGTTGTGAGGGCTCCTAAGATTAGGAGAGGATACACCTATTGCGCTTATCGGATAGTCTTCTTTCAAACCATAGGCAGGTGCCGAAAGGTAGGGATGAAGAAAACCAATTAGCCTAAGTGTGGTGTACATAAGGTAATAAGTAAAGAAAAATAAAGGGATTAGAAAGAGGGCAAACTAAATTGTGACTGCTATCATTCACGACCAAACCGCGTATATCATTACCACTCCTACTTCACCTTTTTATTTCCCCAGAACACCCCGTATCACTACGAAGATCCATATTTATTGGATAGTCCATCGTATAGTTACATACGAACTTGAAGGAACTTGTTCTAGTTCGAGGATGGATTCTGGTTCAGGAGAAATAGAATAAGGATTATTCAGTTATCTTTTATCTTTACCTTCTCTCAGGTTGCGAGTACTACTACGATTAGGAGAGTACACTATTACGCTTATTGGATAGTCTTCTTCTAAACCATAGGCTGGTGCCGAATGGTAGGGAAGGAAGAAAACCATTTAGCCTAATGGTGGTGTACAGAAGGTAATGAGTAAAGACAAATAAAGGGATTTGGAGAGATGGCAAGGAAATATACGGTCACAGTCATGAATCTGGTTAATGGAAGAGGAATTACTTGGAATATCCAGCTACCCCTTCGGAACATTTTCATGTTTTAGTTTCACTGTGCGTTGTTAATTGAAAACTGATTTCCCAATTAGATCCTTATTCCAGGGTATGTATTTACCAGGTTTGATTCTCACATCTGTATAGTTTTACAGATGATGAGTGGGAGTAAGATATTGGGAATTAGGTGACTATATCCTCATTATATCGGAATTCGTTGTAATTGGTGATGTTTGAGGAAATCACCTGGAGTTTTGCCTGACGGCAAATATTTGGTTTTGAATATCTGTTGCTATGCACCAATTTCAAACTGATATATCTGTACGTTTATTTTATAAAGTAAGATATAACCTTTTGAAATTATGTCCATGACATTTACCTATATCAGTTGATGGTTAGGTAAGGAGCATTAAACAACGGTGTAATTCTTCTTAACCATAGTACAGTTTTCAACCTACGACGCACAGTTTTCAACTCAGGAGACTTATACAAAGTATTGTATGTTGTCCAGTTTCCATTAGGACAAAGGGGTTGGTACTCATACTATATTCTGTTTACTTATGACTTCTTTAGTTTTTAGACAAGTATTTCATAGAAATACAAGGTCCAAGTTTTGAGAAGTTATAGGTATAAGAATAAAGTAGAGAACCATGTGTTGCAAGTATCGGGATTCTTTAGGGTAATCGAAAATGTAGATACCTGTGTTTGGTATTCAGTTGATAGTAATGATTTTGAGAACTTGCTTCTCTTTCAGGTTTCTCATATCTGGATGCACTCCTTGTTGAGTAATGTTGATCGGCCTCTCTCCATTTAGTTTACATGCATTGGAGACAGCTGCATGATTTGAATCTGATTCCAATTAAATCAGTGCCTCTGTTTCTATATTGTATATAGAATAGTTCATATCTTAACGATGTTAAGATATATGAAGTTGTCCGACTTATGCTTAAAACCAGACTCTGGATAACTCAAGGCACATTTTTGTAATGGCAGTTTGTGGGTTATTCCGGGCTATGAAGAGGGTTAACTTTCTACCATCTGGATGATCAATAGTGATATTGTTCTTGACCCGCCACAGTTTTAGCAAAATGGACTTTTTCAGAAAACAGTAGTAGGAGTATGGTAGAACTAGAAGTGATTCTAGAACCACAAACGATTACTGAAAATTTAATAGAACCTCAATATTCAATCGGGTTTGACATTCCATTGGCCACTCTGCAGATATGGTGGGTAACCTCAGGCGCCCGAGAGGTACTTCGGTATCCTCAAAGACGGTGACAGGGAGTTCTTGTTTACCCGGACTTGCCATTACTGCTCTTCTAGACTATGAGACCCGACAAGAGGATGAGTATAGCGTCGTTCTAAACTAGCTTTAGAAGCACACGTATATATAACTCTGCCAGAGGGTTGTTGTAGTCAGTGGGAGCAGCGGACGCATAGTGGACAAAAAGCTTATGTCTATTTATAGACTAAAGCTAGTATAGGGAGATAGATCATCTATTTTTTATGTGACGGTCAGAGGCTTTGACTTTATCAGAATAAGAGATGGATCTGTTAAGAAGGTAGTAGGTTGTGATGTCCTAGTATTTGAATGACATGCACTTTATAGGAAGTGAAATTCCTATACTACGATCGATTATACTGTGGTTGTCACACAGTTGTTTCTCCACATAGGATATGGATATTATATAAGGCATTCTGGTTACTAGATCTATGATTTTAGATCTAAATTTGGGTAATTTCCCAATCTGGGTACATAGACACTATTCTAAAAGTGTTTTAGAATTGACGACTCCTGGCATGGTAGTGTACCTGCAGGTGATGGAGTCATCCTCTCTAAGGTGTCTTACAGACTAAAGGGGAGAGGGATGTGCATGATTGGCATATCACTTGCTTAGGCAATTGAGTTAATCATGAGATGCCAAGTACCACACCAGATGTTGTTTTTGCACTAGCTGCAATAAGTTTATATATTAATCCAAATCCTGGAGAAACGTTCGGAAGTAGTTTATGAACATAAGTGGATGTTCTAGGGATTTGGTAATGGCAGCCTCCTTTGGGAGACGGTTTTCATTCCAAGCTTCCAAGGTGATCTGGATGACAAAGTGACTATCAGAGTTATAGTTTTCCCTCTTAACGAGGGGAAGTTGTTTGGACAGGTGGTCTAAGCGGATACCGAGGGAGGCATGGCGCAGGATACTGATTAAATTCAGTTGACGATATATTCTAAGAAGTTTGCTGGATTTGGAGTTCATTTGTGAACTAGGTCCCATCAGATATCCAGACATATTCTAAGACTGATATTGCTTATTTCGGGAGATGGTTTTCTCCGCGAACTTGTGATAAAGAGAGACATAGAAAGAAACATTGGAGCGGATCCACTCAATGAGGCTATTTCTCGAACGCAATAGTTTTACAAATGAGCTTTGTGAAACTGATTAGTAGAGAAGTTGGGTGTTCGGTATCACACGGGCTGTGAGTATGCAGAACCGCAATAATTAGCCTTAAGTGCAAGTGGGAGATTGTTGGCTATAGTGCCCTCAAGTCAATTATTGAATCACAGGCACGTGATTGCAATGATTGAGGAAGGACCTATACTGGTAGAACAGTCTTACTCGAGATGATAGTATGCAATCTGGTTTGTCTTTATCATCGTGTACATGCTTTGGTGACATTAAAGATTACTATTACATGTTGATAGAGCCCTTAGGATTCATGCTTGACTACTAGCAGTATTATGGCGATCATATACGTGGGAGTTGGGTGGTCTATAAACACATCCTTAAAATGTCCCTAGTCATGGGAGTTTCGAAACTGGGCATCGATATTCCAAGAGTAGACTACTGTATACAGATCGAGACCCCGACGAGGGGCGGTGGCCGGTCTCACAAGCCATTGGTGTCAGTTGGTTCACCTAAGATGTATACAGGTGCTCATTGGATTATGAGTACACCGGACGGACTCGCCGGGAACACGCTAGTTGGTATTATACCTATTGTCAGGTAGCAGTTTCCAGGTGACATGCGTACAGGTTAGTCTGTCGACCTGAGATCGTCATTTATCTCGTATGAGTTTCCACAGTGCTTTGATTACTACCCTACCACGGCTCAAAGGAGTCGTGCAAACAGGTTTTAGTTGGGTACAGTCCCGAGCCATATGGAGGCAGTGAGTGGATCGTCAGGGGATTCGTCTCTCCCGGTATTGGGGGTTGATGTCGCGGTGTGCACGGGTGGCCATTACCAGAAATCCTCGGCCGGGGTTGACGAGAATTACCAATCTAGGATCGGTAGTTTCTCAGGTGGTGATGGGCTTCATACCGACACTAAATGTCAAGTTATTAGGGGTCTTACTTTATCCACCCCCAGACTCAATATGCGATACTCATAGATGAACGGACCGGGCTGTACGGATATTGTCACTGTCAGGCTCAGTAGGGTCTCAGGATGAGTTTGCTCGTCGGCCTCCCTTTCGCTTAATACCTGGGTAGCCGTTATGTACAGCTAGTGCCACTGACGTGCTTGTGGTTAAACCCACTGCCAGCGTATTGACGAGTCTTTAGAGTCCCATACAGAGGGTTTCACTGCTTCGGGCGAAACGTTGTAGAGGCCGTATGGTTTTATGGTAGGGTTCGATCATATACGTGCACTTGTGCACGGATCATGATCGGATGGATAATACTAGTGGACTTTGGTTTAAGCCGGATCCTAGTATTGTATTGTTGGATTATTTTCGTCTCGTTGTATTCGTATTCAGTTGGAATATGGATGCGGGTATGTATATACGGATGGGGGTATTCTTGTAATTTGTTACAAGTTTACTTTAGAAGTTGCATTTTCTTTTTGGATTAAACATTTAGTTTAAATGTTTATTGTGAGGTGTAAAGTGTGAGTGCAAGTTTTGGCAGGGGTTCTAGCATGCTCACTTGGTATGTCATGGGTGTGACTCATGGTGTGTCATGGGTGTGACTCATGGTGGGTCAAAGTGACTTATGCTAGATATTTGTGTGTGTATTGTGAAATATTTAGAGTGTGAGGTAGATATTTTTTGGCAAGGGTTTTGTTTGGTTGCTCACACACTCAAATAGCTCACAAGACAACACAAGAAAAGAGCAGACACTTTTCTTCACTTGCTCTTTTCTTTTGAGCTCACACTTTTCCTTCATGGCTTCTTCTTCAACCTCCACCCAAACCATCTCATGAGTTGAGAATCCTTAGGTGTATTGAGACAAAGTATTTACACACACTCTCTACTTCATCTTGGCTATCAAGGTTAGCGTACTAGATACCCGAGTTGCTTCGGTTTTGAGGCGGGAGCCCGTATTACTAATCCTCGACGTGGATCATCTTTGATGGGGGATACCAGAGATCAAATATGATCGAGGAAGCCGTGAGGTGCTTGGGACAGAGGTTGAAGACCGAAGTGCACAGATCGATCGCTATAACCTCTTTAAACTCTTTTCATAGCACCAGTATAGGGTTAATGGTACGATCCGTCGATTAGGGTTCCGTTAGCGCCGGTTTCTAAAAGTTTTTGTTCCATATTTGGCCACAGAATGATGGCCGGGGCGCTGCCATAACCTAACACTATCATACAAGATCTTTTTCGGAAACCCTAACTAGCTAAACTACATAGAGTTCTAAACTACTATGTAAGTGTTTTATACTTTGTTGAATCTAGTCCTTTGGGTCTTCTTCTCCTCTCCTTGAGCTCCTGGAAGGTGATGATCTAACTCAGTCATCGGCCTCCTCGTGTCGAAGACAATCAACCCGGGAGTCTATGGTTCAAGCTCTAACCTCTAAACCGAGGTAAGTAAAGTACCTAGTTCGCTAATCTAGGTAGGTTAGGAGATGTAGAATGTTAATTGGAGTATTTATCTCAAGAAACCCTAGAATTCACAACTCGTGTGAGGGTTAAGGCTTTTGAGGAATAATGAGAAGAACAATGGAGAGAGAAAGAGCAAACAAAAATTAGCAAGTGTTGTGCAAGTGAAGAATGGCTCATTCCATCTCAATGATCAAGCATCCAATATTTTTCCATAGAAAAATATCAACCATGCTTGAATAGTAAAGTCAAATGAAATAAACAAAGGAATAAGCCATGCTTCACCATGCCACAAATATTTTCATTTCCACCTCATTAATCTATTTTCCAAAAATAGATAAATCCAATAATGTGGTGTCCTCTTCTAGAAGCATCTCTTGTAAAATTACAAGAATGCCCTCACAGTATATACATACATGTATTCGTACTGCAAAAATACGAATATGATGAGATAATAATAATCCAATAATATAATACTAGAATCCGGCTTAATCCAGAGCCCACTGGTATTATCCGGCAGAACAACATCCGTGTAACCAGTATACGTATATGATCGGAACCCTGCACGTAAAACCATATGGCCTCTACATCGTTTCGCCTGGACCAGGGATACCCTCTGTAAGGGACTCTAAAGACTCGAAAGTACGCTGGCAGTGGGTTTAACCACAAGTCGTTAGCGGCACTAGCTGTACGTAATGGCTACCCAGATACCTGTCGAAAAGAAGACCGACGAGCGAACTCATCCGAACCCCTACTGATCCTATCCGTGACAATCTCCGTACAGTCTGGTCTGTTCGTCTAAGAGTATCGCATATCGGGCCTAGGGGGGCAGTATACGTCAGACCCCTAATAGCGCAATAAGTCGTGTTGATTTATAGCTTAATACACCCTAAGAAATTACTGGTGTACCTACCAGTAAATCTTACTTGCTCTGGCCATGGACTTTGTGTATTGGCTATCCGAACATAGCGCGATATTAACTCCCTATACCGAGAGAGAAGAATCCATTCTATCCACTAATGCCTCCAAGTGCTTCGGGACTGCACCCAACCATAACCTGTTTGCACGACTCATTTGAGCCGTGGTAGGGTAGTAATCTAAGTACAATTAGAACACACTTGAGACGAATAGTGATGTCAAGTCAATGAACTAAACTGCTAACCGACGATAGGTATAATACCAATCAGCAGTTCCCAATGAGTCCGTACAGTGTAACTTATAACCTAAAGACCACCTGTATACTATCTCAGGTGTCACATACCAATGGCTGCGGGACAGACCATCTCCCCTGACTGGGATGAGAAGCGTATACACTAGTCTACTCTGGAGTATCGATACCCCATCTCGATAATCCTATGACTAAGGACAAGCTTAAGGATGTGCTTATAGACCACCCAACCCCCACTAGTATGACTGCCATCACAATACTGGTAGTCAAGCAATGATCCTAAGGGCTCTATAAATATGTATTAGTGATATGCTAAAAGAAACATATACACATATTAAGATAGAATCAAACCAGATATGACACTATCATTTTGAGCAAGACTGTTATTATATATGTGTATGTCCCAAGCTTTCAAAATGTAATATACAATCCAGTACTATACAATAATAGCCTCTAGGGCATATATCACTAACAAATAGAACCCCCCTCTCTATGAGTAGAGGTTCGATACGAGCTGACCGATGAAGAAAATGCTCATCTTAGCCTTGAATAGCTCGACGCCCTCGATGAAGCTCGCCTTATAGCACAACAAAATCTGGAGGCTTATAAGACAAGGATGACACGGTCATACGAAAAACTGATCAGGTCGAGAACATTCCGCCAAGGCGAACTTGTGCTAGTTGTCAAAAGACCAATAATCCCCAATTGTGCAAAACGAGGGAAGTTCGAGCCGAACTTTGAAGGACCGTACATCATAAACAAAGTCTACCAAGGTGGAGCCTACCTGCTAATGGATATGCATGGCGAAAGACCATTCCGGCCGATAAACAGTCAATTTCTAAAAAAATACTACGCTTGACAAGTCATGACTCAGGTCAATAATAGATGACGACGCTTGTGTCCGCTCTCTATCTTCCTGATTCAGAACCCTGAGAGTAGTATCCAAAAAAGCTCTGTCAACCCGAAATACGGGAATGCTAGAACGAAATGTCCTTAAACTAAAATTCGTCCCCAAAATGGGAATGCTGGACCGAGATGTCCATAAACTAATAATGGACCGAGATGTCCCTAAACTAATACTGGACCAAAACGTCCTTAAACTAATGTTCGTCCCAAAAATGGGAATGTTGGACCGAAACGTCCTTAAACTAATACTCGCCTCAAAAATGGTGATATTGGACCGAAACGTCCTTAAACTAATAATGGACCAAAATACGGCGATAAAGGACCGTCATGTCCTCATACGTTTAACCCTATGGTATATCCCCATATCGATTACTGTATACAATCCACGGGCATAAACGATTCATAACTTTCCCAGATCCCACATGATGTAGTCCTTTGAACAAGACCGAGGTCTACAGCTAACGGTGAGTTACCTTGCGGGCCGCTTAAAAAAATGGTATGTCCACAAGCGAAATAGGCATGGATGAAAACCCAAAAGGGCACCGTGAGTAAAAACAACAGGACTGCCAGTGAGCTAGTGAAAACCCGAAAGGGCGCGAACTCGTTAAAAAAAATAAAAAAAACCCTGCGTGAGATCCTTATGACTCATAAAGGAACAACGCACTTAGGATTCCTTACGATTCCTAAGTAGAAATTACACTTGCGAGATCCTCACGACTCGTAAGAAGAATTTCCCCTTATGAGACCCTCACGGCTTATAGGATTCAAAAGCATTAGGTTACAGGGATCTAAACCTGTTCTTAAACCATCATATTCCCCTAATGTTGCCCTACAGGCGGTCCAATATTGACCCTTGTATATGATCCACGAACATGAATAAATATTTTCCCACCAAGTTCCACCAATGGCGAGAATGTCTCCAGATGGTAAGCGATACTTGTAAGACCTCTCGACTTATAAGAAGAAAATACTCTTGAAAGATCCTTAAGACTTATAAGAGAAAACACACTTAGGAATACTCACGACTCCTAAGGAGAAAATACACCTACGAGATCCTCTCGACTTGTAGGGAGAAATACCTTTATGAGACCCTTACGGCTCATAAAGCCAGAAAGCCTTAGCCGACAGGATCTTAATCCTGTTTTCTAAGCCACCTTTGTCCAAACTGACAAAGGCAAATGATGATTCGTTCCTGGCAATATCCCAGTTGTAGCGATACTGATGCCTAAATTGGTATCAAATTTCAAGTGCTCTCACGGCAAATGATGATTCGCTCCTGGAAATATTCCAGTGGTAGCGATGCTGATACTAAGATTGGTATCGGATTTCAAGAAAAAAATCCAAAATGATATGGCAATTCACAATAAAAATCAGCAAGTAAAAACAAAAACAGCCGAAATGAATGGGCACCGCGATAAATAGCCAAAATTATTGGCCAATCATGACTTTCGTGATATAAAAGCTGAAAAGATAGAGCATCGTGGAAAGAAATAAAAAAAATGAAAATGAAACTTTTTGCTCTGCAAGTATGTCCGTATTGACTCTTTTATATGATCCATTAGCACAAATGAAAGAAAGGGAACCATATTTTCCCACCACGCTTCGTCAAAAGAAGAACCAAGTCTTAACGTTTCATATACAACCTAGAGACTATCCCGACGTTCCTTCTTATTCCGACAGGATGCAGACGTAACGTTATCATAAAAAAAACCCTCAAGGGTCAAAGCAAAAATGGAGTAATGGAAAAATTCTAGCTCCAAGTCTTGATGGTACATATAGAACCTAGAGACTATCTCGGCGTTCCCCCTCATTTCAGCATGGTGCGGATGCAACTATCAAATGAAATTGGAGCAATGGTATATTTCTAGCTCCGGCCTTCAATTGCAATGCATACAGCATAGAGGTCCTACATATGTCTACCCTACTTCAGCAAAGAATCGGCGCGATATCGTTAAAGAAAAAATGATGTGACGGCATATTCCTAGTTTCGGGTCTTGACGGCAGTACATATAAAGCCTAAAGACTATTGGAGATCATCCCACCCCAGAAGGGTGCGGTTATGACTCATCGAGGCACCAAATTGAGCCTAATCTCAAGTAAAAAGCGTCATGGAAAATACTTAACGCTTGAATATAACTTAAGAAGATTACTTGAAGACGTCTTGTCCAGTTTCAGAAGGGATCAGAGACAGGACAGTCACTGGGCTACTCGAACAGTGGCTTAAAGACTGCATATCGAGGAATACATCAGCCAACGCGACGGTACCACAGAATAAAACCCTAGTACCACAAACTTAACGGACCTCTGTCATAAAAGAATGGGGGTTATCTGCATATAACGTTAGGACAAGTTTGCTTGTAAATCCAAGAGAGGTAAACTAAAAAAAACTCCGAAATGAGTACATAAACTAGAGACTCCGAAATGAGTGAATAAATTGCAAATTTCGAAATGAGTACATAAACTAGAGACTTCGAAATGTGTGAATAAACTGCAAACTCCGAAAAGAGTACATAAACTAGAGACTCCGAAATGAGTGAATAAACTACAAACTCCAAAACGAGTAAATAAACTAATTAGCACCGAATCAAGACATCAAAAGATAGAGAGGTGCAGGCATGAATTAAAATGTCTTTTATTTATAAACCAAAATGAATACAAGGTAAAAATGGGTGGGGGGGGGAATACAGCAACAAAAAAATTAAGACGGTGGACGGTTCAATAAGCCAGCTAGAACATCATTTTTCCGCCGGACCTCCGCCTCAAGCTCTAGCAGTGCCGCAAGACGATCCCCTGCCTATGCCTATTGTTGTTGATATAAAGAAAACCGATACTCAAGCTCTTTCTCTGCAGTCTTGTGAGTCTCAACCATTTCGCGCGTAAAAATGACAGCTTTATCGAGAGCCACCACCTCCGTAATTGCCTCTTGAAGGACTCTCCAAATTTCATGGGCCTGAGTAGTCTTGCTTGTGAGCTGGGCTTGAAGTTCCCCCAAAGCCTTCGAGGCCATCTCCCCCTCCGAAAATTTCCGGTAGAGCCTTTCTCACAAGATTGGAGGTTGGCCGCACACCGATTAATCCATTCTTACAAGTTAGCCTTTACAGATAAAATAACAGAGGGAAGGCATATGCATTCAACTCCATGTAGAGAAGACTCCACTCGACAGCAATATTCAACCCAAGTACGGACCGCTCTTCGTCACGGTAGGTGGTAAGGACGGATAAAGAAGCGTTAGTTTCGACATCAAATTCCTCTACCATGACGGAAGTGCCAGCACAGAGATCTTCAATAAGAGTGGCCAGTGAATGAGTATTCTGTTTCGCCATCCTCTCAGATATATGTATGGCATAAGGGCTCGGCGGCATGCAAATATGGAACTCTAGTGGAGTCAGGGTTGGCAAAACTGTGAAGATACATGAATGTTTAGTTGCCTTTCCGAACGGGGAATAAGTAAGAGAATACTAGGGCTAAAGCACCACTTACCCATGGCCACAGAAGGAAAATCTGAGAAATCCCCAGACCCATCAAGAACATCAACTTTGTCATTAGCCTGTACGACTGTGGTTTAAAGTAAAGGGCACGTCAGTATAATTATGAAAATATAATACGGAAGGTAAAGGAATACCAACTTTGGTCGGAAGAAAAAACGAAGTACTGGGGGGTATCACGTGCTAGGCCGCCATGTTAAGTAGACGTAAGAAGGTTTCCTCCAGAGAACGATCTACAATAGAGGACGCAAGCTCCCGCAATTCTGAGAGATAGGAAGGGTCAGAAATATTGAAAGGTCATTAAATAGAAAGAAAGATATAAGATCACCTTCAATTTTTCGTCCATTCTGGACCAAAGGGACAGCAGCCTCAGGAATCTCCTCTACATCCTCCGGTTCGCCACCGGGAATATTTATTGAGTCTATAGATGGTCCGGCAACCTCCACTGAAGGAATAAAAGACATCACCGGAGGCTTGAAGGCACGATCCGGGCTCGAAACTGCGCCCGCCGCGGAAGGCCCTACAAAAGAAAATATATAAGGACGAATGCAACATGAAAGCAATGTAAATTATTTATTGAGAAGGATGTAAAAGGTACATACCGATACGCCAAGGAGCCTGAAGTATGGCCTCTTCGAGGTGCTGCACTTTCTTGATTAACCACGTTCGTCGGACTTCGGTCGAAGATAAAGCTTTACCCACTTTTAGAGCAGGCTCGTCTTCAGAAACGGCCGATATCGGCTGCTTAAGAGCCCTTTCTTTTGCCGGTGTTAAAGGAACTACTGGTAATATAGCTGGAGCCGGATCAACATCACGAAACTCAACAAAGGGAAAGCCTCCCTTCTTAGGGCGCACGTTTTCAGTCTCATCTTATGACCGCTTTAGGGCTTCGGCCAGTTGAGAAGCCTCCTTGGAAGATGTACCCAGAAAAAGAAGACCATCATCTAGTTCGTGCACATACATAGGCTTATCATAAGTAAAAGGCTCAGGCCCGAGCAAGATGTCGACTAAGTGCGCATCCGACTTCTTCCTTCTTTTAGGTCCCAAGCCAACACTTGCAGAAGGATGGTTCCTCCTCTTAGGAACCTTTCCACTGCATTTCCCAATTTCATCCTCAAGATCCGACTTTGATAACACCGCAGCTTGTGCTTTATCAAGAGTCCCCACTCCGGCTCCAGTATGAACTGGCATACCAGCAATATGGCAGGCTGACTCTGTTCGAGCAGCTTTCGGAATGACCACTGAATCGCTGTCTTTCAGAGGAGGGCGAACGAACGACCGTGATCGCACCGGAACATTGATGGCCTGGGCAGGCGTATATTCCTTACAGTTGAAAAGCACCCGTCTCTCCTCTGTGATGATGGGACTGACCCGGTGACGACACTAGCCCTTGAAGGGTCCTACAGGCATTGGAATGTAATTGGGCTTGGTGATCATGAAGAGAGAACCGGTGTTCAGCCTTATGATGTGATGAATAGCATCGCGGGCAGTCTCCAGCGAGGGAGTAGGCTCAACTAAGAAAGTTTCAAGGGGGACACCCTGATTATAACCCAACAGTTAGGCAAAGTGATGCAGATTATACCGCATGAAGAGAGCAGCATCGTTCAATCAGAACACCAAGTACCCTGGCCCAATTGAATACAAGTGCATGACCTCCTGTGTTTCAAAATCGGCATTCCATTCTTCAATAGATCAAACAACTGTTGAATAGGCCCCGCCGGTGTAGAAAGAACCCGATCATTGAAAATCATGCCCCCTCGTTTGAATACGGGTTAAGCAGCACGCGTAAAGCCCTTAACTAAGTTGGATCAGGCGCGGAAGTATCAACCAATCTCATGACTCGTCGGAAAGTATAAGACTCATAGAAATCAGGCCGCCGATGCACAGCAAACGCTCATAACATGTGCATCTCAATCCAGGACGTGAAATAATGGAGGGAGAAGTTCACGGTGTCTACATCTGGATTTGAAGTGTTGGCTGTGGTATTCAAACCATGATACAGGTGTGATAACCCTGCAATGCCAATGGCCAGTCACGCTGCATCGGCTATGCGATGCGCGGGGTAGAAGACGGAGGCTCTTATAAAGCGTCGGTGCATCGGCATTGTAAACCAGTTGAGCTAAAGACTGATGAAGCCTACAAAGAATGTCTCCTCGTCCATACCAGGGGCAGAAATCTCATCAAAAGCCACAGTTGACGAACTTGGGATATAAAATTATAGCAGATCTTTCTCTTTAGCCAGCAGTTTTTCTAGGCCAAAGCCGAAGGGATCCCCGACCTTCACAAATTTCGGAGCTTTCTTGGATATAGCATCACTGCGAAGGAAGCGAGCGATGAAATATTCAAAACTAACACCTTTCCCTTCTGATGCCACAAAAAGGCTCTCAAAAATGCCTAAGGCCTTAATTAAACCTGGATGCTTATGCTGAACAACATTATCAGTTGTTAAGCCTTCATTCATGGATGACACCGTGGAAAAAATGTACTCGTCGGGGGAGGGGGGTAATAACTCTTCGTAATATTCTCCCCTGATCGGCAATCCTGAAATTTCTCGGAATTCCTCCAGCGAAATGGAAACCTCGCGGTCCCCCAGTAGGAACATGTGCGTGGGAAGATTCCATTAGTTTAAAAAAGCCTTAACCCACCAAATGTGGAGAGCATGGTAGTAGAAAAATGACGCATACACCGCCTGGTACAATCCAACTTTTTGCAACCAATAGTGTTGGGAGGAGAGAATATATCGGGCCTAAGGGTAGCCCACTGGATGCCGCAGGATGACACCTATTTTATAGACCTGCCCCTAAGGTCGAGCTTCGCCTTGGCATATTCAACGTCCCAGAATGTCCATAGCCACTAAGGGCTGATTGGGTATCTCTGTCGTTGATGGCTCAAGCTGCCCTTCAGGAGTCCAATTAACCATCTCCACTGCATAAGCAGTACTCGGACGCTCCGTAAACTGAATCGAACGAATGGATTCCGTTGGTACTCCAAATGTAAAACTACGAAGACCCCGTTATAATGTGATTATACCAGATGCCCCATAGGAGAAGGCTCTTTTTTTCCTTATCATTATTCTTAATCATAGCCTTAACTTCTTCGTCTGATGGCGACTGTGGAAAAGCGACCTCTGAGCAGGTGTAAGGGAAGTAGGGAAGTGAGGCCATTGTACCTAAAAATGGGGACAAAAAAATGAAACAGTCAACAAAAGATTTGAGTTGGTCTTATGGGACTACTAACTAAAAAGCTAGTGGACCCCACGAAATCAAAATGGCGGCTCGTCAACGATGAGACAAAGTGCCCATTGTGGGAATCTAAAAGGATTCTCATTATATGAACAGTGGAGTTAAAAACTCCCAATATCCCTGAAAATCGGATTCTGTTAAAAATGGCAATAGATTCAAATCTGTAAAGAGAGTATTCAAACCCTAAAAAGGAAAATACTCAAAAATAAGAAGGGGAATAAAATTCCTAAAGTTCCAAAAAAAAAAAAAATCAGAGCTAAGCTCTGCAAGACAATATGGAATTAAATTCCTCCAATAATGGGATTAAATCCCAGAAATCTCCATGATGAGAAACAGATAGGAAATATAATGGAATTAAATTCCAAAGACTCTCAAAGATCAAAATCAATGATAGGGTAAAATCCTAAGAAGGGAACTAGCAATTCTCGAGGATGCCCATTGATTAGTCTAAAATATTACACATTTGAATGAACATTTTCCCTATTATTGCTAAGTGCTAAAAAGTGTTTATTGTAATTATAGAACATATGAGGGTTTATGTGTAAAAAGTTTATTATCATATGTTTCTATATTATAATTTATATAATGAGGGAAAATACATGCATATAATATTTATATAAAATATTAGTAATTAAAATATGCATATCATATCAAATATTTCTAATCAATATTCTTAACATATAATATCATATAAAATGGTTAGGATAATATCTCAAAAATACCAAATATTACTAACACCATGACTTGAGATATTGTGCAGATATTAGATCAGGACTGTAATCCAAGAGATCCGAGATGTTAGAATCAAATCTGCCGAAATATAAAAGCAAATCATAAGATCTAGTGACGGCAGAGACTCAGAGAATTATTCTCAAAATCCAGATATCGAAGGGATCTCCACATGTCAATAGAAGAGAGTAGAAAATAATCCCAGATGATGATCCCACCAAAGCGCCGCGGTTAGGCGGCCAAAGAGCATGATTTGCGGTGGATCCGTGGCATCTTTTGTAACGTTTTAAAAATAAATAAATAAATAAATAAAATCTTTTAGGTGAATTTTCTGATAATCGGTAAAATAAATCGTATTTTCCGTAAAACTTAACTATAATTATTTTTTATCTTAGACTCAAATACGCCTATTTTAAATATGTAATTACTAGAAATTGGTATTTATTTGGTCACTTATAAATTATTAGTTTACTTAAATAATTTTCCTTAATTAATTATTTTAAGTATTATTATAAGATTTCACTAATACTTTTAATTAATGATAATTACAAATTAGATTGGGTTAATACAAGTTTTATGCATCATGCCACATTAAACAAAAATTTAACATGTTGTATTGAAATGAAAAGAAATTTTCAAGATGGTTTTAGAAAATATAAAAGAAAAAGATTTTAATTGTGAAAATGAATTAAATAGAAATGGAGTATGGTTGCATGTTAATTTGTTTCAAACCTCACTCACACACATTCCATCACTCTTCCAACATGGGCCGAGCCCATGATCAGCAGCACCCCCTTTCTCTCTCTCTCTCTAACATCATTTCTTTGCAACAAAATGAAAAGAATTAAATAATTAAAGAAAGAATTAAAAGAAGTAATAATTGGGGAACTTTCTACACTCACCCACACACTTTTCACTCTCTCTATTCCCTCAGGTTCTGGCCGAGAATCATCTCCTTGCTGCAGCCCAATTCCTCATCTAAAAACTTCAAATTTGCTTCAAAAATCAATGCAAAAACCTCATTAATTCTCCAATTAACCCATACCCATTTTTCCTTGGCTAATACTAGCTTGAATTCTTGGAACAAGGAAGCAATTTAGAGGCTAAGTTGCAATCTTGATTCAAGTTTTGTTGAGGTAAATCCTAACCCTAGTGTTTAATTGATGGTTAAATACTTTGAATAAACTTAATTAGGTATTTTAAATGGTTCAAATTGCAAGTTTTAAAAATTCAAGATTTGGGGTTTGAATCCAATTTATGATTTTGATCAATAAATCAAGTTAACTAAGTGTAATTGAACATCTTAAGGAATGCAAAACCTAATCTAGTTGCTAATTTGTTAATTGTTACATTTAAATTATTCTAATTAAGCTAATTTGTAAACTAGGTTTTTAAAATTAACATAAATTGGTGAGATAAAATTTTAGTAATGGTTTGTGTGACTTAATTAAGAAATTTAGTGAGCATTGTGACCACTAAAATTGTTAAAACATATAGATTTGAACAAAAATGACAAATGGATGCTTACTAGGTTTTTGGAAAAAATGGGTTTTATGTAAGTTTGAGATTGAATTGAACTACAACCTAATTCACATAATATTTAGAGTATTGTGGGTGCGAAATTGGTACGAATGGGTACTAGGATTAGTGGTTGTCACATATAGCGACCCAAGTTGTAGTTTGTGGCGTTGTCGCGGGCGCGTTCTGTGCACCAAGTGTGTGCTCGTCTAGTTAGTGCACGTGATTGATTTGTGTCGTTTGTCCCGCGAATATTCGTATATTTATCCTTTAAATTGTTTGTGTGCGATCTTAGGATCGGGTGCAGAGGTGTCGGACGTGGTGCGGAAAGACAGAGTGGAGATCGGATCAGTTTAGTCGAGACGTCCCGGTGAGTAGATGTATACATCTATGGAGGGATCGTCTGGATGGCGCGAGGCGCCCCATAGTTTAGGATTATTTGTAGTACTTACCTCTTTATATGCGTAGTTACCCAGTTAAATATCTCATTGCATCGCACCATCTCATATATATGCAAATATGTGATATCATTTCATAAGACACTTGCATCATTACCATTGGTTCCTGCCACACGTGCACTATTTATGCGAACACACACGCCATTGGAAATTTCTATGTCACAAACACTATAGAACCTGCTTAGATTAGTATCGAAAAACATTTGCATCATACATAATATTTAAACTGGTAGTTGTATTTTCCTTCTCATCAAGATTGACACTAAGGATTGCTAGTCTTATATATACAGCATTTCATCATCATTCATACATAGTTTTCTAGTTATAATCGCATTTCATGATATGGATATCATAGACATTATCATTTTCCTACATGATCATGTATTGTGATTCTTCTCGAGGATTTCAGTATTTATGAGATTTCTGGATTTTGGGGAAAACCGCAAGAATTTATAAACTTATTATCTTTTAAAATGCAAGTTGCGGTTTTCTCATGATGTATGTGTCGTCCACCATGAGTTTTTCTAATTTCTGTTGGTTTTCGAGACCCGATTCGAGGAGTGGAGGAACCGTCTCGGGTACATGGTGGGCCCGGTATGGTACCCCGGGGCACGAGTGTTTTTGTGGGGATGACGATGAGCCTGGCTGGGGAAGACTACCTACCGGTGATGTCTGGCGCGGCGGATATTTGGAGGATACCGACCGTAGTTGATGAGATTTGATGATTTGGGCCTATCCAGACTGCCGGCGCCCGAGATATTAAGATATTGAGATTTTGAGATATAGAGATATTGAGATTTCGAGACACAGAGATATTGAGATATTGAGATATTCAGATATTGAGATATTCAGATATTGAGACACTGATATATATATATATATATATATATGTTTTGTGTCGATACTTGACACGGTTTTCTGATGATTTCATTGATGATACCTCAGCTATTTTACAGAAGTTTTTCTAAGATAAGTATAAGGATTTTCTCATGCCAAACATACTCAAGTTTCATATTGATTATGCATTCATATTGCATGCATATTAGTACATCGCATCATATCGATATATGCGTAGGTTGTGGTGCATTTGCGTGCATGCTTATGATAGCCTTATTAGATATTATTTACTACTCACAAGTTGGCGACTCACCCCCGTTGTGCCACAGTATCTTGCAGGTTTGACCCGTCAGCACAGTAGCGGCGGGCGTACCTTCTTTTCTGCTTCATTGCATCGACATACAGCTTGCTTACAGGTGGGTTTTGGAAGATTTACTTTTGTCCCCACCGTGTATTTTTATTTTGTATCTAGTATATTCCATCTTCCCGTGTATATTTGACTAGACAGTAAGACTCGTAAGACTTGTATTTATGGTGTGTGGTGTCTATGGTCACTTGAGCCGACGTGGTATTTGCTTGTTTCTTGCTTTCTGATGCTTATTGTGCACTTTTGATATACATATTGCTTATGGTTGTGATTCTGCCATGGGCGAAGAGCTAGCTCCCGCTTGGGGATGCTTTTATCCATTTATATGTATTTTCTTGTTTTGTACCCGTTTCGGGGCCAGTATTTACAAAGGAGACTCAGCCGAAATTTTTGGAAAATTTTAATGTTTTTAAAATGTTTAATGTGACTTATGTGGTTTAAATCGCTTTCTTTACATAAGTTTTCCTTCACTCTATTCTTTAAATGGTTTAGATTTCTGGGCTTTGGCTTACTTAGATTACGTTACGCCTTGAGATGTTTCGTAATTTAAGTGTCAGTCACGTTTCGTACTTTCGGGTCGTGACATCTTTGGAGCCGTTGGATAAGAGATTTTTGGGATTGGATCGTATCTACATATCCTCAAGTATAGAATCTAGGATTTCTAGTTTTTGTGACTATATATAGGACCGAGAGTTTCACATCTAAAATGATCAAACCGAAGAGATCAAGAGCCAAAGCGATCTACGCATCCAGGTGATCATTATCTAGTCATCTACCTCCAACAAGAGAGAGAGAGAGAGAGCGAGAGCAAAAACTAGGGTTCTTTGTAATCTACTTTCAAAAAGGAGAGTTGTATGAAATAGTTGATTAATAAAGGTAGATCTTAGTTAATTTCTTTTCGCGTTTACTTTCTGCACTTACTTTCTGCATCCTAATCATGTTTTTATTCTTCGATCATTCTTCTAAATCTCAAACCATGAGGAAGTAATTCCTAACTTGCTAGGGTTCGTAGGCTAGGGTAGATCAATGGATAATAAAATTATTTAACTTCTTTTATACATTTTAAAGTCTATAAATTTTAGCAAAATAAATTTTAACATCCTTATCGGGCGTGCAACCAATTTATTGCTAGTCACGACCATAATTTAAGATTGGTTTAAAACTTATTTTGGTAAAGGCTAGACATGAATAGAGATCAATGCAAGGACAAGGGTTAGTAGTGGGGAAACCCTAGTTTCTTCCAAAAACCCTAATCTACATTCATCACTATCGATCTAGTTTTAAACTATTAAAAGATAAAAGGAGTCATTTTTAATTATTAATCCATTACTATTAAGCCCTATGAACCCTACAAGTACCTTCTTCATAAATCTTACATCCGTAGTATATCCGTAACTACAACTAATCATTCTTCTTCCATCAACTCATATAAAGCAAGAAAAAGGTTCACGTTTCCCTGCGGAAGACCCGTACTCATCATGGCTAGCTACTAGCGATACCGTCCTGATTGAGCTTACTTTATTTACAACACACTCTTTAAAAGACCAATCAAATGGCGCCGTTGCCGGCGAAATAGTCGTAATTTTTTTCTTGATATTCAGGTTGAATTCTTATAAAATCCATACCATAAAAATAAACAAAACCGCATCTTGTGTATTTAACGATTATTGTGCGAGTTTTGTAAGGAAATCTGGAGTAACTGGAGCAAGGAAACAGAGAGTTAGAAAATTTCAACGTAGCCCAGAGGAGCATAGGGATGCTCAAAATTTTTTTATAGCAAAAGAACCCTCCATAGTGCGACGGAACCACGACATAAGTGGGCTATTGGCGGCGGAATCGTGGCGCTCTGCTAGAGACGGGCCCCCAAAATCCTCAAGTAATTTCTTCATATCTTCCTCTCTCCTATAAAGCTCTAATAAACTGATTTTATTTGTAGGATTCTTTCCAAACATCACCGCTAAAAATCTTTTTGCGTGTTTTAGATTTTGGTTTGTTTTGCATTTCTAAAACGGACATTAAGGGACAATAAACCCAAATCCAGATTAGGTGGGGATTTCATCACCCTTCCTAGGCCCCACAAATTACAAAACGAGCATACATTCATCCTACATTATTTAAAAAATATCTAGACCAAGCCTCCAAGGACCGTCGCGCTCAATTAGGACAGAGAAAAGTCGTGGGTAATCTATCGCTTATCCAAATTCCTCTTGTGGTGTCTAGGAAAGTGTGACTAAGAAAAGTGGTTACTTAATTCGGCCCGCTATTTCGTTAATTCGTATAGAGGATACCTCCCACTTACTTGGCCACAAGAGTGATAAAGAGGCGGTAGTGGATTTATTCTGCGAGTTGTTCTTTGGAAGTCTAGGAGCGGTCTAGTGACTTGAACTAGGAGACCCTAGTCTAGGGATTGATTGTGCATTCTTTGATTTGTTGAGTCAAGCCTCAAATCCGAATATTTTTCAAAGCAAAACAATTTCAGAATCCAAAAAGGGCCTAAATCCTTACCATCACCCTCTTTTATTTTCACTTTCTTCTAATGGGTAACCTAAAAAGACGAACTCTTGCAGAGCTTTGCTATCTAGAACCAGATATATCTTGTTTTCGTAACTGCTTCGGTACAAAATCCGACTCTACCATGTGTTAGTTATATGTATGCCCTAGAGGCCATTAATGTACATAGGATGTATATTGTAGTGGATGCTTGGACATATATAGGGAGGACTTTCTTGCTCGATTTGATAGTATGCTATCTGGTTGCTCTGTGTCTTAACATGTTGACTTGTATACGTGATGCTGTCTTTATCTCACAAGTTGATAAAGCCCTTAGGATATGTACTTGACTACCAGGACTATGATGGGGATCATACTAGTGGGGCCAAGGGTAGTCCACAAGTATACCCTATAATTGTTCCTAGCCGTGGGAGTATCGAGACCGGGTATCGATACTCCAGAGTAGACTAGCTTATACGCTTCTCGACCCATATGATGGGCGATGGGTGATCCCATATCTATTGGTGTTTGACATCAGAGAAGGTACACGGGTGCTCAGTAGAGACTGGGTACACTGGACGGACTCGCCGAGAACTCCTAGATGGTATTATACCTATCGTCGGATAGCAGTTCTCTGGTGACACTGGTACAGGTTAGTCTGTAGACCCGAGATCGTCATAGAGTCTTGTGTGATTCCCACTGTGCTTTGATTTCCACCATACCACAGTCAAGAGATTGTGCAAAAAGGTGGTTTTTGGGTACAGTCCTGAGTCACATGGAGGCAATGAGCGATAAGAGGGGTTTCGTCTCTCCCGGTATTGGGAGTTGATGTTGCGTTATGCTCGATTGGTCATAATAAGAAATCCCTAGCCAGGGTTGCTGAGATCTACTGGTAAGTGTTATCAGTAGTTTCTTGAACCGTTACAGACCTTGCATCGGCATGACTTATCAGGCTATTTGGGTCTGACGTTATACCACCCCCAGGCTGTGATATGCGACATATCAGACGAAGAGACCTGACTGCACGGTAGTGTTACTGATTGGATTCGCAGGAGTATGAGCAGGCATGCTTGTTGATCTTCTGATCGCTCAATACCCGGGTGGCCGTTACGTTTTGCAGAGCGCTTGCGGTTTGTGGGTGTTTGATATGATCATCACCTACTGCCGGCGTATTGACGAGTCTTTAGAGTCCTACACAGGTTTTCTGGCTCAAGCGAAATGGAGTAGGAGCACATATGTGATATGTGCGGGACCGAGATTAATGCGCGTATATGATACCACATTCTATTCTCGCAATATGTGACATAGTTCGGTTATATGTGATATAGCCGGGTTATCGGATCAAGTGTTGATTCGATAAGTTGTTACATTTGATATTAGTCGGTTATATGTGATATAGCCAGATTATTAAATCAAGTGTTAATTTAATAATTTAATGTATAATTATATATATGATATATTAAGTTACATTAACTAATATTCATTCACTTAAGATTTCTTTTCTCACTTGATTTTGTGCACATAGTATATATGAGATATATATTTGTGAACATATAATGTGTCATGCTTGATGATACATACAACATGGGTGTGTGTGACTTAAACCATGCTAGAGATAATCTAGGGTTTTTAATTTCTCAAGTAATTCAAAAATTGATTTGATTTTGTCATGGCAAGAAGCTTGGAGAAGCTTAAGTGTCTATTGACTAAAGTCCATAAGTTTTGTCTTGCTTAAGATATTTATAAACCCAACCATTATTCTAGCTATGGTTAACTCTCTACAAGGGTTAATATTTGATATTAACTCACCCATAGTTATTATTCTCTATTTTGATAATTTTGATCATGAGAGATTTCTTCTTCTTCTTCCTCAAAAAAAGCTTTCTAGCTTCAATGGAAAATGAAGAAAATATGTGAGAAAATTATTTATAAAGTGAGTAAAATTTCTACTTCATCATCCTCTACTACTAGCCATTTAGTATAGGGTGTTTCCTTCACTAATTCCACAATTAGTGAAGAGGTAGCTTAGGTTAGTGTCTCCTCGACATAGATCATCTTCGGCCTCGAAGACTTCGAGCAAGCTTATTCCGTACATCTTATGGAGCCTCTCAAGAGTCCGAGAGTTCATGGATCGCAGCGAAGGGACTACTACACGGAGCTATTGAAGTGAAGGACTGGTCTATAAAGGTTGTATTCCTTGTTCACTTCTTTGCAAAGTTGTTTGCATATCGATTCGTCAGATTTTCTAGTTTCAATTCTAGCGTTAGGGTTAGCTAGAACGGCAAAAATTTAACTATATCATGGATGATGCCTCCCAAAACCTTGCTGCCGTCCTAGACAACCCTTCAGTGGTATCAGAGCCATGCTAGAAAATTAGACAATGTTTGCTAGGATTATGAAACCGAAACTACTCCGAAACACCCAATACAATGACCTAGTTTCTGTCGATTTTTTCAAGGGCTCTAAAATTTTTTTAAACAACTGCAGAATGTTGTATGAGATATAACATGAACACAGAAGAAAATTGAAGTATTTGGGAAATATTTCGTCGGCCACATGAGGCTAAAATCCGGCCTGCTCGGTTGGATTATAGGTTCTGGTCTTCAATTTTTGTCTGTGTTCCAGTAACTGGGTTTTGGTGTTTCAGGTGTTGTTTGGTTTTGCTAAATTTTCATGTGATGTTAACTTTCTGCAAAAGCAATTCGGAGTGTTTCATAACCATAATTCTAACATGTTTTTGGGTTATTTAGATGACGTTAAAAAGTTCGTACGAATATCAATAACCCAATTTTACCCTCGCTGAAATTTTTCAAGAGTTGGATTTTTCCGAGTTTAAAATTTTCAGAAAATCTTGCAAGCGATTCTGTGGACCCTCTAGAAGAATGAAACCCTAACTCGATTCTGTGACCGTCAGAACCACCATCAAACCCTAGAGTTTGTGGTAGTTCAGCGGTGCCACAGGTGAGGCATTGGTTGACCCTTCTACGGCTGGTTCATAAGAGCTGTGGCATGTTCTGGGTACTTTTTGAACTTCGCTCAAGTGTTGAGATTGTTGGGAAATTTTGGGTCCTTGCTTATTCGATCGAAAAGTTTAACATCGTCTAGCTATCTGTGATTGTGATACAATATTTGGAATCCACAAATAGTTATGAGATAACTAGTTTGAATTTTAATCAAGCAGTTTAGTCTCACTTGATCGGTTGCAATGGGATTTTGATGTTGATCAAAAGTCCGTCGCAATTACATAATGTACGCGGATACTCGCCGGGTAACTTTACTAGATAGCCACGCCCCATAGCCCCGACCAAGTGACTTTAGGAGAACCCCATCGCCAAAAGCATTGGTTCGGGTGCTCGCGGCCACGATGTTCCGCCTTAGTGCACTTCATCGACGTCATCGGGGGTGCGGCCATCTACTAAAGTTTCTGACGAGCATTCGATCAGGTTATCGGGAATCTTGTTGAATTACCCGACTGATTATTGGAAAGTATTTTCAATATCGAGAATAAAATGCGGGGTTTATAATTGTTAGGCATACGATGTCTAAAGAATTGATTTGTTGGGCATGAAATCCAAAGTATGTGATACATTGGGTTTATGATGTCTAAGGTGGTTGCGGATTCCAACTGTTGTAGTTTTTCACTTTCTTTTCTGCGACCGTAAGTGTAATATGTGGTGTATCGTCGGTTTCGGTGCTATATGTCAACGACAATTGGGATAAACATATTTACTTACGTTGATGACATGTGAATTGTTGGAGATAATGCCCTCAGAGTCAATCATTGGATCACAGGTACGTGATTGCAATGATTGATGGAGGACCTATCCCGGTAGGACAGTCTTACTCGAGATGATAGTATGCTATCTGGTTTACCTTTATCATCGTGTACTGTTTTAGGTGACCTGACACGTCGCTATTACACGTTGATAGAGCCCCTAGGATTCATGCTTGACCACCAGCAGTATGAGGGCGATCATATACGTGGGAGCTGGCAGTCTATAAGCATATCCTTAAATGGTCCCTAGTCGTGTGAGTTTCGAGACAGGGCATCGATACTCCATAGTAGACTAGTGTATACAGTCGAGACCCCGACGAGGGGCGGTGGTCGGTCTCACAAGCCACTGGTGTCATTTGGATCACCTAAGATGTATACAGGTGCTCATTGGGTTATGAGTACACCGGACAGGACTCGCCGGGAACATGCTAGTTGGTCATATACCAGACGTCAGATGGCAGTTCCCTGGTGACATGTGTGCAGGTTAGTTCATCGACCTGGGGATCGTCATTTGTCTTGTGTGAGTTCCCACTGTACTTTGATTACTACCCTACCACGGCTCAAAGGAGTCGTGCAAACAGGTTTTAGTTGGGTACAGTCCCGAGCCACATGGAGGCAGTGAGCGTATCTTCAGGGGTTCGTCTCTCCCGGTATTAGGGGTGAGGTCGTGCCGTGTCTAGGAGAGCCATTACACGAAGCCCTCGGCCGAGGCAAGGA
Organism: Agapanthus africanus; assembly: GCA_030015575.1. Lineage (NCBI taxonomy): Eukaryota > Viridiplantae > Streptophyta > Magnoliopsida > Asparagales > Amaryllidaceae > Agapanthus > Agapanthus africanus. The sequence goes on along the minus strand of CM057339.1, from coordinate 692,510,708 downwards.
GATTTACTGGTAGGTATTCCAGTAGTATCTCAGGGTGTTCTGGGCTACACTCCGACACGACTTGTACCGCTTTTGGGGGTCTGACTTTTACCAACCCCCTAGGCCCGCCATGCGATGCTAATAGACGAACGGACCGGACTGTACGGATATTGTCACTGACAGGCTCAGTAGGGTTGTCAGGCTGAGTTCACTCACAGACATCCCTTTTACTCAATACCTGGTTTCCCGTCACGTATTGGCTTATACCTCTGACGTGCTAGTGGTTAAATCCACAACCAAGGTGTTGACGAGTCTTTAGAGTCCCCCACATTCAGTTACTCAGCTTTCGGGCGAAAGGTTGTAGAGGCCGTATGGAGATATGGCAAGGTCCGATCAGATACGTGCGGTATTGCACGGATCAGGATCGGACAGTTTGTACTATAGGCCGTATGGTTATATGGCAAGGTTCGATCAGATACGTGCGGTATTGCACGGATCAGGATCGAACAGATATTGCTAGCCGGTTTTGGTATAAGCCGGATTCTAGTTTAGTACAGTGGAGATTTTGTCTCATTGCATTTGTATTTCGGTCGAAATATAGATGCGGGTGTGTATGCACAGTATTGGGGTTTTTCCTGTAATTTATTACGGGACCAGTTTTCTGGAGTTGCCAGTTTGCTTTCCGTTTCGGCCAATTTCCTTTGTATCGTTCATTGGCCGAAGATTGGTGGAGGAGGGTTTATTTGCATTGTTGCAAATAAGCATTTGTGGAGGGGGTCTTTGCATATTATCATGTCATGATACTTGTCCCATCATTTGACTTCATATCTTCTTGATGGCTTGACTTTTAGTAACCATCATGGTAGTTGATTACTTGTTTTGGAGTGTGGGTTATGGTTGTGATCATTGGATTCTTTCATCATCTCTTTTCATCATTACTTCCACCCACCCCCTTGACCTTACTCTCTCTCTCTCCAATCACACATGGGTGGGGGGGGGGGGGCGGCCATTCCTATGGAATGGAAGGGGTTTCATTTTGAGGAGAAAAGAAAAATATGATACATTCATTCTTTGGTATGCTACATTTTTCCTACCTCTCTCTAAGTTCTTTTTCCTCCACCACAAAAGGCAATTCCATAAACCCCAAAAATGAGACTTCTTCTCTAGATATTCTACAGCATATCTTGGGCACGTCGAGTAGCCGGCTTCGTGCCCGAGTTGCCTCGGCATTGAGGTGGGAGCCCGTAAACGATGTAGGCGATGTGGTGCACTTCCGGCGACGATGAGGAGACGGGACATTCCGCAGGAGATCGGGATGACGACGAGAAGACCGGAGGACTCGGATCTGTCGGTATACTTCTCTTCCCTATCTAGTTAGTAGCTTAGACTTGTTAATGGTTACGATCCGGATGTTTAGTGCGCGGTGGTGCCGGTTTGCTAAGTCCGCAAAATTAAAGTTTATCACCACTTCCGCATTCCGGCGTCGGATTGACAGCCGGGGCGCCGCCGTGCACTTACAGTGGTATCAGAGCCTCGCCATTAACTTCGTCTAGCTTTCGTTTGATGTGTTTTTGCTTTTCCGATCGACCAAAACTCCAAAATCTACATTTTTGTTAGCATCAGTTTCTGTTGAAATATTTTGGTCTCGAAAAATTTTTCAGGTTGTAAAATATTGATGTACTGGAAATCTAAGAACTCTGTAAAATTTCGATGAAGTGAATCCACAGTGGGAGCGCGGAACCGCCGCACATACCCCCATTCCGCCGCTCTTCCGCCGCACAATGTGGAGATCACTGCACCAATTTTTTACAGAGGCTTTCTGGGTTTAAAATATGGGTTTTGGAATGTTAAAATTGGGCCCAGGTTTTCTGTGAATGCTACAGTTTTGATAGGGGGCCCACTTGTTAATTTTTGGTCAATCGGAAAATTTTAAACACATTTTTCACAGTATTTACATTATATCTGCGACCGTGAATGTCACTCGATCGGTAAATCCGGTCTAACTGCTATAGCCCGGTTAGACGGATTTGCGAACGTGACTTTCACGTTGATGTTCTGTTTTTGCTGTGATGTTGCGGATTGGTCGTGGGGGATAGCCTGGATGCAATGCTAGTACTGTTGTGGTTGTATTATGTACATTTGATTTTGCGGGACGAGCGTCCGACATGTGGACTGCCGTCACTGCCTGATTGTATTATTATTTTGGGGCACGGCCAGGTTGCGGTCGATGTACCCGTTGTATGTATATTTTACTTTCTGTACTAGGATTACCCCGCGGAGGGGTGCACGGATAGCCGGGTTCTAGAAGGCAACAAGCCCGCATCTCATGGCATTGAGACAGAGGGGGCTTTACTCTAGGATTGGCGGGCTGTTCGCCGCACTCGTAGGGGGTACAGGTTGACCCAGGAGGGGTGCCCAAGTTACCGGATTCCGTGAAGTGCTGGGTGGTCCATTCACGGTGCTGAAGGGGGCTGCCTCGCTTCAGGTTTTGGTGGGTAACTTGCCGCACCCATAGGGGTCTAGGATTTCATTGCGCAGGCTATCCACACGACCAGGGGAACGTCGGGTTTCAGCAGTGGCTCTTGAAACCCGGGGATCCCAGATATCTGTATTGTTTCTGTGATGCTGTACATTTTCTATGATGTTGCATTTCTTTCACGCCTTGAGCGAAATATAATATATTGGTATATATATTAGTAGATGTTGTATATGTTTTTCATCCGCGCTATTCCAGTCCCCGCTCTGTCGTTAGTTAGCTAACCTAACGGGTAATGACGGGACCCAGTGGCGAATGCGGATGGCATATACGTACATCAGTATATTTTCGTTCTTTTTGGTGTGATCAAGTGATGGGACTGCATTGATTCGGATCAATGCAAGTTAAAAACAAACCTAATCTGATGTTGTTGGAACACTTTTCAAAAAGCTGTTATTGCAAAGACGTTCACTTTTGTTTTGCATCGTGGTATTCAGTTGGAATATCCTGCTCCTCAGTCGACGAGGCAAGGGCCGAGATCCCTTCACCGGGAGTGACCCCTTGGACAAAAAGTTTGCGTTAGGGCAATGACTTCACTATAGCCGATTACTTTTGCTTTGCATCGCGGTATTCAGTTGGAATATCCTGCACCCCATTCTACGGGGAAAGAGCCGAGATCCCTTCACCGGGAGTGACCTCTTTAGCAACGGTTTTCGTCACTATATTTTTAAAAGCTATCCGTTCCTTCGACGATATCAAGTTCTTTACGTTAAAGGTTTTCGCCAGAAACCATTCGTAGCCCTCCGTCGTTTCAGACGGGTAGCACGTAGTATTCATGCTGTGTTTGTTGACCTTCGTCAAGGCATAGTGTATGGTAGTTGCTTGTTACCTTTCTGCTGCATAGGTAGATGCGTTGGCTTGGGACAGTCGTATAGCCTTGTTGACCTTCGTCAAGGGCTTGTACGGGTGGATTCAAATTAACCTGGATAATGACGGGTAGAACTTGACATGTGACTTATGATTTGTTGACCTTCGCCAAGGTCATAAGAGCATCGGGCAGAAATCACATCGGGAGTTTCAAAAGAACTGAAACTTGCCAGATATGCGCATACCTTCTGGAGTGTGACACCGTGAGCGGATTCCGTCACGTTGTCATGCGATGATAGTTGGATCCCGATTCCCACTGATGAGTTGGTATACTCCTCGGGTGACCCCGACTAATTCTTCTTTCAGGTTTGGAGGAGAATTTGAGGTACAGTGGGAGGATTCCAGATTAGATAAATTGGTAACCATTCTGATCTAGGTTAGAGTGCACGCTGAGTGTTTCTTTTCTCTCTCTCTTTGGCAGCGACCATTGACCCGACCCTAAGACAATGACTCAGTGACCAAGTTGACCGAACCTTCTTAACACTGGCTTTTGGATTGTCAGAGTTGCAGACCTCATTGCCACTCCTACTTTTACCCTTTTCTCCAGGACACTCCGTATTACTACGAGCGTCCACTTCCATTGGACAAAACCATCGTATGGTTAGATACGAACTCGAAAGAATTTATTCGAGGATGGTTTCAGGTTCTGGAGAAAACGGATAGGATTATTCAGTTGTCTTTTCCTTTTACCCTCTCTCAAGTTACGAGTACTCCTTGGTTTAGGGGTAGTACACCTATTACGCAAATTGGATTGTCTTCTTCCAAACCTTAGGCTGGTGCCGACCGGTAGGGAATGAAGAAAACCAATCAGCATAACGATGGTGTGCAGAAGGTATTAAGTTAAGACAAAGCAAGGGATTAGTAAGAGGGAAAAGTAAATTGCAACAGATATTCACGACCAAACCAAGTATTCCTTCGCCAATCCTAAATCACCTTTGTATTTCTCCAGGACACTCCGTATCACTACGAAGATCCACAGTTTATTGGATACTCCATCGTATGGTTATATATGAACTCGAAAGGAACTTGTTCCAGTTCGGGGATGGATTCTGGTTCAGGAGAAATAGGAATAAGATTTATTCACGTGTCTTTTATCTTCACATTCTCTCGCATTGCGAGTGTTCCTAGGATTGGGACAGTACACCCATTATGCTTATTGCATAGTCTTCTTCCAAACCATAGGCTGGTGCCGAACGGTAGGGAAGGAAGAAAACCATTTGGCCTAAAGGGGTGTGCAGAAGGTAATGACTAAAGACATATGAAGGGATTTGGAGAGGTGGCAAAGAATTATACGGTTACAGTCGTGAATATGGAAGAGACATTACTAGGAATACCAGGATACCCCATCGAAACACTTCAATGTTTCAGTTTCACTGTGTAATGTTAAAGGAAAACTGATTTCCCAGTTAGACACTTACTCCAGGGTATGTATTTACCAGGTTTGATTCTCACATCTGTATGGTTTTACAGATGATGAGTGGGAGTAGGTTATTGGGAATTGGGTGATTATCCTCATTATATCGGGATTCGTTGTAATCGGTGATATTTGAGGAAATCACCTGGGCTGTTTGCCGGTCGGCAAATATTTGGTTTTGAATATCCGCTTTTATGCACCAATTTCAAATTGATATATCTGTATGTCTATTTTCATAGAGTGAGATATACCTTTCTGAAATTATGTCTATGACATTTACCTATATCAGTGGATGGTTAGGTAAGGAGCATTAAACAGCGGTGTAATTCTTCTTGACCATAAGTATAGTTTTCAACCTACGACACACAGTGAATGAGTTATCAGACTCAAGGGACTTATACAGAGTATTGTATGTTGTCCAGGGTCCATTAGGACAGAGGGGTTGGTCCTCGTACTATATTCGGTTTACTTATGACTTCTCTAGTTTTTAGACAAGTGTTTCGTGGAAACACAGGGTCCGAATTTTGAGAAGTTATGGGTATTTGAATACAGTAGAGAACCAGGTGTAGCAAGTATCGGGATTCTTCAAAGAGATTGAAGATGTAGATACTTGTGTATGGTATTCGGTTGGTAGTAGTGACTAAGAGAACTTGCTTCTCTTTCAGGTTACTCATAATTGGAAGCATTCCTAAGTTGAGTAACGCTGATCGGCCTCCTTCCATTTAGTTGACATGCACTGGAGACAGCTGCATGATTTGAATCTGGTTCAATTAAATCAGTGCCTCTGGTCCTATATGGGATATAGAACAGTTCGTATCTTGACGTTGTTAAGGTACGGGGAGTTGTCCAGCTTATGATTAAAACCAGACTCTGGATAACTCAAGGCACGTTTCTGTAATGGCTGTTTGTGGGTTGACCCAGGCTATGACGAGGGTTGACTTTCTACCATCTGGATGAACAATAGCAATATTGTTCTATACTCGCCACAGTTTTATTAAAAATGGATTTTTTCAGAAAACAGTAGTGGGAGTATGGTAGAACTGGAAGTGATTCCAGAACCACAAACGATTACTGAAGATTTGATAAGGAACCTAAAGATTCAATCTGGATTGACATTCCATTGACCACTCCGCAGATGAGGTGGGTAACTTCAGGCACCCGAGAGGTACTACGGTAGCCTCAAGGACGGTGACAGGGAAGTTCTTGTTTACCCACGATTGCCATTGCTGTTGTTCCAGGCTGCGAGACCCGGCGGGAGGATGAGTATAGCGTCGTTCTGAACTCGCTTCAGAAGTGTACGTGTATATGACTCTGCCAGAGGGTTGTCGTAGTCAGTGGGAGCAGCGGAAGCATTGGTGGACAGGTAGCTTATGTCTATTTATAGACTAAAGCAAGAATAGCGGAGATAGATCATCTATTTCTGACGTGACAGTCATAGGTTTGACTTCATCAGAATAGAAGATGGATCTGTTGAGAAGGTAGTAGGGTGTGATATCCCGGTATTTGGATGACATACACAGAGTAGGAAAGGAAACTCCTGCACTACAATCGGTTATGCTTTGGTCGTCACACAGTGGTTTCTCCACAAAGGAAATGGATATTATGTCAGACATACTGGTTACTAGATCTATGGCTTTAGATCTAGATTTGGGTGGTTTCCCAATCAGGGTACTTTGACAGCATTCTGAGAGTATTTAGAATGGACGACTCCTGGCACGGTAGTGTACCTGCAGGTGATGGAGTCACCCTCTCCAAAGGTGTCTTACAGACTAAAGGGGAGAGGGACGTGCATGATTGGCAGATCACTTGCTTAGGCAATTGAGTCAATCATGAGATGTCAAGTACCACACCAGATATTGTTCTTGCACTAGATGCAATAAGTTGACATTGATCCAATCCTGGAGAAACAGTCGGAAGCAGTTTTAGAACATAAGTGGATGTTCTAGGGATATGATAATGACAGCCTTATTCAGGAGACAGTTATCATTCCAGGCTTCCAAGGTGACATGGACGACAAGAAGGTTGTCAGAGTTATAGTTTTCCCTCTGACGAGGGGCAGTATTTTGGACAGGTGGTCCAAGGCAATACTGAGGGAGGCATGGCGCAGGATACTGATTAAGTTCAGTTGACGATACAGTCTAAGAAGTTTGGATTTGGAATTCATTTATGAGCTATGTCCCATCAGACATCCAGACACATTCTAAGACAGGTATTGCTCATTTCGGGAGATGGGTTTCTCCGCGAACTTGAGATATAGAGAGACATAGAAAGAGACATCAAGGCGGATCCACTCACTGAGGCTATTCCTCGAACGCAATAGTTTCGCAAACGAGCTTTGTGAGACTGACTAGTAGAGGAGTTGGGTGTTCGGTATCACACGGGCTGTGAGTATGCGACATCGCAATAATTAGCCTTGAGTGCAAGTGGGAGATTGTTGGAGATAATGCCCTCAGAGTCAATTATTGGATCACAGGTACGTGATTGCAATGATTGATGGAGGACCTATCCCGGTAGGACAGTCTTACTCGAGATGATAGTATGCTATCTGGTTTACCTTTATCATCGTGTACTGTTTTAGGTGACCTGACACGTCGCTATTACACGTTGATAGAGCCCCTAGGATTCATGCTTGACCACCAGCAGTATGAGGGCGATCATATACGTGGGAGCTGGCAGTCTATAAGCATATCCTTAAATGGTCCCTAGTCGTGTGAGTTTCGAGACAGGGCATCGATACTCCATAGTAGACTAGTGTATACAGTCGAGACCCCGACGAGGGGCGGTGGCCGGTCTCACAAGCCACTGGTGTCAGTTGGATCACCTAAGATGTATACAGGTGCTCATTGGGTTATGAGTACACCGGACAGGACTCGCCGGGAACATGCTAGTTGGTCATATACCAGACGTCAGATGGCAGTTCCCTGGTGACATGTGTGCAGGTTAGTTCATCGACCTGGGGATCGTCATTTGTCTTGTGTGAGTTCCCACTGTACTTTGATTACTACCCTACCACGGCTCAAAGGAGTCGTGCAAACAGGTTTTAGTTGGGTACAGTCCCGAGCCATATGGAGGCAGTGAGCGTATCTTCAGGGGTTCGTCTCTCCCGGTATTGGGGGTGAGGTCGTGCCGTGTCTAGGAGAGCCATTACACGAAGCCCTCGGCCGAGGCAAGGAGATTTACTGGTAGGTATTCCAGTAGTATCTCAGGGTGTTCTGGGCTACACTCCGACACGACTTGTACCGCTTTTAGGGGTCTGACTTTTACCAACCCCCTAGGCCCGCCATGCGATGCTCATAGACGAACGGACCGGACTGTACGGATATTGTCACTGACAGGCTCAGTAGGGTTGTCAGGCTGAGTTCACTCACAGACATCCCTTTTACTCAATACCTGGTAGCCCGTCACGTATTGGCTTATACCTCTGACATGCTAGTGGTTAAATCCACAACCAAGGTGTTGACGAGTCTTTAGAGTCCCCCACATTCAGTTACTCTGCTTTCGGGCGAAAGGTTGTAGAGGCCGTATGGAGATATGGCAAGGTCCGATCAGATACGTGTGGTATTGCACGGATCAGGATCGGACAGTTTGTACTATAGGCCGTATGGTTATATGGCAGGGTTCGATCAGATACGTGCGGTATTGCACGGATCAGGATCGAACAGATATTGCTAGCCGGTTTTGGTATAAGCCGGATTCTAGTTTAGTACAGTGGAGATTTTGTCTCATTGCATTTGTATTTCGGTCGAAATACAGATGCGGGTGTGTATGCACAGTATTGGGGTTTTTCCTGTAATTTATTACGGGACCAGTTTTCTAGAGTTGCCAGTTTGCTTTCCGTTTCGGCCAATTTCCTTTGTATCGTTCATTGGCCGAAGATTGGTGGAGGAGGGTTTATTTGCATTGTTGCAAATAAGCATTTATGGAGGGGGTCTTTGCATATTATCATGTCATGATACTTGTCCCATCATTTGACTTCATATCTTCTTGATGGCTTGACTTTTAGTAACCATCATGGTTGTTGATTACTTGTTTTGGAGTGTGGGTTATGGTTGTGATCATTGGATTCTTTCATCATCTCTTTTCATCATTACTTCCACCCACCCCCTTGACCTTACTCTCTCTCTCTCCAATCACACATGGGTGGGGGGGGGGGCATTCCTATGGAATGGAAGGGGTTTCATTTTGAGGAGAAAAGAAAAATATGATACATTCATTCTTTGGTATGCTACATTTTTCCTACCTCTCTCTAAGTTCTTTTTCCTCCACCACAAAAGGCAATTCCATGAACCCCAAAAATGAGACTTCTTCTCTAGATATTCTACAGCATATCTTGGGCACGTCGAGTAGCCGGCTTCGTGCCCGAGTTGCCTCGGCATTGAGATGGGAGCCCGTAAACGATGTAGGCGATGTGGTGCACTTCCGGCGACGAGGAGGAGACGGGACATTCCGCAGGAGATCGGGACGACGACGAGAAGACCGGAGGACTCGGATCTGTCGGTATACTTCTCTTCCCTATCTAGTTAGTAGCTTAGACTTGTTAATGGTTACGATCCGGATGTTTAGTGCGCGGTGGTGCCGGTTTGCTAAGTCCGCAAAATTAAAGTTTATCACCGCTTCCGCATTCCGGCGTCGGATTGACGGCCGGGGCGCCGCCGTGCACTTACAGATGTTATGTGTTGCTGTGATATGTTATATTGGATCGTCGTTCTCTGAATAGCTCGGTTTATTTTATGTGAGATGAGAGTTTTTCATTTTCATTCATGTAAAAGCTTGTATATAATATTCTTTTATTGGGGTACTTCCGGGTTGAGGATGATGTCACCATTGATGTATATTATTTACTTTTCCGCCTTAGGATAAACCCAAGGCGGGGAGCACAAGTAACCGGGTTCTAGGGTCCAGTGGGAGACCATCTCGAGGAGTCGAGACCGGGTCTCCTAATTTTAGAATTGGTAGGGTTGCTTGCCTCTCTCGTAGGGGTCTAAGGATGTGGTTTTGGCTATTCATCGCGACCGTGGAATCCGTGTTTTATACTGGCTTAATTTAAAACACGGAATTCCTACTATATCCAATATTTCATATGTGATTCTTCTGCTGCTGATATTTTGTGATGTGATTACTTGATATGTTCTGAGACGAATGCCTATATTATATATATGAGATATAAGTAATATTGCTGCTTTCATTTCTTCTGTGATGCTTAGGAAGCATAAATGATGGGACTTCATTAATGAGATTAATGAAATAAAAGAAACCCAAAAATGTTGTAGAAACTTGTTTTAAAATCTGTTAGCTCTAGTTCTTGCTTTGCATATAGGTATTCCTTGTGGAATATCCAACACCTTATTCGATAAGGAAAGAGCCGAGATCCCTTCACCGGGAGTGTCCTCTTTAGCGAAACTAGCATATGCTACAACCCACTCGGTTTGTCTTTTGATTGATTCTATAGTTTTTGCTTTGCATAGTGGTATTTGTGAAATATCCCGCACCTTATTCAATAAGGAAAGAGCCGAGATCCCTTCACCTAGAGTGACCTCTTTAGCAAAACTAGTAAAAGCCTCAAAACACTCTTTTTCAAATTCTCTCGATTCTACAACGATATCAAGTTCATTACGCAAAGGGTTTTCTTAAAAATCTGTCGTAGCCTTCCGTCATTTCAGATAAGTACTACCTAGTATTCGTGTTGCGGTAGTTTGGCCTTCGTCAAGGCGTAGTGTTCAGTAGCTAACTAGTGCTTATCTGCAGCACGAGATGCGATTGGAATAGGGTATTCGTACGGCGTAGTTTGGCCTCCGTCAAGGGTCGTGCGGGTGTGTCTAATTTAATCAAGAAATTTACGGGTTGAACTTGACTAGCGCACTATGGGTAGTTTGGCCTCCGTCAAGGTCATAGATCGCTAGGGGCAAAATATTATCGGGAATTTCAAGTGTTGAAATTTGCAATGAGATTGCATACCTTCTATGAGATAGTTGGATCCCGATACCCACTGCGAGTAAGAGTTACTCCTGGGAGAGTTTTACATATTACAATTAGCCGATCTAGTAGGTGTCTAGAAAGGTGTTAACGGGGTTACGCCCCTGGAAAAATGAGGTTTATTTTAATTAGGTCCGTGTGAAAGCACGGGGAACCTCTCTCAAAGTACCGATACTGGCCTGACCGAAAGATTGGTGAACTTGTAGGGTGTAATTAATCCCGGCTAGTCTTACCTTTTAGGGTTTGAAGGAATATTTGACTAAAACAGTGAGAGCCATCCTGATTAGATAAACTAATAACCAATCTAATCCTGCAAGAGCGCACGCAGAGTGTTTTCTTCTCTCTATCTCCTGGTAGCAACCATGTCACGCCTTAATCAAGATAACAATATGGATGCAGTGACCGAACCTGCTTATTATACTGAGCTAGGGAACGTTGGTTCTGCTCTATCTTATAACTGTTATAAGTCCGAGCAGGAAATAGGGGAATATCCGGATTCCCATGCCACCCAATCGAAGAATGTGCATGTTGATGCATATTCTTCAGGTGTGTTCATTACCAAGAACTGTTTCTCAGTGTCCTCTAAGTCCTAGGTATGAGATACCGGACCAGGATCCCAAACATGTAAGAGTTACATGGGCTACAGAAAGGTAAAGAACTGAGAATAGGTGATATATCTCTAAGAGTTAGAGAATGGTGCAATTGTTGCAGCCAAGTCAGTTGGCAGATATCACCTTGTATAAATACACTGATTCTGAACAAATGTCATTAGATACCGAACCTGATATACAACATTACATCAGATTCTTTATTAAGTTAAAGAAGGATATAATTTTGTATAGGGGATAATGTTGTGAACATTTTCCTGAATCAAGAGTTGATTGGATCAGGCACGTTATATAATAGCATATACGTTCTAAATCAAACCACAGTTCAAAGTATCCAGAACACACACAAGAGGAGTATTTCAATAATGAACGAATCCTTCTTTTGGCATTGCAGACTAGGTCATATCAATGCGACAAGACCAGCTAAGTTACATAAGGATGAATATGAGATTCTGTTCGAATTTTCATCTTATGATACTTGCCAGTCTTGTCTTAAAGTAAGATGACCAATACTCCGTTTACTATAAATAGAGATAGAGTTACTGAACTCTTGGGACAGATACATGATGATGTATACGGTCCTATGTCTACAGATGACATGGATGGCTCTTGCTACTTCATTACATTCATCGACTATCTCTCAAGATTCGGACATGTGTTCCTGTTGAAACACAAGTCTGAAACTTTTTGAGAAATTCAAGGAATATAAGCTTGAAGTTAAAGAACCAGACGGGTAGAAGTATTAAAGTCCTTCGATGAGATCGAGGAAGCGAATACTTGGGCATGGAGTTCCTGGATTATTTAAAGGAGAATGTGATTCTCTCTCAGCTTACTCCTTCGTATACACCACAGCACAACGGTGTATCAGGGCGGAGGTATCGCTCCCTATGAGATATGGTGCGCTCTATAATAAGTACTGCCGAGTTGCCTGTTTTCTTTTGGTGTTATGCACTTGAGAAGCTGCATACGGGTTCCATCCAAATCAGGGCTTACCACTACATATGAGATATGGAATGGGAAGAGACCATGTCTTAAACGGGTTAAGATATGGAGTTGTCTGGCCTATGTTGAAAGACAGAATCCGGACACGCTCGAGGCAAGGTCAGTTCTGTATAAGTTTGTTAGGATATCCCGAACATTTGTGAGGGAATATCTTCTACCACACTGAGGAGAAAAAGGTGTTTTGTTTATCAGCATGCCACCTTTTTAGAAAAGGAATTTCTTTTGAAGAAATTAGTGGTCATGATTTATAACTGGAAGGAGTTCCAGCTAGACAAACTAACAGCTAATGATTTGGTGAAACCAAAGGATTCACTAGTCTCCGACGAACCTCAGCCTCTCTGAAAATCTGGTAGGGTTCTTCATCCACTCGAGAGATACTAGGTCTTCTTGGTGACGGTGGGAGCGAGGATTGCATCATGGTTGATGATGGCCCAACTAGGTTCAGTCAGGCCATCACGAGTGGGGACTTTGTGAAATGGCTGGATGCTATGCGATCAAAGATGGAATCCATGTACACCAACAAAGTATGGATTTGATTGTTGCACCTGAAGGGGTAAAACCTATTGGGAGCAAATGGATCTTGAGAAGATCCTTGGTGTAAATGGAAAAGTTGAGAATTTCAAAGCTATGCTTAAGTCCATCAGGATCAATGCAAGCATCGCGGAGTTGGAACATTTGTTTTGATGTGGCAGTCAAAGAGTTTGACTTCATCAAAAAAGTAGATGAACCTTGTATATACAAGAAGGTTGTAGAGAGTAAGGTTGTCTTCCATATATTGTACGTAGATGACATACTCTTGATAGGAAATGATTTCCTATGCTACACTCGGTCAAGCCCCTCTTATCACGAGAATTCTCAATATAAGATCTGGATGATACCTACTGCATCTTGTGGATTATGATATATGGTGATAGATCTAAGTGGATATTGGGAGTGTCCCAAATCCAGGTACATTAACACCATAATAAAGGGGTTTAGTATGGATGATTCTAAGCGTGGTGGTTAGCCCACTTACTCATGGATCACTCTCTCCAAACGCTGTTTTAGAGAGAGCTCGCGTGCAAGGGATACCCTATGCTTCGACAGTAGGCTCTATCATGTATACGATGTTATGTACCAGACCATATGTAGATGACTCACTAGGTGTAGTGATCAGGAATCAATCGTATCTTGGGAGAATCACTGGACAGCTGTGGAGGACATTCTTGAGTACTTGAGAAGTACTAAATGAATGTTCTTGGTTCCAGCTTCCTGAGTGATAAGTTCGACTGAGAGTCAATCAAAGGCATTGTCTTTACCCTCAGTGAAGGGACGGTATGTTGGAAAAGTTCCAAGCTAGATACCGTGACATACTAGACGATAAAGGCTGAATACATTGCTACCATTAATGCTGCCTAAGTGGCTGTCTGGGCATTTCTTGTTCATGAGATGAATAAGGTTCCTACCATTGAGCGTCCAATAACTATTATTGTGACAACAATGGAGTTGTGGCTTTGGCCTAGGAACGCAGGTCCCATCAGCGTTCCAGACATATTCTGAGGCAAGTATCACCTGATCAGGGAGATGGTTGATCTCCAAAGGATCGAGATAAGGAGAGTAGATTTTGAGGTTAACATGGTGGATCCACTCACCAAGGCCTGCTTCCCCAAATACTATTTGAGAGATTTTGGGATGGTTGAGTATGAGATACTACAACCACTGCTATATTGTTGGGTATTGGATACTACAACAAATGGCCTTAGTGCAAGTGGGAGATTGTTAGTTATATGTATGCCCTAGAGGCCATTACTGTATATGGGATGTATATTGTAGTGGATGCTTGGACATATATAGGGAGGACTTTCTTGCTCGATATGATAGTATGCTATCTGGTTGCTCTTTGTCTTAACATGTTGACTTGTATACGTGATGCTATCTTTCTCTCATATGTTGATAAAGCCCTTAGGAGGTGTACTTGACTATCAGGACTATGATGGAGATCATACTAGTGGGGCCAAGGGTAGTCCACAAGTACACCCTATAATTGTTCCTAGTCGTGGGAGTATCAAGACAGGGCATCGATACTCCAGAGTAGACTAGCGTATACGCTTCTTTACCCATATGATGGGCGATGGATGATCCCATATCTATTGGTGTTTGACATTAGAAAAGGTACACGGGTGCCCTGTGGAGACTGGGTACACAGGGCGGACTCGCCGAGAACTCCTAGATGGTATTATACCTATCGTCGGATAGCAGTTCTCTGGTGACACTGGTACATGTTAGTTTGTAGACCCGAGATCGTCATAGAGTCTTGTGTGATTCCTACTGTGCTTTGATTTCCACCATACCACGGTCAAGAGATCATACAAAAAGGTGGTTTTTCGGTACAGTCCTAAGTCATATGGAGGCAATGAGCGATAGGAGGGGTTTCGTCTCTTCCGGTATTGGGAGTTAATGTTGCGCTATGCTCGATTGTCCATAATAGGAAATCCCTGGTCAAGGTTGCTGAGATCTACTGGTAAGTGTTATCAGTAGTTTCTCGAACCGTTATTGAGCTTGCATCGGTATGACTTATCAAACTATTGGGGTCTGACGTTATACCACCCCTAGGCTGTGATATGCGACATATCAGACGAAGAGACCGGACTGTATGGTAGTGTTACTGATTGGATTCGCAGGAGTATGAGCAGGCATGCTTGTTGATCTTCTGATCGCTCAATACCCGGGTGACCGTTACGTTTAGCAGACCGCTTGCGGCTTATGGGTGTTTGATATGATCATCACCTACTGCCGGCGTATTGACGAGTCTTTAGAGTCCTACACAGAGGTTTCCTGGCTCAAGAGAAACGGAGTAGGAGCACATATGTGATATGTTTTTAGTTATATGTATGCCCTAGAGGCCATTATTGTACATATGATGTATATTATAGTGGATGCTTGGACATATATAGGGTGGACTTTCTTGCTCAACATGATAGTTTGCTATTTGGTTACTCTTTATCTTAACATGCACACTGATTGTCTCTCTGTTACATGTTGATAAAGCCCTTAGGATGTGTACTTGACTACCTGAATTATGATGCAGATCATATTAGTGGGACAAAGGTAGTCCGTGAGTACATCCTTTAATGTCTCTAGTCGTGGGTGTATCGAGACGGGGCATCGATATACCAGAGTAGACTGGCGTATAGCTTCTCGACCCATACAGATGGGCGATGGATGATCCTATATCCATTGGTGTTTGACATCAGTGATGATATACGGGTGCTCAGTGGAGACTGGGTACACTGGACGGACTCACCGAGAACTCCTAGATGGTATTATACCTCACGTCAGATGGCAGTTCTCTGGTGACACTGGTACAGGTTAGTCTGTTGACCCAAGATCGTCATAGAGTCTTGTGTGATTCCCACTGTGCTTTGATTTCCACCTTACCGCGTTCAAGAGAACGTGCAAAATGGTGGTTTTTGGGTACAGTCCACATGGAGGCAATGAGCGTTAAGAGGGGATTCGTCTCTCCCGGTATTGGGGGTTGATGTTGCGCTGTGCTGGATTGGCTATTACAAGAAGTCCCTGGCCAGGGCTGTTTTATGAGATTTACTGGTATGTGTTATCAGTAGTTTCTCGACCCGTTATGAGCCTCACATCGGCATGACTTATCAAGCTATTGGGGTCTGACGTTTACCACCCCCAGGCGAGATATGCGACATATCAGACGAAGAGACCGGACTGTACGGTAGTGTTACTGATTGGATTCACAGGAGTATGAGCAGGCTTTCTTGTTGATCTTCTGATCGCTCAATACCTGGGTGGCCGTTACGTTTAGCAGACCGCTTGCGGCTTGTGGGTGTTTGATATGATCATCACCCACTGCCGGCGTATTGACGAGTCTTTAGAGTCCTACACAGAGGTTTCCTGGTTCATGCGAAGCGGAGTAGTAGTACATATGTGATATGTGCAGGACCGAGATTGATACCGCATTCTATTCTCGCGATATGTGATATCGGTCGGTTATATGTGATATAGCCGGGTTATCAGATCAAGTGTTGATTCGATACGTTGTTACTTTTGATATTAGTCGATTATATGTGATATCACCGGATTATTAAATAAAGCGTTGATTTAATAATTTAATGTATAATTATATATTTGATATATTAACATACATTAACTAATATTAGCTCACTTAAGATTTCTTTTCTCACTTGTGTGCATATAGTATATATGTGATATATATTAATGTACATTATTTTGTGTCATACTTGATGCCGCATGTGACATGGGTGTATGAGACTTACACCATACTTATAATAATAGAATGGTTTTATTTATTTAAAGTAAATCAAAATTAGTAGGAAATTAGTCACATGCTTGAAAGCTTGGAGAAACTTGTAGCATCTTTGACTTAGTCTACTAGTTTTGTTTTGCTTGCAGATATTTATAAACCTAACCATTATTGTAACCCATGGTTGATTCTCTACATGAGTTAGTGTATGACACTAACTCATACATGGTTATTATTCTCACCTCATGAGTTCATTCTCTCCTTCTTCACTTGAGCTTCTTCTTTCTCATGAGAAAAGCTCACTAGGTGAGAAAATATTGTGAGAAAAATAAAACTAAACTGAGCCCATTTTCTACTTCATCATCCTCTACTACTTGCCATTTAGTATAGGGTGATTGCTTCACTAATTTCACAATTAGTGACGAGATGGCATGAGCTTGAGTCTCTTCGACGTAGATCATCTTCGGCCTCGAAGACTTCGAGCAAGTTTGTTCATTTCTCCGGAAGAACCCTTTCTAGAGTTCAGGTGTTCATGACTTGTAGCGAAGGGACTACTACACGAAGCATTAGAAGTGAAGGACCGGTCTACAAATGTTGTATTCCTCATTCACTTGTATGTAAAGTTGTTTTCATGTTGTTTCGTCGTATTTTCTAGTAAAGATTCTATGGTTAGGGTTAGCTAGAACGCAAAATTTTTGAAATTGGCATGGACGATGCCGCCCGAAACCTTACTGCTGTTCTAGGGAACCCAGCAGTGGTATCAGAGCCATGCTAGAAAATTAGACGATGTTTGTTAGATTACGAATCCGAAACGACTCCGAAACTTGAAACACCAAACACTAGTTTCTGTCGATTTTATAATGTGCTATAAAATTTTTTTAAACTACTGCAAAATATTGTATGGGATATAACATGAACGCTGTAGAAATTTGAAGCAATTTGGGCATGATTTAGCAGACCACATAGGCTCTAAAACTGGCGAGTTCGGCCCGTTTTTGGAGTTTTGGCTTCAAATTGTCATGGAGTTCCAGTCTCTGGGTTTTGGTATTTCAGGTGTTGTTTGTTTTTGCTAAATTTGCATGTGATGTTAACTTTCTGCAAAGGCAACTCGGAGTGTTTCGCAGTCGTAATTCTAACATGTATTCGGGTTATTTAGATGATGTTAAGAAGTTTGAACGGATATCAATAACTCATATTTTCCCTCACTGAAATTTTCCAAGAGTTGGATTTTTCCGAGTTTAAAATTTTCAGAAAATCATGCAAGTGATTCTGTGGACCCTCTAGAAGAACGATACCCAAACTCGACTTTTTTAATCGCGGGACCACGGTCATACCCTAAGGTTTGCCATAGTTCCGCGGCGACATGAGTGAGTCATGGGTCGGCCCTTCTACGGATGGTTCATAGGAGCTATGGCAGTTTCTGGGTACTTTTTGAACTCCGCTCAAGTGTTGAGCTTGTTGGGAAATTTTGGATGCTTGCTTATTCGATCGAAAAGTTTAATTTCGTCTAGCTATCTGTAATGGGATACAATACTTGGAATCCACAAGAAAACTAATTTGAATTTTATAAATGTAGCAATTTAGTCTCATTTGATCGGTTGCCACGGGACTTTGATGTGATCAAAAGTCCGTCGCAATTACGTAGCGTACGCGGATACTTGCCGGGTAACCTTACTAGATCGCCACGCCCCATAGCCACGACCAAGTGACTGTAGGAGAACCCTATTGCCAAAAGCATCCGTCCGGGTGCTCGCAGCCGCGGTGTTCTGCCTAAGTGCACTTCATCGACGGTATCGGGGGTGCGGCCGTCTACTAAAGTTTCCAACGAGCATTCGATCAGGATGTCGGGAATCTTGTTGAATTGCCCGACTTGATATTGAAAAGTGTTTTCGATATCGAGACTAAAATGCGGGGTTTATAATTGTTAGGCTTGAGATGTTTAAGGAATTCAAATGGTTGGGCATTAAATCCAAAGTATGTGATACATTGGATTTATGATGTCTAAGTTGGTTTCGGATTCCAATTGTTATAGTTTTCACTTTCTTTTTTCCGACCGTAAGTGTAATATGCGGTGTATCGCCGGTTTCATTGCTTTTATATCAACGACAATTGGGATACGCATATTTACTTACGTTGATGACATGTGATGTTATGTGTTGCTGTGATATGTTATATTGGATCGTCTGTTTTGATTAGCTGGGTTTTTTTTATGTGAGATGAGAGTTTTTCATTTTCATTCATGTAAAATCTTGTATGTAATATTCTTTTATTGGGGCACTTCCGGGTTGAGGATGATGTCACCATTGATGTATATTATTTACTTTTTCGCATTAGGTCAGACCCAAGGAGGGGAGCACAAGTGACCGGGTTCTAGAGTCCAGTGGGAGGCTATCTCGAGGAGTCGAGACCGGGTCTCCTAGCTCTAAAATTGGTAGGATTGCTCACCACTCTCGTAGGGGTCTAGGGATGTGGGTTTGTCTATTCATCACGACCGTGGAATCCGTGTTTTATACTGGCTTAATATAAAACCCGGAAATCTTAGTATATCCAATATTTCATATGTTGATTTCTGCTGCGATATTCTGTGATGTGATCACTTGATATGATGAGATAGATACTGAATATAGTATATGGGATATATTATATAGACGTTGCTTATGTTTTGCACCCGCGCTAGCCCTGCCCCGCTCTGCCGTTAGTTACCTAACCAAACGGTGCATGACGGGACATCGAGGCGAATGCGGATGGAATAAGCGTACGTTGTATTTATCTGTGATGCTTAGGTAACTTAAATGATGGAACTTCATTAATGAGATCAATGAAATAAAAGAAACGTAAAGATGTTGTAGAAACTTGTTTAAAAACTGGTAGCTCTAGTTCTTGCTTTGCATAGCGGTATTCCTTGTAGAACATCCAGCAGCTTATTCGATAAGGAAAGAGCCGAGATCCTTCACAGGGAGTGACCTCTTTAGCAAAACTGGTAGATACTACAACCCACTCGGTTTGTCTTTTGATTGCTTCTATAGTTTTTGCTTTGCATAGTGGTATTTGTGAAATATCCTGCACCTTATTCGATAAGGAAAGAGCCGAGATCCCTTCACCGGGAGTGACTTCTTTAGCAAAACTAGTAAAAGCCTAAAAAACACTCCTTTTCAAAATCACTCGATTTTACAACGATATCAAGTTCATGAAGCAAAAGGTTTTCTTAAAAATCTGTCGTAGCCCTCCGTTATTTCAGATAAGTGCTATTTTAGTATTCGTGCTATAGTAGTTTGGCCTGCGTCAAGGCGTAGGGTACGACAGCTAAATTTGTACTTATCTGCAGCATGAGATGCGATTGGATTAGGATATTCGTACGACGTAGTTTGGCCTGTGTCAAGGGTCGTACGGGTGGGTTTAATTCAATCAAGAAATATACGGGTTGAACTTGACTAGAGGACTATGGGTAGTTTGGCCTGCGTCAAGGTCATAGCCACGCTAGGGGAAAAATTATCGGGAATCTCAAGTGTTGAAATTTGCAATGAGATTGTATACCTTCTATGAGATAGTTGGATCCCGATACGCACTGCGAGTAAGAATTACTCCTGGGAGAGTTTTATACATTACAATTAGCCGATCATGTAGGTGTCTAGAAAGGTATCAACGGGGTTACACCCCTGGGAAAACGAGGTTTATTTTAATTAGGTCCATGCGAAAGCACGGGGAACCTCTCTCAAAGTACCGGCACCGGCCTGGCTGAAAGATTGACGAACTTGTAGGGTGTAATAAATCCCGGCTAGTCTTTTCTTTTAGGGTTTGAAGGAAGATTTGATAAAAACAGTGGGAGCCATCCTGATTAGATAAAATAATAACCAATCCGATCTTGCAAGAGCATACGCTGAGTGTTTTCTTCTCTTTCTCTCAAGGTAGCGACCATGTCACGCCTTAATAAAGATAATAATATAAATGTATTGACCGAACCCGCTTGTTATACCGAGCTAGGGAACATTGATCCCGCTCCAACTTATAATTGTTATAAGACCGAACAGGAAATAGGGGATTACCAGGATTCCTATATCGCCCAAACGAAGAAAGTGCATGATGATACATCTTCTTCGGGTATGTTCATTACCGAGAGCTGTTTCTCAGTATCCTCTACGTCCTGAGTATTAGATACCGGATCAGAATCCTATATATATAATCTGTTACATAGGCTACAAAGAGGTAGAGAACTGGGAATGGGTGATATGTTTCAAGAGTTGGAAATGGTGCAATTGTTGCAGCCAAAGTGTTGACAGTTATCACCCTGTATTACCAAATATATTGATTCTGAACGAATGTTATTAGATACCGAACCTGATATGCAACATTATATTAGTCTCTTTATTTAGTAAAGAAGGATATAATTTTGTATTGCTGGAAAATATTTTGAACATTTCCTATATCAAGAGTTGATTTGTTCAGGGACGTTATCTAAAGGCATATACGTTCTAAATCAAACCACAGTTCTTAACGTACAGAACACATACAAGAGAAAGAGTTCAGAAATGAACGAATCCTTCTTGAGGCATTGTAGACTAGGTTATATCAATGTAATCCGACTAGCTAAGTTACATTAAGATGCGTATTTAAATTAGTTTGAATTTACATCTTGTAAAACTTGCCAGTCATGTCATAAAAATAAAATGACCATAGCTCTGTTTATTGGAAATAGAGAAAGAGTTAATGAACTATTGGGATTGATACATGATGATGTATGTAGGTCCCATGTCTACACATGCCAGGACTCGTTCTTTTTACTTCATTACATTCACTGAAGATCTCTCAAGATTCGCACATATGTTACTGTTGAAACACAAGTCTGAGGCTTTTGAGAAATTCAATGAATATAAGTGCGAAGTAGAGAACCAAAACGTGTATAAGTAATATGTCCTTTGATGTGATCAGGGAGGAGAATACTTGAGCATAGGAGTTCCAGGACTATTCAAAAGAAGAATGAGATTCTCTCTCAGCATTACTCCTCCGTATACACCACAACACGTTGATGTATCGAGGCGGAGAAATCATACCTTATTAGATATGGTGCACTCTATGATGAGTACTACTGAGTAGCCTATTTCCTTTTGGGAATTATGCACTTGAGAAGCTGCATACCTATTGAATTGGGTTCCAACCAAATTAGATGCCTACCACTCTATATGCGATATAGTATGGGAAGAGCCCATATCTTAAGTAAGTTAAGATTTAGGGTTGTCCAGCCTATGTCCAAAAGCATAATCCGGACAAGCTCGAGGCAAGGTCAGTTCTGTGGAAGTTTGTTGGATATCTCAAGTATTCGCAAGGGAATATCTTCTACCATACCGAGGAATAAAATGTGTTATTTCTTGGCATGCCACCTTTTTAGAAAGGAATTTATTTTGGAAAGAAATTCGTGGTCATGAGGTAGAACCGGAATAAGTTCCAGCGATACAAACTACAGCTGATGATTTGGTAGAACCGGAGGATTCAATGGCTCCCGACGAACCTCAGCCTCTCCACCGATCTGTTAGGGTTCCTCATCCGCCTGAGAGATACTTTAGTTTTCTCAATGACAGTGGGAGCGAGGATTGCATCATGAGATGATGACCCAACTAGTTTTGAGTAGGCCATCAAGGGTGGGGACTCTGTAAGAATGGCTGGATGCTAAGCGATCTAAGATGGAATCCATATACACCAACAAAGTATGGACTTTGGTTGCTATATCTGAAGGGTTAAACCTCCATCAGGAGCAAGTATATCTTGAGAAGATTAATTAGTGTAGATAGAAAAGTTGAGACTTTCAAAGCTAGACTTGTTGCAAAAGGTTCTCGTCATCGATCAGATGTGGTTTATGATGAAACCTTTTTCTCCAGTGGCTATGCTTAAGTCCATCTGGATCCTACTTTCCATTGCTACATACCATGACTACGATATCTGGCGGTTGTGTGTTATGACTGCTTTTCTAAATATTGATTTAGAAAAGAGTGTTTATAAGTACACAGCCAGAGGGCTTCGCAGACAGTTGGAGCAGCGGAAACGTGTTCAAGTTGCTTTACGGGCTAAAGCAGGCATCGCGGAGTTGGAACATCTGTTTTGATGTGGTAGTCAAAGCGTTTGACTTCATCAAAATGGTTGATGAACCTTGTATATACAAAAGGTAGTTGTGAGTAAGGTGGTCATCCTCGTATTGTACGTAGATGACATACTCTTGATAGGAAAGGAGTTTCCTATGCTACACTCGGTCAATCTCCTCTTATCACATTGAATCTCCATATAGGATCAAGGCGATACCTCCTAAATCAGGGTTTTGGATCTATGAGATAGATCTAAGTGGATGTTAGGATTCTCACTAGGTGTAGTGAGATGGTATCAATAGATCCTGAGGAGAATCACTGGATAGCTTCCAGGGTGGTAAGGTAGACTGAATGTCAGTCACAGGCATTGTCTTACCCTCAGTAGAGGGATAGTATGTTGGAAGAGTTCTATGCTAGATACCGTGGCATACTAGACGATAAAGGCTGGATACATCGCTATCAAAGATGCTACCAAAGAGGCAGTCTGGGTGTATATTAGTTCATGAGATGAACTTCGTTCCTACCATTGTGGGACAATGGAGTTGTGGCTTAGGCCTAGGAACCCCCGTCCCATCAGTGACCAGAGATATTCTAAGGCAGTATCACCTGATCATGGAGATGGTTGATCTCCAGGGAGATCGAGGTTAGGAGGGCAGACTCAGAGGAAAACACGGCGGATCCACTCACAAAAGCCTTTTCCGAGAAGAGACTTTTATGGGATGGTTGAGTATGGGATACTACAACCACTGCTATATGATGGCCCTAGTGCAATTGGGAGATTGATAATTATATGTATGCCCTAGAGGCCGTATATTATAGTGGATGCTTGGACATATATAGGGAGGACTATCTTGCTCGACATGATAGTATGCTATCAGGTTACTCTTTATCTTTACATGTACACCGATTGTCTCTCTGTTACATGTTGATAAAGCCCTTAGGATGTGTACTTGACTACCTGGATTATGATGCGGATCATACTAGTGGGACAAAGGTAGTCCATGAGTACATCCTTTAATATCCCTAGTCGTGGGTGTATCGAGACGGGGCATCGATATACCAGAGTAGACTGGCGTAAAGCTTATCGACCAATACAGATGGGCGATGGATGATCCCATATCCATTGGTGTTTGACCTCAGAGATGATATACGGGTGCTCAGTGGAGACTGGGTACACTGGACGTACTCTCCGAGAACTCCTAGATGATATTATACCTCACGTCAGATGGCAGTTCTCTGGTGACATTGGTACAGGTTAGTCTGTCGACCCTAGATCGTTAGAGAGTCTTGTGTGATTCCAACCGTGCTTTGATTTCTACCTTACAACGTTCAAGAGAACGTGCAAAACGGTGGTTTTTAGGTACAGTCCTGAGTCATATGGAGGCAATGAGCGATAGGAGGGGATTTTTTCTCTCCCGGTATTGGGGGTTGATTTTGCGCTGTGCTCGATTGGCTATAACAGGAAGTCCTTAGCCATGGCTGTTTTCTGAGATTTACTGGTGAGTGTTATCAGTAGTTTCTTGACCCGTTATGAACCTCACATCGGCATGACTTATCAAGTTATTGGGGTCTGACGTTTACCACCCCTAGGCGAGATATACGACATATTAGACGAAGAGACCGGACTGTAAGGTAGTGTTACTGATTGGATTCGCAGGAGTATGAGCAGGCTTGCTTGTTGATCTTCTGATCGCTCATTACCCGGGTGGCCGTTACGTTTAGCAGACCGCTTGCGGCTTGCAGGTGTTTGATATGATCATCACCCACTGCCAGCGTATTGACGAGTCTTTAGAGTCCTACACATAGATTTCCTGGTTCATGCGAAACAGAGTAGGAGTACATATGTGATATGTGCGGGACCAAGATTGATACCGCATTCTATTCTCGCGATATGTGACATCGGTTGGTTATATGTGATATACCCAGGTTATCGGATCAAGTGTTGATTCGATAAGTTGTTACATTTGATATTAGTCGATTATATGTGATATCGCCGAATTAATAAATCAAGTGTTGATTTAATAATTTAACGTATAATTATATATTTGATATATTAACATACATTAACTAATATTAGCTCACTTAAGATTTCTTTTCTTACTTGTGTGCATATAGTATATATGTGATATATATTAATGTATATTATTTTGTGTCATGCTTGATGCCACATGTGACATGGGTGTATGAGACTTACACCATGCTTATAATAATGGAATGGTTTTTTTTATTTAAAGTTAATCAAAATTAGTAGGAAATTAGTCACATGCTTGGAAGCTTGGAGAAGCTTGTAGCATCTTTGACTTAGTCCACTAGTTTTGTTTTACTTGTAGATATTTATAAACCTAACCATTATTGTAACCCATGGTCGATTCTTTACATGAGTTAGTGGATGACACTAACCCATCCATGGTTGTTATTCTCACCTCATGAGTTCATTCTCTCCTTCTTCACTTGAGCTTCTTCTTCCTCATGAGAAAAGCTCACTAGCTTTTCTCAAGGTGAGAAAATATTGTGAGGAAAATAAAACTAAAGTGAGCCTATTTCCTACTTCATCATCCTCTACTACTTGCCATTTAGTATAGGGTGTTTGTTTCACTAATTTCACAATTAGTGAAGAGGTAGCATGGGCTTGAGTCTCCTCGACGTAGATCATCTTCGACCTCGAAGACTTCGAGTAAGCTTGTTCATTTCTCCGGGAGAACCCTTTCTAGAGTTCGGGTGTTCATGATTTGCAGCGAAGGGACTACTACACGAAGCATTAGAAGTGAAGGACCGGTCTACAAAGATTGTATTCCTCATTCAATTTTATCTAAAGTAGTTTGCATGTTGTTTAGTCGCATTTTATAGTAAAGATTCTATGGTTAGGGTTAGCTAGAACGACAAATTTTTGAAATTGGCATGGACGATGCCGTCCGAAACCTTGCTGCCGTGCTAGGGAACGCAGCAGTGTGGGACCGAGATTAATGAGCGTATGTGATACCGCATTCCATTTTCGCGATATGTGACATAGGCCGGTTATATGTGATATAGCCGGGTTATTGGATCAAGTGTTGATTCGATAAGTTGTTACATTTGATATTAGTCGGTTATATGTAATATAGCCGGATTATTAAATCAAGTGTTGATTTAATAATTTAATGTATAATTATTTATATATGATATATTAAGTTACATTAACTAATATTCATTCACTTAAGATTTCTTTTCTCACTTGATTTTGTGCACATAGTATATATGAGATATATATTTGTGTACATGTAATGTGTCATGCTTGGTGATACATACAACATGGGTGTGTGTGTGACTTACACCATACTAGAGATAATTTAGGGTTTTTAATTTCTCAAGTAATTCAAAAATTGATTTGATTTTTTCATGGCAAGAAGCTTGGAGAGGCTTAAGTGTCCATTGACTAAAGTCCATAAGTTTTATCTTGCTTAAGATATTTATAAACCCAACCTTTATTCTAGCTATGGTTAACTCTCTACAAGGGTTAATATTTAATATTAACTCACCCATGGTTAACATTCTCTATTTTGGTAATTTTGAACATGAGAGATTTCTTCCTCAAAAAAGCTTTCCAGCTTCAATGGAAAATGAAGAAAATATGTGAGAAAATTATTTCTAAAGTGAGTAAAATTCCTACTTCATCATCCTCTACTACTAGCCATTTAGTATAGGGTGTTTGCTTCACTAATTCCACAATTAGTGAAGTGGTAGCTTGGGTTAGTTTCTCCTCGACGTAGATCATCTTCGGCCTCGAAGATTTCGAGCACGCTTGTTCCGTACTTCTTGTGGAGCCTCTCAAGAGTTCGGGATTTCATAGATCGCAGCGAAGGGACTACTACACGGATCTATTGAAGTGAAGGACCGGTATACAAAGGTTGTATTCCTTTTTCACTTCTTTGCAAAGTTTTTTGCATATCGATTCGTCGGATTTTCTAGTTTCGATTCTAGCGTTAGGGTTAGCTAGAATGGAAAAAATTTAAATATGGTATGGATGATGCCTCCCGAAACCTTGCTGCCGTCCTAGACAATTCTTCACCCTGTCTTTAGGAGACAAGATAGAGCAAGAGGAAAAGAATAGTTGTACTTCACTCAAGGTCCTATCAACAACATCAAAATTCAACATCTTCTTATATTGATAATCCGTTTAAGGCGAGTAAGGCAACTTCGAAACGCACATCGTTGAGCATATTGCGAAGGCTGAAAGCCAAAGTTTCAATCATTTCATTAATCCAAAACCGTTAGGACAACAAACACCATCATTTACATAAGAAAATATTGATACTCGTTATAAGGCGAATATGACATCTTTTACACCCATGACCATTGCTGAACAAATAGCATTTTCCAGTCCCCAACTAGCCAACCAATCTCAATATTCTTCATAACCCAATGTTGATCCTAATCCTGGTTATGAAACTTGGGTTCACCCTTCTAATTCTTATCCACAATACCAAACCTTCACACGCTCTCATGTTGACACTTATTTTGCGGCTAACGGGACAAATCAGAAACGCATGTCGATTGTGAAACACATTGAACTTGCCCATAACCAACAAGTAAGGGAATCTCTTCTTAACATTTCTCTTCAGGCTAATGCGGCAAATCATAAACTCATGTCAATTGCTGAACACTTTGAACTTGCCCGTAGCCAACAATTAGACACTTCCCAACCATACTCATCCTCTTCATCTTATCTAGACAATGCTTCTGAAAATGAATTTGAAAGTTCCACGGTTCAAAGAGAATCCTTCATCGGAACTTTTTCACAACCCATGTCTAGTTTTGAAGTAGAGTTGGAATTGAGTAGTAACAAAGAACAAGAGACCCATCAACGTCAAACCAAAACTAATTCTTTTGATCTCGACACCATCTATCCTGCACCCCAACCGAATATATTCGATGTTCAACCGCTTCACAGTCTAAGTGATGAGGTGCCCGAGAATAACACGTTTGACTTTGCTAATAGTGAGTATGAAAGAGAGCTCGAAACCATTTCAAATAAAACCGATCCTTATTTGATTACATTTGATATTTTAAACCTTCCAACGCCATCAAGTGAACCAAGTGATTTATCGATTAAGAATACTTATTCGTTTGATTTGATCGAAGGTGTTAGTGAGAGCGGTGATGAGAATCTCGTTGAATATGAACCCGTTATGTTGGATGAGTTGGATTCTCCTACCCATCATGTCCCTTCTATTGACTACGAACATCTTCCTGTACAATTAACTGATCCTATTTTTATCACCGACCTATCCGATAAGCAGAACGATATCCGGCCTTCATCTTCCACATCTGGTTCAACAATGCTCGACATCCAAATTTGTTTACCCATTTCATCACCCACTTTCTTTGGCTCTTCTAATCATCTTTCAACTCCAACGAGTTTTGATGAATCACACTCCGATATTTCGAGTTCTATGATTCTTGAAAGATCACTCGATTTAGACTATTTTGAGGAGGATGGAAACGATCATTTCGAATCTCCTACCTTTATAATTTCTGACGAATCGAGTGTTTTGAATCTTGGTGCGCATAAGACTGAACTTGGAACTTTCAACCGTCCTAGTGAATCTGTTTATTCCATCAATATAGTGTTGGATGTATATGCCCTAGAGGCCAGTATTGTATATGTATGCATATGGATACTAGGGATATGTATATACAGAACAATCTTGCTCAGTTTTTAGTATATTATTTGACTTGTCTTTATCAGGATATGTGTATTTATTTGTATTGTTGTTAGATCTGGTTTGCACATATTGATAAAGACTCGATACGGTAGTATACTATAGTGGTTTTTCTTTATCTTAACATGGCATATGTCATACTCGTTATTACATATTGCGGTTACATGTTGATAAAGCCCTAGGATCTTGCTTGGCTACCTGCGTTGTGATGGCGATCATACTTGTGGGAGCAGGGTAGTCCATAAGCACATCCTTAAATGGTCCCTAGTCACGTGAGTATCGAGACTGGGCATTGATACTCCAAAGTAGACTGGTGTATACATTTCTTGTCCCGTCGGGTGATAGTTGGTCCCGCGGCCATTGGTCTGATGCACCTAAGATCGTATACAGGTGCTCACTGGGTGTGAGTACACTGGACGGACTCGCCGAGAACTTCCATATGGTACTATACCTATCGTCAGATGGAAGTTCTCAGGTGACATGTGTACAGGTTAGTCTTTGGATCCGAGATCGGCATTTGTCTCTTGTGAGTTCCCACTGAACTTTGATCACTACCCTACCATGGCTCTACTGAGTCATGCAAACAGGTTTTGGTTGGGTTCAGTCCAGAGCCATATGGAGGCAGTGAGTGATTGTCGGGGATTCGTCTCTCCCGGTATAGGGAGTCGATATCGCACTGTGATTCGATTGGTCAGGACCATATGACCTTGGCCAAGGCATTTGGGATTTACTGTTAGGTTGATCAGTAGTTTCCCGGATTGGTCCTGAGCCACATCGGCACGACTTATCAGGTTGTTAGGGTCTAACGTTCACCATCCCCTAGACCCGGTATGCGATACTCTTTGACGAAGAGACCGGACTGTACGGATATTGTCATTGATAGGCTCAGTAGGAGTTCGGACGAGCTTGCTCGTCGGCCTTCCTTTTCGATACGTACATGGGAAGCCGTTACGTACAGCTAGTGCCGCAGACGTGCTTGTGGTTAAACCCACTGCCAGAGTACTGTCGAGTCTTTAGAGTCGCACACAGAGGGTTTCACTGATCCAGGGAAAACGATGTAGTAGCCGTATTGGATACGTGCAGGGTTCGATCGATTGATGTACTTGGTACTCGGATTTTCGATCGGACAGTTTGTAATACTAGCCGGCTCGGGTTTGAGCCGGATTATTAAATCAGGTATTGATTTAATAATTTACGTATATGTATTTCGATATATATATTCTAGTATTACGTTCTTCGTGTTATTCTATCTCTTTTGGGCGTTCGGATTTTTATCTGATTGCCGGTATATTTGTACAGTAGTTGGAAATCCGTATTTATTACAGTTTTCCTTATAGAAGGTGGCCACCTCATTTTGTATTTTCCATTTATTTCATAAATGGAAATGAGGTGTAAAGTAAGAGTATGGGAGGAAAAGAGGTGACCATGCTTCAATAGTAGTCAAATGAATTTATAATTCATTTTGGGTTTACTATTGAAGCATGGTTGCTAATTGTTTAATGAAAGAATTGATATACAAAACCATTGTGTATATTTTATCTTTCATGGTTGATTCATTATTTTCTTTGAGCTCTCTTTTGCTCTCATCTCCTCCCTCCTCTAGCCTTGATCCACCTTCATCTTCTTCCTCTTCACTAACATTCTCATGAGTTGAGAAATAAGTGATGTTAGAAAAGAGATAGAAAATACTTAGACACCCTCACTACATCCTAGACTACTTGGTTTAGCAAACCAAGTTTTCTAGTTTCTCCTTTTGTTACATAGTTAGGAGCTAGAGCCATGGATCATACTCCCCGGGTGGATCATCAAGGACTAAGGAAGACCAAAGAACAAGCTCGATCCGGGAGAACCGACGGAGTAAGGAAAGAAGATCAAGCAAGTTCAAGGTGGCTAGTAGGAGCTAAGGATGAAGAACGAAGACCGAACGACTTGGTTCGTTCGGTAAGAATTCCTCATCATAGTAGATAGCTCTCCTAGTAAGCTAGTTAGTTTTATGGAAAGATCTGGTTAAGTTTTATTCTAGTGCCAAGTTTTTGCTTGCAAGAAAAATTTTGTTCCGCATTTGGCCACGGAAGTTGGCCGGGGCACTAGGGTAACCCTTCATGGTTTCAGAGACACCCATAAAACTTACACTAGCTAGTTCAAACGTGTTTAGAATAACGATCGACCGAAAATTTCAAAAACTGTATTTCAAATCATGGGTTTTCTGTCGATTTTAAAAGTGCTCGAAAAATCAATATTTTGCTCTCCGAAAATCATGCAGGCTTTTTTAAGACCACAGAAGAAAAATTGTCACGTGATCCCTCTAAACCGCCGCGGATCCGCCGCGCAAACCCCTTATTGGCGGCGGATCAGCGGCCGTTTTGGGGCCCACGTGGTCAAATTACTTTTTGGGCCTCATTTTTTGGAAATTGTGGTTTCTGGAATAATTACTTTTTGGGCCCAGATTTTTTACAGTGTTGGTTTAATACTTGGGGCCCTCTTGGAAAGTTTAGTCGATCGTAATTTTAAAATATGTGTTTTATTTTCAGCACATTCACTTTTATCTGCGACCGGGAATGTCACTCGATCGGTAAAACTCGTCTGATTGCTATATGTTCTTTTAGACGGGTTTTGGGAACGTGACATTCGCGTTGATGTTGTGTACTTGTGCTGTGATTGTGGTTGGATTGTCGTGGTGGATAGCATGTGGTGCAATGTTAGAATACAATTTAAATTCAGTTGTACATTTGTTATTGCGAGGCGAGCGTCTGACATGTGGACTGCCGTCTTTGCTGGGTTGTATATTATTTTGGGGCATGACCGGGCTGAGGTCGATGTCATCGGTTGTATATATTATTTTCATTTTCTTTATTAGGATTACCCCGCGGTGGGGTGCACGAATAGCCGGGTTCTGGAAGGCAACAAGCCCGCATCTCAAGGCGCTGAGACGGAGGGGCGGGCTTCATTCTAGAACTGGCGGGCTATTCGCCGCACTCGTAGGGGGTACAGGTTTTCATTGCACAGGCTATCCACACGACCGGGAACGTCGGGTTTTATTTGCGGCTCAACTGAAACCCGGGGCTCCAAGACTATCCACTATTCTGTAATGTTATCTGTGATGTTGTTTATTATCATGCCTGGGACGAATGTTATATATATTTATATATATACTAGTAGATGTTGTATATGTTTTGCACCCGCGCTAGTCCAGCCCCCGCTCTGTCGTTAGTTAAGTAACCTAACGGGTGATGATGGGGCCCCGTGGTGCTTGCGGATGGCATATACGTACATTTTATTTTCGTTCTTTTCTGGTGTGATAAGTTACAAATTGATGGGACCGGATTAATTTTAATTAATGCAAGATAATAAAACTAAAAGATGTTGTTGGAACCAAGCTTTAAAAACTGACATTACAGACGTTCTCTTTTGCTTTGCACAGTGGTATTCATTTTGGAATATCCAGCACCTCATTCGACGAGGCAGGGGCCGAGATCCCTTCACCGGGAGTGACCCCTTGAGTAAAAGTTTGTGTCGGGGTAATAACTTCACTATAGTCGATTATTTTTTCTTTGCATCGTGGTATTCAGTTTGGAATATCCGGCACCTCATTCGACGAGGAAAGAGCCGAGATCCCTTCACAGGGAGTGACCTCTTTAGCAAAGGTTTTCGCCACTATATATTTACAAAACTACTCAGGTTCTTTCAACGATATCAAGTTCATTACATTAACGGGTTTTTCGCCAAAAACCCAGCCGTAGCTCTCCGTCATTTCAGATAAAAAGCAGTTAGTATTCGTGCTATGTACGTTGGTCTCTATCAAGGCATAGTGTACGGTAGCTAAGTGTTGTTTATCTGTTGCATCTTAGGATGCGATTAATTAGGACAGTCGCATAGCCACTTTGGTCTCTATCAAGGGTTTATGCGGGTGGGTCTAAGTTAATCCAGGACAATGACGGGTTGAACTTGACTTGCGACTTATGGTACGTTGGTGTCTATCAAGACCATATGTCGTTAGGAACAAAACCACATCGGGAGTTTCAAACATACAGGAAACTTGTAGATTTAGCATACCTTCTGGAGTGTGGTGACTAGAGTGGATTCCATCTAGTGCATCACACAATGATAGTTGGATCCCGATCCTACCGATGAGTAGGATTACTCTCGGGAGATTATCACACTTAACAATCAATGCTATAAACCAAGTAGGTGTCTAGAAAGGTGTTAGTGGGGCTACGCCTCCAGGGAAAAGAGGTTATGTAATTAAGGAACATCACGAAAGCGTTGGAAAACCTCCCTCGAAGTACCAACACCAGCCTGGCTGAAAGGTTAAGCAAGTATTGTGACGTGCGATTAAATCCTGACTAGTTCTTCTTTTAGGGTTTGAAGAAGAATTTGAGGAAATAGTGGGAGCCATCCTGGTTAGATAAATTAATAAACCAATCTAATCTTGCAAGAGCGCACGCTGAGTGTTTTCCCTCTCTCTCTCTAGGTAGCAACCATTTCACGCCCTAATCAAGATAATAAAATATATCGCTTGACCGATCCGAATTCTTATTCGGGGCTGGGGAACGTCGGTTCGACTCTAACTTACGACAACTGTCATAAGTATGAGCAAGGGAAAGAGGAAAATTTAAATTCCTTGATAAACCCATCGAAGAAGAAACATATTGTTGCGTCTTCTTCAGGTGTTCTTATTATTGAGAACTGTTTTTCGGTCAGTCCTACCTCCTGGGTACTCGATACCGGATCAGGATCTCATATCTGTAATTTATTGCAGGGACTGAGAAAAAGTAGGATAGTTGGACCTGCTGATATGTCCCTCAGAGTAGGGAACGGAGCACAAGTTAATGCTGCGGCCATCGGTGAATATCACCTGGTGTTGCCAAATGGCAATACTATGATTTTGAACAATTGGTACTATGTGCCTTCCATGCTTTGCAACATCATATCAGTTTCTTTAGTTGATAAAGATGGATATAACTTTGTTCTTGATAAAAATATCATGAACATTTACCTTGATAAGGTATTGGTTGCAGAAGGTACACTGTGTAATGGTATCTATGTTCTAAATCAGAATACGGTTCTCAATGTACAAAACACACGCAAGAGGAAGAGTTCAGATACGAACGAATATTACTTGTGACATTATAGACTTGGTCATATCGGAGAGAAAAGACTGAGTAAGTTACATAAAGATGGACTCTTGAATACGTTCGAATTTTCATCTTATGAAACTTGTCAGTCTTGTCCTAAAGGAAAGATGACAAAATCTCCGTACACCGGGCATGGAGAAAGAGCAGCAGAGCTCTTGGGACTCATACACAGTGATGTATGTGGTCCGATGTCTATACATGCAAGGGGTGGGTTCTCGTACTTCATCACATTCACTGACGATCTCTCTAGGTTCGGATATATGTATCTCATGAAACACAAATCTGAAGCTTTTGAGAAATTCAAAGAATTCAGAAAGGAAGTAGAGAACTAGATTGGCAAAAGTATTAAGATCCTCCGATCTGATAGAGGGGGGGAGTACTTAAGTACGGAATTCAAGGACTTTCTAAAAGAGAATGGTATTCTCTCTCAGCTTACTCCTCCGTATACTCCACAACCCAACGGTGTGTCGGAGCGGAGGAATCGTACCCTATTGGATATGGTTCGCTCCATGATGAGTAATGCCGAGTTGCCTCTTTCATTCTGGGGGCTTGCGCTTGAAACCGCAACGTATCTGTTGAATCAGGTTCCATCAAAATCTGTGCCTAAAACTCCATATGAAATATGGAGTAATAAAAGACCATGTCTTAAAAGGATTAAGATATGGGGTTGTCCGGCTTATGTAAAAAACCAGAATCCGGACAAACTTGAGGCACGATCAGTTTTATGTAAGTTTGTTGGATATCCCAGGCATTCAAATGGATATCTATTATACCATGTCGATGAACAAAAGGTTTTTGTCTCTCGACATCCCACATTTCTTGAAAGGTTGTTTCTTGAAAAAGAAATAAGTGGGGGCACGGTAGAATTGGAAGAAATTCCAGAAGGACAAACTATAACTGAAGATTTGGTAGAACAACAAGATTCAACAGTACCGGACGAACCTCAGCCACTCCGCAGATCTAGTAGGATTTCTCATCCTCCCGAGAGATACTACGGTTTTCTCATAGATGGGGATCGAGAGGATTGCATCTTGGAAGAAGATGATCCTACTAGTTTCAGGCAGGCCATTATCAGTAGGGACTCTGATAAGTGGCTGGATGCTATGCAATCTGAAATGGAGTCCATGTACACCAATAAAGTGTGGACCCTGGAAGTTGCTCCACCTGGGGTAAAACCCGTTGGATGCAAATGGATCTACAATAAGAACTTGGTGTAGATGGGCAGGTGGAAACTATAAGGCTAGACTCGTTGCAAAAGGTTTTCGTCAAAGACCAGGAGTGGACTATGACGAAACCTTTTCTCCAGTGGCTATGCTCAAATCTATTAGGATCCTGCTTGCCATTGCTGCCTTCCATGACTATGAGATCTGGCAGATGGACGTAAAAATGGCTTTTCTAAACGAAAGTTTAGAAGAGTGCGTTTATATGGATCAGCCAGAAGGTTTTGTAGACAGTGGGGGCAGCGGGAAGGTGTGTAAGCTGCTCAAATCCATTTATAGATTGAAGCAAGCATCGCGGAGCTGGAACATGTGTTTTGATGAAACAGTCAAGGACTTTGACTTCATTAAGAACGAAGATGAGCCATGTATTTATAAGAAGATTGTAGGATGAACTGTCGTGTTCCTAGTCTTGTACGTGGACGACATTCTTTTGATAGGAAATGACATTCCTATGCTACAATCGGTCAAGCTATTCTTATCACAAAGGTTCTCTATGAAAGACCTAGGTGATGCCTCGTACAATCTGGGGATCAAGATCTACAGAGATAGATCTAAGAGACTACTGGGACTTTCACAGTCCAGGTACATAGAGACCGTACTAAAGAGATTTAGTATGGAAGATTCCAAGCGCAGTAACATACCCGCATTGCACGGAATCACCCTCTCCAAGAAGATGTCTCCCAAGACTGACGAGGAGAGGGTTCGCATGAGCACTATACCCTACGCTTCGGCGGTAGGATCTATAATGTATGCGATGCTATGTACAAGACCAGATGTAGCTTACGCGCTAAGCGTGGTGAGCCAGTATCAGTCGGACCCAGGTGAGGACCATTGGACAGCAGTAAAGAACATACTCAAGTACCTGAGAAGGACTAAGGAGATGTTCCTGATTTACGGTAATGGAGACCTCAGGGCCGTGTCCTTTACTGACTCAACCTTCCAGAGTGACAAGGATGACAGCAAGTCTGTCTCGGGTTTTGTGTTTACCCTCAACGGAGGGGCGGTATGTTGGAAGAGTTCCAAACAGGATACCGTCGCAGACTCGACGATGGAGGCTGAATACATTGCTGCGAGCGATGCCGCAAAAGAGGCAGTCTGGATGAAGAAGTTCATAACTAAACTTCATGTAGTTCCGTCCATTGTTGATCCAATACCAGTGTATTTTGATAACAATGGGGCTATAGCTTTAGCGAAGGAACCACGGTCCCATCAGAAATCCAGGCACATCTTAAGGCGGTATCACCTGATCAGGGAGATCGTAGATCGCCAGGAGATCGAGGTCTGGAGAGTGGATATGAAAGACAACACGGCGGATCCATTTACAAAGGCCCTCCCTCAAGCACAGTTCGAGCGACTTTTTGGGATGTTGGGTATGCGGTACGCCAGCAGCTGGCCTTAGTACAGACGTTGGGTATTCGGTACGCCAATTACTGGCCTTTAGTGCAAGTGGGAGATTGTTGGATGTATATGCCCTAAAGGCCAGTATTGTATATGTATACATATGGATACTATGGATATGTATGTACAGAACAATCTTGCTCAGTTTTTAGTATATTATTTGACTTGTCTTTATCAGGATATGTGTATTTATTTGTATTGTTGTTATATCTGGTTTGCATATATTGATAAAGACTCGATACGGTAGTATACTATAGTGGTTTGTCTTTATCTTAACATGGCATATGTCATACTCATTATTACATATTCCGGTTACATGTTGATAAAGCCATAGGATCTTTCTTGACTACCTGCGTTATGATGGCGATCATACTTGTGGGAGCAGGGTAGTCCATAAGCACATTCTTAAATGGTCCCTAGTCGCGTGAGTATCGAGACTGGGTATAGATACTCCAGAGTAGACTGGTGTATACGTTTCTAGCCCCGTCGGGTGATGGTTGGTCCCGCAGCCATTGGTCTGATGCACCTAAGATCGTATACAGGTGCTCACTGGGTGTGATTACACTGGACGGACTTGCCGAGAACTTCCATATGGTACTATACCTATCGCCAGATGGAAGTTCTCAGGTGACATGTGTACAGGTTAGTCTTTGGACCCGAGATCGGCATTTGTCTCGTGTGAATTCCCACTGAACTTTGATCACTACCCTACCACGGCTCTACTGAGTCATGCAAAAAGGTTTTGGTTGGGTTCAGTCCCGAGCCACATGGAGGCAGTGAGCGATTGTCGGGGATTCGTCTCTCCCGGTATAGGGAGTCAATATCGCACTGTGATTCGATTGGTCAGGACCATAAGACCTTGGCCAAGGCACTTGAGATTTACTGATAGGTTGATCAGTAGTTTCCCGGATTGGTCCTGAGCCACATCGGCACGACTTATCAGGTTGTTAGGGTCTGACGTTCACCATCCCCTAGACCCGGTATGCGATACTCTTTGATGAAGAGACCGGACTGTACGGATATTGTCACGGATAGGCTCAGTAGGAGTTCGGACGAGCTTGCTCGTTGGCCTTCCTTTTCGACAGGTACCTGGGATGCCGTTATGTACAGCTAGTGCCGCTGACGTGCTTGTGGTTAAACCCACTGCCAGAGTACTGTCGAGTCTTTAGAGTCCCACACAGAGGGTTTCCCTGATCCAGGGAAAACGATGTAGTAGCCGTATTGGATACGTGCAGGGTTCGATCGATTGATGTACTTGGTACTCGGATTTTCGATCGGACAGTTTGTAATACTAGCCGGCTCGGGTTTGAGCCGGATTATTAAATCAGGTATTGATTTAATAATTTACGTATATGTATTTCGATATATATATTCTAGTATTACGTTCTTCGTGTTATTCTATCTTTTTTGGGCGTTCGGATTTTTATCTGATTGCCGGTATATTTGTACAGTAGTTGGAAATCCGTATTTATTGCAGTTTTTCTTCTAGAAGGTGGCCACCTCATTTTGTATTTTCCATTTATTTCATAAATGGAAATGAGGTGTAAAGTAAGAGTATGAGAGGAAAAGAGGTGACCATGCTTCAATAGTAGTCAAATGAATTTATAATTCATTTTGGGTTTACTATTGAAGCATGGTTGCTAATTGTTTAATGAAAGAATTGATATACAAAACCATTGTGTATATTTTCTCTTTCATGGTTGATTCATTATTTTCTTTGAGCTCTCTTTTTCTCTCATCTCCTCCCTCCTCTAGCTTTGATCCACCTTCATCTTCTTCCTCTTCACTAACATTCTCATGAGTTGAGAAACAAATGAAGATGTTAGAAAAGAGATAGAAAATACTTAGACACCCTCACTAACTCCTAGACTACTTGGTTTAGCAAACCCAGTTTTCTAGTTGCTCCTTTTGTTACATAGTTAGGAGCTAGAGCCATGGATCATACTCCCCGGGTGGATCATCAAGGACCAAGGAAGACCGGAGAACAAGCTCGATCCCAGAGAACCGACGGAGCAAGGAAAGAAGATCAAGCAAGTTCAAGGTCGCTAGTAGGAGCTAAGGATGAAGAACGAAGAACGAAGGACTTGGTTCGTTCGGTTAGAATTCCTCATCATAGTAGATAGCTCTCCTAGTAAGCTAGTTAGTTTTATGGAAAGATCCGGTTAAGTTTTATTCTAGTGCCAAGGTTTTGTTCGCAAGAAAATTTTTGTTTCGCATTTGGCACGGAAGTTGGCCGGGGCACTAGGGTAACCCTTCATATAGATATTGAGGAAATTATTAATCGGACCATTGATGAAAGTTTTGAAGACATTTTCGCCGAAGAACTCGCATTCCTAAAAAACATGGATGTTGTGATGATTCAACCTCCACCCGAAGAAGTTGAACTGCCACCCTTTCTTCTTATCAAGTACAAGAATGCGAATATTCCACCATCACTATTTTGTCTCTACCAACCGAGACATAAACCCGATCGATTCCGTCTCTTATCTCCCCACTTCTTCACGTCTATGATCTTCTACCAACCTTGTTGTTACATTGATAAAATATTTGAATGGTTGGTGGTGACTTTTGGTCTTTGTAAAACTTTGCATAGACCAATAACTTTACCCCCCTCTTATAATTTTAAATGCTTAATACTATTTTACTCAAGTTTGGGAAGGGAGGGGGGGAGAAAATATTTTGGCTCTTGAAAGAAAACAAATTTTTGCAAAATTGTGAGCAAAAAATAAGTTTGGGGGAGGTTTTCACTGTCATTGTTTCTTGTCCCCGTTACTAATTTTTCCTGCCAAGTCTACATGTTTTACGCTTAACAAATAATATCAGTGAGGACATTGTTGTAAATAGGTTTGGGGGATATTTGTGCTTATTCACGCATCTTTTTTTGCATTATACTAAATAAAAGCACAAAATTTTTTTTGATAATAAAAGTTAGGAAGTGAAGAATACATATGAAAGATAGGAGGAGATTTAAGAAATGCAAGAAAATTAGATGTTTTATAACGAAGCTAGTAATAGGTAAGAATGAGATGTTGTCCCAAGGTTTAGTAAGATGAAGGGAATCGCTAATCTGAGGATAGAAATAATTCTGAAAAATAGTCCCTATTCTTGAGTCCAAACATCTGAACATTGATACCCAACTATATGCACTTGCACACATCTTGAAACTTGGGATAGTAGAGAATTCCTTGAAATGCTCTTGTCTAAAAGCCTTAATATGAAAGAAAAAAAAGTATATAAATCAGCAAAATATTAAAAAAATTGGTGATGAAAAATGAACACTGGTTTTGTAATGACTTATGGCAGCATAAAAAAAATATAGCGAGGGTGCCTTATCACCCAGTGCCTTAGACCAACTGGTTTGGGAGCTACTGCTATGCCTTGGATGTTGCCAGACTAGGATATTTCTAATTACGCCTTAATGAGTGAGCACATTTGGTAATCGGTTGGTTAGTAACTCAAAAAGTATTAACAGTCGCATGAAGAATGTGTGAGCAATTCCATCTGAAATATTCACTGACTAAAAATTACTAAGGAAGATGGACAAGAGTATGATGGCTTGAATTGAATTCTCTAAGTGTAGGGATATTTTTTACACACACGTAGGGCTATATGATCTATGTTTGGAAGAAAGGTAGTGAGGAAGACTAAAGGCGATATTTTATTGAGGGATGATGTAATTTCTGATATCTTTTCTTGAATATCAAGATAGAGCACATGGCTACTAAAAAGCTAGTGTAATTTGAAACTCTTATTTTCAAGTTTTTTTCTTTTATGTGATCTTTATCTTTGTATCTAACTTTCATCATCTTTATTTTATTATGGGATTTTGTAGGTGTAATCCGCTGAAAACTCTCAGGAGACAACACTTTTCCTACTAGGGACACCTAGAAGTTTAAAGGCTTGTTGCACGTGCTCAGTGCAATCATGTTGCCTACGAAAGTGTGCTAGGTTTTTCTTTTTTCCTTTTCTTCTTCTTCTCTTTAGTAACTAGTTTTCTCGGGACGATCAAACTTAAGTTTGGGGGTATTTGATTAGTCTAAAATATTGCACATTTGAATGAACATTTTTCCTATTGTTGTTAAGTTCTAAAAGGTGTTTATTGTAATTATAGAACATATGAGGGTTTATGTGTAAAAAGTTTATTATCATATGTTTCTACATTATAATTAACATAATAAGAGAAAATACATGCATATAATATTTATATTAAATATTAGTAATTAAAATATGCAAATCATATCAAATATTTCTAATCAATATTCTTAACATATAATATCATATAAAATGGTTAGGATAATATCTCAAAAATACCAAATATAACTAACACCATGACTTGAGATATTGTGCAGATATTAGATCAGGACTGGAATCCAAG
This sequence comes from Agapanthus africanus, assembly GCA_030015575.1. Taxonomy (NCBI): domain Eukaryota; kingdom Viridiplantae; phylum Streptophyta; class Magnoliopsida; order Asparagales; family Amaryllidaceae; genus Agapanthus; species Agapanthus africanus. The sequence continues at coordinate 692,470,164 of CM057339.1, read as the reverse complement.
AGATCCGAGATGTCGGAATCAAATCTGCCGAAATATGGAAGCAAATCGTAAGATTTAGCAACGACAGAGACTCAGTGGATTATTTTCAGAATCCAGATTTCGAAGAGATCTCCAAATGTCAACAGAAGAGAGTAGAAAAAAATCCCAGATGATGGTCCCACCAAAGCGCCGCGGTTGGACGGCCAAAGAGCATGATTTGCGGTGGATCCGCGACATCTTTGGAGCCATTGGATGAGAGATTTTTAGGATTGGATCGTATCTGCGTATGCTCAAGTTTGGAATCTAGGGTTTCTAGTTTATGTGACTATATATAGGACCGAGAGCTTCACCTCTAAAATGATCAAACCGAAAAGATCAAGAGGTCCAAAGAGATCCACACATCCAGGTGATCATCAGCTAGTCATCTACCTCCAACAAGAGAGAGAGCGAGAGCAAAAACTAGAGTTCTTTGTAATCTACTTTCAAAATGAGAGTTGTATGAAATAGTTGATTAATTAAGGTAGATCTTAGTTTATTTCTTTTCACATTTACTTACTGCACTTACTTTCTGCATCTTCATCATGTTTTCATTCTTCGATCTTTCTTATAAATCTCAAACTATGAGCGAGTAATTCCTAGCTTGCTAGGGTTCGTAGGGTAGATCAATAGATGATAAAATCATTTAACCTCTTTTATACATTTTAAAGTCTATAAACTTTAGCAAAATAAATGTTAACATCCTTATCGGGCACGCTACCCATTTTTTTCTAGTCACGACCACGATTCGAGATTGGATTAGCACTTATTTTGGTAAAGGTGGACATGAATAGAGATCAATGCAAGGACAAGGGTTAGTAGTGGGGAAACCCTAGTTTCTTCAAAAAACCCTAATTTACATGCATCACTATCGATCTAGTTTTAAACTATTAAAAGATAAAATGAGTCATTTATAATTATTCATCTATTACTACTAAGTTCTATGAACCCTACAAGCCTCTTCTTCATAAATCTTACATCCGTAGTATATCCGTAACTACAACCAATCATCTTCTTCCATCAACTAGTCTTAAGGAAGAAAAAGGTTCATGTTTCCCTGCGGACGACCCGTACTCATCGCGGCTAGCTACTAGTGACACCGTCCTGATTGCGGTTACTTTATTTACAACACACTCTTTAAAAGACCAATCACCCATTGATTCAAGACCCACGGTCTACTCAAAAAAAGAAGAGAAGTTTTTTTAAAATCTCTAAGAGATCAGTTCAAGAAAAGAGCCAACTTCTGTTAATGAATTAAAAATCCAAAACAAAAAAGTTTTCTAAGAGCTAAGTTCTGTTCATAATCCTTACCAAAATTTTTAGCAGAGTTTAACTCTGATAGAGGAGTTCTATGGGCATAGATCTTAGCACTAAAATGAGAATTAAATTCTCAAGAAAAAAATTCAAGGAGGAAGATGAAAAAACAGTAGTCACTTTGAGGCCAAAGGCTCCATTTATAAGACGTGATGGGAGTGGTTCAACTTCCCGATCCCCTAGGCGATCCAACGGTGGTAAAGATAGGCAGCGTTGCATTCGCATGCAAGCCATGCGAGAGCAACGCCGTGGGGCATTTGTTCCCTTATAAAAAGGAGAAGAAAGAAAAAAGAAGAGAATTTTCCACGTCTTAAACCTCACGTGTTAAACACATGAGAGCTTATATGCAAAGCATATAATTGCTGCGACCAAACAACTAAAGGCTAAATAGGCCTAACGTGTTAAACACGTGAGCGTTTATATGCAAAGCATATATGCGCTGCAACCAAACAACTAAAAGCTAAATAGGCCTCACGTGTTAAACACGTGAGCGCCTATATGCAAAACATATAAGCGCTAAATAAACAGATTAAAAAAAATAGGATTACGTGTTAAACACGTAAGAACACTCTTTGAAGCATTAGCTTCAGATAGAGTTGAACTCTATACATAGAATTAAATTCTATTTGGTAAGCAAAGCATATAAGCACTAAGAGTAAGTGGTTGAAAGCCAAATTGACCTCACATGTTGAACACGTGAGCGCCCATATGCATGGCATATAGGGGCTAAAAAAATAGGCTAAACACCCACATAGGGGTCACGTTTTAAACACGTGAAAGTGCCTCCCTATATAGAATTAAATTCTATTTTTGGGAAAATATCTCTCTTGATCTTTTTAAAAAGGAAAGATATTCTCTGTTAACAGAGAATTGGTGGATCAATGATCGAAAGGTGACTAAAAATTACCAAATATAAAATAAAATTCTATTGGGGGGGGGGGGTAATATCTCCCTGATCATTCTAAATGAGAAGGACATTTTCTGTTAAAAAGAAAGTTGTTGGATCAAAGATCCAATAAGATGGAAAATATTTCCTATGTTTTTCTAAGCAGAGAAAGATTGTGCTCTATTAAACCGAGCACCCTTAGATTAAAAATCCAATGGTGATTAAAAAAATTACCGTTTGACAGAATAAAATTTTGTATATGGAAAATATTTTCCCAATCTTGTTAAAAATAAGAAAATATTTTCTGTGAAACAAGAATCACTGGATCAAAAGTCCAACGGTGGATAAAATCCCCTGAGCAAATTTTGAGACCGATTAAATCAATTGGTGTCTCTCAAATGAGAGATCTTTTCAAACTAATTAACAAAATTGCCTCTACTATATAAAGGACCCGTGACTTCAAGTCTCATATAGAGAATCGATTTCATAAGTTTCTCCACAAAAAGAAAAACAATGAATTTAATTCTCAAAATAAGAAGAAGATCTCTCTCCTTTCAAACTCTAGGTAAAGAAAAAGAAGAGATCAAAATATCTCCTTTCCCTAGTATTAATGGAAACAAGGGTTTAACCCTTCATAAAAGAACTTAGTTCTTCCTCTGATTTGAGATTTGCAAAGCAATTCTCCCCACAAGTTGAGAATTTAATTCTCATCGGGTGGATTCTATTCTTCAGACTCAAAACCTAGGGGAAAAGAACTAGGTTAAAAAGAACCTATATTCTGGGAATTTAATTCCTCTGAAAACATGGTTTAGCCCTAAAAAGAAACTTAGTGCTTATAAAAGAAAAAAACATAAGAACTTAGTTCTTGATCCCAGATCTTCAAAACAAAGATCCTGGTGATCATTAATAGTCAAAATGCCATTAACAGAGATTCAATCTCTAGAAAAGAAAAGGAATTAGTGCTTCACGTGCTTCCCACATGGGCGCCCTCAAAGGACTCAACGCCTCACGTGAAAAACACGTGGGCGTCCAAAACAGAAGGCCATCACCTCACTTAAAATACACGCGAGCGCTGAGTAAAAGTGCTTAGCACTTCACATATAGCCAAAACGGTTGAGTGCATAGCACTAATTGGGCAGCGCCCAGCGTCTCACATGAAAAACATATGGGGGCCCAACAAAATACAATGAGACGACGCCTCACGTGGACGCCATACAAAAGTGCTTAGCACTTCATATTCTGTCAAAATAACTAAAGTGCTTAGCACTTATTGGGCAGCACCCATGACCGAGTGCTTCACACGATACACATGCGAGCGCTAGAGTCCCAAACAAGTGCTTAGCACTTTTGCATAAAAAGAAAGGGCTGAGCAAACAGAACCCAAATAAGTGCTTAACATTTTTTAATAAAAGAAAAAGAAAGAAGAAAATACTAACCAGACCAAGCCCAAATTGGTTAAAAGTCTCTCTCTGAAATTTCTAGCATCTGAGCCCAAATACTCTGTTGTTGGATCTTAACTAAATCTAATGATCCTGAAAATATTGCTAAGTTGATCTTAGTCTCAAACAGGACTAACGTATCCTTAGTTAAAACAAATTGAGCCCAAATGCTCATACGTTTAAATTGATCTTAATCTCAAACTAGATTAACGATCCTTAAACCAAACAAAATATTCAAAAACCCAAATCTAAAAATTTATGGATTTGGACTGATCCACGCCTTACGGGCGACGACATAAACTATTCTCCGTATACAATCCACGGGCAACCAAAATAAACAAAAAAATACACACGACACGAAGTGAACTGCTGGAGCAGAAGAAAGTTGTTATTACAACGTGATAACGTAATTAACTGCAGGGGCTTGCGCCTGCAGGGAAGAGCGTCCTCACAATCAAAACCCCCTCATAAATGAGGGAGAATCTGATATAGTCTGCTACAACGGTCGCATCCGTCCAAACTCCGATATATGGTGCCATAAATCAACTTGATATTTTCGGAGAGGTAGATGGAGAAATACAAATAGTATCTGCCTTCAAATTCAGGCCAGACGTCCCAACGTCATGGTCCGGTCTTTTGGCAGTGAACAATCACTATAGTATCCTAAAAAGAACCCGCTACGGCTTCTGTCGATATTATTTCTGTCGAACTGCCCAGAAACTAGCATTCTTAAACGAACCCACTTCGGTTCCGGAACAGCTACAATCTCCTCAATTCGTTCCTCTATAAGTGTGTTCGTATCTAACGCCTCTGTATATGTATCAAATCTCTAGCATCAATGGAGAGGAACAACTGCGTATCGATAGCTCGCGCGAATCTCTTAATCCACTTCTCTTCAGTATCGACCAAATAAGGAGCATATCGCGATAGCTGCACGAATTGCATGTCATACTTGGCTAAAGTCTTATACGGAGTCGTACACAACGAATCGAAACTATGAGCTTGGGCATCTCTGACACCCTGTAGAAGAAATCTAGCTAAGTAGATCTTCGAGAACTTTCCCAACGTCATGGTCCGGTCTTTTGGCAGTGAACAATCACTATAGTATCCTAAAAAGAACCCGCTACGGCTTCTGTCGATATTATTTCTGTCGAACTGCCCAGAAACTAGCATTCTTAAACGAACCCACTTCGGTTCCGGAACAGCTACAATCTCCTCAATTCGTTCCTCTATAAGTGTGTTCGTATCTAACGCCTCTGTATATGTATCAAATCTCTAGCATCAATGGAGAGGAACAACTGCGTATCGATACCTCGCGCGAATCTCTTAATCCACTTCTCTTCAGTATCGACCAAATAAGGAGCATATCGCGATAGCTGCATGAATTGCATGTCATACTTGGCTAAAGTCTTATACGGAGTCGTACACAACGAATCGAAACTATGAGCTTGGGCATCTCTGACACCCTGTAGAAGAAATCTAGCTAAGTAGATCTTCGAGAACTTTCCCCAGGTCATTGGAAGATGATCTACTGCTCGGCTTCCATCGATCCAACCACACCAGGTCTGAGCAATACCCCTCAAATGGAAACTAGTCAACTCAACTGATCTTGCATCGGAGTATCTCAACGAACGAAATATCTTATCCACCCTATAAAGTTATGACTAAGGATACTCTGTCACATGCATGCCTGTAAACACCAGCGGCTTCAGCTTCATAAACTCTGGAAGCGACACCTTAAAAATCCTAGCAACGTCTGGTACACTTTCTGAATCAGTAAGCAGCACAACGATCTATGGTGTAGGCTGTACGACAACAGGCCTATTAGTTCGGCTGGCCTCAAGAAATGACCCGACCATCTATCGTGGATCCTGAACACTTGCCTCCAAATAATGAATCTTATCATAAAAGAATTATCAACATGTTCATGTGTCATCGGGGTAATACCCTAGTCAGTCCTCATCCCCGACGAGTCCTCCCTGACCGCATCTTTAGCCACAACCCTCCCAGCTCGCGTAGCCATAGTGATAGGAACCACAATCAAGGATCGCTGAGGATAGATCAACTGAACGAATAGAAGGAAGGATCTCGAGATATATCCTAAGGTCACTTAAGCAGAGTATCGTATTGTAAATATGCTGCGGAATATACGTACCGTACATCACTCTACTTGAGCTACCTACTCCATCCTACCAAAGTCAACTTATGTAACGAAAGTTCGGGTCTAATACCCCTAAAGTCAAGTCTAAGTTCCATAAGGTTAAGCCTAGGTTCCGAAATATACGTCCTAGACTCTACATAGTCAAACCTAGACTCGAACAAAGGTTAAACCTAACACTCTGATACCAACTTTTTCACAACATGGAAAAGGCACCAGATCGGCACTTGAATTACGTGAAGTCTATAAGACCCCACCTTACCCTAAGTAAGCCGAAAACACGGAATCTAAACCTTTCTAAGAAATAGTGGAGGTGAAGTTTTGAAAAAGTATTTTAAATGGAATCAAGTTCCTTTTTAAAGTATAAGTAAAATTTGTTTGAGAATACATACGTCGTTTAAAAATCGGGTAGCACCTTTTTCGTAAATTTTGATAAAAACCAGTACACACACACACACACACACACACACATATATATTAGCGTTCCTAATCGAGAGCTATCTCATCGTCCAAATGGCTGAATCATAACCATACAATAATATACGATGCCCAAGGAGAAGATCATCATAAGAACATGTAAGAAAAATACTATAAGCATAATCAAGTCGACTATATCCAAGCTTGACATCTAAAAAAATAACATACAAGTCTTATCTGTAAGTCCATAAAAAAATATATAAGTTTTGGTCGATAGAGTTTTTAACTAGATCACAAAAGAATATACATATACGAGAGACGGTTACGATCCAACATGTAACCCACTTACCAATGCAATCACCGAAATATGAAGTGTGCCGGCAAGCTACTACTGATCTGAGCAGTCGGTCCTGCAAAAAATTAAGGCACAATAGGGGTAAATTGCCAACTCGTGAGTAGAAAGATATCACAAGGTAGAAATCGAAATGCATAACGATCTATCTACCTTATAAATTGTAATACCATCATACTATGTGAGTATATCACATCAGTATCCATATGCGCATCATAACGGATCGCGTACAATACACATGATCCTCGAAGTCATCAGTTTATGAAATATATCATCCATAACAAATATCATCAAGTGAGTGTCCATCATTGACACTCGAAATCATCATCAACCTAGTGTTCAGTATCGACACTCGAAATCATCATAAAACCTGTGTCCAGCATCGACACTCGAAACCCCGATATCTTAGGCACCGTCTCGTTAGACCGGCACTCTCTTGATATCAATAGCCCCGTTCGGTATCTCTCGAATATCCGTCGTGCTCTAATTTAGATCCGGTATCGAGTGTTCTCACTAGGCTCCCCACCTTACATGCAGCTTTCTTGTCCCTTGGCCTCGACCGGGTCCACCATGTATCCGATTGTATACTCCCCCACTCAGTCCGGATAACGTAGCATGTCTGCAACCGTATAGCTCCTCCACCCCGTTTGGAATAAAATCAAATCAGAAAATATCAAGCTTATTGTGGATGCCAACTCATCATATCAAGATAAAACCGCATTTTTAAAACATACTCAAGTTTTATAAATCACATCGTGGTTTCTCAAATCTATGGAAAACATCAAGTTCTAAAGAACAACATTTGCATAATTCTTTTTGATGATATTATATGTGTGTGTGTGTGTGTAGCAGTGTCCTATACCACTGAGATATATCATCATAAATAAAAATATCATAAAATTCAAGTCGATCATATACGAACACCTATGGAAATGGTGTTCACATCTAAAATCACCAAGTATCATAATTTGTCATGCATATATAATCAACACACGAACCGGCATGGCGGTTCCCACCGTGTCGTGGCAACACTAATGATGTTTTGTGTAGCATACGCGTCTGTGCTTGTGCAGTATGGCAATCATTAGTAGTTATGCAAGTGTTCTATCAATGTGTTCGCATAAGAATAACTCTCGATTTCTATCAACAACACACACACACACACACAGATATATATATATATATATATATATATTAATCAATCCCCTGTATATAGGGAAGTCATGATAAACCGTATCAACATTTACATGGATATAAATGTTGGGCATCTGTCAGTCCGGGTCAGCCCTCTCTCTCATATATATCGGGCATCCGTCAGTCCGGGTCAGCCCCCTCTCTCATATATATCGCTCTAGCACCGAGAAAACATAGGGTGGACGCACCGAAACATCATATCAAGGGAACCAGGTTTTTAAATGATTACATATTTGAAATAGCCACGGTTCCCAAATCCAGAAAGCACATGTAATCCAAACCAATATGCAAGTCAATGTGATGTGATATATGCATCAAGTATGAATATCATGTCAAGTCACATAAGGATGAGCTACAACATAATGATCCGATGTGATATATGCATCAAGTATGAATATCATGGAAATTGGAATGAGCTACAACATTATCATTAATCAAATGAATGTTCTCCTATCTAATAAAAATTCATTTTATTAATAAATAATTCTAAAGTAAACATTTAAATTTCGAAATGTTACACTTTTACTTTCTTAGCTCTCTTCTAAATATTTTCAAAGAGAGAGATGAAGATAATGAGAATGATGATAATAACAAATAACTTAGCCATATTTATCTAAATAGATAAGAATAAGAGAAGGTTCTATTATGCATGACTCATTTTCACCTTTAACTAAATAAAGAAAATGATTTGTTCATATCCCATTTTCATTGTGCATCTCATACACGCTACTATCATGTATCAATATACATGATAATAGATATTTGTATCAAATGCAAATAATTATAAAGAGAGGGAAAAATAAAGTAAGCATGATATTAGTAAATACATACATACATACATACATATATAATAATTAAATCAATACTTGATTTAATAATCTGCTCATATCAATATATATCTTGGGTAATATCATTAAACACCCGATTATAACATATGTATCAAATACACGTGTTGAATCGGTCCACTGCATGTATTATCATATGCACTCTACATCATTTCGTCGGAGCCTGGAAACCTCTGTATAGGACTCTAAAGACTCGACAATACGCTAGCAGTAGATTTAGAATCATATCCATAACCCACAATCATGTCAACGGTAATAGTTGCACGTAACGGCCACCCAGGTATTGATCGAAAGAAGGTTGACAAGCAAACTTATCCGAACGAAATCAGAGTCTATCAGTGACAGTCATTGTACAGTCCAGTCTCTTCCTCTAAGAGTATCGAATACCGAATCTGGGAGGATGGAATCTGTTAGACCTCCAATAATCCGATAAGTCATGCCGATGTAAAGCGCATAACCACTTGAGATACAATTGATAACTCTTATCAGTTTATCTCAACTATTTCGGCCGAAAATTTCTGGTTATGGTTAATCAAGCATAGTGTGACATCAACCCCTTATACCGGGAGAGACGAATTTTTTCGACCGCTCACTTCCTCCATATGTTTCGGGACTGTACCCTACTAAATTATGTTTGCATGACTCAATAGAGCCGTGGTAGGGTAGTAATCAAAGTACAGTAGGAACACACATAAGACAATATGGAAATATCAGATTTAGGGACTACTCTGTACTCATTTCACTAGAGAACTGCTATCTGACAATTGGTATAATATTAACTAGGAGTTCTCGGTGAGTCCGTTTAGGGAAACTCATTCTCCAATGAGTACATGTATAGAATATTTAATGTCAAACACCAATGGCTATGTGATCAATAATTGCCTTGGTCGGGGTCAAGAAACATATACACTAGTCTAAAATGGAGTACTGATGCCCAGTCTCGATACTCCTATGATTAGAGACATTTAAGGATGTGCTTATGGACTACCATGCCCCGTTAGTATGATCACTATCATAGTCCTAGTAATCAAGTAAAGATCCTACGGGCTTTATCATCATGTACTAGCAATACGAGATAACGAGTAAAACGTATTCACATGAAAGATAAAGACAAACTGGATAGCATAATATCACCTCGAGCAAGATTGTTCTACGTATAGGTCCTCTTTCAATTATGATAATTGTCTTGAGGGTACCTATATCCAACAACTCATCCATACCTCAATTTGAGCCTATCAGTGACCGTCATCGTACAATCCGGTCTCTTCATCATAGATGGTCACATACCGAGTCTGGGGGTTGGAAACTGTCAGAACCCCAATAACTCGATAAGTTGTGTTGATGTGAAACACATAACCACCTGAGATACAAATGATAACACTTATCAGTTTATCTCAATAGCCTCGGTGCCGAGAACTTCTGGTTATGGTCAATCACGCACAGCTCGACATCAACTCCCTATACCGAGAGAGACGAATTCTTTTGACCGCTCACTGCCTCCATGTGCTTTGGGACTATATCCAACTAAAACTTGTTTGCATGACTCTTTAAAGCTAGGTAGGGTATTAATAAAACTATAGTGGGAACACACACAAGACACTATGGTGATCTCAGGTCTAAGGAGTACCTTGTACTCATGTCACCAGAGAACTGCTATCTGACAATAGGTATAATACCATCTAAGAGTTCTCGGTGAGTCTGTCCAGTATAGCTCATAAACTAATGAGCACTTGTATACAATTTTCTGTGTCAAACACCAACGTCTATGGGATCAACCATCGTCCCGATCGGGGTAAAGAAATGTTTACACTAGTCTAAACTGGAGTATCGATGCCTAGTCTCGATACTCCTGCGACTAGGGACATTTAAGGATGTGATTATTGACTACCTAGGCTCCACCAGTATGATCCCTATCATAATCCTGGTATTCAAGAAAAAATCTTATGGACTTTATCATCATGTATTAGTGATACGTGATAACGAGTAAAACGTATACACATGAAAGATACTATCATCTCGAATAAGACTATTCTTTCGTATAGGCCCCTCCATGAATTCAGTAATTGCCTTCATGCAATTACGATAATTGCTTTGAGGACACCTATATCCGATAATCTCTCACTTTCACTTAAGGCCAATTATTGCGATATCCCATATCAACATCTTATGTGCTATCGCATACCCAACTTCTTTACTAAAAGTTTCGCAAACTGTGTTCGAGAAACAGCCTCAGTGAGTGGATCCGCTACAATGTTTCTAACTATATCTCTTTGTATCTCAATCTCCCGGAGATCAACTATCTCCCGAATTAAGTGTGTTGGACATATGTGATGTTGGATATTTATGTCCTAGAGGCCATTATTGCATAGGATGCTAGGGGTATGTATGTACAGGACAATCTTGCTCGATATGATAGTATGCTATTTGGTTTGCCTTTATCTTAACATGTGTATATATTTTACTTGTTATTTCATATCGCTTATACATGTTGATAAAGCCTAAAGGATCCTTGCTTGACCACCAGCATTGTGATGGCAATCATACTTATGGGAGCTGGGTAATCGATAAGCACATTCTTAAATGTCCCTAGTTGTGGGAGTATCGAGACTGGGCATCGATATTCCAGAGTAGACTAGTGTATACATTGCTAGACCCTGATGAGGGGCGGTGGTTGGTCCCATAGCTATTGGTATGTTTCACCTAAGATTGTAAATAGGTGCTCACTGGGGGTAAGTATACTGGACGAACTCGCAGAGAACTGCCTAGATGGTATTATACTTATCGTTAGATAGCAGTTCTCTGGTGATATGTGTACAAATAGTCTATCGACCTGAGATCGTCATTTGTCTCGTGTGAGTTCCCACCGCGCTTTGATTACTATCACTCTTGAGCCATATGGAAGCAGTGAGCGATTGTTGGGGATTCATCTCTCTTGGTATAGGGAGTCGATGTCGTGCTGTTTTATTTTGGTCAACACAATAAGTCCCTGGCCAGGGCTGTTGATAATTACTGATAGATAGATTAGTTGATTCTCGGATGGTCTTAAGCCACATCAGCACGACTTGTCAGGTTATTAGGGGTCTGATGTTTTCCACCTCCTAAACCCGGCATACGATACTCTTAGACGAATAAACAAAACTGTAAGGAGATTTTAACGGACAGGCTTAGTAAGAGTTCGGATGAGTTTGCTCATCGGCCTTCTATTAGACAGGTACCTGGGTAGCCGTTATGTATAGCTAGTGCCACTGATGTGCTTGTGCTTAAACTCACTGCCTGCGTACTGTCGAGTCTTTAGAGTCCCACATAGAGGGTTTTCCTGATTCAGGCGAAACGACGTAGAGGCCGTATGGTTATACATGCTGAATTATGATCATATATGTGTACTAGCTACATGGATTTTTGTTCGAACGGATAATACTAGCGCGCTTAGGATTAAGCCGCATTATTGAATCAAGTATTGATTTAATAATGATCTAGTATTACAATATTGGATTATTTTATCTCTTGGTATTCATATTTTTTTGTAGTACGAATACGGATATGTATATATGGTGGGGGTATTCTTGTAATTATATTAGAATGCTTCTAGAAAAAGACACCTCATTTTGTGTTATTCTATTTATGGAAAATAGATAATGAGGTGAAGAGATGAGGTGTATTTGACCATGGTATGAAGCATGACTATTTGTTTTATTTTTTCATTTGTGATAACTAATCAAGCATGGCTACTATATTTTATTGAAAAATTAAATGCTTGATAGTTTTGGACTTAGCCATTCTTCACATCACTTTTACCTTAGCATTCTCTCTCTTTCCTTGAGCTCTTCTACTTCCTCAAATCTCAACCTTCTGATGAGTTAAGAAATATGGGGTTAATGAGATAAGCTGATCCTATTAACACACTCTACATCCACTAAACCATATAGATTAACAAACTAGGTACTTTAGTTACCTCACTTTTGAGGTTGGAGCTTGAATCAAAGACTCTAGGGTGGATCGTCTTCGACGTGAAGAGACCGACGACCAAGCTCGATCCCGTTGGATGAGGAGCTTAGGAAGAGGATTAAGAAGACCTGAAGGACTTGATCACATAGGTATAAATCACTTCATAGTAGATTAGAACCTATGTTGTTTTTTCTATCTATGGCTTATGGTTGTTCTTGGGAGATTAGTCAATGTTGCCCGCTTTAAAACTATTTTTTGTAAATTCTACCTCTCTACAAACCCAGTAGAGTGTGTGACATCGACTTATAGGTGCCCTCAAGAAAATTATTGTAATTGAAGGAGGTCCTATATGGAGAACAATCTTACTCGAAATGATAGAATGCTATCTGGTTTGTCTTTATCTTTCATGTGATGTGTTTTATTCACTATCATGTATCGTTTAGACATGAGATAATGCCCTTAGGATTTTTCTTGACTACCAGGATGATGATGGAGATCATACTAGTGGGGCCTGGGTAGTCGATAAGCACATCCTTAAATGTCTCTAGTCATAGGAGTATCAAGACTGGGCATCGGTACTCCAGTTTTGTAACACTTTGAAATTTCGTTAGAATGTGTTCGTGTTATTTAGCAGTTGTGCGTGTTATTTTATATGTGTGTATAGGATTATTAGTTATATTTAGTCGTGTTACTCTAATTGGAATTTTCCTTGCTATAGATTATACTTGCACACTTAGCCATTTTGGGACATAGGGTAAAGTTAGCCATTTCATTCTTGTATGGTTCATAGTTAATTCCCCATCCTTTTATCAAACTAAACATTTTTTTTAAAAATTCAAACATCCAAATAAAAAATGAAGCATGGTGTTAGGTAGAAAATTTGACTTTTGACCCCCATTTTCCTTCTCTTCTCTCTCTCTTCCCCCCATCTCAAAATTTCTGCAGAAATTCCAGCAGAAAAACCTTTCTTTTCTTCATCTTTTCTTCTCCTTTTCACTTCTCTTTGATCTCAACCCAAAACCCTACACAAATCAACACTTTTCCTTCACAAAACCTTGGAAAAAGGGTCTTTTTGAGGTGTTTGGTGGTAGATTTGCCCTCTTGAGGTTAAAGCTGGAACTTTTGGGTTTTTCTAAGGTCATTTGAAGGTATTAATCTCACTCCTAGCACCCTATTTCCATAACTTGCATGTTTAGTTTCTAAAAATCTCATTTTGTGCATGTTTTGTGCTATGTAAGGGGGTTTAGTGAAGTTATGTTAAAATTGATATCTTCATGGCTTGATTAGCTTGGTAATGGGTGATTAGTGTGGTTTTAGACCTGGGTTTGCTTCAGTTTGAAGAAAAATACCCTAAAGTATTGTTTTATTGTTAAATTAGACATTTTAACTAGAAATAGGGCTCTGTTAGATCTGCTGCTACCCGGGTTGTTTCAGAATGAAATTAGAATTACTGTAGCATACTCAGGGGGTATAGAGTGCACACACCAAACCCGGGGGCCCACCTCCCTACCCAGGCCGCCGAAAAATGCGTTCTGGCCGCAATTTGCAGCCGGATTAGTGAATTGGGGGTTGGGGTTTGGGTCACAGTAGTCTGCTGCTATATGTTGTATTTTGGTATATCTATTTTTTTAATATCTGTTCTGTATCAAAATCTGGAGTAGAATACCCTATTTTCCGTATTTTTAATCTTTCGCGACACGCGTGATACGTGTGTGTGGGTTTGGGGTTTCTGCGTATCGCGACACGTCGGAGTGACTTCACGCACGTAACACATGTTTTAACGTATCGTGCACACGCGCGCTTGGTTTGCAACACGGGTTTATAGTTGACCTTAAATGTCGTGTTTGTATGGTTTTGAGCTTATGTGTGATATTCTGTGGAATTCTAGGTTCGCAGGCGAGTGCGACGGACGCCGCGAAGAAGGGGAAACAAGTCATCGGCTATACCTAGCGAGAGACTACGGTGAGTAGATTTAACATCTACGGGGATATCGCCTGCATGGCGTTCTACGTCAGGGCTGATAGGATCTTATAGCTACATTTCCATACATTGACTGTTCATGGCTACTATTTTGTGCATACCACATTCCCTAATATATGTATATAAACTAGAATTGATAGAACACCGCACCATTACTAACGGTTCATGTTGCACGAGCACGATCCTGCATGCTACACACACACCGTTAGTAATTTCCATGACACTCACACTATAGAATTTCCATGATATTCATACTTGATGCATATATCACATCGGATCATTATGTTGTAGCTCATCCTTATGTGACTTAACATGATATTCATACTTGATGCATATATCACATCACATTGACTTGCATATTGGTTTGGATTACATTTGCTTTCTGGATTTGGGAACCGTGGCTATTTCAAATATATAATCATTTAAAAACCCGGTTCCCTTGATATGATGTTTCGGTGCGTCTACCCTATGTTTTCTCGGTGTTAGAGTGATATATATGAGAGAGGGGGCTGACCCGGACTGACGGATGCCCGATATATATGAGAGAGAGGGCTGACCCGGACTGACTGATGCCCGATTTATATGAGAGAGAGGGCTGACCCGGACTGACGGATGCCCGACATATGAGAGAGGGGGCTGACCCAGACTGACAGATGCCCGATATAGGAAGATTTGTGTGTCGATGCTAGACACGAGTATTTATGATATTTGGGTGCCGATGTTGGGCATTCGTGATTCTCAGTGATGTACAGGATTTGAGGGCCGATGGGAGTGCCGGCGTCTGGGTTGTTGGGATTTGGGATGCATTGATGGACACCGATTACATATTCCACGTTGACATTCCGTGTAGATATTATACATCCCATGCTCAGCATTCATTATTGTATCTCATCCTGTAGTTATATTACCTGATAGAGCACTTGCATGATCATTGCACATACTGCTTATCACGCATTGATATCATCTGTTGAAATATGATAGAGTAGCGCAGTACGTGCATGATCGCGATTACCTTTATATGTTATCTCTATTCACGAGTTGGCAACTCACCCCCGTTGTGCCACAGTGTTTGCAGGTTGCCCTTCGGAGTAGTCGCGGCAGGCTGCGTTCTTGCATCTTTTGACACAGATACCTCCACAGTTGGTGTACTAGCTCTTTTGCTGATAGGTGGGTTTTGTGCGGTATCTGTTTATCTTTCAGTTATGTACATAGTTGTATCTAGTATTCTCCATCTACCATATATGTATTTGACTTAGAGACAGTGTGGGGACGATGATGTATATTATTTGTATTCTTGTGTCGAGCTCGTTGTGAGCCGACTGTACTTATGCAGTTTATTCTATCTGTGATGTTCCCACTTGTTTCTCTTGATCTTCGCTGCGGCGTTGTATATTGATATCTTGGTGATTGTTTACTTAAGATTTCTTATCACTTCTAAATGCTTCCATTTAAAACTTAAAACACTCTATACTTTTACTGGTTTGGTTTCTGGGTTTTCGGTTCACTTAGTCGCGTTACGCCTGTAGACGTTACGTGGTTAAGTGCCGATCACGGGCCAAACTTTGGGTCGTGACAAAGTTGGTATCAGAGCGTAGGTTTTACCTTTCGGAGTGTTCCTAGGATGACCCTGGTATGATGGAGTAGGTAGCTGAAGCAGAGTGGCGTAGCGTGCGTATGTTCCACGGCATACTCACGACACGGTACTCCGCCAAGGCGACCTTAGGACTTGTTGATTTAAATTCCTTCTTGAGTATATACATTTGAGTATATACATTCTTGCGATTCGATTTCTGTATCCTTATCGAATCCTATTATTCCTTTCAGCCATTATGCCGCCAAAGACTACGAGGGCGCAGAGAGCGGCCGCGAGGGCCGAGATTCGAGTTGATTCGTCCAAGACGAGGACTGATCCGGGTAGCACACCGGTTGTGCCCGAGCAGGCTGTTCCTTCCGTGACAGATCAGATTGCCATGTTGGGGGCTGGTGTGCAGGAGATGCGCCAGACGGTAGGATCCAGTATGCAGGAGATGCGCCAGATGATGGGATCTCTAGTTGAGACACTTCGAGCGCAGCGACCAGAGGTAGTTCCACCCATTGCAGAGACCGCGGTGGTACCCACAGTACAGGCAGTTGCCCCTGCAGCTACGGAGGTTATTACAGTATCGTTGTCAGAGTTTATGAGGCTGAAGCCTCCGGTCTTCACAGGCACCGATGCGGCCGAGGACCCACTGTCTTTCATTGATAGGATGGCGCGGATATGTCGTTCACTTAGATGCGCAGATGCGAGATGGGTTGAGTTCGCGAGCTTTCGCCTGGAAGGTCTCGAGTAGAAATGGTGTGAATCAGTCGAGAAGGGTAGAGCAGCAGGTCTTCCTCCTATGACCTGGACAGAGTTCGTGGCGCTATTCCTTGCCCGTTTTCTTCCACTGAGCGTCAGAGATGCTAGAGCACGCAGGTTCGAGTCCTTACGTCAGACTTCGGAGATGTCTGTGGCAGAGTATGATGTCTTGTTCACCGAGCTGTCAGTGTATGCTCCGTACCTAGTGGCTACTGAGGAGTTGCGAGTCAAGAGATTTGTCCGAGGCTTGCTTACACCACTGTTTCTTGCGATCAGCGCACAGCATTACGAGACATATGCAGCAGCTGTAGACGCAGCCCTATTAGTCGAGGAGCGCCTTGCTGAGACTTCGGTAGTTCCAGAGCCGAAGAGAGTTCGTGCGGATACATCAGCGTAGAGACAGCCTTTTCGGCGCCGTGATAGACGTCTTGCAGGTAGCAGAGATTCGGGACGAGGCAGGTTTTTTAGCTTCTATCCCCAGGAGGGTTAGCGACCATCATCGGGATGTTTCCGTTGCGGGAGTTCTTATCATCGTGTACGAGATTGTCCTGAGATACCCCGAAGGGAAGCAGCAGCACCGCACGTCACACTACCACCTTCACCACCCTAGACGGCGTTGCCTATTGTACCTACTGTTACTCCGCGTCAGACTCATGCACAGAGAGGTCATGGTCGCGGAAGATTTGTTCATAGAGGACGAGGTGATCGAGGCAGAGGAAAGCCAGCGGCCGGCAGGGGACAGTCAGTCGCAGGTGGAGGACAGGCATGAGTTTTTGCTTTGACGCATCAGGACGCGCAGGCGTCCAATGCGGTGATCTCAGGTATCCTTCCAGTATGTTCGGTTGATGCACACGTATTATTTGATCCCGGATCCACGCACTCGTACGTATCCACACACTTTGTGCCGAGTTGGGTAGAGAGTCCGGTTTGCTTGATCAGCCGCTAGTTGTGACTACTCCCGTGGGAGAGTCGTTTGTTACTAGGCACGTGTTTCGATCCTGTACCTTCCGTATTGGCGAGAGAGAGTTGCCGGTCGATTTGATCCTTCTTGAGCTGTTGGACTTCGACGTTCTTTTGGGCATGGATTGGTTAGCCACGTGCTACGCTTCTGTTGAATGCCGCGAGAAGACAGTTAGATTTTGTTTTCCCGGCGAGTTGGTTTTTGTTGTGTTGGGGGACCGTGGTGCCACCCCTCACAGTGTGATTTCTTCTTTCCGCGCTGGACAGCTTTTGAGGAAGGGATGTCAGGGATTTCTCGCCTATGTTTGCGATACTAGAGCTACAGAGGTTCCGATGGATCAGGTTCCGGTTGTTAGCGAGTTCCCTGATGTGTTCCCTGACGAGCTTCCTGGGCTACCGCCCAAGCGTGATATTTCTTTCTGTATTGATTTGGTTCCTGGCACGGGGCCTATTTCTGTACCGTCTTATCGGATGGCCCCGGCGGAACTTAGAGAATTGAAGGGCCAGTTGCAAGATTTGCTGGATAAGGGACTTATTCGACCCAGTGTTTCTCCTTGGGGTGCTCCAGTCCTGTTCGTCAAGAAGAAGGACGGCGGTTTGCGTCTGTGTATCGACTACCGCCAGCTGAACAAGGTTACAGTGCGGAACAGATATCCTTTGCCACGCATCGACGATTTGTTCGATCAACTTTAGTGGGCAGGATACTTTTCGAGGATTGATTTGCGATTAGGCTACCATCAGCTGCGGGTTCGACAGGAGGACATTCCTAGGACAACTTTCCGCACGCGTTACGGCCATTATGAGTTTTTGGTGATGTCGTTCGGACTCACCAACGCGCCAGCAGCATTTATGGACTTGATGAACCGTATTTTCCGGCCGTATCTTGATCTGTTCATCATCGTATTCATTGACGGTATCTTAGTGTATTCTCAGAGTAGAGAGGAGCACGAGCAGCACCTGCGGATTACACTGCAGACCTTGAGGGAGCGTCAGCTTTTCGCCAAATTCTCCAAGTGTGCTTTCTGGCTGGACAGCGTAGACTTCTTGGGGCACATGATTACACGAGATGGTATATGTGTAGACCCGAGGAAGATTGAGGCTGTTCGGTGTTGGCCTAGACCCACGTCAGTGACGGAGGTTCGCAGCTTTCTAGGGCTGGTAGGCTACTACAGGCGATTCGTGTAGGACTTCTCTCGCATTGCTACACCTTTGACCGGGTTGACCTGGAAGAGAGTTCGTTTCGATTGGACGGAGGAGTGTGAGCACAGTTTTCAGCAGCTACGGGCTCTACTGACTACGACACCAGTATTATCATTGCCTTCAGGATCAGGCGGATTTGTGGTATATTGTGACGCTTCACGAGTAGGGCTAGGGTGCGTATTGATGCAGCATGACAGGGTGATCGCGTATGCTTCGCGGCAATTAAAGAAACATGAACAGAACTACCCTACTCACGAGTTGGAGATGGCTGCAGTGGTCTTTGCACTTAAGATCTGGCGACATTACCTATATGGAGAGTCGTGCCAGATATTCACTGATCACAAGAGATTAAAGTATATATTCCAGCAGCGAGACTTAAACCTTAGACAGCGCCGATGGATGGAGTTAGTGAAGGACTACGATTATGAGATCTTGTATCACCCGGGCAGGGCTAATGTAGTGGCGGATGCTTTGAGCAGGAGGCCCGGGGGTAGTCTATCTTGTTTGAGCGCAGTACAGAGGCAGTCGTCGGCAGATTGGCAGATCTTATGCGACAGCCGGGTACAGTTCGAGATAACGCCGATCGGAGGACAGATTGCGCATGTTCATGCACGCCCACAGTTGCTCGACCGTATACATGAGGCACAACACAGTGATGACCGATGTTCAGAGATTAGGATACAGATTAGACAGGGCAGATTTTCCGAGTTTGGGATCGATGATCAGGGGGTACTACGATTCGGGACTAAACTGTGGGTACCAGATGCTGAGGGATTGCGGCGCGAGATTCTTGAGGAGGCACATCGATCGGTATACAGTGTTCATCCCGGTTCCACCAAGATGTACCATGACATGAGAGGCGTTTACTGGTGGGATGGAATGAAGAGAGACATCGCAGATTTTGTGTCGAGATGCCTGACTTGTCAGCAAGTCAAGGCTGAGCACCAGAGGCCCGCGGGAGAGCTACAGCCGTTACCCATTCCTGAGTGGAAATGGGAGTAGATTTCCATAGACTTCATTGTGGGTCTGCCCAGGACTAATCGAGGGTATGACTCCATCTGGGTGATCGTTGATCGTTTGACGAAAGCGGCTCACTTCCTACCGGTGAAGACGACTTTCGAATTTGCTCAGTATGCCCAGATTTACATCGACGAGATTGTACGACTGCACGGAGTTCCGACATGTATCGTGTCCGACAGAGGCACCCAGTTTACCAGCCGGCTATGGCAGAGACTTCAGGATACTTTGGGCACTCGCTTGGGTTTCAGCACAACATTTCATCCGCAGACCGATGGACAGTTAGAGCGGACCATTCAGACTCTCGAGGAAATGCTCAGAGCGTGCATCTTAGACTTTGGAGGTAGCTGGGATCATCATTTACCCTTAGTAGAGTTCTCCTACAACAACTGCTACCAGGAGACCATTCAGATGGCATCTTTTGAGGCTCTTTATGGGAGGAGATGCAGATCGCCCACCTGTTGGATAGAGCTCAGTGAGAGCCGTATCTTAGGGCCATAGATTGTAGAGGAGACGACCGCGAAGATCCAGTTGATTCGCGACAGGATGAGAGCAGCCCAGAGTAGGAAGAAATCTTATGCGGACCGTCGTCGGCGCAGACATGAGTCTTCGGTTGGTGATCATGTTTTCTTGAGGGTCTCCCCAATGAAAGGTGTGATGAGAGTTGGGAAGAAGGGGAAGCTTAGTCCCAGATTTGTGGGCCCCTTCGAGATCCTCGAGCGCGTTGGTGCAGTTGCGTATCGGTTAGCCCTCCCACCCAGTTTTCCAGATGTGCATCCCGTATTTCATGTTTTGATGCTCCACAAATATCTTCATGATCCTTCGCATGTGATTTAGCACCCGACGATCCAGCTTGAGCGCGACCTTTCCTATGCAGAGCAGCCGGTGATGATCTTGGATCGACAAGTGAAGAAATTGAGGTCGAAAGAGATACCGTCCGTTAAGGTACTTTGGTGTGGTCCAAGCAGAGAGGAGGTCACTTGGGAGACCGAGAGCGATATGAGGAAGAGGTATCCCCACCTTTTTGAAGGTACGTGTAGTTAGATTTTGAAATTCGGGGACCGAATTTCTTTAAGGGGGATAGATTGTAACACTTTGAAATTTCGTTAGAATGTGTTCGTGTTATTTAGCAGTTGTGCGTGTTATTTTATATGTGTGTATATGATTATTAGTTATATTTAGTCGTGTTACCCTAATTGGAATTTTCCTTGATGTAGTTTACACTTGCACACTTAGCCATTTTGGGACATAGGGTAAAGTTAGCCATTTCATTCTTGTATGGTTCATAGTTAATTCCCCATCCTTTTATCAAACTAAACCTTTTTTTTAAAAAAATTCAAACATCCAAATAAAAAATGAAGCATGGTGTTAGGTAGAAAATTTGACTTTTGACCCCATTTTCCTTCTCTTCTCTCTCTCTTTCCCCCATCTCAGAATTTCTGCAGAAATTCCAGCAGAAAAACCTTGCTTTTCTTCATCTTTTCTTCTCCTTTTCACTTCTCTTTGATCTCAACCCAAAACCCTACACAAATCAACACTTTTCCTTCACAAAACCTTGGGAAAAGGGTCTTTTTGAGGTGTTTGGTGGTAGATCTGCCCACTTGAGGTTAAAGCTGGAACTTTTGGGTTTTTCTAAGGTCATTTGAAGGTATTAATCTCACTCCTAGCACCCTATTTCCATAACTTGCATGTTTAGTTTCTAAAAATCTCATTTTGTGCATGTTTTGTGCTATGTAAGGGGGTTTAGTGAAGTTATGTTAAAATTGATATCTTCATGGCTTGATTAGCTTGGTAATGGGTGATTAGTGTGGTTTTAGACCTGGGTTTGCTTCAGTTTGCAGAAAATTACCCTAAAGTATTGTTTTAGTGTTAAATTAGACATTTTAACTAGAAATAGGGCTCTGTTAGATCTGCTGCTACCCGGGTTGTTTCAGAATGAAATTGGAATTACTGTAGCATACTCATGGGGTATAGAGTGCACACACCAAACCCGGGGGCCCACCTCCCTACCCAGGCCGCCGAAAAATGCGTTCTGGCCGCAATTTGCTGCCAGATTAGTGAATTGGGGGTTGGGGTTTGGGTCACAGTAATCTGCTGTTATATGTTGTATTTTGGTATATCTATTTTTTTAATATCTGTTCTGTATCAAAATCTGGAGTAGAATACCCCATTTTCCGTATTTTTAATCTTTCGCGACATGCGTAATACGTGTGTGTGGGTTTGGAGTTTCTGCGTATCGCGACGCGTCGGAGTGACTTCAGGCACGTAATCACATGTTTTAACGTATCGCGCGCACGAGCGCTTGGTTTGCGACACGGGTTTCTAGTTGACCTTAAATGTCGTGTTTGTATGGTTTTGAGCTTATGCGTGATATTCTGTGGAATTCTAGGTTCGCAGGCGAGTGCGACGGACGCCGCGAAGAAGGGGAAACAAGTCATCGGCTATACCTAGCGAGAGACTACGGTGAGTAGATTTAACATCTACAGGGATATCGCCCGCATGGCGTTCTACGTCAGGGCTGATAGGATCTTATAGCTACATTTCCATACATTGACTGTTCATAGATACTATTTAGTGCATACCACATTCCCTGATATATGTATATAAACTAGAATTGATAGAACACCGCACCATTACTAACGGTTCATGTTGCACGAGCACGATCCTGCATGCTACACACACACCGTTAGTAATTTCCATGACACTCACACTGTAGAATTTCCATGATATTCATACTTGATGCATATATCACATCGGATCATTATGTTGTAGCTCATCCTTATGTGACTTAACATGATATTCATACTTGATGCATATATCACATTACATTGACTTGCATATTGGTTTGGATTACATGTGCTTTCTGGATTTGGGAACCGTGGCTATTTCAAATATGTAATCATTTAAAAGCCCGGTTCCCTTGATATGATGTTTCGGTGCGTCCACCCTATGTTTTCTCGGTGCTAGAGCGATATATATGAGAGAGAGGGCTGACCCGGACTGACGGATGTCCGATATATATGAGAGAGAGGGCTGACCCGGATTGACGGATGCCCGAGATATATGAGATAGAGGGCTGACCCGGACTGACGGATGCCCGACATATGAGAGAGGGGGATGACCCAGACTGACGGATGCCCGATATAGGAAGATTTGCGTGTCGATGCTAGACACGAGTATTTATGATATTTGGGTGCCGATCTTGGGCACTCGTGATTCTCAGTGATGTACAGGATTTGAGGGCCGATGGGAGTGCCGGCGTCTGGGTTGTTGGGATTTGGGATGCATTGATGGACACCGATTATATATTCCACGTTGACATTCTGTGTAGATATTATACTTCCCATGCTCAGCATTCATTATTGTATCTCATCCTGTAGTTATATTACCTGATAGAGCACTTGCATGATCATTGCACATACTGCTTATCACGCATTGATATCATCTGTTGGCATATGATAGAGTAGCGCAGTACGTGCATGCTCGCGATTACCTTTATATGTTATCTCTATTCACGAGTTGGTAACTCACCCCCGTTGTGCCACAGTGTTTGCAGGTTGCCCTTCGGAGTAGTCGCGGCAGGCTGCGTTCTTGCATCATTTGACACAGATACCCCCACAGTTGGTGTACTAGCTCTTTTGCTGATAGGTGGGTTTTGTGCGGTATCTGTTTATCTTTCAGTTATGTACATCGTTGTATCTAGTATTCTCCATCTACCATATATTTATTTGACTTAGAGACAGTGTGAGGACGATGATGTATATTATTTGTATTCTTGTGTCGAGCTCGTTGTGAGCCGACTATACTTATGCAGTTTATTCTATCTGTGATATTCCCACTTGTTGCTCTTGATCTTCGCTACGGCGTCGTATATTGCTATCTTGGTGATTGTTTACTTAAGATTTCTTATCACTTCTAAATGCTTCCATTTAAAACTTAAATCACTCTATACTTTTACTGGTTTGGTTTCTGGGTTTTCGGTTCACTTAGTCGCGTTATGCCTGTAAACGTTACGTGGTTTAGTGCCGGTCACGGGCCAAACTTTGGGTCGTGACAAGTTTAGACTAGTGTGTATATTTCCTAACCCGGTTGGAGGGCGATAGCTGATCCCATGTCTATTGGTGTTTGACACCGAGGATTGTATGCAGGTGATCATTGGATGAGTTACACTGGACGGATTCATCGAGAACTCTTAGTTAATTATATACCGATGTTAGACAGTAGTTCTATAGTGACATGAGTACATGATAGCTCCTAGGACCTAAGATCGCCATAGTGTCTCATGTGTGTTCCCACTATACTTAGACTTATACCCTTTCACGACTCATAGGATTCATGCAAATAGGTTTTTGTTGGCTATATTCTCGAAGCACATGGCTACAGTGAGCGGTCGAGGGGATTCATCTCTTCCGGTATAGGGTGATGATGTCATGCTGTGCAGGAAATAACTACAACCATAAGCCGGTGACCACCGCAGTGGAGATAAATTGATAAGTGTTATCAGTTGTATCTCCAGTTGGTTATGAGTCCTCAGTCACACAACTTATCGAGTTATTGGGGTCTGAAAGATACCAAACCCTAGACCTGATATGCAATACTCCTAGAAGAAGTGACCGAACTGTACAGTGATGTCACTGATAGACTTTGCAGGGTTTAGATAAGCTTGTTCGTTGAGCTTCTTTCGATCAATATCTGGGTAGCTGTTATGTCCAGCTAGAACCGCTGACGTGCTTATGGGCTATGGATATGATTCTAATCTACTACCAGCATATTGTCCAGTCTTTAAAGTCCCACACAGTGGTTTCTCAGCGCAGGCGAAACAATATAGGGCACGTATAGTGATACGTGCAAGAGTTCGATTAAACACGTGTATGTGATACACGTATTTTAATTGGGTGTTTAATGATATTAGTCGATATATATATAATATAACCGGATTATTAAATCAAGTGTTGATTTAATAATTAAATTTATATTTATATATTGATATATTTATATATTAACTAATATCATGCTCACTTTATTTTTCCTTCTCTTTATATATTATTTATATATGATATAAATAATATATATTACTTGTCATGATTGTATATACACATTAGATGTGTGTATAAGAATCACATAGGATTCAAAAATAAGGATAAATGATATTTGTTTATTTAACTAAACAAAACAATGAGTCATTTATTAAAATTGTGTAGACTTTAGATAACTCATTTTGTTTTATTCATTTAAAATAAGCTATGATATATTTGTTCTTATCTTTGAGAATCAAAAGCCATGCCTATCACTTCATCTCTCTCTTGAGTTTTGCTTAAGTGAGAAAGGGAAAAAGAAAAGAGAAGAATTAGTGAGATAATTATTCTACATCTGATACTAATCATCCTTAGCAAGTTTAATTAGTGGGTTGCTTCAGTTTGATGAGATCAATTTAAATCTAAAGCTTGTGTTGGAGTTATCTCAAGGTGGATCATTTTCTCTAAGGAGATCACCGAGCAAGGTTGTTTCGGACTTCGTGGAGACTAGCCGGAGTCCAAGGAGAGGTGGCTAACATGGTACAAAGGTTGTAATCTCTTCTCCTTAGTTCTCTAGTTTATTTTTTTAGTCAATTGCATTTTTATTTCGATAGATTCTTGTTTGGATTGGGGCTATACTCGCTACTAAATTTTTTGTGCTATTCCACCGTGATCGTGAGTGTCGCGACCCTCGACCGCATCAACTTACATGGTATCAGACCCAAATCGAATAACTTAGCAATTGTTTTTGGCCAATTTGAAATCCAAAACCATGTTTCAATGTGATATGTTCACTGTTTTGGAAACATAGAACTAAATCGATTCTTTTTGGCTCAATTTGTTGCGCTCAGGCATCGTTGATGTGATCAAGATTTGCTAGTATCTCTATAGAATGTATCAGAGGGGGTCAACCATACCCGGGAGCACTTTGAAGTCTCTGGGGGGATGATGACTTGAGAGCACCCATAAGGGTGCTCTCGGGTCTGGAAAGGCTTTTTGTCACCGTAAAGGTAGCCAAAGGTCATGCCATCCCTCGAAACATTTCAAATTGGTATCTAATTTTTTCCGTGGGATCCATGCGAAGTTTGGGCACGTTTCGAGTCCGTTTCAACACGTTTCTGAGCTAAATAGTGCAGATTTAGTGTCGAAGTGAATAGTGTTTTCAATTTTCGAAATCTTCGCTTCGAATTAGAAAGTTGTTTGATTTCTATTTATGATGGTATAAACTAAATTAAAGTGTTTAATGCATTTGTATCGTCGGCGTATGCGATACGCGCGAATTAATGGTTTTTATATGCCGGAGTGAATAGTATTTTTTCAAGTGTTGAATTAACGGTTTTGCCCCGACGTTTTTGTGATTTGTTGGCCATGGGCGATGAGTTAAATAGATAAAGTATTTAATTGATATAATTCATCGGGGTATGCGATACGCGGTGTTTAATTCCTACGAATTGATTTCTTCAATTCGACGGGGTTGCACATGTTAGTCTGAGATGTTGGTCTGTTGGAATGCGTTGGATTGTCGCGAAATGAATAGCCCCTGTGCTAAAGTGTGATATTGCAATAAGTGTTATTTCCATTCATGTTTGTAGCCATCTTGTATATTCATTTGTTCGGGAAGAGCTCTAACTTGTAGCCGCCGTTTTCGCTATATGTATATTTTTTTGTTTCAGGACATAGTGGTTCACATGTAGCCGTAGTCACCGCATGATGTATTATTTTTTTGTCAGGACACGATCATCTTGCGATCATTGTCGTCATTGTATTATACAGGTTATATGTTTACCCCAAGGAGAAGAGCATGGGCGGCTGGGTTCTAAATTGCAGCGGGTGGCCATCTCAAAGAGTTGAGATCGAGTCGCTCGAGTCTAGGATTGGCGGGTTGCTTGCTGCGCTTGTAGAGGGTATAGGATTGACCCGCGGAGGAATGCTCAAGTCACCAGGTTCAAGAAAGTGTCGGGTGGCCCCCTCATGATGATGATATTGGGTTGCCTCGTTTCTTGGGTTTCCTAGTAGCTTGCCGCACTCGTAGGTGTTAGTTTTTGGTTACACATGGGCTATTCATGCGAGTGAGGAATGTCACGTTTCGTTTGATGGCTCGAATGAAATACGCAATTCCTAGGTAATCCAACCATTCCATTTATATGATAT
The DNA here is from genome assembly GCA_030015575.1 of Agapanthus africanus. NCBI lineage: Eukaryota > Viridiplantae > Streptophyta > Magnoliopsida > Asparagales > Amaryllidaceae > Agapanthus > Agapanthus africanus. The sequence continues at coordinate 692,442,938 of CM057339.1, read as the reverse complement.
TCATTACTTACTTATGATATGATTACCTGCCTGTGATGATATTTATCGCTTGTTTGTAATGTTGATTATCTGCCTGTGATGATATATATGATGATATATGTGATATATAAAGTATATAAATAAATGCTATATATGTTTTGCACTCACGCTAGCCCTGCCCCCGTCCTACCGTAAGTTATGTATCCTTACGGTGAAGACCTGGGGCCCCGTGACGAATGCAGATGGCGTATATGTGCATTCTATTTTTTTCATATGTTTTCTATTATTGTGTGAAGAGATGCCAGGTAATGAGATTATCTAAATGATGGGATTGCATTGATTCTGATTAATGCAAAGATAATAAACCTAAAACATATTATAGAAATCAAATATTAGATATTGGTGTTATATTCGATTATTTTTCTTTGCACAGTGGTATTCAGTTAGGAATATCCTACACCTCATTCGACGAGAAAAGAGCCTAGATCCTTTCACAGTGAGTGACCTCTTTGGCAAAAGATTGTGTTACTATAAGTTTGCAAATTGAATAGTCGTATCCTATTGCACGGTGGTATTCAGTTAGGAATATCCTACACCTCATTCGACGAGGAAAGAGCCTAGATCCCTTCATAGTGAGTGACCTTTTTGGCAAAAGATTGTGTTACTATAAATTTATAAATTGAATAGTCGTATCCTATTGCTTTGCACAGTTGTATTCATTTAGGAATATCCTGCACCTCATTCAATGATGTAAGAGTCCTGATCCCTTCACGGGGACTCCGTACTTAAGCAATATTATATGTAACTATAAATTTGCAAAACCATTCGGTTCCTATAATGAGATCAAGTTCATTACATTAAAGGTTTTCTTCAAAACCGGTCGTAGCCCTCTGTCATTTCAGAAAGTAGAGTATTTAGTATTCGTGCTGCGTTTATTGACCATAGTTAATGCAAAGTGTACGGTAGCTAAGTGATATCTTCCTGCTTGCATATGATGCGAATGGTTAAGACAGTTGTATGATTTTGTTGACCATAGTTAAGGGTCGTGCGGGTGGGTCTAAAATAGTCACGAAATGATTTGTTGAACTTGACTAACGACTTATGATTTATTGGCCATAGTTATGGTCATAAGTCGTTAGGGGTAAAAACCAATATTGGGAGTTTCAAGTGTTAAAACTTGTAATGAGATTGCATACTTTCTATGGAGTGGGGTGACTTGTTAAGCTTAGTCAAGGTTACCATGCCATGATAGTTTGGATCCCGATTCCCACTGTGAATAATAGTTACTCTCGGGAGATTTTTTTATAAATGATCCCGGCTAGTTCTCCTTTTAGGGTTTGAAGAAGAATTCGACAAAACAATGGGAGACTAGATTAGATAAATTAATTAACCAATCTAATCTAGAATAGAGTGCATGACGAGTGTTTCTCTCTCTCTCTAACAGCGACGTAAGATCGACCTTAAACTAAAAACTCATAAACCAAGTTAATCGAACTTTTTTACAATTAACGGCTTTGGAATATCATGATTGCCCTATTTTCACGACATAGTCGCATATATCCTTACCCCTCCCACTTCCCCTTTTGCTTCCTCCAGACCACTCTATATCCGATACAAAATTTCATATTGTTTGTAAGGCCATCGTATAGTTAGATACTAACTCGAAGAAATTATTTCAGTCAAGGATGATCGCAGGTTCTGGAGAAAGTGAACTGTATATGATACAATTCATTTATCACTCCTTTCCACTTTATCTCAAATTTGAGAGCTCCTTAAATAAGGAGAATATATAAGTTACGCTTGTTAGATAGTCTTCTTCCAATCCCGATGCTGGAGCTGAAAAGAAGGGTAAGAAGAAAACCAACTAGCATAAATCTGGTATACACAAAGTAAGAAAGAGAGACAACAATAAGGGTCAAAGTGAGCGGAAAGAAAAATGCAACTGCTGTTATGACCCTGGGGAATAAAAGAGGCATTACTTGGAATACCCAGCTACCCCTTGAAACATTTTGATGTTTCGTGTTTTTTATGTGATTGTAATCAAAAACTGTTTTCTAATTAATTCTGACTCCTGAGTATAGAGATATCGGATTAACATCTCATATATGTAAGTTCTTATAGATGCTAAGAAGAATTAGATTATTAGAAAGGTGATTTGTTCCTTAATGTTGGAAATTGGAGCAATTGTTAAAATTGGGGAAATCACCTGGTTTTGCCTTTCAGCATACTTTTGGTTTTGAATATATGTTATAATGCACCAATTTTAAAAAATCATATATCCGTCTCTTTATTAGATAAAGTGGGATATATATTTTGAAAAACATGTTTTGAAAATTTACCTTTATCATCAGATGATTGGGTAAGGTGCATATAGATAACTGAGCAAACATTCTTAACCAAAATACAATTTTCAAATTATAACACATAGAGTATGAATTAATGAACTCATAAGACTTATACATAATGATGTATGTTGTCCAATGTCCACCTGGATAAGGGGTTGGTACTCATACTTCGTTCTGCTTTCCTATGGGTTCTTTAGTTTTAGACACGCATTTTTATTGAAATGCAAAGTCTAAAGATTTTAAGAAGTTCATAGAATATTTGAATAAAGTAGAGAACCAAACGTTGGAAGTTTCAAGATTTTTCGAAGTGTTCGCAGATGTGGATACCCATGCTAGGTATTCTGTAGTTAAATAATCGAGAATTTAATTCTCTCTCAGATTACTCATCCGCGGGTGCGCTCTATGATGAGTAATGATGAATCGCCTTTTTCAATTAAGGGATGCACTGGATATAGATGCATATCATTTCATACTGGTTCCACTTAAATCAGTGCCTCAAATTCTATATATGACACATAATGGGTTATCATTCAAAATTTTTTAAGATTTTGAGTTGTCTGGCCTATACTTAAAACCAGAATCCGGATAAACTCAAGGCATGTTTTGGTAATGGCAGTTTGTGGTTTATCCCGGGCATTGACGAGGGTTTAACATTCTACCATTTGCAAGATCAAAAGTTGTTTTGTTTTCGACATGCCGCCTTTTTAGAAAAGAAATTTCTTGCAAAAGAAATTAGTGGAAGTATGGTGGAAGTGATTCCAGAACCACAAACGGTTACTAAAGATTAAGTAGAACCTAAAAATTCCATTGATCCCGACAAACCTTAGCCACTCCACAGATTTGGTAGGTGACCTCGGCTACCTGAGAGGTACTACGCTTTCCTTATTAACGGTGACAAAAAGGCTTGTATCACGTGATGATGACCCTACTAGCTATCAGTAGACAATGGGAAGTGGTGACTTCCGACTGATGGCTGGATGCCGAGTTATCCTAATTGGAATCCATGCACTGCAACAAAGTGTAGACTTTGTTGGGTGCTTCTGAAAGGGTAAAACCCATTAGGAGCAAGTGGATCTTACAAGATCAGTGTAAATGGAAAGGTACTTTTTGTTTACCGCCAAAAGACCAGACCGAGACGTTGGGACGTCTAACCTGAATTTGGGGGCAGATACTATTTGGATTTATCCATCTACCTCTCCGAAGTTACAAGTTGATTTATGGTACCGTATATCGGAGGTTTGGACAGATGCGACCGTTGTAGCAGACTTCATCCGATTCCCCCTCATTTATGAGTTTTTTTATTGTGGGGACGCTCTTCCCTGCAGACTCAAGCCCCTGCAGTTAATTACGTTATCGCGTTGCGATAAACACTTTCTCCTTCTCCAGTTGTTCACTTCGTGTCGTGTGTTATTTTGTTTGTTTTGGTTGCCCGTGGATTGTATACGGAGACTAGTTTATGTCGTCGCCCATAGGGCGCGGATCAGTCCAAATCCATATATTTTTAGATTTGGGGTTTTGAACTTAGGTTATATTTTCTTTTAGTTCAAAAATATATTTTTTTATTTAAGGACCGTTAGTTTGGTTTGAGATTAAAATCTACTTAAATATATGAGCATTTGGGCTCAATTTATTTTAACTAAGAATACGTTAGTCCTATTTAAGACTAAGATCAACTTAGCAATATTGAAGGATCATCAAATTTTAGTTAAGATCCAACAACAGAGCATTTGGGCTTAGTTGCAAGAAACTCAGAGAGACTTTTAACCAATTTGGGCTTGGTCTGCTCAGTTGTTTTTATTTAAAAGTGCTAAGCACTTATTTGTGGTTCTGTTTTCTCAGTCCTTTTCCTTTATGCAGAAGTGCTAAGCACTTGTTTGGGGCTCTGGCACTCACATATGTATCATGTGAAGCACTCATTCATGAGCACTGCCCAATCAGTGCTAAGCACTTGAGTCATTTTGACTAAATATATAGTGCTAAGCACTTTTATATGGCACTCAAATAAGGTGTACGTGCGACGCTAGGGTGTGAGCGTTGCCCAATCAGTACTAATCACTCAGTCATTTTGACCGAATATGAAGTGCTAAGAACCTCTACTCATCGCTCACGTGTATTGCACGTGAGGCGTTGGCCTTCTGTTTTGAGCGCCCATGTGAGAAGCAAGTGAGGCGCTGAGTCCTTTGTTCGGGGCGTCCATGTGGGAAGTTGATTGATGTGATGAAAAGTGTATTGTAAATAACCTCAATCAAGACAGTTTCGCTAGTAGCTAGCCGCGATGAGTACGAGTCGTCCGTAGGGAAACAAGAACCTTTTTCTTATTTTAGGCGAGTTGATGGAAGAAAGATGATTGGTTGTAGTTACGAATATATTACGGATGCAAGATTTATGAAGAAGAGGTTTGTAGGGTTCATAGGACTTAGTAGTAATGGATGAATAATTAAAAATGACTCCTTTTATCTTTTAATAGTTTAAAACTAGATCGATAGTGATGAATGTAGATTGGGGTTCTTTTGAAAGAAATTAGGGTTTCCCCACTCTTAACTCTTGTCCTTGCATTGATATTTATTCATGTCTATCCCTTAACAAAACAAGTGTTGAACAGATCTCGAATCATGGTCATGAGTAGCAATAGATTGATAGTGCACCCGATAAGGATATTAACATTTATTTTGCTATTAACATTTATTTTGCTAAAGTTTATAGACTTTAAAATGTATAAAAGAGGTAAAATGATTTTATCATCCATTGATCTACCCTATCCTACAAACCCTAGCAAACTAGGAATTACTCACTCATGGTTTGAGATTTAGAAGAAAGATTGAAGAATGAAAATATGATTAAGATGCAGAAATAAAATGCAGAAAGTAAGTGCAGAAAGTAAATGCGAAAAGAAATAAACTAAGATCTACCTTTATTAATCAACTATTTCATACAACTCTCCTTTTTGAAAGTAGATTAGAAAGAACTCTAGTTTTTGCTCTCTCTCTCTCTCTCTTTCTTGTTGGAGGTAGATGACTAGCTGATGATCACCTGGATCCATAGATCAATTTGGACCTCTTGATCTCTTCGGTTTGATCCTTGTAGAATGTGAAGCTCTCGGTCCTATTTATAGTCATAGAAACTAGGAACCCTAGATTCCATACTTGAGGATATGAGGCTAGAATCCAGACCACAAAAATTGAAATCCTACGGCTCTAGATCCGCTTCGGATCCACCGTGAAAATCCTCATTTGGCCGCCCAACCGCGGCGTTATAGTGGAATCAGGACTTGGAATTTTTCATGCTCTCTTCTATTGACATGTGGAGATCCCTTTGATATCTAGATTCTGAGAATAATTCTCTGAGTCTCTACCGTCACAAGATCTTACGATTTGCTTCTATATTTTGGCAGATTTGATTCTGACATCTCGGATCTCTTGGAATCCAGACCTGATCTAATATCTGCACAATATCTCAAGTCATAATGTTAGTAGTATTTGGTATTTTTGAGATATTATCCTAACCATGATATTATATGTTAAGAATATTGATTAGAAATATTTGATATGATATGCATATTTTATATAAATATTATATGCATGTATTTTCCTTCATTATGTTAATTATAATGTAGAAACATATGATAATAAACTTTTTACACATAAACTCTCATATGTTCTATAATTACAATAAATACCTTTTAGAACTTAACAATATTGGGGATCATTCAAATGTGCAATATTTTATACTAATCAAATACCCCCAAACTTAACTTTGATCGTCCCAAGAAAACTAGTTATTAAAGAAAAGAAAAAGAAAAGCTAACACACTTTCGTAGGTAACACGATTATACTTAGCACGTGCAACAAACTTTTAAATCTCTAGGTGTCCCTAGAAGTTGGAGTATTGTCTCCTGAGGGTTTTCAGCAGATTACACCCACAAAATCTCATAATAAAAGAAAGATGATGAAAATTACATACAAAGATAAAGAATATATAAAAGAAATAACTTAAAAATAAGAGTTTCAAACTACATTAGAGTTTTAGTTGCCATGAGCCCTATCTTAATAGTCATGAAAAGATGTCAGAAATCACATCATCTCTCAATAAAACATCGCATTTATTCTTCCTCCCTACTTTTCTTCCAAACATAGATCATATACCCCTACGTGTGTGTAAAAGAAATCTCTATACTTAGAGAATTCAATTCAAGCTATCATACTCTTGTCCATCTTCCTTAGTATTTTTTAGTCGGTGAATATTTTATAGATTGAATTGCTCACACATTCTTCATGCGACCGTTAATACTTCTTGAGGTACTAACCAACCGATTACCAAATGTGCTATCTCTTTTTGGCGTAATTAGCAATATTCTCGTCTTGCAGCAGCTAAGGCTTAGCAGTGGCTCCCAAACCAGTGGTTCTAAGGCACTAGGTGATAAAGCACTCACGCTATATTTTTTTTTATGCTGCCTTAAGTAATTACAAAACAGTGTTTATTTTTCTTCACCAATTTTTTATGTCATTTATATTTTTGTTTGTATATTTATTTTCCTTCATACTAAGGCTTTAAGACGAGCGTTTCAAGGTATCCTCTACTATCCCAAGTTTCAAGATGTGTGTAAGTGCATATAATAGGGTATCAACGTTCAGATGTTTGGACTCAAGAATATGGACTATTTTTCAGACTTATTTCTATACTCAGATTAGTGATTCCCTTCATCTTACTAACCCTTGGGACAACAGCTCATGACTACCTATTACTAGCTTCGTTATAAAATATCTAATTTTCTTGCTTTTCTTAAATTTTTCTTTCCTATCATATGTATTTTTCACTTTCTAACTTTCATTATCAAATTTCTTTTGTGATTTTATTTAGTATAATGCAAAAAATGATGCGTGAATAAGCACAAACCTCCCGCAAAGCTATTTGCAGCAGTGTCCTCACTGATGTTATCTGTTAAGCTTAAAACCTGTAAACTTGGGAGGAAAAGTTAGTAACGGGTACACGAATTAATTATAGTGAAATCCTCCCCCAAACCTATTTTTGGCTCACAATCTTATAAAAATTTAGTTTTCTTTCAGGAGCCAAAATATTTTTCTCCCCCACAACTTGAGTAAAACAATATTAAGCATTTAAAATTATAAAGGGGGTTAAGGTTATTGGTATATGCAAAGTTTTATAAAGACCAAAAATCAACACCAACCATTCGAAGATTTTATCAATGTAACACCATGGTTGGAGGAAGATCATAGATGTGCGGAAATAGGGAGATAAGAAGCGTAATCGCTTGGGTTTACGTCTTGGTTGGAAGAGACGAAATAGTGATGGTGCACTACTCGCATTCTTATTCTTGATAAGAAGAAGGGGTGGTGGTTCAACTTTTTGGGTGGGAGTTGATTCATCACAACTCCCATGTCTTTTAGGAATGCGAGTTTTGCGGCAAAAATATCTTCAAAACTTTCATCAAGATTCCGAATGATAATCTCATTGAAAAGTGAGTTATGAAACTCGGATAGCTCGACTAAATCATTCGACAAGTCAAAAGGTTCGGACTTAGGTGTCGACTTGTCGACAAAAGAGTCTTCACGTGTATAATTAGCCTGATCAAATAATAACGCACTAATGGTGTCGAGATCAGAATCGTGAAGCTCCTCAAATTCGCAACCGTCGGAAGCTGTCTTTTCGACAAAACATACATGAGCATAGGGTTCGGATGTTTGAATTCCTAGCTTATAGATATTAAGTTCAATTGTCATCATCCCAAAGGACAGGTTCATTGATTCGTAACGACAATTGATTATCGCGTTTGATATTGCTAGGAAAGGTCGACCTAGAATCACCGGAATTTGGTTCTGTGGGTTCGCTACAGGCTGTGTATCTATAATTATAAAGTCCACAGGGAATATAAATTCCTCGACTTTGATTAATGTAAGTCTACGGTAGCGCCCCGGCCATAAATCCGAAACCAAACATAGAACAAAAAACTTTTATAAACAGGTGCTAACGCAGACTTTCACCCGGATCGTTCCATTAACCCTATACTAGCAACTACTAAGAAGTTAGAATGGCTATACCGATCGATCCGTGTCGTTCGGTATTTAGCCACCATCCTTAGCTCCTCGCGGCATCTCCGATCAAGCTCAATCTCCGGTCTCCTCGTCGAAATGGCATCACGTCAAAGAATCTTTTACGGGCTCCCGCTTCAAAACCGAAGAAACACGAACATGAAGTTTGCTAGCCGACATGTCCAGGTGAAGTAGAGAATGTGTGTGATCACTTTGTCTTAAGACACCCATGGATTCTCAACTCATGAGAGGGTTGGGTAGAGGATGAAGAAGAAGCCATTAGAGGAGAATGTGAGCTCAAGAGAAGAAGAAGTGAAATGGCTTATGTTGTTTGTGATATTTTGAGAGAGAGAGAGAATATATCAATAACCAAAATCACAAACCCCTACTTGGCTGCCCTCTGTCTCCAAAATATCCCCCACTAATCATAATTAGTCTCAAAATCAATCCATGTCACAATAATGGTCACACAAACTAAGACCATGAGTCACCATGTGCATGTGGCATGAAATGACGCATATGGACAAAACTTGCACTCACATTTTCCTCCACTAAACATTTAAACTAAATGTTTAATCCAATAAAAAGGATATTGCATCAACTAAAGTAAACTCGTGATGGATCACAAGAATACCCCTCATCTTTATATACATACCTGCATCCGCATTCCGATCGAATACGAATACAATGAGACGAAAGTAATCCAACAAATCTAATACCAGGATCCGGTTTAAACCAAACCCCACTAGTATGATCCGTCCGATCATGATTCGTGCATATGTGTACGTATATGATCGAACCCTACCATAAAACCATACGACCTCTACAACGTTTCGCCCGAACTTGGGAAAACTTTCTGTGGGGAACTCTAAAGACTCGTCAATACGGTGGCAGTGGGTTTAACCACAAGCATGTCAGTGGTACTAGCTGTACGTAACGGCTACCCAGGTATTGACCAAAAGGGAGGCCGATGAGCGAACTCATCCTGAAACCCTACTGAGCCTGTTAGTGACAATATTCGTACAGTCTGGTCTGTTCGTCTAAGAGTATCGCATATCGAGTCTAGGGGTGGATAAAGTCAGACCCCTAATAACGCGATAATTCGTGTCGGTATGTAACCCATCACCACCTGAGAAACTATCGATCCTGGATCGGTATTTCTCGTATACCCCGGCCGTGGATTTCTGGTGATGGCCACCCGTGCACTGCGTAACATTAACCTTTAATACCGGAAGAGACGAATCCCTGACGATCCGCTCACTGCCTCCATGTGGCTCGGGACTGTACCCAACTAAAACCTGTTTGCACGACTCCTTTGAGCTGTGGTAGGGTAGTAATCAAAGCACAGTGGGAACTCACACGAGACAAATGACGATCTCAGGTCGAAAAACTAACCTGTACACATGTCACCAGGGAACTGCTATCTGACAATAGGTATAATACCAACTAGTATGTTCCCGGCGAGTCCGTCCAGTGTACTCATAACCCAATGAGCACCTGTATACTATCTTAGGTGAACAACTGACACCAATGGCTCGTGAGACCGGCCATCGCCCCTCGTCAGGGTCTGGATAAGTATACATTAGTCTACACCGGAGTATCGATGCCCAGTCTCGATACTCCCACGACTAGGGACATTTAAGGATGTGCTTATTGACCCCTAGCTCACACGTATATGATCGCCATCATAATGCCAGTAGTCAAGCAAGAATCCTATAGGCTCTATCAACATGTACATGATGATAAAGACAAACCAGATAGCATACTATCATCTCGATTTAGACTGTTCTACCGGCATAGGTCCTCGCTCAATCATCATAATCACCTGTCTGCGACTATGATAATTGCCTTGAGAGCACTATAGCCAACAATCTCCCACTTGCACTTAAGGCCAATTATTGCGATGTCGCATACTCACAACCCGTGTGATACCGAACACCCAACTTCTCTACTAATCAGTCTTATAAAGCCTGTTTGTGAAACTAATGTGTCCGAGAAATAGCCTCAGTGAGTGGATCCGCTCCAATGTTTCTTTCTATATCTCTCTATATCTCAACTTCGCGGAGAAAGATATGAGCGATACCTGTCTTTGAATTTGTCTGGATATCTGATAGGATCCATTTCACAAATGAACTTCAAATCCAGCAAATTTCCTAGACTGCATGCGCCATGCCTTTCCTCAATATCCGCTTGAACCACCTGTCCAACATACTGTCCCTCAGAAGAGGGAAAAACTATAACTCCGACATCCACTCTGTCATCCAGGTCACCTTGGAAGCCTGAAATGATAACCGTCTCTAGAAGGAGGCTGCCATTACCATATCCGAAGAACATCCATTTATGTTCATAAACTGCTTCCCTACATTTCTCCAGGATTGGATTAATATATGTCTATTGCAGCTAGTGTAAAAACAACATCTGGTGTGGTACTTGACATTTCATGATTAACACAATTGCCTAAGTAAGTGATACGCTAATCATGCAGATCCCTCTCCCCTTTAGTCTATAAGACACATTTAGAGAGGGTGACTCCATCACTTGCACGTACATAACCATGCCAGGAGTCGTCCATTCCAAAACACTTTAGAATAGTGTCAAGTACCCAAATTGGAAAACTTCCTAAATATAGATCTAAAAATATAGATCTAGTAACCAGAAAATCTGATATTATATCCATGTCCTGTATGGAGAAACAACTGTGTGACAAGCACAGTATAACCGATTGTAGTATAGGAATACCACTTTCTATAAAGTTCATGTCATCCCAAATACCAAGAGATCACACCCTACTACCTTCTTACCAGATCCATCTCCTATTCTGATGAAGTCAAAGCCCATGACATTCATATCAAATATGTAGGGATTCTATAGCACCACACTAGGTTTTGGGTTGCATCACACATGCTATAACAAAAATTTTAGAGGGTGCTAAACAATTCCATCCATGAATCGAACTAGAAAGATAGAGTAACAACATACTAGTATCATATACTACAAGTGTTTAACACTAAATGGGAGAGAATACAACCTTTGTAGACCTCCTCCTAAACTCCTTGGATCGATAGAGGTTTGAACCGATTGGCTTGTGTCCTTCCGAGTCCACGATGATCCACCACGAAGTCCCTTTGCACCAAGCTCCAAGCTTCTCTTGATCAAGGAAGAAGAAGAAGCAAACACTCCAATCTAGTGTGCTAAACTAAAATGGAATGGTGATTTGGGTTTGGGTCTCAATTAAAAACCTTTTCTTTTTAATCATTTCTCTTTCTGTTGAAACCCTAGTAAGCCTTTTTGGAGAGAGAGGAAGAAGGAGATGGCTCAAGCTAAACTCATGAGAATAATATGATAACCATTCACAAACTCAAGAGAGTAAGAGAGAGTTGTCATGCCAAACCATGGTTACAAAATATCTAGATATTTTGTAACTTGAGTTTAAGCAAAAATATGGGCCAAAACCATGGGCAAAAGAAACCATTGACTTTGTCAACTCAAGAGAGTTGAATAGTCAACCATGATTTTAATCCCATTTTGCTTTTCTCAAATAAAAAAAATTATAAATATTGTTACCATGTGAGTCTTGCATTGCCACCACCAATATATCATCAACCATGACACATGAATGCTTGCATGTGTGCATGCACATCAACATATACATACACTCATGCATGCAACAAAAGAAATAGGTTTAAATAAATGAGCTAATGAACTTAATATTAAATCAACACTTGATTTAATAACCCGGTCATATCACATACGACCCGTCCAATAGAAAAAGCCCGAATAAAATACGGTATCCAATACACGCATTTAATCGAGCTCCCACACATATCACATATGCACCCCAAATCATTTCGTCCGAGCTAGGAGACTCCATTGTGGGACTCTAAGACTCGTCAATACGCTAGTAGTAGGCAATGATCACATCACATGCCCACAAACCGTCAATGGCACCAGCAGTACGTAATGGCTCCTAGGTATTGAGCGATCAGAAGAAACACAAGCAAACCTGATAAAACTCCCGTCGAGCCAACTGGCAACACTTACCGTACAGTCCGGTCTTTTCATCAAATATACTGTATATCAGGTCTAGGGGTATTATCGTCGACCCCAATAACTTAGATAAGTCATGCCGGTATATGGCTCATAACAGATCGAGAAACTACCGATAACATTTATCGCTAAATCTCAGCAGTCCTGGCCAGGGACTTCCTGTTATAGCCAATCGTACATGGTGCAATATCAACACCCAATACCGGGAGAGACGAAACCCCTCCTATCGCTCATTGCCTCCATGTGCCTCGGGACTGTACCTAAAATCCACCTGTTTGCACGACTCAGTAGAGCCGTGGTAGGGTGGAGATCAAAGTACAGTAGGAGACACAAGACTCTATGACGATCTCGGGTCTACAGACTAACCTGTACCAGTGTCACCTGAGAACTGCTATCCGACAATAGATTTAATACCATATAGGAGTTCTCGGTGAGTCCGTTCAGTGTACCCAGTCTCCACTGAGCACCCGTATACGATCTTTGGTGTCACCATACCAATGGATATGGGATTATCCATCCCCCATCATATGGGACAAGTAACGTATACGCTAGTATACTCTGGTGATATCGATGCCCCGTCTCGATATACCAACGACTAGGAACATTTCAAGGATATACTCATAGACTACACATGTCCCACTAGTATGATCTGCATCATAATCTCAGTAGTCCTACATCATCCTAAGGGTTATATCAACATGTACCAAATGAATGAAAGCACGATCAAATGAATATGTCAAGATAAAAGGTGCAACCAGATAGCATACTATCATGTCGAGCGAGAATGTCCCATGGATATATATATATATATATATATATATATATATATATATATATATATATATATATATATATAGACACACACACACATACCGGTACATACACTATCATATAATGGCCTCTAGGGCATACGTATATCCAATAAATATAGATGATCTATTTCCGCTATACCTTCTTTAGCCTACGAATAGACATAAGCAACTTGCCATCTATGCTTCTGCTGCTCCTACTGACTACAACAACCCTCTGGCTAAGTCATATACACGTGCACTTCCAAAGCTTGTTTAGAACGACGCTATACTTATCCTCCTGCCGGGTCTTATAGTCTAGAACAACAGCAATAGCAAGTCTGGGTAAACAAGAACCTCCCTGTCACCGTCACTAAGAAGACCGAAGTACCTCTCGGGTGCATGAGGTTACCCACCAAATCTGCGAAGTGGCTAATGGAATGTCAATCCTGATTGAATCTTTTTCAGTAATCGTCTGTGGTTCTGGAATCACTTCCAGTTCTACCATACCCCGACTACCGTTTTCTAAAAAAATCCATTTTACTAAAACTGTGGCGAGTCAAGAACAATATCACTATTAATCTTCCAGATGGCAGGAAGTTAACCTTCGTCATAGCCTAGGTTAACCCACAAACTGCCATTACTGAAACGTGCCTTGAGTTATCCAGAGTCTGGTTTTAAGCATAAACCGGACAACTCCATATAACTTAATATCGTTAAGATATGATCCATTCTATATACAATATAGAAATAGAGGCACTAATTTAATTGGAACTAGATTCAAATTATGCAGCTGTCTCCAGTGCATGTCGACTAAATAGAGGGAGGCTGATCAACATTACTCAACTTAGGAGTGCATCCAGATACGAGTAACCTGAAAGAGAAGCAAGTTCTCAAAACCATTATTATCAACTGAATACCAAACACAAGTATCTACATCTTCGATCACCTTGAAGAATCTTGATACTTGCAACACATAGTTCTCCACTTTACTCTTATACCTATGACTTCTCAAAACTTAGACCTTGTATTTCTACGAAACACGTGTCTAAAACTTGAGAAGTCAAAAGTAAATAGAATATAGTATGAGGACCAACTCCTCTGTCCTAATGGACACTAGACAACATACAATACTTTGTATAAGTCCCCTGAGTAAATAACTCAAACCCTATGCGTCGTAGGTTGAAAACTGTACTATGGTTATGAAGAATTACACCGCTGTTGAATGCTCCTTACTTAACCATCAACTGATATAGGTAAATATCACATACATAATTTCAAAAGGTTATATCTCACTTTATAAAATAAACGTACAGATATATCAGTTTGAAATTGGTGCATAACAGCGGATATTCAAAACCAAATATTGTCGTCCGACAAAAAACCCAGGTGATTTCCTCAAATATCACCAATTACAATGAATCCCGATATAATGAAGATGATCACTTAATTCCTAATAACTTACCCCCGCTCATCATCTGTAAAACCATACAGATTTGAGAATCAAACCTGGTAAATACATACTCTGAAGCAAGAGCTAATTGGAAAATCAGTTTTCTATTAACAATATACAGTGAAACTGAAACAAGAAAATGTTTCGAATGGGTATCCGGGTATTCCTAGTAATGCCTCTTCCATTATCAGATTCATGAATGTAACCGTATATTTCTTTGCCATCTTTCTAAATCCCTTTATTTGTCTTTACTCATTATTTTTTGTACACAATCGTTAGGATAAATGGTTTTCTTCCTTCCCTACCGTTCGGCACCAGCCTATGGTTTGGAAGAGGACTATCCCCTAAGCGTAATAGGTGTACTGTCCTAATCCTAGGAGCACTGACAACCTGAGAGAAGGTAAAGATAAAAAACAACTGAATAAACCTTATTCCTATTTCTCTTGAACCAGAATCCATCCTCGAACTGGAATAAGTTCCTTCGAGTTCGTATATAACCATACGATGGATTTATCCAATGGAAGTGGATGTTCGTAGTGATACAGGGTGTTCTGGAGAAATACAAAGGTGAAGTAGGGGTGGCGATGAAATATGTGGTTTGGTCGTGAATGATAGCAGTCTCAATTTATTTTGCCCTCTTTCTAATCCCTTTATTTGTCTTTACTTATTACCTTCTGTACACCACACCTAGGCTAATAGATTTTCTTCATTCCCTACCTTTCAGCACCTGCCTATGGTTTGGAAGAAGATTATTAGATAAGCATAATAGGTGTACCCTCTCCTAATCCTAGGAGCCCTCATAACTTGAGAGAAGGTAAAAGGAAAAGACAACTGAATAGTCCTATTCAATCTCTCTAGAACCAGAATCCACCCTCGAATCTGGAACAAGTTCCTTCGAGTTTGTATGTAACTATACGATGGATTTATCCAATAAAAGTGGATGTTCGTAGTGATACAAGGTGTTATGGAGAAATGCAAAGGGTAAAAGAAGGAGTGGCAATGATAAATGCAACTCAGACAATCCAAAAGCCAGTATTTTAAGAAAGTTCAGCTAACTTGGTTACTGAGTCATAGTCTAGGGTCGGGCCATGGTTGCTGTCAAAGAGAGAGAGAAAAAAGAAGCACTCTGCGTGCACTCTAACCTAGATGAGAATGCTTATCATTTTATCTAATCAGGATGTCTCCCACTGTATCCTCAAATTCTCCTCCAAACCTGAAAGAAGAATTGGTCGGGATCACCCGAGGAGTAAACCAACTCATCAGTGGGAATTGGGATCCAACTATCATCGCATGATAACGTGATGGAATCCACTCACGTTATCACACTCCTGAAAGTATGTGCATGCCTGGCAAGTTTCCTGTATGTTTGAAACTCCTGATGTGATTTTTATCCCATGTTTTTATGATCTTGATTAGGCCAACAAATCATAAGTCACATGTCAAGTTCTACCCATCATTGTCCAGGTTAATTTGAACCCACTCGTACATACCCTTGACATAGGCTAACAAAGTAGTACGACTGTCCCAAACCAACGCATCTATCTATGCAACAGAAAAGTAACAAGTAGCTACCATACACTATGCATTGACGTAGGCCAACAAACATAGCATGAATACTAAGTGCTACCCGTCTGAAATGACGGAGGGCTACGAATGGTTTTTGGCGAAAAACCTTTAACGTAATGAACTTGATATCGTTGAAGGAACCTGATAGCTTTTACAAATATATAGTTGTGAAAACCTTTGCTAAAGAGGTCACTCCCGGTGAAGGGTTCTCGGCTCTTTCCTCGTCGAATGAGGTGCAGGATATTCCAGACTGAATACCATGATGCAAAGCAAAAATAATCGACTATAGTGAAGTTATTACCCTGACGCAAATTTCTATCTAAGAGGTCACTCCCGATGAAGGGACCTCAGCCCTTGCCTCGTCGAATGAGGTGCTGATATTCATAACCAAATACCTCTGTGCAAAACAAAAGAAAACGTCCTTGTAATAACAGCTTTTTGAAAATTGTTCCGACAATATCGAATAGGTTTGTTCTCCTTGCATTGATCAGAATCAATGCAGTCCCATCAATTAATCACACCAGAAAAGAACGAAAATAAAATGTGCGTATATGCCACCCGCATTCGCCACTGGGTCCCGTCATCACCCGTTAGGTTACTTAACTAACGACAGAGCGGGGACTAGACTAGCGCGGGTGTAAAACATATACAACATCTACTAGTATATATATATCAATATATATAAATCGCTCCAGGCGTGATAAATGGAACATCACAGAAAAGTAATAAGCATCACAGAACAATACAGATAATATGGGATCTCTGGGTTTCATTGAGCCACAAGTGAAACCAGACGTTCCCCTGGTCGTGTGGATAGCCTGTGCAATGAAAATCTAGACCCCTACAAGCGCGGCAAGTTACCCACCAAAACCTGAAGCGAGGCAGCCCCCTTCAACAAAGTGAATGGACCACCCAACACTTTACGGAATCCGGTAACTTGAGCACCCCTCCTTGGGTCAACATATACCCCCTACGAGTGCGGCGAATAGCCCGCCAATTCTAGAGTGAAGCCCCCTCTATCTCAAAGCCATGAGATGCGGGCCCGTTGCCCTCTAGAACCCGGCTATCCGTGCACTCCACCGCGGGATAATCTTAGTACAGAAAATAAAATATGTACAACGGTGACATCGACCTCAACCCGGTCATGCCCCAAAAGAATAATATACAAACAGGTAGTGACAACAGTCCACATGTTGGACGCTCGCCCCACGATATCAAATGTACAAATATATCAAAACTCCACTACCATTGAACGCAAGCTATCCACCACGATAAATCCACAACAATACAGCACAACACAGAACATCAACGTGAATGTCACGTTCGCAAACCCATCTAAAAGGATTATAGAAATTAGACAAGATTTACCGCTCAAATGACATTCACGGTCGCAGATAGAAATGTAATGTACTGCAAACTTTAAACAATGTTAGAAAATATCGACTTCGAAATAACCCCAGAATAGCCCCAAACAACTAGATAAAACCATATCCAAATTGGGCTAAACAAACAACACAACTGCACTAACATTCCAGAGACTAGATTACCCTGAAAATTTCAAGTCCAAACACTCCGATGTTGCTGGTTTTGAGCATGCTCTCGCCGGTTGAAATTTGGTGGATGGGGCTCAAATTTTTAGGGTGTTCTAGTGGTCACTAAAATAGCCTTCTGCAATTGTTTAAATTTTTTTTTTGAAGACTCTGCAATTTCGACAGAAACTGGAATGCAGTGAGTGATGTTCCAGGTTTGTTTCGGTTTCGATACTTTAACATTGTCTAAACAACTAGTATATGGTAAATAATTTGGCTCTGATACCATGTAAGTCTACGGTAGCACCCCGGTCATCAATCCGAGGCCAAACGCGGAACAAAAAACTTTTATAAACTGGTGCTAACGCAGACTTTCACCCGGATCGTTCCATTAACCTTATTCTAGCAACTACTAAGAAGTTAGAATGGCTATACCGATCGATTCGTTTCCTTCAGTCTTTAGCCACCATCCTTAGCTCCTCGCGGCATCTCCAATCAAGCTCGATCTCCGGTCTCTTCGTCGAAATGGCACAACGTCAAGGAATCCTTTTACGGGCTCCCGATTCAAAACCGAAGCAACTCGAACATGAAGTTTGCTAGCCGACATGTCCAAGGTGAAGTAGAGAATGTATGTGATCACTTTGTCTCAAGACACACATGGATTCTCAACTCATGAGAGGGATGGATGGAGGTTGAAGAAGAAGCCATTAGAAGAGAATGTCAAGAGAAGAAGAAGTGAAATGGCTTATGTTGTGTGTGATATTTTGAGAGAGAGAGAGAGAATATATCAATAACCAAAATCCCAAACCCTTACTTGGCTGCCCTCTGTCTCCAAAATATCCCCCACTAATCATAATTAGTCCCAAAAGCAATCTATGTCACAATAATGGTCACACAAACCAAGACCATGAGTCACCATGTGCATGCGGCATGAAATGATCCATATGGACAAAACATGCACTCACATTTTCCTCCACAAAACATTTAAACTAAACGTTTAATCCAATAAAAAGAATATGACATCAACTAAAGTAAACTCGTGACGGATCACAAGAATACCCCTCATCTGTATATACATACCTGCATCCGCATTCCGACCGAATATGAATGCAATGAGACGAAAGTAATCTAACAAATCTAATACCAGGATCCGGCTTAAACCAAAGCCCACCAGTATGATCCGTCCGATCATGATCCGTGCACAAGTGCACGTATATGATCGAACCCTGCCATAAAACCATACGGCCTCTACAACGTTTCGCCCGAACTTGGGAAAACTTTCTGTGGGGAACTCTAAAGACTCATCAATACGCTGGCAGTGGGTTTAACCACAAGCACGTCAGTGGTATTAGCTGTACGTAACGGCTACCCAGGTATTGACCAAAAGGGAGGCCGATGATCGAACTCATCCTGAAACCCTACTGAGCCTGTCAGTGACAATATCCGTACAGACCGGTCCGTTCGTCTAAGAGTATCGCATATTGAGTCTAGGGGGTGGATAAAGTCAGACCCCTAATAACGCGATAATTCGTGACGGTATGTAACCCATCACCACCTGAGAAACTATCGATCCTGGATCGGTAATTCTCGTATACCCCGGCCGAGGATTTCTGGTGATGGCCACTCGTGCACTGCGCAACATCAACCCCCAATACTTGGAGAGACGAATCCCTGACGATCCGCTCACTGCCTCCATATGGCTCGGGACTGTACCCAACTAAAACCTGTTTGCATGACTCCTTTGAGCCGTGGTAGGGTAGTAATCAAAGCACAGTGGGAATTCACACGAGACAAATGACGATATCAGGTCGACAAACTAACCTGTATACATGTCACCAGGGAACTGCTATTGACAATAGGTATAATACCAACTATCATGTTCCCGGCGAGTCCGTCCAGTGTACTCATAACCCAATGAGCACCTGTATACTATCATAGGTGAACAACTGACACCAATGGCTCGTGAGACCGGCCACCGCCCCTTGTCAGGGTCTGGATAAATATACACTAGTCTACACTGGAGTATCGATGCCCAGTCTCGATACTCCCACGACTAGGGACATTTAAGGATGTGCTTATAGACCCCCAGCTCCCACGTATATGATCGCCATCATAATGCCAGTAGTCATGTAAGAATCCTATGGGCTCTATCAACATGTACATGATGATAAAGATAAACCAGATAGCATACTATCATCTCGAGTAAGTCTGTTCTACCGGTATAGGTCCTCGCTCAATCATCATAATCACCTGCCTGCGATTATGATAATTGCCTTGAGGGCACTATTGCCAACAATTAACACGTCCTCTAGCATACCCCGAGGTTGGGTGATACATCGATCGGCCATCTGGAGAGTGCAATGTATAGGTTTCAACTCTTCTATCCCTAATTTCTCATAAACAGAATATGTAAGCAAGTTAACACTAGCATCTAAATCGAGTAGAGCATGATTGATAATTTTACTCCCAATAGTTATAGATATTATAGGACAATCGGGGTCCTTACGTTTCATGGGCACCAATTGGGTAAGAGAATTGCTCATATTACTCGCTAAGAAAACCATTTTAGGTACTTGAGCTTTCCTCTTCCTAGTGCACAAGTCTTTTAAAATTTTCGCAAAGGGAGGAACTTGTTTGATAGCATCTAGGAGCGGAATATTTATGTTAACTAGCTTTAAAATGTCCACAATCTTATCCATTTGGGGACATGGTCTGTTGGCCCTCAACCTATGTGGAAAAGGAGCTTTATCAATAAGGGTTGGGTCCAACTTTTGAGGAGAGGCTTGTGAGGATAGAATGGATCCCAAAATTGGATTTGGGTTGGTCGTAGATGGTGATTCCTTTTAGAAACTGGGATGAGGGTTCGAGCCTAATGGAAAACGGAGAATAGGCTCGGAAGAAGATGTTGGATTAGACGAAATAGGAGTAGACGTAGTAGCAAGGATGTCATCAATGTCATCAACTTCAACCTGTTCACCAATATTGTTATTAAGCACTCTTTTCGATCTCAACATAGTTACGACACACACATTATGATTTTGATGGATGATGTTCACACTTTGTGAGTGGCCGGGATTTGGTAGAGGTTGAGATGGAAGTCTCCCTTTCTCTCTCTCGCTCATCGAGGCATTTAACTATGCAAGTTGTGCTTCTATCGATTTTATGCTTTCACTATGGGAAGCAGTGTGTTGCACTAACGTTGAATAGAAGACGTTAAATCAATCGTCATTTGCGTGGATTGTTTAATGAACATTTCTAAGTTACGTTCGAGCGTAAAGGTTTTATCGGTACCGGCCGTTGAAATATTATTATTTGGATCAAAGTTGGTCGGGTTTTGAAAAGATTGCGGTTGAAAGGGGTGCTGATTTTGTTGTGGTGGCTGCTGTTGCTGTGGAGGAAGCCTTTGATAATTATTTTGGCTTGGGAACCGATTTTGATTTTGAGAATGATTTTAGTTCCAAACAAAATTAGGGTGATTCCTCCATCCCTGATTATAAGTAGATGAATAAGGGTCATTTCCAGGTTGTTTCTAAAAAGCAGCATTGGTTTATTCATGACCTTGAGACAGAGAATTCAAAGGACATTCTTCCGTTAAATGTGATGGGTCAAAACAGCAACCACACACGGTTTTGGGGAGCGTAACTATGTTTAGGGAGGTTGGTGAGACTTTGTTCTCGATAGCTTCGAATTTCTATTGCATCACGGCCATTTCGGCTTTTACTGTGATGAAAATATCGAGCTGATAGATACCTGCCCTAGATAAAGATGTTGGTCTAACGCTTTCCCATTGTGAGGTTTGTTCAGCGAGATCTTCCAGAAATTTCCAAGTTTTGCCATTGTCTTTTTACATGAAATGGCATTGACAAATGGTTTCAAGCATCTGTTTCGTAGCAGGATTAACACCCTCATATATAATTTGGCAAAGTTTCCATCCATCAATTCCATGATGGGGGCATTGGAAAAGAAGATCTTTAAACCGTTTTAAAGAATTTCCAGAATGACTCGTTGGGAAATTAGGTAAACTGGTTAATCTCGCTTAGAACATGGACGGTCATGTGAATGGGATAAAATTTCTTAAGGAATGCTATAACGAATTCATCCTATTTTGCGATAGAATGTGCGGTAGTGCTATAAAGCCATTTTTATGCTAGATCGCACAAGGTAAGAGGAAGAAGATGTAATCGCATAGCATCCACAGAAAGTTGTGTTTTGCTCATCATTGCATATACGTTTTCGAATTTGGTTATGAAAACATATGCGTCTTCAGATTCAAGCCCGTGGAATTTGGGCAACAAGTTGATAAAGTGCGGTTTAATTTCGAAATTACCCCCATTGGCCGGTGGAAGAGACAGACAAGTAGGATGGGGTCCATGTATGGGGTAGCATCTTTCTTGGAGAGAGATGAGCGGTGGATTCTGCGCACCTACGGGTGGCAGTAGGGTGGTATCGTTAAATCCCGATAAATATCCATCCATTTCGGGAGATGTGGTGGGTGGAAAGGAAATAGAAGATGAAGAAGTACCGAATTCGGAGTCGATAGCAAAGTTGCGGACAAGACAGGCACTAGAATCCCGTGTCCAGCCGATCATGCACTAAACGGGTTTAGGGCATGTGGCAGCGTGTGTTATGTGAGAACGATTTTAAGAAAGTTTGTTTTGAAAAAGTTTCGGACGTGAGGCTTGACTCAACAAATCACAAAAATGCACAATCAATTCCTGGAGCTAAGGTCACCTAGGTCAAGTCACTAGACCGCTCCTAGAATTCCAAAGGACAAGTTGCAGGATCAATTCTCTACCACCTCTTTATCGCTCTTGTGGCCAGGTAAGTGCCAGGTAAGTGAGAGGTATCCGCTATATGAATCACCAAAAATAGTGGGCCTGAATATGAAACCACTTTCTTTAGTCACACATGCCAAGACATGTCACGACCCGAAAAGTACGGAACATGACCGACACATAAACTACGAAACGTCTCGACGCGTACGTAATCTAAGTAAAGCCAAAACCCAGAAATCCAAACCAAGTAAAGCAGTAGAGTGAAGGAAAAACCAATTTTAGAGCAAGAAGTTTAACAACATATGCCGAAGTATGCATTTTTAAAAATCTCAAGTTTTTTCTGAAAATTTCGGCGGAATTTCCGTTGTAAAAACTGACCCTAAACGGGTACAAACATGATAAAGCATATATAATGAATAAAGGCATCCCCAAGCGGGAGCTAGTTGTTCGTCAATTGACGGTCACAACCACGCAAGCAATACAATATACAACGCTGAAAGGCGAGGATCAAACTCAGGATAAAATTCCAACATCATCAAGAAAACCAGAGGAAAACCACAATAATACAGCGCACGACTCTAAGGTCGAAAGAATATACACTGGTCGTCTATCTCTATCAAATATACAAGTCTTGTTAATGGAGTTTACTAGATACAACTGAAATAATAAATGTACAATGGTGGTCACGATGCAAGTGACCCACCTACCAAAGAAATCACCCGGAAGGAACAATGTGCTAGCAAAGCCGCAACGAAACCTGTACGGCAAAACATGCAAGGAACTGTGGCACAACGGGGGTGAGTTGCCAACTCGTGAGTAGAAAACATCTATGAGTAGAAATCGCATGCATGACGCTATCCTAGGTCATAACAAGTAATATCCTCAATAAAAATCCTGATCCAACAACACATAAGTGCAATACCACGTTCTCGTGTCAGTGCCTCAGATCGCAACATATCAGATATATAACGTATGAATGCATTACGAATGGAAACAGAATACATCATGAGTGAGACAACTGTTTTCTTTCTTCAATGAGATTTCTGTATGTATATAAATCGAGTATCATAAATGAAATCAACAGAGAAATCAGTGTCAAGCATCGACACAAAACATAAATCTCAATATCTCAGGCTCCGGCTATCCGGACTGGCCTGTATCATCAAATCTCAATATCTCTGTGTTTCTAATCTCAATATCTTAATATCTCGGGCTCCGTCAGTCCGGATCGGCCCATATCATCAATCGCACGACCACGAACGGTATCCTCCAGATATCCGCCGTGCCAAACAATCACCGGTAGGAAGTCTGCCCCTGCCGGGCTCATCATCTACAACTCGAGCTTCTTGCTCCGGGGTACCATACCGGGTCCACCATGTACCCGCAGACGGTTCATCCAACTCCTTGAATCGGGTCTCGAAAACCATCTTAGAACCGAGAAAACATCATGGTGGACAATACTCATCATATCAAGGAAAACCGTATTTTTTCTCTTTAAATAACTCATCAGTTTATAAAACTTTCACGTGCGGTTTCCAAAAGAAAATCTCAAGAAGGATCCGAAATCAACAAATCACCATGTCAATAAACAGTTAAAACTGACATAAATCTCCATAATCAATGAATACATGAATGCGTCTGATATCAATCAATGAATGCAATAGTTAAACTAGCATATGAAAGCTATAACATATTGCAACTATCAACTAGCAAGCTATGTCAATAAATAGAATTCCTTAAAGTGTACGTGACATGGCAATTACCGATGATGATGTGTGTGAGCCGGCAATCAAGTGTACGTGGAACATACGCATCATCGGTAATGGTGCTGGTGTCCTGATAGCAGGGTTTCATAATAATTACAGATAAAATATGTATAAGCATGCAATGCGATGAAACATCACGAATATACAGAAAGTGATATAGTAACAACAACACTGAAGAATAAACCTACCCAATATACGAGTCATACAGTTTGGTGTTTTAAAGTACTCACGATTCACTGCATTTGAAAACAAGTATGACTCGAGCCCAGTCAAAAGGATAAGGAAATCCGCCTCGGTATGAGTCGACCTATAAATATATCTAGTAGTCGGTGATCTTGCCTCAATAGTATCACATAGGATACAATATATATATGACATCCTCGAGTCAAGAGTGCGGATCTAACATCATAATTATATCTTGTACGGTAAATCTATCGTACGGCATCCCAAATCTGGGTACGGGTCGAATATCACATATAACACAACGTCAATATGGTATCATCATCACATATCATGAACTATCACATGTAACACAACATCCATATGGTATCATCATCACATATCATGACCTATCACATATAACACAACATCCATATGGTATCATCATCACATATCATGAACTAGGGGGTGTACTGATCTAAAGTCTAGTACAAACTGATACCACTATCATCATACATATGCCCTCGTGTGAATAAAATCACATCACCCAACGATCCACTATAATATCCTGCCGCATCTCATATCATGACCCAAACACATATTACAACTCACGGCATCATGCACGATCATATCGACTCGCCTCCAAATATCATATACTATCCTCAACATCCGTGTATACATGTATGTATATATATATATATATGTATGTATATATATATATATGTATGTATATATATATATATATATATATATATATATAAGCACCAAAACATCCACATAAACCTATATATATACATATGACGTATACACCCAAAACCAAATCCCGTATGTATATATGTATGTGTACAACCTTACTCTAGATTTCACGACTAAGAAACCAACTAAATCCTTCCTTCAATTCTCGCTAACACTAACCCATGATCTCCTAATTATTTTCTTGCTAAGTGCTCATACACTCAATAACACATTTAAGTAAACCTATATCACATTGTACCATTTCTTACGACATTGCGGGGGTGCTATACGCCATCCACCCGACTTCCCCCATAGATATAAATTTACTCACCTTGATCTTCGCTTGCCGATGCCGATGTCTCCACGCGCTTGCTTGTCGTCTCGAAGTTCTTGTGAGGGTACCTACATATCATAACATGTCGTATCATATTAAAATCCAATTCGCAAATCGAAACGACACACGAATCACTCATAGGTTGAAACCTATGGTCTACTCACGCAAATCAACCAACCATTACCCAAAATAGACGTACAAACGTCAAGTGATCGATACCAAACACAAATATCAAAACTCCAATTTGTAAACATCGCAAAACATAAAGCAGCAACTTTGAAAACATGCTCCTGATTTTACCCTAAGTCAAATTAGCAAATTTTGCATATATGGAGGGTCTAATTTACCGGAGATAAAGCCATAGAACAAAAACGAACCCAAATGATCCTACCCTGGCCGCAATTTGCGGCCAGATTGATTAAATTTGCGGCCATGGTAAAGGATTAGTGGCTAGGATCCTTGGTATAGGTTCTAGGTTGCTTGCTTGTGTCTCTGTAATCGCTAAATATTTTTCGGGTGTCCTGGATGATAGCAGATTTCAAATTCCCTACAGGATTCCCACAAAATACGATATCGGCAGAATTTCAAAGTTCGTGAATGGGGTTTGTCTATGGTTTTGTGTCCAAATACTATCACTAAGGGGGGGGGGGGTTTAAGGTCACTACTAACCTCAATTGCACCCTTGAAATCAATTCCAAACCCTAACCTCAACTTAAAATTCTCAAAGTTCACAATACTTCACTAAATCGGTTTTAAACTACACAAGAGGCTAAAGGAAATGAAATACTATACTTAATGAGAAAGAATTACCTCATTTGGCAACTTACGAAAATTCTTGAGTTTCCCCAAGTCTCCAAAATCCTTGCTTTCTTGGTCCAAAGTGTTGCTAAAGGGCTTGTGCACATTTTTTGTCAAGTGGGGATGATGTTTTGGTGTTGTTTTGATATGGTTTTTGAGGCTTCAAGAGGGGGAGGGAGATGGGGCAGCAGCCCAAGTGAGAGGGAGAGAGGAAAAAGATGAGAATGATGAAGTGTGGAGACAAGCCATGGTCAATGGAGACCCCTCGCCCTCTCTCTCTCATGCCCATCCCTCATTACTATATTCATTTCATTTCATTTCTTTTTCTTTTCTTTTGTTTTGTTCTCTTCTCTCTTAATAAACCCAAAACATGCATGAAGGAATAAAGAAAAGCCATGTAGGAAAATATAACACAAGCGTAAAAATGATATTGTGCATGTTTTGCACAAAACAACCTTAATGCGCGATTAGCGATATTTAACCGCGATTGGCATTAAAATGGTGTATAATAAATCATAAAATTTTATAATTTGCTTAAATCCAATAAAGCACCCTCATTTCAGAAATTTCTGTAATTTTCCAAATTTTTCCCCAATTTATCGGTATTTAATTATACCGCCTTATTAAAATATTCAATATATTATTATTTAATTATAAAAATTCCTAAAAATAATATTTTATTTTTCTAAAATGTTTCAATCTTCCCCCTTAAAGAAATTCGGTCCCCGAATTTAAATTTAAACCCCTCAAATACTAAAATATTTCAGTAAAAAGATCATGTCTACGGGGCTCCGAAATCATCAATACATAAAATACATCATAGCGCAATACATGCGCATGGAAAATGAGCAGATAACCCAAAATCAAAACTCCGTCAAGCATCCCGCAATCTTCGGAGTCATGGTGAAGACACAAATGTCAAATCCAATACGAAAACCGACATGATATACATCAAAACTATAACATATAAATATCATTAATACATCTGGAGAAATGCATGCCATACCTTTCATGTTACTGTGCGATGCACATAACACTGCACAGTGGCGGACGTCTATTGTAAGAAAATAACCATATATGTATATATCTTTTGTTTCATATGCACATCTCTCCATTTTGAAATTAATTTAGAAGGGTTTCCTTGTTTTAAACGTTTCATGTCATACCAGACACGTAGGTAAATACTGAGACTATAGCTCTCTTTTTGGAAATCCCTTCGATAACTATCGATGCATGCAAAATATATCCAGGTACTGCTCTCTGACTAGTCCCGCTCAGTACGAAAACAAATAACAAATATCATAAAAACGTACTGCTCCAAAAATAATCCCAAAATGTGCATAAGAATGCCGTGTGCGTCTGGTGCGCACGGAAATCGAAATCTATAAATGTGCCATACATATGCACAGAAACAACATCTAAGTGCAACGGGTGTGTACGAACACCTGTCATAGGCAATGGGTGTGCCTGACAGCAATATCAGGTGCATCTGATGTGTATAAAGAATCTCGATTTAGTGCATCTGACGTGCACCAAAATCGCATCAAGCGCCCAAGTATGCGCAAGAATCCAAATCCAGTGCATAAGATGCACGAAAACAATATCGAATCTCATAATCGAAATCGACGGTATACAACATATCTCAATCCAAATCCAAATCAGGTATACCATGGTATATAATCTCACAACCATATGCATCAGCGTGCACAAAATCGAATCAAAATACTAAGAATGTATGAAAACCGTGCCGAAAGCATAAGTCAAATCACATGCATACCATAGGCATGAAATCAAAATCAACATCTCGAATGATATCTAATCAATGTCAAGTGCTACTATGGTGCACAAAATCTCAATCATGCAAATAAATCGCCCAAAATATCAGGCATGGAATCAAAATCAACATCTCGAATGATATCTAATCAAAGTCAAGTGCTACTGTGGTGCACAAAATCTCAATCCAGTGCAACTAACATGCACGAATGGAAATCCCAATCGAGTGCATCCGGTGTGCACAAAACCATAACTCATATCATGCGCTCAACATGTGTGAAAATCCAAATCAAGTACATCTGTCATGCACGATTGAAGGCTAAATCAAGGGCATCGAATATGCATGAATAAAATCTAAATCAAGTGCATCCAACATGCACGAATAAAATCTAAATCAAGTGCATCCAACATGCACAAATAAATCTAAATCAAGTGCATCCAATGCGCACAAAATCCAATATTAAACGCCTAATATGCGCAAAAAAAAATCCAACCCAAGCGTGTCAGTCCGTGAAAAGTATCTAGTGCAGTAACATGCATGAAAACGAATATCAAGTGCAGATGCACACAAAACAAAAATCTGGTAACACAAATGCTCAAAGACATAAATCGGGTGCAACCAATATACGGAGTATAATTCCGGTGCAACCAATGCACAAAATACCTAGTTGGTGCAACAAATGCTCGAAATATGAATCCGGTGCATCCAGTGCACGAAATACAATACAGTGCAACAATCACACAAAAATACAAATATGGTGAATCAAATGCACAAAATACCAACTCCAGAGCATCCAATGCACGAATATCAAATACAGTGCATCCAGTGCATGAAATGCCGAATACAGTGCATCCAGTGCACGAAATACAATATGGTGCAACAATGCACAGTGTAAAAACCTAGTGCAACAACTGCACAAAATACAAATCGGGTGCGACAAGTGCACGGAAATGCATCAATAACTCAAATGCATATAAAAAGCAACACCGAGTGTGCCAAGGTGTATAAAATCATAAACGCATGCAACTGCGTGCACAAAACACGTATCCACGCACTGCAAGCACATGCAAGCTATACCGAGTGTAAAAACCAAATCGAGTGCATCCCACCTACACAAAAATCAAATCAGCTGTATGAATCCGTGAAATCATAAACATGTGTAGCCAAGGCACAAAACTGAATCAAGTACAATAAACCTGCACAAATCATAAATCAACACAACGGTGAATAAAGCATATTTCAAGTGCAACAACAATGCACAAAACGTAAATACTCATTAGGTGCAGCCATGATGCACGAAAACAATACCATAAAGCCCAATCATCAAAACTCAAATCCAAGCGATATAAGTATGATACTCGGATCACAAACGTGAACCGCAACAATTGACATTGAGGTACACCTCCTACAATGTCGAAAAGTGTCGGTACGCCCAAAACTGGAAGAGCAAGAACATCCGCTGCCTCCTGCTCATGGTCTGGCGTCTTCTGTCTCTGGGTCCTCATTTCTCTGTGGATTACCGATCTCGCAATCTCTCGGCTCGTCGGCCCGGTCCGGTGTACTAGCGGAAACGATCCGCTCAAGTACTCATCTGGTCCTCCCACGGCCAATTAGCATGACCATTCATCAAGCGGCACGTCTCTGGCGTTGGTCTCAGGTTCTCTGAATTTACGTCAAACATCTGATCCTCGGTGTAAATTTCATTGCAGCAGTGTTCTGGGATGAACCTTCACAGGGTCTCTTCTGATCTCGCCTATGCCGAACTGTACGGAAGGCAGTACTCTAGCATAATCCTTTCTCTTTTTCTGGACATCTGCGTTCTCAGCACGACTCATCCTCGGAAACTGGTCCTATCTCAACGCCTCTATATGCATATCAGCTCTCTGATGTCAGCGGAGTGGAACGTCATCTCGTCACGATCTCGTACGAACCTCTTACTCCATTTTTCTTTAATGTCGACTGATTCAGACTCGTCTCCTCGTGGCTGCATGGACTGCGCTCCAACGGCTATACTCGTATCTGGAGTCTCCCCAGCAATATATCCCATCACATGATATCCGAATGATGTCGAACTTTTCGATCGATTCGTCAAGGTTCCAGAATCCCCCAAGAGCTCAACATCTTGGGTACAGTTTAATAGTATCGAATACATGCCACAGCACCTGCGAACCAACCGTAGAAGGGAAAATCCAAGCCTCACTAATGGCACCACTGAACTGCCGCAAACCCTAAGGTTCAAAGGCGTTCCATGGTCATTATGTCGAGTTAGGATTTCATTCTTCTAGAGGGTCCATATCATTACTTGCATTTGTCTCTGAATACTTTAAACTTAGAAAATGGGCTCCTGACATTCGATCGTCTCTATCGATTACCAGCGTACCTGCGTGAAGCCGTTTCTAGCTGGAATCAATCAATCTGATGACCTCGCATCGGGGTAAGCGAACGAACCATATGTTAGTTATATGTATGCCCTAGAGGCCATTACTGTACATACGATGTATATTATAGTGGATGCTAGGACATATATAGGGAGGACTTTCTTGCTCGACATAATAGTATGCTATCTGGTTGTACTTTATCTTAACATGTACTCTGATTGTCTCTATTGTTACATATTGATAAAGCCCTTAGGATATGTACTCGACTACTGGGACTATGATGAGATCATACTAGTGGGGCCACGGTAGTCGACGAGTACATCCTATAACTGTTCCTAGTCGAGGGTGTATCGAGACAGGGCATCGATGCACCAGAGTAGACTAGCGTATACGCATCTTGACCGATATGATGGGCGATAGATGATCCCATATCCATCGGTGTTTGACATCAAGGATGGTGTACGGGTGCTCAGTGGAGACTGGGTACACTGGACGGACTCGCCGAGAACTCCCAGATGGTATTATACCTCACGTCAGATGGCAGTTCTCCGGTGACACTGGTACAGAGTAGTCTGTTGACCCGAGATCGTCATAGAGTCTTGTGTGATTCCCACTGTGCTTTGATTTCCATCATACCACGTCCAAGAGGGCATGCAAAAAGGTGGCTTTTGGGTACAGTCCCGAATCACATGGAGGCAATGAGCGATAGGAGAGGATTCGTCTCTCCCGGTATAGGGAGTTGATGTTGTGCTGTGTTCGATTGGCTATAACCGGAAATCCTTGGCCAGGGTTGCTGAGATTTACTGGTAAGTGTTATCAGTAGTTTCTTGAACTGTTATAGACCTTATATCGACACGACTTATCGAGCTACTGGGGTCTGACGTTTACCACCCCTAGGCAAGATATGCGACATATCAGACGACGAGACTGGACTGTACGGGAGTGTTACTGTTTGGATTCACAGGAGAAGTTACAGGCTTGCTTGTTGATCTTCTGAGCGCTCAATACCTGGGTAGCTGTTACGTTTAGCTGACCGCTTTCAGCTTGTGGGTGTTTGATATGATCATCACCTACTGCCGGCGTATTGACGATTCTTTAGAGTCCTACACAGAGGTTTCTTGGCTCAGGCAAAACGGAGTAGGGGCACATATGTGATATGTGCGGGACCGAGGATAATGCGATATGAGATACTGTATTCTATTCTCGCGATATTTGATATCAGCCGGGTCATCGGATCAAGTGTTGATTCGATGAATCGGTACGGATAAATATTAGTCGGTTATATGCGATATAGCCGGATTGTCGGATCAACTGTTGATTCGATAATTTAATGTATAATAATATATATGATATATTAAATTACATTAACTAATATTAGCTCACTAAAAGATTCTTTTTCTCTCTCGGGTAATACATTGATATATATGCGATATATGTTAATTGTATTATTTTATTTTGTTACGATAAATATTATATATGTGATATATAATATTGTAACATGATATGATAACTAATGTAACATGTTTAGTGGAGTTTAAACAAGATTAGGGTTTGGATTAGGGTTAACACTTCTAGTTGATTCTAGAAGCTTTTCTTTTGTCATGATAAAGATATTTGTGTAGATTTTTATTTATGACTCATTCTTAACTCAACCCAAACCCTAACCCTTGGTTAATTCTCTACAATGGTTAAGTCAACCATGGTTGCATTATTCATCATATTAATCCTTTCATTATTCATCACAAAAGAAAATGGATTACTATTCTTCTTCTTCCTTGAGTTCTTCTTGCAATGCTTTCTTGTTTTGAAATTTGTGATGAATAAATGTGAGAAAAAGATAAATAAAGAGAGCAAAAATCCTACTTCATCATCCTCATCTTCCCTTGCCATTTAGATGAGGGTGTTCACATCATTTCATGAGTGTTAGCTTGTGTTAACGAAACTTCAAGGCAGATCATCTTTGTATTGAAGATCGGAAGCAAATGTTGCATCTTTCTCTTCGTGGAACCTCTCGAGAGTCCAGAACCCGATGATCGTAGCGAAGGGACCACAACACGGAGCATATGAAGTGAAGGACCGGATCTACAAATGTTGTAATCCCTCTCACTTAATGTTAAAGTTGTTAACATGTTCGTTTTCGCCTAATCTCTAGTTTAAAGATCCGTATTCGGGTTGTTCGGCACGGCTAAATTTTTAATCGGGCATGGTTGATGCCTCGTAGACCCTTGTACGCGTGCATAGCAACCCTACAGTGGTATCAGAGCCAAGCTAGAGCTTTAGGCGAAGTCTAGGCGAAGTTTAAAGTCCGATCGAACCCGGAAAACCCGATAAAACCCATTCTCTGGAAATTTTTCAAAACTGTGATTTTTGTCATATTAAAATGCTCAAAAAAATCAGCAGGGAAATACAAGAGTTACTGTGAAGCACGTGCGCCTGATTCCACCAAAGCGCGGCGGAACCGCGGCACAAGCATGGGTTGTGCGGCGGTTCCGCGGCAAGTTAGTCACTTCACTATTTCAAATTTGCACAGTAATTCTTATCTTTTAGTGCTGTATTTTCTGGAAATTTTTAATATTTATTCAACTGTTGAATTTTCTGGGTTGTATTGGGGATTCGATGATTCAATCGGGAACTTTAACTGCGTCTTTGTGTTTTGTCCGGATAATTTTTAGAAACTGTTAAAAAGTTCGAACGGATATCAATAACTCACTTTTTCCCCTGTCGGAATTTTTTTTCAAAAGTTGGATTTTTCCTCGTGTTTAAGAACGTTCTAAGTCGTGCAAGTAACGCGGTGGACCCTCTAGAAGACAACAAACCTTAACTCGATTATGTGATCGTCTTGAACTTCCTTTTGAACCTTAGGGTTTGGGGCAGTACGGCGTGTCACATGTGAGGCGTTGGCTTGACCCTTCTACGGCTGGACCATTGGTACTGTGGCATGTGATGGATGTTTTTAAACAGATTTCAAGTGTTGAGATATATTGGGGAAATCTTGGGTGTTTGATTATTCGATCGGAAAGTTTAACTTTGTCTATTTATCTGGAATGTGATACAATATTTGGAATTCACAGGTAGTTATGAGATAACTAATTTGAATATTATAAACATAGCAGTTTAGTCTCAAATGATCGGTTGCCACGGAATTTTGATGTGATCAAAAGTCCGTCGCAATCACGTAGCGTATGCGGATACTTGCCGGGTAAACTTAATAGACAGCTACGCCCCATAGCCCCGACCAAGTGACTGTAGGAGAACCCCGTCGCCGAAAGCATCCGTTCGGGTGCTCGCGGCAGCGGTGTTCCGCTTTAGTGCACTTCGTCGACGACATTTGGGGGTGCGGCCGTCTACTAAAGTTTGCGACGAGCATTCGATCAGGTTGTCGGGAATCTTGTTGAATTGCCCGACTTGACATTGAAAAGAGTTTTCGATAATGAGACTAAAATGCGGGGTTTATAATTGTTAGGCATGCGATGTCTAAGGAATTCATTTGGTTAGGCATGCGATGTCTAAGGAGGTTGGATTCCAACTGTTGTAGTTTTACACTTTCTTTTCTGTGACCGTAAGCGTAGTATGTGGTATATCGCCGGCTTCGTTGCTATACATCAACGACAATCGGGATACGCATACTTGCTTACGTTGATGATATGAGATATTATGTGTTGCTGTGATATGTTGTATTGGATCGTCGCGTTTGAATAGCCGGGGGTTTTATGTGAGATGAGAGTTTTTTCTTTTTCATTCATGTAAAATTCATTTGTATGTAATATTCTTTTATTGGGGCACTTCCAGGTTGCGGAAGATGTCACCGTTGTATATTATTTACTTTTCCGCATTAGGTTGACCCAAGGAGGGGAGCACAAGTAATCGGGTTCTAGGGTCCAGTGAGAGACCATCTCGAGGAGTCGGGACCGGGTCTCCTAACCCTAGAATTGGCTGTGTTGCTTGCTGCTCTCATAGGGGTCTAGGGATGTGGGTTTGGCTATTCATCGCGACCGTGGAATCCGTGTTTTATACAGGCTCGTATTGAAAACACGGACGTCCTAGTATATCCAATATTTCATATATGTTCTTCTGCTGCAATGTTCTGTGATGAGATCATATTACTGCCTGAGACGAATGTTTATATTTATATATGAGATATATGTTATATTGCAGATTTTGTTTCAAAAGAGATGCTTGTGAAGCATAATAAAATGGGACTTCATTAATGAGATTAATGAAATAAAAGAAACCTAAGATGTTGTAGAAACTTGTTTAAAAACTGGTAGCTCTAGTGTTGCTTTGCATAGCGGTGTTCCTTGTAGAACATCCAGCACCTTATTCGATAAGGAAAGGACCGAGATCCTTTCACCGGGAGTGACTCCTTTAGCAATAACTGGCAGATGCTACACCCCTCGGTTTGTTTTTGATTGCTTCTATAGTTCGTGCTTTGCATAGTGGTATATATGATATATCCTGCACCTTATTCGATGAGGAAAGGGCCGACGATCCCTTCACCGGGAGTGACCCCTTTAGCAAAACTAGAAAAACCTCAAAAACACTCCATTTAAAAATCACTCGATTCTACAACGATATCAAGTTCATTACGCAAAGGATTTTTTGAAAAACCCGTCGTAGCCCTCCGTCATTTCAGATAAGTAATAGTTAGTATTCGTGCTGCGTTTATTGACCTTGTCAAGGCGTAGTGTGCGGTAGCTGATTACTGCTTATCTGTATAAGCATATGATGCGATTGGATTAGGGTAGTTGTGCGACTTTGTTGACCTTGTCAAGGGTCGTGCGGGTGGGTTTAATTCAATCAGGAAATGACGGGTTGAACTTGACTTGCGGTCTATGGTTTGTTGACCTTGTCAAGGTCATAGATCGCTTGGGGCAAAATATTATTAGGAATTTCAAGTGTTGAAATTTGCAATGAGATTGCATACCTTCTATGAGATAGTTGGATCCCGATACCCGCTGCGAGTAAGAGTTACTCCTGGGAGAGTTTTACACATTACAATTAGCCGATCAAGTAGGTGTCTAGAAAGGTGTTAACGGGGTTACGCCTCTGGAAAAACGAGGTTTACTTTAATTAGGTTCGTGCGAAAGCACGGGGGACCTCCCTCAAAGTACCGACACTGGCCTGGCTGAAAGATTGGCGAACTTGTAGCGTGTAATTAATCCCGGCTAGTCTTTCCTTTTAGGGTTTGAAGGAAGATTTGATTAAAAACAGTGGGAGACATCCTGATTAGATATATTAGATAACCAATCTAATCTTGCAAGAGCATACGCTGAGTGTTTTCTTCTCTCTCTCTCCAGGTAGCGACCATATCACGCCTTAATCAAGATAATAATACGGATATATTGACCGAACCCGCTTGTTATACTGAGCTGGGGAACGTTGGTCCCGCTCCAACTTATAATTGTTATAAGACAGAGCAGGAAATTGGGGATTACCAGAATTCCCGTGCCGTCCAAACGAAGAAAGTGCATACTGATGCATCTTCTTCGGGTGTGTTCATTACATAGAACCGTTTCTCAGTATCCTTTACGTCCTGGGTATGTGATATCGGATCAGGATCCCGCATATGTAATCTGTTACATAGGCTACAGATGGTAGAGAACTGAGAACGGGTGATAAGTTTCATGAGATAGAAAACGGTGCAAGTGTTGCAGCCAAGTCTGTTGGTCACTGTCACCCTGTATTACCAGAATACATTGATTCTGAACAAATGTTATTAGATACCGAACCTGATATACAAAATCATATCAGTCTCTTTATTAGTAAAGAAAGGATATAATTTTGTATTGTTGGATAATGTTTCGAACATTTCCTATATCAAGAGTTGATCGGTTCAGGCACGTTATCTAAAAGCATTGTCGTTCTAAATCAAACTACAGTTCTTAGTATACGGAACACACACAAGAGGAAGAGTTCAGAAATGAACGAATCCTTCTTGAGGTATTGTAGACTAGGTCATATCAATGCGACCCGACTAGCTAAGTTACATATAGATGCATATTTAAATTAGTTTGAATTTACATCTTGTGAAACCTGCCGGTCGTGTCACAAAGATAAGATGACCACAGCTCTGTTTATTGGAAACAGAGAAAGAGTTAGTGAACTCTTGAGATTGATACATGTTGATGTATGTAAGGCCCCCTGTCTACACATGCCAAGATTGGTTCTTTCTACTTCATTACATTCTCTGATAATCTTTCAAGATTTAGACATATGTTTCTGTTGAAACACAGGTCCGAAGATTTTGAGATATTCACAGAATATAAATTAGAAGTAGAGAACCAAAAATGGGTATAAGTATTATGTCCTTTGATGCGATCAAGGAGGAGAATACTTGAGTACGGAATTCCTGGACTATTCTAAAGGAGAATGAGATTCTCTCTCAGCATTACTCCTGTGTATACACCACAGCACGTCGGTGTATCGGGGTGGAGCAATAGCACCCTATGTGATATGGTGTGCTCTATGATGAGTACTACTGAGTTTCCTATTTCCTTTAGGGAGTTATGCACTTGTGAAGTTGCATACCTATTGAATAGGGTTCAAATCAAATCAGTTGTCTACCACTTCATATATGATATGGAAAGGGAAGAGCCCATATCTTAAGTTTGTTAAGATTTGGGGTTGTCCGGCCTATGTCTAAAAGCAAAATCCGGACAAGCTCGAGGCAAGGTCTGTTATGTAGAACTGGAATGGTTCCAGCTATACAAACTGCTGCTGATGATTTGGTAGAACCAAAGGATTCAATAGTAACCAACGAACCTCAGCCTCTCCGCCGATCTAGTACGGTTCCTCACCCACCTGAGAGATACTTCGGTTTCTCTATAACAGTGGGAGCGAGGATTGCATCATGAGATGATGACCCAACTAGTTTCGACCTGGCCATCAGGAGTGGGACTCTGTAAGAATGGCTGGATGCTTATCGATCTGAGATGGAATCCTTATACACCAACAAAGTATGGACTTTGGTTGCTTTATCTGAAGGGTTAAATCCCCATCAGGAGCGAGTATATCTTGAGAAGAATACTTGGTGTACATGGAAAAGTTGAGACTTTCAAAGCTATGCTAAAGTCCATCCAGATCCTACTTGCCACGGCTACATACCATGACTACGATATCTGGTGGTTGGGTGTCATGACTGCTTTTCTAAATGATATTTTAGAAGAGAGCATCTATAAGTACACAGCCAGAGGGCTTCGTAGACTGTGGGAGCAGCG
The DNA here is from genome assembly GCA_030015575.1 of Agapanthus africanus. NCBI lineage: Eukaryota > Viridiplantae > Streptophyta > Magnoliopsida > Asparagales > Amaryllidaceae > Agapanthus > Agapanthus africanus. The sequence continues at coordinate 692,405,248 of CM057339.1, read as the reverse complement.
GAAACGTGTGCAAGATGTTTTATATGATAAAACAGGCTTCGCGGAGTTGGAACATCTGTTTTGATGTGGTAGTCAAAGAGTTTGACTTCATCAAAATGGTAGATGAACCTTGTATATACAAAAAGGTAGTAGAGAGTATGGTGGTGATCCTCGTAGAGTACGTGGATGACATACTCTTGATAGAGAAGGAGTTTCCTATGCTACGCTCGGTTAATCTCCGCTTATCATAAGGATTCTCCATATAGGATCAAAATGATACCTCATAAATCCTGGGTTTTGGATCTATGAGATAGTTCTAATTGGATGTTAGGATACTCACTAGTTGTAGTGAGATGGTATCAATCGATCCTGGGGAGAATCACTGGAAAGGTTCCAGGGTGATAAGGACGACTGAAAGTCAGTCGCAGGCATTGTCTTTACCCTCAGTGGAGGGACGGTATGTTGGAAGAGTTCCAAGCTAGATACCGTGACATACTAGACGATTAAAGGCAAGATACATCGTTACCAAGGATACTACCAAAGAGGCAGTCTGGATATATATAAGTTCATAAGATGAACTTCGTTCCTACCATTGTGTGACAATGGAGTTGTGGCTTTAGCCAAGGAACTACCGTCCCATCAGAAATCCAGATATAATTCTTAGGCAGTATCACCTGATCATGGAGATGGTTGATCTCCAGGGAGATTGAGGTTAGGAGAGTAGACACAGAGGACAACAGCGCAGATCCACTCACAAAGGCCTTTTTTCCCAGTAGAGACTTTTATGGGATGGTTGAGTATGAGATACTTCAACCATAGCTAATTGTTGGGTATATGATACCACAATAGATGGCCCTAGTGCAAGTGGGAGATTGTTAGTTATATGTATGCCCTAGAGGCCATTACTGTACATACGATGTATATTGTAGTGGATGCTAGGACATATATAGGGAGGACTTTCTTGTTCGACATGATAGTATGCTATCTGGTTGTACTTTATCTTAACATGTACTCTGATTGTCTCTATTGTTACATGTTGATAAAGCCCTTAGGATATGTACTCGATTACTGGGACTATGATGAGATCATACTAGTGGGGCCACGGTAGTCGACGAGTACATCCTATAACTGTTCCTAGTCGAGGGTGTATCGAGACAGGGCATCGATGCACCAGAGTAGACTAGCGTATACGCATCTTGACCCATATGATGGGCGATGGATGATCCCATATCCATCGGTGTTTGACATCAAGGATGGTGTACGGGTGCTCAGTGGAGACTGGGTACACCGAACGGACTCGCCGAAAACTCCCAGATGGTATTATACCTCACGTCAGATGGCAGTTCTTCGGTGACACTGGTACAGAGTAGTCTGTTGACCCGAGATCGTCATAGAGTCTTGTGTGATTCCCACTGTGCTTTGATTTCCATCATACCACGTCCAAGAGGGCATGCAAAAAGGTGGCTTTTGGGTACAGTCCCGAATCACAGTGAGGCAATGAGCGATAGGAGGGGATTCGTCTCTCCCGGTATAGGGAGTTGATGTTGTGCTGTGTTCGATTGGCTATAACCGGAAATCCCTGGCCAGGGTTGCTGAGATTTACTGGTAAGTGTTATCAGTAGTTTCTCGAACTGTTATAGACCTTATATCGACACGACTTATCGAGCTACTGGGGTCTGACGTTTACCACCCCTAGGCGAGATATGCGACATATCAGACGACGAGACTGGACTGTACGGGAGTGTTACTGTTTGGATTCATAGGAGAAGTTACAGGCTTGCTTGTTGATCTTCTGAGTGCTCAATACCTGGGTAGCTGTTACGTTTAGCTGACTGCTTGCAGCTTGTGGGTGTTTGATATGATCATCACCTACTGCCGGCGTATTGACGATTCTTTAGAGTCCTACACAATGGTTTCTTGGCTCAGGCAAAACGGAGTAGGGGCACATATGTGATATGTGCGGGACCGAGGATAATACGATATGAGATACCGTATTCTATTCTCGCGATATTTGATATCAGCCGGGTCATCGGATCAAGTGTTGATTCGATGAATCGGTACGGATAAATATTAGTCGGTTATATACGATATAGCCGGATTGTCGGATCAAGTGTTGATTCGGTAATTTAATATATAATAATATATATGATATATTAAATTACATTAACTAATATTAGATCACTAAAAGATTCTTTTTCTCACTCGGGTAATATATTGATATATATGCGATATATGTTAATTGTATTATTTTATTTTGTTACGATAAATATTATATATGTGATATATAATATTGTAACATGATATGATAACTAATGCAACATGTTTAGTGGAGTTTAAACAAGATTAGGGTTTGGATTAGGGTTAACACTTCTAGTTGATTCTAGAAGCTTTTCTTTTGTCATGATAAAGATATTTGTGTAGATTTTTATCTATGACTCATTCTTAACTCAACCCAAACCTTAACCCTTGGTTAATTCTCTACAATGGTTAAGTCAACCATGGTTGCATTATTCATCATATTAATCCTTTCATTATTCATCACAAAAGAAAATGGATTACTATTCTTCTTCTTCCTTGAGTTCTTCTTGCAATGCTTTCTTGTTTTGATATTTGTGATGAATAAATGTGAGAAAAAGATATATAAAGAGAGCAAAAATCCTACTTCATCATCCTCATCTTCCCTTGCCATTTAGATGATGGTGTTCACATCATTTCATGAGTGTTAGCTTGTGTTAACGAAACTTCAAGGTAGATCATCTTTGTATTGAAGATCGGAAGCAAAGGTTACATCTTTCTCTTCGTGGAACCTCTCGATAGTCCGGAACCCGATGATCGCAGCGAAGGGACCACAACACGAAGCATATGAAGTGAAGGACCGGATCTACAAAGGTTGTAATCCCTCTCACTTAGTGTTAAAGTTGTTAACATGTTCGTTTTCGCCTAATCTCTAGTTTAAAGATCCGTATTCGGGTTGTTCCGCACGGCTAAATTTTTAATCGGGCATGGTTGATGCCTCGTAGACCCTTGTGCGTGTGCATAGCAACCCTACACCATATGTCCTAGTCATTCATCCTCGGGTGACTAGCGACCTGCTATCATATCTCTAAGTACAACTCGTACTGCAATAGCTCCAACATCTGGGGTGATATTTCGTCATTCGCAGCAACAACTGGCTCATTCGTCTGCACGCTGAACAGTGCTTCAATCATCATGAATAAGCGATACATCATATGGTCATCACATTCTAGCTGGCTTCTATCAGTGGCTCAATCCTCTGGTGCAAATCTGCACGTCCGAGAAATCTCGTAACAGCGATCCATCAAACGCTCATGGCGCGAAAACACAATAAAACGACGCCTCCTTGAAATCGTATATCCCTGGAATCATGCCCTGATCAGTCCTCGTCCGTGACGAGCTCATGCTGACGCAACTCTAGCCGTAGCTCTCTCTACCCGTGTAATCGTGGCAGCAAAACCATAAACCGATACTGAAGAGGATAGATCATAAGAATGAAGATAATACTGTGCAAAGAAATGTACATCCTAAGGCTTCTTAAGAGGAGTATCGTATAGTAAGTATGCTGCGGAACATACACACGGTACGTCACTCTTCTTAAGTCACCTACTCCATCAACCAAGGGTCATCCTACAGTCAGAAGGTAAAACCTAACGCTCTGATACCAACTTTGTCACGACTTGAAAAGTACGGCACATGACCGACACTTAAACTACGAAACGTCTCGAGGCGTACGTAATCTAAGTAAAGCTAAAACCCAGAAATCCAAACCAAGTAAAGCAGTAGAGTGAAGGAAAAACCAATTTTAGAGCAAGAAGTTTAACAACATATGCCGAAATATGCATTTTTAAAAATCTCAAGTCTTTTCTGAAAATTTCGGCAGAGTTTCCTTTGTAAAAACTGACCCCAAACGGGTATAAACCTGATAAAGCATATATAATGAATAAAGGCATCCCAAACGGGAGCTAGCTCTTCGTCAATTGACGGTCACAACCACGCAAGCAATACAATATACAACGCCGAAAGGCAAGGATCAAACTCAGGATAAAAATCCAACATCATCAAGAAAACCAGAGGAAAACCACAATAATACTGCGCGCGACTCTAAGGTCGAAAGAATATACACTGGTCATCTATCTCTATCTAATATACTAGTCTGGTTGATGGAGTTTACTAGATACAAATGAAATAATAAATGTACAATGGTGGTCATGATGCAAGTGAACCCACCTACCAAAGCAATTACCCGGAAGGAACAATGTGCCAGCAAAGCCACAACAAAACCTGTACGGCAAAACCTGCAAGGAACTGTGGCACAACGGGGGTGAGTTGCCAACTCGTGAGTAGAAAACATCTACGAGTAGAAATTGCGTGCATGAAGCTATCCTAGGTCATAACAAATAATATCCTCAATAAAAATCCTGATCCAACAACATATAAGTGCAATACCACATGCTCGTGTCAGTGCCTCAGATAGCAACATATCAGATATATGATGTATGAATGCATTACGAATGGAAACAGAATACATCATGAGTGATACAACTGTTTTATTTCTTTAATGAGATTTCTGTATGTATATAAATCGAGTATCATCAATGAAATCAACAGAGAAATCAGTTTCAAGCATCGACACAAAACATAAATATCAATATCTCAATATCTCAGGCTCCGGCTATCCGGACTGGCCTGTATCATCAAATCTTAATATCTCAGTGTCTCAAATCTCAATATCTCAATATCTCGAGCTCCGTTAGTCCGGATCGGCCCATATCATCAATCACAGGACCACGAACAAACAATCACCGGTAGGCAGTCTTCCCCTGCCGGGCTCATCATCTACAACTCGAGCTTCTTGCCCCGGGGTACCATACCGGGTCCACCATGTACCCGCAGACGGTTCATCCAACTCCTTGAATAGGGTCTCGAAAAACATCTCAGAACCGAGAAAACATCATGATGGACAATACTCATCGTATCAAGGAAAACAACATTTTTTTTCTCTTTAAAATAACTCATCAGTTTATAAAACTTTCACGTACGGTTTCCAAATCCAGAAAATCTCAAGAAGGATCTAAAATCATCAAATCACCATGTCAATAAACTGTTAAAACCGACATAAATCTCTATATTACTGCATAATCAATGAATACATGAATGCGTCTGATATCATGCAATGAATGCAATAGTTAAACTAGCATATGAAAACTATAACATATTGCAACTATAAACTAGCAAGCTATGTCAATGAATAGCATTCCCTAAAGTATACGTGACATGGCAATTACCGATGATGATGTGTGTGAGCTGGCAAGCAAGTGTACGTGGAACATACGCATCATCGGTAATGGTGCTGGTGTCCTGACAGCAGGGTTTCATAATAATTACAGATAAAATATGTATAAGCATGCAATGCGATGAAATATCACGAATACACAGAAAGTGATATAGTAACAACAACACTGAAGAATAAACCTACCCAATATACGAGTCATACAGTTTGGTGTTTTAAAGTACTCACGATTCACTGCATTTGAAAACAAGTATGACTCGAGCCCAGTCAAAAGGGTAAGGAAATCCGCCTAGGTATGAGTCGACCTATAAATATATCTAGTAGTCGGTGATCTCGCCTCAATAGTATCACATACGATACAAAATATATATATATATATATATATATATATATATATATATATATATGACATTCTCGAGTCAAGAGTGCGGATCTAACATCATAATTATATCTCGTACGGTAAGTCTATCGTACGACATCCCAAATCTGGGTATGGGTCGAATATCACATATAACACAACGTCAATATGGTATCATCATCACATATCATGAACTATCACATATAACACAACATATATATGGTATCATCATCACATATCATGAACAATCATATATAACAAAACATCCATATGGTATCATCATCACATATCATGAACTGGGGGTGTACTGATCTAAAGTCTAGTACAAACTGTTACCAATATCATCATACATATGTCCTCGTGTGAATAAAATCACATCACCCAACGATCCACTATAATATCCTGCCGCATCTCATATCATGACCCAAACACATATTACAACTCATGGCATCATGCCCGATCATATCGACTCGCCTCCAAATATCATATACTATCCTCAACATCCGTGTATACGTGTGTGTGTGTGTGTGTGTGTGTGTGTGTGTGTGTATAAGCACCAAAACATCCACATAAACCTATATATATACATATGACGTATACACCCAAAACCAAATCCCGTATGTATATATGTATGTGTACAACCTTACTGTAGAGTTCACGACTAAGAAACCAACTAAATCCTTCCTTCAATTCTCGCTAACACTAACCCATGATCTCCTAAAGCTTTTCTTGCTTAGTGTTCATATCACTCAATAACACATCTAAGTAAAACTATATCATATCGTACCATTTCTTACGATATTACGGGGGTGCTATACGCCATCCACCCGACTTCCCCCGTAGATATAAATCTACTCACCTTGATCTCTGCTTGCCGATGCCGATGTCCCCACGCGCTTGCTTGTCGTCTCGAAGTTCTTGTGAGGGTACCTCCATATCATAACACGTCGTATCGCATAAAATCCAATTCGCAAATCGAAACGACATACGAATCAGTCATAGGTTGAAACCTATGGTCTACTCACGCAAATCAACCAACCATTACCCGAAATAGACGTACAAATGTCAAGTGATTGATACCAAACACAAATATCAAAACTCCAATTTATAAACATCGCAAAATATAAAGCAGCAACTTTGAAAACATGCTCCAGATTTTATCCGAAGTCAAATTAGCAAATTTTGCATATATGGAGAGTCTAATTTACTGGAGATAAAGCCACAGAACAAAAACAAACCCAAATGATCTTACCCTGGCCGTAATTTGCGGCCAGATTGATTAAATTTGTGGCCATGATGAGGGATTAGGGGCTAGGGTCTTGGGTATAGGTTCTAGGTTGCCTGCTTGTGTCTCTGTAATCGCTAAATATTTTTCAGGTGTCCCGGGTGATAGCAGATTTCAAATTCCCTATAGGATTCCCACAAACTACGATATCGGCAGAATTTCAAAGTTCGTGAAATGGGGTTTGTCTCTGGTTTTGTGTCCAAATATTATCACTAAGGGGGGTTTAAGGTCACTACTAACCTCAATTGCACCCTTGAAATCAATTCCAAACCCTAAGCTTAACTTAAAATTCTCAAAGTTCACAATACTTCACTAAATCGGTTTTAAACTACACAAGAGTCTAAAGGAAATGAAATACTATACTTAATGTGAAAGAATTATCTCATTTGGCAACTCAAGAAAATTCTTTTGTTTCCCCAAGTCTCCAAAATCTTTACTTTCTTAGTCCAAAGTGTTGCTAAAGGGCTTGCGCACATTTTTTGTCAAGTGGGGATGATGTTTTGGTGTTGTTTTGATGTGGTTTTTGAGGCTTGAAGAGGGGGAGGGAGATGGGGCAGCAGCCCAAGTGAGAGGGAGAGAGGAAAGAGATGAGAATGATGAAGTGTGGAGACAAGCCATGGTCAATGGAGACCCCTCATCCTCTCTCTCATGCCCATCCCTCATTACTATATTCATTTCTTTTCTTTGTTTTCTATTCTTTTGTTTTGTTTTCTTCTCCTCTCTTAATAAACCAAAAACATGCATGAAGGAATAAAGAAAAGCCATGTAGGAAAATGTAATACAAGTGTAAAAATGATATGGTGCATGTTTTGCACAAAACAAGCTTAATGCGCGATTAGCGATATTTAACCGCGATTAGCATTAAAATGGTGTATAATAAATCATAAAATTTTATAATTTTCTTAAATCCAATAAAGCACCCTCATTTCAGAAATTTCTGTAATTTTCCAATTTTTTCCCCAATTTATCGGTATTTAATTATACCGCCTTATTAAAATATTCAATATATTAATATTTAATTATAAAAATTCCCAAAAATAATATTTTATTTTTCTGAAATGTTACAAGACACCACAAGAAAAATGTGGATAAGTGATAAATTACCCACGACCCTCCTCTGTCCTAATTGAGCGCGACAGTCCTTAAAGACTTGGTCAAGATATTTTTTTTTTAATGTAGGGTGAAAGTAAGCTTGTTTTGTGATTTGTTAGGTCTAGGATGGGTGATGAAATCCCCACCTAATCTGAATTTGGGTTATTTTCCCTTAATGTCCGGTTAAGCTATGCACAAACAAACCGATATCAAAACACGCAATAGATTTTTTTTTGAGCGGCGATATTTGCAAAGAATCCTGCAGGAAAAATCAGAATATTGGATTTTATAGGAGAGAAAAAGATATTAGAAATTTACCTGAGGATTTTAGGGGCCCAACTCCACCAGAGCGCCGTAGTTCCGCCGCCAATAGCCCACTTCCGCCGCCGTTCCGCCGCACTATGGAGGGTTCTTTTGCTAAATTTTTTTTAAAGCACCCCTATGCTCCTCTGGGATATGTTGAAATTCTCTAACTCTCTGTTGTCTTGCTCCTGTTACTACAGATTCCCTTACAAAACTCGCACAATAATCGTTAAATATACAAGATACGGCTTTGTTTATTTTTATGGTATGGATTTTATACGAAATCAATCCGAACAACAAGAAAAAAATTATAGTCGCTTTCCCGGCAACGGCGCCATTTGATTGATGAGATGAAAAGTGTGTTGTAAATAACCGCAATCAAGACGGTGTTGCTGGTAGCTAGCCGTGATGAGTACGGGTCGTCCGCAGGGAAACGTGAACCTTTTTCTTCCTTTAGACGAGTTGATGGAAGAAGAATAATTGGTTGTAGTTACGGATATACTACAAATATAATATTTATGAAGAAGAGGCTTGTAGGGTTCATAGGACTTAGTATTAATGGATGAATAATTGAAAATGACTCATTTTATTTTTTAATAGTTTAAAACTAGATCGATAGTGATGAATGTAGATTAGGGTTCTTTTGGAAGAAACTAGGATTTCCCCACTCTTACCCCTTGTCCTTGCATTGATCTCTATTCATGTCTAGCCCTTCACAAAACAAGTGTTGAACAGATCTTGAAATGTGGTCGTGACTAGCAATAATTAGTAGCATGCCCGATAAGGATGTTAACATTTATTTTGCTAAAATTTATAGATTTTAAAATGTATAAAGAGGTTAAATGATTTTATCATCCATTGATCTATCCTAGCCTACGAATCCTAGCAAGCTAGGAATTACTCGCTCATGGTTTGAGATTTAGAAGAAAGATTGAAAAATGAAAACATGATTAAGATGCAGAAATAAAATGCAGAAAGTAAGTATAGAAAGTAAATACGAAAAGAAATAAACTAAGATTTACCATTATTAATCAACTATTTCATACAACTCTCCTTTTTGAAAGTAGATTATAAAGAACTCTAGTTTTTGCTCTCGCTCTCTCTTTTGTTGGAGGTAGATGACTAGTTGATGATCACCTGGATGCATGAATTGCTTTGGACCTCTTGATCTCTTCGGTTTGATCCTTGTTGAATGCGAAGCTCTCGGTCCTATTTATAGTCTCAGAAACTAGAAACCCTAAATTCCATACTTGAGGATATGCAGCTAGAATCCAAACTACAAAATTTGAAATCCTACGGCTCTAGATCTGCCATGGATCCGCCGTGAAAATCCTCATTTGGCAGCCCAACCACGGCGTTATAGTGGAATCAGGACTTGGAATTTTTCATGCTCTCTTCTGTTGACATGTGGAGATCCCTTTGATATCTGGATTCTGTGAATAATTCTCTGAGTCTCTACAGTTGCTAGATCTTACGATTTGCTTCTATATTTCGGCAGATTTGATTCCGACATCTCGGATCGCTTGGATTCCAGACTTGATCTAATATCTACACAATATCTCAAATCATAGTGTTAGTAGTATTTGGTATTTTTGAGATATTATCCTAACCATGATATTATATGTTAAGAATATTGATTAGAAATATTTGATATGATATGCATATTTTAATTACTAATATTTTATATAAATATTATATGCATGTATTTTCCTTCATTATGTTAATTATAATGTAGAAATGTTTGATAATAAACTTTTTACATATAAATCCTCATTTGTTCTATAATTACAATAAACACGTTTTAGAACATACCAATAGTGGGGAAAATATTCATTCAAATATGCAATATTTTATGCTAATCTGAAGTACGTGAGGCGCTGAGTCCTTTGTTTTGGGAATCTTTTAGGCGCTCACGTGTTTTTCACGTGAGACGCTGAGTTCCTTTTCTTTTTCAGAGATTGAATCATTGTTCATGGCATTTTGACCATTAATGATCACCAAGCTCTTTGTTTTTGAAGATTTGGGATCTTTTCTCTTTTCTTATTTTTTATTAGAGAACTAAGTTTCTTTTCATGCTAAGTTCTTTTTTATAGGGTTAAACCTTGTTTGCAGAAAAATTAAATTTCTAGAACCATAAGTTCTCTTCTCCTTTTTTTTAAATCTAGTTCTTTCCCTAATTTTGAGTTTGAAGAACAAAATCACCCTGGTGAGAATTAAATTCTCAACTTGTGGGGAGATTTTCTTTGCAAAACTCGGATCAGATGAAGAACTAAGTTCTTTTTATGAAGGGTTAAACCCTTATTTTATTTATTCTAGGAAAAAGAGATATATTTTATCTCTAATTTTCTTTACCTAGGGTTTGAAAGAACAGATAGATATTCTTTGAAGGAGAATTGAATTCTCAGTTGCAACTTCTATCTTTTTGTTTGCTGAAGATTAGGGGGGGTTCCTCCTTTTTTGAGTGTGTATGAGACTTGAAGTCTCAGGTCCTTCTTATAGGCAAGGTAAGTTGTTTATTAGTTTTGAGAAAATCTTTCATTGAGAGATCTAATTGATTTTATTAGTCTCAAAAATTATTTGGTGAATTTTATCCACTGTTGGATTTTTGATCCAGTGATTTCTGTTTTACAGAATATATTTTCTTGTTTTTAATAAGATTAAGAAAATATTTTCCCATATACAGATTTTAATTCTGTCAAACTTTAATTTTTAATCACCATTGAATTTTAATCTAAGGGCTCTCTGTTTTACAGAGAACAATCTATTTTTGTTTAGAAAGATTGGGGAAATATATTCCAAAAATAGAATTTAATTCTATCATTGGATTTTTGATCCAATCGAGAATAGCTTTCTCACTTAGAAAGATTAAGGAGATATTTTCTCCTAATATAATTTAATTCTATCATTTGATGATTTATCATCACCATTGGATTTTTGATCCAACGGCTCTGTTTAACAGAGAATATCCTAATTTTTAGGGAAATAATTTCCATGTAGAATTTAATTCTACTTGATCTTAATTTGGGCGCTGGCGCACACGTATTATGCACGTGGGCACCACTTAAAAATTTAATTCTTATATATTACAGGCGCTCCTGTGCTTTGCACATTGGCGCTCACGTAAACTTCACGTGCGGCGCCACTATAGAATTTAATCTTATAAGACTAATGCCGGCGCCGGCGCTCTCGTGAGGAACACGTGAGGTGCTGCCTCATTGGTTTCAATAGAGCTTAGCTCTTATTATTGTATTTAATTATTAGGGAAACAAATGCCCCCCACCATTGTTCTCACGTGGCTTACACGTGAGTGCAACGGTGTAATTTTACCACCGTCGGATCACCTAGGAAGTTGAACCGTTCCCACCCATGTCTTATAAATATGGCTTGTGACGCTTAAGATGACTGCTGTCTTATCATCTTCTTCCATGAGCCTTACTCTTCTTTTGAGAATTTAATTCTCGTTCCAGAGCTTAGATCTCCGTCCTCAAGAACCTCTTTTGAACAGAGTAAACTCTGCCAAATTTCTTGCCGAGGATTATGAACAGAGCTTAGCTCTTAACCCCTTTTAATCATATATATATATATATATATATATATTTTTTTTTTTTTTTTTTTGGATTTTGAATCCATTATCAGATTCAACAGAGCTTAGCTCTCTTTTCTTTTTTGAATCGATCTCTTAGAGATCTAAAAAAACCCTTCTATAATTAGATCGTGGATCTTGATTTCCATATGCAAGACTTGAAAATTTTTGATTCTCCTTCTTAGGATTTTACCCTGCTATCAGTCTTGACATTTTTCTGGAACCTGATTCCATCAAATAACCCATGAATTTTCTAACATTGGATCTTTGGGATTTAATCCCACTGTTTTTAGGGGAATTTAATTGCATTTTTTTGCAGAGCTTAGCTCTGATTTGAATCTTAAGAAATTTGGGAATTTTTTCCCTTTACTGTTCTTGGATGTTTTTCCTTTTCTAGAATTTCTGGGGATTTAATCCTTTTTTTTTCACAGATTTGAATCTGTTACTTGATTTCTTTTCACGTATCATGGCTGGTCATTTATATGATATCGAGGAAATTGTTTCCTACGAAGACATTCGCATACAAGGTCGCTTTCAAGGCCAGGAGTACACTGATACTCAATACGATGAGGTGATGTGTTACTTTGATGATCACAGCGGTTGATTGCTCCCTCGCCGTTCTGCCCTTTTAAATATTATCGTTGGATCGATTTGGGAAGCGTTTCATGATCTTGATGAGGCTATGCCGCTTGAGGCAATTGATGACGCTGAAGATAAGGTGCATTCAGTATATCTGATGGGCTTGATCTCGAAGAAGAGAAGAGATGATCTCATCACTATTTTGCACCGCGTCTTCCAACAGAAAGCGATACTATCCATGTACCAGAGGATGGAAGACATCAACAGGGATCCCAAAGCTTGTATTCTGGAAAGGATGCATAAGAAGATGATCAAAGAAGCTAGGAGTGCTTTACTCAAGCCCGTCTTTAAGTTTGAGAATCCCTGTCCGGAATTTAGCGTTTTGCCATTGTAGACATTTTGATGATATTTGTTTCTTTCTCTTTTTTTATCATCCTCATTACCAATGCATAAATTTCTTTGAAGTATGAATGACAAAGCCCCCCCTTTTTTACGCCAACACTCACATGTGCTTCACATGAGGCGCTGTTATATATAAAAACTGGTGACGCAGCTCACGTGTCTTGTTCGTGAGGTGCTGCTATAGGATTTAATCCTAAAAAACCAGCGCCGGCACTCACATGCCATGCATGTGAGGCGCTGCTACAGGATTTAATCCTAAAAAACTAGCATCGGCGCTGACGTGTTATGCACGTGAGGCGCTGCTATAGGATACGAGAGAATTGTTTCACCTTCTTTCTCTACTTTTCATGAGTCAACTCTTTCTTTTCCAATGCCTTTTTTTTGTCAGAGCTTGGAAATAGTTTCACCAAGCACAACATTTTCTGTGCCTAGACTTAAATACTTTTCTTTATAATATGAAGCAATGTTCTTCTTCATAAGGAAAGAACCATTTTAATAGATCAAGAGTCATGGCTTGCAATCGTCCACATGCTCGTCGGCAACAATGGAAGGTGCCTATCGAGGGAATTGTTCCTCATTTTGCTACACGCTTGCTGAATCCCGTTCTCACGGATGACCAATGCGACACGGTGATGTACGAGTTCCTGACTCATAGGGGATCTCCTCTTCCTATCGGCTCCATTTGGTTTCGGATGATCTTCTTGTCCATGCTTGCTTACATTCTCCCTCATCCAGTGAAGATGACTCCGGCGATGCTCGACACGGCGGAGGACAAGATCGAGTGCTTTCATGAGGCAAATTTGATTACCCAACCTCTGAGGGATGCTCTGTTCAGTTGCTAAGCCAGATACAGGCTCAGCAGGCCATCATGTCTGCTTTTCCCAATGGGCACGATGCTGACCGATGGGGAGCGACTCCTCGAGAAGATCTCCGCTTCGACATGGCAGAGAAGGCTGAAGGGGTTTTAGAAAACTTTATTTATAGTTTTGTAAACCCTTGTATTTTTGATCCCGTGTTTGGTGATCTCTTTCTTGTAGAATAAAATATTTATTTAAATGGATTCTCTTTATCGTTGACTACCGAGTGCTTAATTTCTAATACATGTTCTTCCTCTGATTGTATTGTTTAAACAAACGTACAACCTGCATGTGCGCACATGCACTTCACCCCCTTTTTAACTGTGAACGCCACTGATATGTGTTAGTTGTATGTATGCCCTAGAAGCCATTATTGTATATGATTGTATATTATAGTAGATGCTTGGACATATATAGAGAGGAATTTCTTGCTCGACATGATAGTATGCTATCCGGTTGCTCTTTATCTTAACATGTATACTTGTATCTTTATACTGTCTCTCTCACTACATATTGATAAAGCCCTCAGGATGTGTACTTGACTACAGGACTACGATGGAGATCATACTAGTGGGGCCAGGGTAGTTGGTAAGTACATCCTTTAAATGTTCCTAGTCGAGGGAGTATCGAGACGGGGCATCGATATTATGTGCTGCTCACTGTACAATATTTTTACAGAGAGCTTATCTTGACTCCCTTAGTCCTCTGGAAAATTCTGAAATTTTTTTCTCTAGCTCCAATGATGCCAGATTTCCTCGCACAAATCACAACAACTCGTATTAGTGTTTGCGCGAATTTTGATCACAAAATTATAATGGAATAAATCTTTCAATTCAAATTTCAAATAAAGAACGAATTAGCGCGCGATCCCCGGCAACAGCGCTATTTGATTGATTTTTTTATTTCCCGTTGTCGGTTTAGAGAAAATGAATGGAATCACAACCAAAAATATTTTGACCGTAATCAATAACGGTGTCGGATGTAGCGCGTTAGTAATTGCGAATCGTCCACAGGGATTGTACGATTCGTTCTTATTTTGTTTTGTTTGAATCGAAAAGTTAATGAAAAGAAAACAAACAATTCATGATTTGTAATTGAAGTTCAAGAATTAGTAAAATATAGATCTAATAAAAGTAAAGGATAGAATCAAGAATTGAGAGTTTGATGATTTTCCCAACCAAATATCAAGAATCTAAATGAGGCTCGTAGGAATCGATCGGATCTATAGATGTGATGAAATCTAGCGATTACGTATTCTTATCCTTCGATGAATTGATACTAGATCGATGATGATCGACGAGAATTAGGGATCTCTAGTGAAACTAGGGTTTCAATATTTATCCCTTGTTCTTTCGTCGATATCATTCACATTCTAGCCCCTACCAAATTCAAGAATCGATCGTGGATCCCTAATTTCGAGCGATCACAATCAAGAAAGTATCGCAACGAAACTAGGTCGTCGATTCTTCAATTTGCTAGGGTTTACAAAACTCGTAGGACTTAAGAATCGTATTAAGATTTGTTACATCATCATTCTATTGATCGTCTCGACTCCTTTACGAGCGGAGTTTTACTCAAACATCACAACAACAACCACAATTACAAATTGAGATCGAATTATGATGCAAGAATTTAAAGAAAGCAAGATTAAAGAATTTCACCATTTATTTATATCAACAATTTCGTTACAATCGCTCAAGAACTACAAGAGGAAGAACTTGATCGTCGATTTGGCTTCGCTCGTCTTCTTAAGTCGCGGATCGGCTTGGATCACTTGCTCGATTGAAGATCGGCTCCGCTCCTAAAAGGTTGAAGGGCTTCTCGCTTGATTGGTACTCGGGATCTTGAATTTGAATTGGAATTAGGGTTAGGGTTTCGCACAAGTCGTGTTACTCAACTTGTGGTTGAAAGAAGATGGAGATTAATGAACAAATGGACAACCTAAAGATTGAGGAAGAAGTTTAACCCTAGGCCTAGGCTTCTATTTATAGACTTCCCAAAATCCTAGATCTAGGATTTGAATTTCCCTCCAAAAGTTAGTTAGAGGGAGAGACTTCTAGAAGTAGTTAGTTAGGAGGGAGCTTCTAGAAATAGTTTGTTAGGAGCTTAATCAAGATTAGCTTTGCTTAATGATCTTTGCTGATCTGGTAGAAGCTTCGAGAGTTTTCTGGAGATTGACATATATTTCTGAGCTGTAGGCACTGATATAGGAATTATGCACTGAAATTGGACTGATGACGTGGCATAACCGCCGCGGAACCGCGGCGCAAGCAGGCTCCCGCCGCGGATCCGCGGCGCTCTGTGGGCCATAGTGCTTAGGCTCTCTGTTACATGCTTTGGCTGACATTTGGGCCTGCTTCTGATATGTTGAATTTTGTTTGGACTTCTGTATCACTACCAGATCTTATATCTTGGAGTTGGCGTAACTTTTATCAGCTCTTTTCCCAATTTTGGGCTTTTCTTCTGGAATTTCCTGCATAATTTCTCGAGACAAGTGTTGCGCAATATAGGGATGATGCGATACCATAAAACACAGTCAATTTCCCTAGAAATGCCGGTTTTAAGGTCTAACACATGCAATCCGGTATTTCAGGACTGTTTTGCTAATATGTGTAATATGAATGCCGAACACTTCTAGATGAGTGCAAAAGATAGGGAAATTGCCGTGTTAAAATGCAGTATTTTCGACTGATCAATGCTCGACACGGCGGAGGACAAGATCGAGTGCTTTCATGAGGCAAATTTGATTACCCAACCTCTGAGGGATCGCTCTGTTCAGTTGCTAAGCCAGATACGGGCTCAGCAGGCCATCATGTCTGCTTTTCCCAATGGGCACGATGCTGACCGATGGGGAGCGACTCCTCGAGAAGATCTCCGCTTCGACATGGCAAAGAAGGCTGAAGGGGTTTTAGAAAACTTTATTTATAGTTTTGTAAACCCTTGTATTTTTGATCCCGTGTTTGGTGATCTCTTTCTTGTAGAATAAAATATTTATTTAAATGCATTCTCTTTATCGTTGACTACCGAGTGCTTAATTTCTAATACATGTTCTTCCTCTGATTGTATTGTTTAAACAAACGTACAACTTGCATGTGCGCACATTCACTTCACCCCCTTTTTAACTGTGAACGCCACTGATATGTGTTAGTTGTATGTATACCCTAGAAGCCATTATTGTACATGATTGTATATTATAGTAGATGCTTGGACATATATAGAGAGGAATTTCTTGCTCGACATGATAGTATGCTATCCGGTTGCTCTTTATCTTAACATGTATACTTGTATCTTTATACTGTCTCTCTCACTACATGTTGATAAAGCCCTCAGGATGTGTACTTGACTACCAGGACTACGACGGAGATCATACTAGTGGGGCCAGGGTAGTTGGTAAGTACATCCTTTAAATGCTCCTAGTCGAGGGAGTATCGAGACGGGGCATCGATATTCCATAGTAGACTAGCGTATACATTTCTTGACCCATTTGATGGGCGATGGATGATCCCACATCCATTGGTGTTTGACATCAAAGATTGTATACGGGTGCTCAGTGGGGACGGGGTACACTGAACATGACTCGCCGAGAACTTCTAGATGGTATTATATCTATCGTCGGATAGAAGTTCTCTGGTGACACTGCTACAGGTTAGTCTGTAGACCTGGAATCGTCATAGTGTCTTGTGTGATTCCCACTGTGCTTTGATTTCAACCCTACCACGTTCAAAAGAGCGTGCAAACAGGTGGTTTTTGGGTACAGTCCTGAGTCACATAGAGGAAATGAGCGATTGGAGGGGTTTCATCTCTCCCAGTATTGGGGGTTGATGTTGCGCTGTGCTCGATTGGCCATAACAGGAATCCCTGGCCACGGTTGCTGAGATTTACTGGTAAGTGTTATCAGTAGTTTCTCGAACCGTTATAAGCCTCACATCGGCATGACTTATCAAGTTATTGGGGTCTGACGTTTACCACCCCAGGCTAGATATACGACATATCAGACGAAGAGACCAGACTGTACGGTAGTGTTACTTATTGGATTCACGGGAGTATTAACAAGCTTGCTTGTTGATCTTCTGGTCGCTCAATACCCGGGTAGCCATTACGTGCAGCTAGTACCGCTGACGGCTTGTGGGTGACTGATATGATCATCACCTACAGCCGGCGTATTGACGAGTCTTTAGGGTCCTACACAGAGATTTCCTGGCTCAAGCGAAACGAAGTAGGGCATATATGTGATATGTGCGGGACCGAGATTAATAAGTATTTGTGATACCGTATTCTAATCTCGCGATATTTGATATCAGCCGGTTATATGAGATATAGCCGGGTTATTGAATCAAGTGTTGATTCGATAAGATGATATAAATGATATTAGTCGGTTATATGTGATATAGTCGGATTATTAAATCTAGTGTTGATTTAATAATTTAATATATAATTATATATTTGATGTATTAATATATATTAACTAATATTAGCTCACTTAAGAATTTCTTTTCTACTTTTACATTTAATATATATGTGATATATATTAATGTATTCTCTTTGTGTCATGCTCGATGATACATTGTACATGGGTGTATGAGACTCATACCATACTTAAGATAATTAGGGTGATATTTATTTAGGGAATAAACAAAATTAGGTGGAAATTTTCATGGGTTGGATGCTTGTAGAAGGTTATAGAAACTATTGACTTAGTCCACTAATTTTGTTTTACTCTAGATATTTATTAACCCAACCATTATCTTTAACCATGATTAAGTCTCTACAAATATCATTTGTGATATTTTCTCACACATGGTTGCCAAAATACCTACTTCATCTTCTTCCTCATCTCAATTTAGCTCTCTAGGCTTTCTTGAGGTGAAGAAAGAGAGAGAGAGAGAGAGAAATAATTCTAAAGTGAGCAGAATTCCTATTTCATCAATCTATACCAAGCTAGCCATTTAGTGTAGCTTGTCTGCTTCACTGATTCTCAATTAGTGATGAGGTAGCTTGAGTTGGAGATTCCACGACGTAGATCATCTTCGGCCTCGAAGATCTTTAAGCAAGCTTGTTCTTTTCGCCTATTGGAGTTTAACGAGAGTATGGGAGACCACCACTTAGAGCTGAGGGACTACTATACGGAGCTTTACAAGTGAAGGACCGGTCTACAAAGGTTGTATTCCTTGTTCACTTAGAGTAAAGTTGTTTGCTTATGTAGTTAAAACCTAATTCTCTAGTTAGATCCTTAGTTTGGGTTGCTTTTCTCTCTATATTTTTTTAAAATTGCATACCCGATATCTTATAAAACCTAGTGAGAGTGCTAAGGAACACTACAATATGCACGTGTCATGCGCTAGCCCTCCATACACATATATAAATCGGTATCCCTTCAACGCTATTTCCATTCAAGTACGCATGTATTTGTAAGTAAGCGTTTAAACATGTGTGAATCAAATGCTCTCCCCACTACCTTACTTAGCATACGGCTAGTTTCGGGCTAGCATGTCATGCGCAGCTTTTAGAATTTCGATCTGGAAAGATAGCGAGTGGACACAAGTGTCGTCATCTATCATTAACTTAGATCTCAATTCTTAAGAAATGTAGTTCAGAGCCCTGAGGCCTATGAGTTGCGCCTTTCTGTTTCTTAATATCTTAATCTGGTGCGAAGTAGTTTATGTATTCATTTCGGAGTTTATAGTTTATTCATTCATTTCGGAGTTTCCAGTTTAGGTACTCATTTTGGAGTTTATAGTTTATTCACACATTTAGAATTCTCTAGTGTATCTACTCATTTCAGAGTTTATAGTTTATTCACTCATTTCGGAGTTTCTAGTTTATGTACTCATTTCGGAGTGTTTTTAGTTTACCTCCCTTGGGTTTATAGGCAAACTTTTCCTAACGTTGTATATAGATGACCACCATTATTTTATGACAGAGGTCCGTTAGGTTTGTTGTACTAAGGTTTTAGTCAGTGTTATCTTCGTGTTGGCTTATGTATTCCTTGATATGCAGTCTTTAAGCCGTTGTTCGAGTAGCCCCGTGAATTTCGTGTCTCTGATCCCTTCTAAGGCTGGATAAGACGTTTTCAAGTAATTTTCTTAGGTTGGAGATTTGTATTGCCTTCAGAAGAACAAACGTTAGGTATTTGCCGTGACGCTTTTTGCTTGAGGTTAAGCTCAATTTAGAGCCCCGATGAGTCATAACCGCACCCTTCTGTGGTGGGATGACCTCTAATGGTCTTTAGGCTTTGTATGTACTGCCATCAAAACCCGAAGTTAGGAATATGCTATCACTTCGTATTTTCTTTGATGATGTCGCGGCGATTCTTTGCTGAAATAGGGTAGACATCTATAAGACCCCTATGCTGTATGTATTGCAAATGAAGTTCTGAGCTAGGAATATGCCATTGCTCCACTTTCATTTGATAGTTGCATCTGCACCCTGCTGAAATGAAGGGGAACGCCAGGATAGTCTCTAGGTTGTACATATACCGTCAAGACTTGGAGTTAGGATTTTTCCATTACTCCATTTTTTCTTTGACCCTTGGGCCTTTCTTTTCGATTATGAAGTTGCTTCTGCATCCTGCTGGAATGAGAAGGAACGTTGGGATAGTCTCCAGGTTGTATATGAACCGCCAAGACTTGGACGTATGATTTTTCCATTACTCCATTTTTGCTTTGACCCTTGGGTTTTTTTTTACGATGACGTTGTGTCTGCATCCTGCCGGAATGAGAAGGAGCGCCAGGATAGTCTCTAGGTTATATATGTACCGTCAAGATTTGGTTCTTCTTTTGACAAAGCGTGGTGGGAAAATATGGTTCCCTTTCTTTCATTTGTTCCCATGGATCGTATACAAGAGTCAATATGGACCTGCTTGCAGGGCAGAAAAGTTTCATTTTCATTCTTTTTATTATCATTATTTATTTTTTTAATTTCTTTCCGCGATGCTCTATCTTTTCAGCTTTAATGTCGTGAAAGTCGTGATTGCCCAATCATTTCGGTTGTTTTTGTTTTTACTCGCTACTTTTTTTTGCGAGTTGCCCTATCATTTCGTCTTCTTTGGGATTTGAAATATGATACCAATCTTGGTATCAACATCACTACCACTAGAATATTGCCAGGAGCGATTCTCATTTGCCGTGAGAGAACTTGAAATTGATACCTATTTAGGCATCAGTATCGCTACAACTGGGATATTGCCAGGAGCGAATCATCATTTGCCTTTGTCTATTTGAACAAAGATGGCTTAGCAAACAGCGTGAGGATCGTGCCGACCAAGGCTTTTTGACTTTATGATCCGTAAGGGTATCATAAAGGTATTTTTCCCTACGAGTCAAGAGAATTTCGTAGGTGTACTTTCTCCTTAGAAGTCATATGGATTCCTAAGTGCGTTTTATCTTGTAAGTCATAAGGATTTTACAAGAGTATTTTCTCCTTATAATTCGAGAGGACTTACAAGTGGTTCTCACCATATGGGGACATTTCTCTCCATTGATGGAACTTGGTGGGAGAATATTTATTTATGCCCGTGAATTGTATACTTGGGTCAATATTGGACCTCCTGTAAGGCAGAAAAGTTTCATTTTCGTTTTCATTTTTTTTAACGAGTTCGGGGTTTCTCGGGTTTTCACTAGCTCGCAGGTAGTCCTGTTGTTTTTACTCACGGTGTCCTTTTGGGTTTTCATCCAAGCCCATTTCGCTTGTGGACATACAGTTTTTTTGGCGAGTTCGCTCCCTCTCGGGTTTTCACTAGCTCGCTGGTAGTCCTACTGTTTTTACTCACTGTGCCCTTTCGGGTTTTCATCCGTGTCCATTTCGCTTATGGACAAACCGTTTTCTTTCTTTCTTTCTTGTTTTTAGGCAGCCCGTAAGGTAACACATCTTTAGCTGTAGGCTCCGATCTTTTTCTAAGGACTACTCTTTCATTGCCTAGCTAACCAATTC
The DNA here is from genome assembly GCA_030015575.1 of Agapanthus africanus. Classification (NCBI taxonomy): domain Eukaryota; kingdom Viridiplantae; phylum Streptophyta; class Magnoliopsida; order Asparagales; family Amaryllidaceae; genus Agapanthus; species Agapanthus africanus. The sequence continues at coordinate 692,383,573 of CM057339.1, read as the reverse complement.
CCCTTGTTGTCCGCCCACTTTCATCGACGGTTGATCTTTCCCAATATCCTCTACGCCTACTTCTTTTCCGGTTAAACCGCGACGATCAAATGCTTAATCGTTTTGGCCCATGAATTGTATACGGTAATCGATATGGGGATTCACCGTAGGGCTAAACGTGTGAAGTCATGATGGCCCTTTATCGCCGTATTTGGGGCGAAATGCTAGTTTAAGGACTTTTCGGTCCAATATTCCCGTTTTGTGGGCGAATGTTAGTTTAAGAACGTTTTAGTCCAACATTCCCATTTTGGGTACGAATGTTAGTTTAAGGACGTTTACGTCCATCATTAGTTTAAGGACGTTTCGGTCCATTGTTAGTTTACGACATTTCGGTCTAGCATTTATTAAGGACGTTTCGGTCCATCATTAGTTTAAGGATATTTCGGTCCATTGTTAGTTTACGGACATTTCGGTCTAGCATTTATTTAAGGACGTTTTGGTCCATTATTCCCGTGTTTGGGGAAACACATTAGTTTAGGGACGTTTCGGTCTAGTATTAGTTTAAGAACATTTCGGTCCATTATTCCCATGTTTGGGGGAACACATTAGTTTAGGAACGTTTCTGTCCAGTATTAGTTTAGGGACGTTTCGGTCTAGTTTTAGTTTAGGGATGTTTCGGTCCAGTATTAGTTAAAGGACGTTTTGGTCCAGTATTAATTAAGGGACGTTTCGGTCCATTGTCAGTTTAAGGACATTTCGGTCCAGTATTAGTTTGAGGACGTTTCGGTCCATTATTCTCGTGTTTGGGGAAACACATTAGTTTAGGGACGTTTCGGTCCGGTATTAGTTTAAGGACGTTTCAGTCCATTATCGCCGTATTTCGGGACGACGGAGCTTTTTGGGTACTACCATCAGGGTTCTGACTCAGTAAGATAGCGAGCGAACACAAACGTCTTCATCTATCATTGACCAAAATCATGACTCGTCAAGCGTGGTATTTCTTTTGGAATCGACCGTTTATTTGCCGGAAGGGTCTTTCGCCATGCATATCCATGAGCAGGTAGGCCCCGTCTTGGTAGACTTTGTTTATGATGTACGGGCCTTCATAGTTCGGCTCGAACTTCCCCCGTTTTGCACGATTAGGGATCATTGGTCTTTTGACGACTAGCACGAGTTCGCCTTGGCGGAATGTTCTCGGCTTGGTCAGTTTTTTGTATGACCGTGTCATCCTTACTTTATAAGCCTCCAGATTTTGCTGTGCTACAAGGCGAGTTTCGTCGAGGGCATCGAGCTCCTCAAGCCTAAGATGAGCATTTTCTTTATCTGTCTGCTCATATCGAACTGCCACTCATAGAGAGGGGAGTTCTATTTCTAATAGGAGCACTGCTTCCGTGCCGAATACCAATGTGAATGGTATTGTATTCATGGCAGTCTTGAACGTTATTCGGTACGCCCAGAGAGCCTCATGCAGCCTTTCATGCCAGCCCTTTTTTTTCTGGACACTTATAATCTTTTTCAAGGTTTTATTAAAATCTTCAGTAAGACCATTGGCCCAAGGATTATAGACTGATGAGTATCTCCAATCTATTTTATGCTGCTGTGCGAAGCGGCTTATTTTATGGCTTCTGTAAGCAGGCCCATTATCCGAGATTATCCGTTGTAGAGGGCCAAACTGATAGATGACATAAGTTCTGAAGAAGTGGAGGATATTCTCCGTCTTCACCTCCCTTAGTGATACTGCTTCTGCCCATTTAGAGAAGTAGTCAATTGTTGCTAGTATGAACCGATGTCCTTTGGATGATGCCAGTTCGATAGGGCCAATTATGTCGGTTCCCCACATTTCGAATGGCCAGCTAGCCACAGTCGGGTGTAGCGGATTTGGATGTTGATGGATGAAGTCCCCATGAATTTAGCACGAGTGACACTGCTTCGCATATTCGAGGCAGTCCTGGATCATCGTGGGCCAATAGTAACCCATTCTTTTTATCTTCAGTTTCATCTTTGGCCCAGCTTGATGAGAACCGCAGAGTCCGTCGTGAATTTCTTGGAAGACATTCTTTTCTTCCTCCTGCTGGGTTCGCTTAGCACCCTTGCTAGGTTTCGGCAAGCATCAAGTATGCAATTTCAAAAAATCTTGAGTGCTAAGCAATCGAACCAATGATCGAACTAGAGAATTAGGGTTTTTAAAGTATGTAAACAACTTTACACTAAGTGAAATAGGAATACAACCTTTGTAGATCGGTCCTTCACTTCTAAAGCTCCGTGTAGTAGTCCTTTTGCTCCAAGTTGTGGTCTCCCAAACTCTTCTTAGGCTCCACTAGGTGAAAGGAACGAGCTTACTTAAGGATCTTCAAGGCTGAAGATGATCTACGTCGAAGAATCTCTAACTCAAGCTATCTCTTCACTAATTGATAGATTAGTGAAGCAAACAACCTATACTAAATGGCTAGTTTAGTATAGATTGATGAAGTAGGAATGCTCACTTTAGAATTATTTTTCTCTTTTTCTTTTTCACCTCACTAGAAATCAGGAGAAGAAAAATGAGATGAAGAAGAAGCTCAAGTTATGAACCATGGTTTGAAAAATATCTCATATATCACTTGTAGAGACTTAACCTTGTTTAAAAAAATGGTTGGGTTAATAAATATTTAGAGTAAAACAAAATTAGTGGACTTAAGCCAAGGCTTCTACATGCTCCCACAAGCATCTTAGCCATGCTAATTTCCAACTAATTTTGATTTTCCCCATAATAATTAATCATCCAAATTATCTTTAGTTAGGTATGAGTCTCATGCACCCAAGTCCAATATATCGTCTAGCATGACACAAAAATAAATACATTAATATATATCACATATATATTTAAATGTATTAGTAGAAAAGAAATTCTTAAGTGAGCTAATATTAGTTAATATTTATTAATATATCAAATATATAATTATATATTAAATTATTAAATCAACACTTGATTTAATAATCCAGCTATATCACATATAACCGACTAATATCATTTATATGTATATCAAATATACATACAACAAATTATTGAATCAACACTTGATTCAATAATCCGGTTATATCATATATAACCTATATCGCGAGATTAGAATACTGTATCACATACACGTATTAATCGGTCATGCACATATCACATATGTGCCCTACTTCGTTTCGCTTGAGCCAAGAAACCTCTGTGTAGGACTCTAAAGACTCGTCAATACGCTAGCAGTAGGTAATGATCATATCAATTACCCATAAGCCGTCAACGATACTAGCTGGACATAACGCCTACCCAGGTATTCAGCGATCAGAAGATCAACAAGCAAGCTTGTCCATACTTCCGTGAATCCAGTAAGTAACACTACCTTACAGTCCAGTCTCATCGTCTGATATGTCACAGATCGAGTCTGGGGGTGGTAAACGTCAGAGCCCAATAACTTGATAAGTCATGCCGATATGAGGCTCATAACGGGTCGAGAAACTACTGATAACACTTACCAGTAAATCTCATCATCAGCCCTGGCCAGGGACTTCCTGTTATAGCTAATCGAGCATAGCGCAACATCAACACCAAATACCGGGAGAGACGAACCCCTCCTATCGCCCATTGCCTCCATGTGTATAACACCTTGGAATGCGATTAGTGTTAATTAAGCGATAATGCGGGTTTTTTAAGGAAAAGTTTACCAAATCGGTTTCCTCACATTTTATAACAATTAATTAATGTTTTATTATAAATTGTTATGGCTTGCACACATTTGTGCATGTTAATGTGAGGGTATATTAGTGCTAACCTTGTTTAGTAGCCATGATACCTTAAGCTAGCCCTTGCCCTAATTAACCTTACCTTAACCTTGTCCAAGATTTTTGTGAGAGATATTTTCCTTGTTTTGGATAGAGAGAGAGGTGGCTAGGTGAGTCATGGTAGTATTAATGGTTGCATTAATGGAGGTGAGAGAGAGAGTAAGCAGAAGGATTTAGTTCATCCTACACTCACCCTCTCACCCTTTACTCTCCTCACTCTCTCATTTCTTCTCTCATTCTCATTATTGTTCATCTCTCAACTCCCAAACTGAACCCTCACCATCCCTTCACCAAATCCTTGCAAAACTTCACAAAAATCCATAGAAAACACTTCAAATGTTTTGATTAGCCACTAGGTTGCCTTGGAGCTTGGAAAGCTTGGATTTTTGAGCAAGAGTGGCTAGGTAATGATCTCTAAACTGTTAAATAGGTGTTATAATGTTGTGTAGCTTGTTGGTTGCTGTTATGAACACTTAAGGTATCTTTTCGTCCAAATATCGTATTTTTTAGTGTCATATTAGAGTCTTTGTGATCTTCTATGACCTGAAAATTTTACTGAAAAATTTAGCAGTGTAGCGATACTGATGCCTAAATAGGTATCAAATTTCAAGTTCTCTCACGGCAAATGAGAATCGCTCCTGGCAATATTCTAGTGGTAGTGATGTTGATACCAAGATTGGTATCAGATTTCAAATCCCAAAGAAGACGAAATGATAGGGCAACTCGCAAAAAAAAGTAGCGAGTAAAAACAAAAACAACCGAAATGATTGGGCAATCACGACTTTCACGACATTAAAGCTGAAAAGATAGAGCATCGCGGAAAGAAATTAAAAAAATAAATAATGATAATAAAAAGAATGAAAATGAAACTTTTCTGCCCTGCAAGCAGGTCTATATTGACTCTTGTATACGATCCATGGGAACAAATGAAAGAAAAGGAACCATATTTTCCCACCACGCTTTGTCAAAAGAAGAACCAAATCTTGACGGTACATATATAACCTAGAGACTATCCTGGCGCTCCTTCTCATTCCGGCAGGATGCAGACACAACGTCATCGTAAAAAAAAACCCAAGGGTCAAAGCAAAAATGGAGTAATGGAAAAATCCTACGTCCAAGTCTTGGCGGTTCATATACAACCTGGAGACTATCCCAGCGTTTCTTCTCATTCCAGCAGGATGCAGAAGCAACTTCATAATCGAAAAGAAAGGCCCAAGGGTCAAAGAAAAAATGGAGTAATGGAAAAATCCTAACTCCAAGTCTTGACGGTATATGTACAACCTAGAGACTATCCTGGCGTTCCCCTTCATTTCAGCAGGGTGCAGATGCAACTATCAAATGAAAGTGGAGCAATGGCATATTCCTAGCTCAGAACTTCATTTGCAATACATACAGCATAGGGTTCTTATAGATGTCTACCTATTTCAGCAAAGAATCGCTGCGACATCATCAAAGAAAATACGAAGTGATAGCATATTCCTAACTTCGGGTTTTGATGGCAGTACATACAAAGCCTAAAGACCATTAGAGGTCATCCCACCACAGAAGGGTGCGGTTATGACTCATCAGGGCTCTACATACAAATTTTAGTGTCATATTAGTGACCCTAAGATTACACCTGAAGCACGAACCCCATAGGCTTGGATACGGCCGGCGACATGAAGGCCAAATCCGGCGGCCTCGGCCAATAGGGGGAGTTGGGGTTTGGTTTTATGAGGGTAGCTATCTGCAGTTGTTTAGAGGTGTTTGGTACTGTTTGATTTTTGAGCATTGACAGTATGCAAAATCTGGGATCACTTTGCTATAATCTAGTATTTTGATTATTCGTGTTACGTTATCCGACACGGTTGTGATCTTGTGTAGCTGTTGCACCTGGGTTGGTTTTGGGGTGTCGCCACACACGTTAACCACTAGACGGACACTTGAGAATTGGTTTGGAGTTAGTGCGTCAGTCAAACGTAATTTGTACGTGATATTGATCGATTTCTGAGATTTGCACTTGCTACTTTGTGTTAATAGGATCGCAGGCGGGGACTTCGAGCGCTGCGACGAAAGGGAAGTAGGTGATTGGATCTACCTAGCTTGAGATTGTCGGTGAGTAGATTTAACATCTACGGGAAAATCGCCCGTATGGCGTTAAGCGTCAGGGCTAGATATGATATGATATTAGCCGCATGTTTATATGCACATATAGAGATGGTGCATGAACTTCATTGCATATAGTTACTTGTTGTGCCTAAACCTGTACCCATTGTACACTGCACTATTATTGACAGTCCATGTTGCATGAGCACCAATTGTATGCTACACACACACTGTCGGTAATTGCCATGATACTCACAATACAAATATTCATATGATATACCTTGCTATTGGTTAGCGACATTAAGGAATTTATTCTTGTGTGATGGCGCATATGAAATATAGAATACGTGTACACCTACATGCTTACACATATGCCTTTGTAACACCTTGAAATTTGTTTAGGTTAATTTCGTGTTAATTAGCGATAATGCGTGTTTTTCATAAAATCTCGTTAATAATTATTGTCCACATAAACTAGAATAAATCTATTTTTATTGTGAAAATGTGTAAATATATTTATAATTGTGTTTTGTTAATTAACATTTAATTTATTGTTCACTTAATTATCAAATTTCCTTAACTATTATTTCTAAACAAAATTTGTTTAGCATACACTATTCAAATTTTACCCTAGATTAATATGTGCTTTGCAACCATGACAACTTAACACACATAATGTAACACGTTCTTCATCTTTCCTCATTTTCCTTTCAACTACACAAAACAATAAAGAAAATAAGAAAAGAATGAGAAAAGGAAGCATGGGGGGTTATTTATTAAGCATGGGGCTTTGTCTTTGGCACAACTCTCTCTCTCTCTCTCTCTCTCTCTCTCTCTTTCCCTCTCATTTTCCAGCAGCTCCAGCAGCAGCAAACCCTCCCCTTTCCTCTTCTTCTTCTTCATTCATTCAAGCCTCATCTCCAATAAAAATCCATCTTTTCTTCACAAAACCTCTTGCTAAACACCCCAAAACACTTCCTTGTTGGTTCTTGAGGCAAGGTCAGCAAGTTTGGACCCTCCCAGGACCAAGTGGAGGTATAAAGCTTACCCTCATTACCTCTTTGCTAACAACACTTAGTTAAGCTAAACAAGCCATAAAAACCCTAACTTGACCCAATCTCCACTTAAACCACATAATTAGCACAAAAAGCCATATAAACACTAATTAAAGCTAAATAAACTACAGTTTATTTAGCTTTAATTAGTGTTTATATGGCTTTTTGTGCTAATTATGTGGTTTAAGTGGAGATTGGGTCAAGTTAGGGTTTTTATGGCTTGTTTAGCTTAACTAAGTGTTGTTAGTGTCGTTTAATCCAAGTCTTTGCATCAGGTTACATTAAAACACCATTTTGTATTAAATTAGTGCTTAATTAGTGTTTTAGTTAAGATTTGTGCAAGTTTTGTGATCTGCTTTCAAACCTGTTGCTTCAGGCAAAAGTTGCATTTACTAGACTTAGACCACACACACAAAGAACGAGGCCCCCTCTCCCCTCCTTGGCTGCAATTAAATGTGTTTTGGCCGCAAATTGCGGCCAGATGGTGAGTCTGGGTGTCGGGGTTTGGGCTATGGGTGTCTGCTGTATATTGTAGGTCTTTGGTATATGCAACTTTTCCTATTTTAACTTGTATCAAAATCTGGAACCAACTACATTGTTTTTATCACTTTTAAACTTGCGCGACACATACGTTATGAGTTTGGGTTTGGTGTTTTCTATGTATCGCAGCGTGTCAGGGTGGTTTCAGACGTTAGCACACACGTTTTGGTGTTTTGAGTGCACACGCGGTAAGCTTGCGACGCTAGTTCTCGTATGGTCTAGATATCGAGTTTTTGCAGGATTTTACCCTTACGTGTGTTGCTTTGTCTAATTCTAGGATCGGTCGCAGAGACATCGGACGCGGCACGGAAAGGAAAGGCGGTGATCAGATCAGACTAGCGGAGGCGTTCCGGTGAGTAGATCTATATCTACGGTGGAAGTCGGGTGGATGGCGTATAGCACCCCCACAAATATTAAATGGAAACTGATCTATAGGATACAGTCGTAGGACCTAGATTAGGAAACTATGGATATAGTTTAAAAGATAGTTAGTGATAATATTAGTAATTGAATATATATATATATTGTGATATGAGAAAGCTTTAGGGATATGAAAAGTGAAATCGAATTACGACTTATAGATAGGTAATTACACTAGAATAAGCATTGAGTTTAGCGTAACATGAAACTAGATTAATAAAGTAGAATGTATATATAAAATTTAACTTAATGTGATGAAAAGAAAATACGATGTGATATGATAACTTGATGATATGTTGGTATACGGATACGATTCGATATGTGATAATTGATACCTTTACCGGTCCCATGATCTGAGATTGATACGGATGGAACCTGAGAGATAGGTGTGTGTGTGTGTGTGTGTGTGTATGGATAATGTTGTGAATCTTGAATGAAAAGCCGTATGAGATGTGAGGTCCGTACCCTCTTTGTCACATAGCTTGTTAGGATCCTAAATTGTTTTATGATGCCGTACGATGAGTTACCGTATGTGATGAGTTTATTGATGATTGATCCATACCCTTGACTAGAGGAGGCTGATTGATAGATTCACCGACTCGGTCATGTTAGATACGTATAGCTTATCGCTTTTAGCTGATTATTTACCTTATGCTACTTTCATGTTATTCTCATTGCATTGCATATACCTGTGCTAGTACACCTGCACCATTATCGATGATGCGTATGTCACACTTACACAGATTTGCCCGCTCACACACTTCATCATCGATAATTGCCATGTCACCATACAGTAGAATAGCTGCATAATGATATGACTCCTTGCATAATTTACTTGCTATAGTTACATATACACCTTTATACGATGTTGCATTTAACTTTGGAGGAATTGGGAACCGCAGGATATATTTTAAAACTGGATTCATTTTAAAGAGCGGTTTTTCCTTGATATGTGCATATTACTGTTCCATATTGCATTATATACAGATATACTTATATTTCTGTTATATGTCGCATACATCATGCTTTATGAGTATACGCATTTGAGATATGCTATTTTCATGAGATTTCTGGATTGAGAACCGTGGTTATTTCAAAATAAAGTATGTATTGTTTTAAAAACTCGGTTTCTCTTGATATGATATTTTTATAGTCCACCATGTGTTTTCTCGTCTCTTGAGCGATATCATACACCCGATTTGAGGAGGAGGAGGAACCGTCTGCGGGTGCATGGTGGACCCGGTATGGTACCCCGGGGCGAGAAGGTCGCAGATGATGGCGTTGAGCCCGGCAGAGGGACCACTACCTACCGGTGATAGTATTTGGACCTGGCGGTTATCCGGAGGATACCGACCGGAGTCATGAGATGGATATAGGCCAGTCCGGATAGCCGGAGCCTGAGATATGAGTATTTACGTGTCGATGCTGGACACAGGTTTCATGATAGTTTCGAGTATCGATACTGGACACTTAGGTTCCATGATTTGTTGTGTCATTGATGGACACACATTCTTTGATATCCTCATACATTTCCATGCATATGCTTTTACGTTGTTTCGAGTGGACGAGATCCATATGCATACTGGCATTGATTATATTATTGGATGATATCCACTTGCATACCGGCATTTATTTATATTGTTGGCACATATTTACTTACGGTCACCCTAGATATCATAGTATTACCTTTATGATATAGTTGACTTAGGAATCGTTATTTATTCGATTTCTACCTGTTGATGTTTTCTACTCACTAGTTGGCAACTCACCCCCATTGTGCCACAGTTATTGTAGGTTGACCGTGTTCATATCATAATTTTGCATTATTATATTCCCCATTCTTATTCATTTTACAAATAAATAGGTGCTTTTGATCCATGTCTGCTATATAGTTGCAGGTTACAGGTTCTCGGAACAAAACAATGAAAATGATGAAAAGACGATACAAAAGTGAGACTACGACCAACAAATAGAAGAATCTTGATCATGCCTACAGTTTGAGGGACAAATGAAGATCAATGAACAATTACACAAAGTACAAAGGCAGCGCAGGATTCAAGACTTCAACACGAAGCAAACGGTAAAAGTCCACAACATTCTACACTGTGGAAATCTGGAAGAAACTAGAAGACATTCTGAAGAACCAAGTGAAGAAAACAGATGTGAAAAGCAACTAGAAGCATCAGAAGAAAACAGAGCCCAAGAACCCACAATATGGCCGCGGAACCGCGGCCAAACATGCCTTCTGGCCGTGGATCCGCGGCCATATAGAACACCTGTCGGTGCATTTTTGACGGTGGGTGGCGGTGCGTTGACCTGGCTTCTCAGGGTAGTTTTGTAAATGTAGATAGGGATCGGATGTAAACCTAGGATTTCTATAATCTATAAATAGGAACCCTACAACTCTTTTTGGAGCATGCCTCTTTTTATTCATCTATTTTATAATTTTAATTCCTGTAATGTTCAAAGAGTGCATCAAATAAAAAGTAAGTCTTTTTCTTTACCTTGCTTTAGTTAATTTTCTTTTCTGCCCTAGTTAATTTTATTTATTTGCCGTAGTTTAGCAATTTTATTTATCTGCCGTAGATTAGTTAATTAGGTTATTAAAAATAAACAAAAAAATGAATTCGTTTAACAATTCCTTAATGAGTGAGTAGTTCCTCACTTGTTAAGATTAGGAATAGGAAAGGTTTGAGAGATGAAAATCTCTCACCCCTTTTTTGTCCGTTATACATTTTAAATAGGACTCTATGCATACATACACACACCTCTCACTACGGCACCCTATCCCAATAAGTAGCGGTGATACCGTAGTTTAAGACCGGTTGTGTATGTTTTCCATGGAGGTTATGGTAAGAGTTAAGAAAGGACGGACAAGGACCTAGAGGAAGAAACCTAGTTTCTTTCCGATCGTGCTAATCCCCTTTGTTAATTATTACCTTAACACCTAAATAGTTCTTAATTAGGGAATATAAAGCGGTGAGGAATATTGACTTTCCAAACTTAACCTAAACCTAACCCTAGCAAGGTTTTAATCCTAATCTAAATCATTTCAGTTTTTATTGATAATCCAACCTACCACAATTGGAATTAACTCGTTAGAACAACTAGAAAATACACAAAATCCCTGTGGACCGACCCGTACTCAACCGGCTAGCTACCAAGCGACGCCGTTCTTGATTGCGGTTAACTATTCTTTGATTTATCTTTTAAAAGCGTAAGCACGCATAAAAATTTTACCAATCAAATGGCGCCGTTGCCGGGGATGGCGTAGTTATTTTCTTTTTTGCAATTTCGGGTTAATATAAAAATTTAAAAAAAATCATAAAAACTGAAAAATTTAAAAATTTATCATCTTGTTATTTTTTGAAAGGTTTTCGTTTGAATTGTGCAGGATCGAAGAGACGAACAAATTCAGATCTGGAAAAATCCAGTGAGCAAAACAGCAAACAACAGATTTGAACAAATAGAGGATAATCAGAACAGAGAAACAGAAGAATTTTTGGGGTCTGAACCGCCAAGTCAACCGCGGAACCGCGGTCAAAAGCAAGGTTCGGCGGCGGATCCGCGGCCTGGTGGTGACGTCAGCACGTGGAAACTCTCTGTAAGCTTTCTTTTCTTCTCTGTAACCCCCTGATCTCCTCTGAAAAATTTTCCTGCAGGGTTCTTTGCGCAAAAACTTCTCCCCTTCTCTAATAACTTGATCTTGTGCAGGATTCTTTGCGCCGCAATAAAATAAAAAATTTTGGCAAGTGTTTTTGTGTATTATTGCTTTGCATCTTTAAAACTGACTTTTAAGGGGCTTTAACACCAATCAAGATTGGGTGGGGATTTCATTACCCTTCCTAGGACCCCAAAAATCACAAAAAGCATTTTGCATTAACCATCGAGTTAATTAAAAAAGATTAGACTCAGCCTATAAGGACTGTCGCGCTCAATAGGACAAAGGAATAGTTGTTGGCATCGGTCGTTTATCTAAACCAGACTTTGTGGAGCCTAAGCTAGACAAGTGGGGAAAGATAATTTTAAAAGGCCCGTCTCATGGTGATTCATGAGCGGATCGCTCCTTTCTTTACTTGTGCTTACCTGGCCACAATTGGCGGTGAAGAGGCGATTTGAGGATCTCACAACTTGCCTTTTGGAACAGTTAGGAGCAGTCTAGTTGACCTAGGAGACCCTAGATCTAGGCTTGATTGTGCATATTGTGATTTCTTGAACATGTGTCTAAGTTTCTTATAAAATGTTTTTGCAAAATGCTCCTTATACAAAAAAAAACTCAAAACAGAAAATTTTTACAAAAACTTGCCACTTGTCGCTATGAAATCCATTGCACCTCCTTTGCACCCACTTCCTTCCATTGACGTTTTCTTACCCCCGCCTTCTGTTTTTACCTTTTGACTACACTACACCTCTTTAATGTATGTCCAGTTGGACTAGGGACACTAGCGCCCATTTAGTCCGTGTCTCGTTAGTCCCGACTGACGACGCTTTCGACTCCGAAGTCAAAATTCCATCCACTTCTTTAAGTTCATCTTCATATTCTTCATCTTCTAAGGAGATGTCGGGATTCCTTCCTAACAACCCCTTACCCGCGGGACTGATTCCACTTCCACTAGGTGCGAATAACCCACCACATCCACCTGTTGAAGCGCCCCAATGAATCGCGCTCCAGGATCTTTTCTACCCTATCCGCACCGCACTTCCCACGTGTCTTTAACTTCCACCGGCTAATGGGGATAACTTTGAGATTAAACCCCACTTCATCAATATGTTGCCCAAATTTCATGGGCTGGAATCCGAAGATGCCGACATCTTCATTAATAAATTCCAGAATGTTTGCGCAATGATGAAGACCACACAACTTTCTGATGATGCTATAAGGCTACGTGTCATTCCATTCACCTTATGTGACCTAGCCAAAAAATGGTTATATAGCACATCATCACACTCGATAAACAATTGGGAAGAGTTTGTTAAGGCTTTTCTAAAAAAGTTTTACCCACAACACAAGACCGCGAGAATTTGAAATGAAATTAGTCAATTTTCCCAGCTTCCTTCCGAACCTTTTTGGAAGTGTTTTGAAAGATTTAAAGACCTACTTGTTCAATGCCCTCACCACGGTATCGAGAATTAGCAACTTTACCAAACTTTATACGAAGGATTGAACCCAGCAACTAAGCAGTTGTTGGAAACCATTTGTCAATGTCACTTTCTTACAAAATCTAGCGAGGAAGCTTGGCAGTTTCTCGACGATCGTGCTGAACAAACACTTCAGTGGGAAAGCACTAAGACCACCTCATCTACTTCATCATGTCAGTATAGGGCAGGCATACATCAACTAGACATGTCAATTGCAATGAAGGCCGAAATGGCCGCACTTACGAAAAAGCTAGAAGCAATTGAGAGCAAATTCTCAACGCCTTCTCCTGCCCCTGCTTTACCCCCACTCACAGTTTGCGCTTGTTGTTCGGATCCGTCCCATCTTACTGAAGAGCGTCCTTACAATCCACCTGTTCAAGGACAAGATCAAGACAACGCTGCCTTTCAGCAAAGACAAAGAAATGATCCATACTCTTCGACTTATAATCCTGGTTGGAGGAGCCATCCAAATTTTTCTTGGAATCAAAATCAAGAACAATTCCAAGGCAACAACAACTTTCAAAGGCCTCCTCCACAACAGTAAGCCCCTCAACAAACTCAATATCAGCAACCTTTCCAACCCCAACCTTACTCAAACCAAATGAACAATTTTGTACCCAACAATTCTTATCCTCAAAACAATTTTGTTCAGCCGAATAACGATAAGGTTTCCTCGCTAGAACGAAGTCTAGATGCGTTTTTAAAACAATCCGCAGCAAGGTTGGATACTTCTATTCAATCTTTAGTGCAAAACAGTGCTTCACATGATCAAAGCATCAAATCAATTGAGGCCCAAATTGCGCAACTGAATGCTGCGTTAAGCGAGCGAGAAAAGGGAAAGCTTCCGTCTCAACCATTGCCAAATCCTGGTCACACACACAACGCACATGTTGCTTATGAACAACAAAATCATAATGTAAATGCTGTGACCACGTTGAGATCTGGAAGGGTGTTGCACAATAATGTAGGTAATAGTGATGACACCCCTGCCGGTGCTTCTTCTTCATCATCATCATCATCTTCTTCTTCTTCGTCAGAGCATGTTCTTCATTCTTCACAAGGCTCTACTTCTTCTAATTCGAACGGACCCACATCTCACTTCACGAACACACCAACACTGGGACCCGTTCCAACTCCGCAATCTACTCCACAAATATTGGACTCAACAGATTTTCAAAATGTTCTATTTCCAAACAGGTCGCGATCCAATAAACCAACTCCTCAAATGGAGAAGATTTTGGAGTTATTCAAACAGATTAGCATTAACATACCTCTTTTGGATGCAATCCAACAAGTCCCTTCTTACGCTAAAATCTTAAAGGACTTATGCACCAAGAAGAGGAAGTCACAAGTACCCAAGAAAGTTTTCGTGGCTAGTGCTGTAAGTGATGCTCTTATCTAACCTTTACCCCAAAAACATAAGGACCCCGGCTGTCCTACAATTTCAATAACAATTGGGGATAAGAACATCAATTGAGCACTTCTAGATCTTAGTGCTAGTGTTAATTTGCTACCCTATTCAGTATATGAACAATTATGCGTTGGAGAGCTTAAACCCACACATTGTACTCTCCAAATGGCCAACCGATCCATCACCCTAGGGGTGAGTTAGAGGATGTGTTAATTAAAGTAGGGGATTTCATTTTCCCCGTTGATTTCATTGTTATGGATACACAGCTTGTAGCTAACCCCCGGAGTCAAATTCCGGTGATACTCGGTCGACCATTACTTGCGACTTCTAATGCGGTGATCAATTGTCGAAATGGTTCGATGAACCTATCTTTTGGAAATATGACAATTGAACTCAATATTTTTAAGTTGGGGAATCAGCCCTCCAAGCCTAATGCTAGTATACTTGATGTTTGCTCGATCCACGAGATCATGTAGGAGGACTGTGAGCTCGAAAAAATTCTGTTCGATCACAGCAGTTTTGACGCCACTAGTGCGTTCCTCCTAGAATCTGACACAGCTTTCACACTGGATAACGATTACGAGTGTTTCACTTTTTTGGACGATTTTGAAGACTCACCACCCGAGTTTGAGTCCTTTGTTTTTTCGGATGAGTTAGTTGAACCATCCGACTCGGTTGCTTACACTCGCTTTGAACCATTGTTGGAATCCTTCGAGTTAGAGACAGTTTCACCTATTTTACCTTCAATTGTTTCACCTCCGAAACTCGAACTCAAGCTTTTGCCGTCTCACCTTAAATATACTTACTTAGGTGAGAATGAGCCCTTCTTGTTATCATTTCGGCATCTCTAGCCATCGAGCAAGAGAAAGCCCTTTTAATAGTCTTACAAAATAACCGGCAAGGTTTTGGCTGTACTATGGCGGACATCAAGGGGATTAGTCCCCTCATAGTTGAACATCATATACATATGATGGATGATGCCAAGCCAGTAAGGGATCTACAAAGATGCCTCAACCCCATAATGAAGGAGGCTGTCAAAAAGGAGATTGTCAAATGTCTTGATAGTGATATCATTTATCCTATCTCTGATAGCCAGTGGGTTAGCCCTATTCACGTTGTCCCAAAGAAATCGGGCATAACGGTCATAACCAATGAGGCGAATGAGTTAATACCTACTCGCACCCAAACTGGGTGGAGAGTTTGCATCGACTATAGCAAACTCAACGCCGCGACAAGGAAAGATCACTTTCCGTTACCTTTTATTGACCAAATGCTAGAACGATTGGCTGGGCACGAATTTTACTATTTTTTGGATGGCTACTCCGGCTATAATCAAGTTCCCATCACCGAAAAGGATCAAGACAATACCACATTTACTTGAATTTTCGGTACATTCGCTTACCGTCGCATGCCCTTTGGGTTATGCAATGCACCCGCTACTTTCCAGCGGTGTATGATCGGGATCTTTTCAGACATGGTGGAGAAATTATTGGAGATTTTTATGGATGATTTGTCCATTTTCGGCGACTCCTTCAACGAGTGTTTGCTATACTTAGACACAGTTCTTACCCGCTGTAAGGATAAGAACCTCACTTTAAATTGGGAGAAGTGACACTTTATGGTACGAGAAGGTATTGTCTTAGGACATGTCATCTCGCAAAATGGCATAGAGGTTGATAATGCCAAGATTGAAGTCATTTCCAATCTTTCTCGTCCTAAATGCGTCAAAGATATCCGAGCCTTCCTTGGCCATGCCGGTTTTTATAGACGGTTCATCAAGAATTTTAGCAAGATAGCTAGACCCTTGACTCTTTTATTGGCTAAGGACACAACTTTTGATTTTGACTCAACTTGCATGAAAGCGTTCGAGTCATTGAAACACTCACTTATTTCTGCGCCCATTCTTTCATCTCCCGTCTGGACGCATCCATTTGAAATTATGTGCGATGCATCTGATTTCGCCATTGGTGTTGTCCTTGGACAGCACATTAATAAAATGCCGCACGTAATTTATTACGCTAGACGAACATTAAATGAGGCCCAATTGAATTACACAACAACAAAAAAAGAATTTTTAGCCGTTGTGTTTGCACTAGAAAAATTCCGGCCCTATTTAATCGGCTCTCCAGTGATTGTTTACACGGACCATTCAACTCTTCGCAAAAAGATGGATCCTCTTGCTACAAGAGTTTGACCTTGTCCTAAGAGACAAGAGAGAATGTGAAAATGTAGTTGCCGACCACCTTTCACGACTTCCTTCTTCGCCTACACTCGAAATTCCAATTAAGGATGTTTTTCCCGATGAGCAACTCTTAACCGTGTCATGCGACCCTTGGTTCGCTGATATAGTAAATTACTTTGCCACCGGACTGATACCAAAAGATTGGTCGAATCAGGACAAACTCCGATTCCTGTCCCAAGTAAAACATTTTTACTGGGATGAACCGTATCTCTTTAAATACTGTTCCGACCAAATCATTCGTCGGTGTTTCCCCGAAAACGAGTTTAAGTGTGTGCTATCTTTTTGCCACGATCAAGCGTGTGGCGGACATTTTGGCCCCAAGAAGACAGCAGAAAAAATCTTGCAGTGTCGCTTCTACTGGCCATGACTTTTTAAAGATGCATACGATACTGCAAGACATGCTCCCGGTGCCAACACTTGGGCCGGATTTCTCGGAGAAACGAAATGTCGTTCCAACCAATTCTGGTTGTTGATATTTTTGATGTTTGGGGAATAGACTTCATGGGACCATTTCCCAACTCTTTTGGGAATATGTATATTCTACTGGCTGTTGACTATATTTCAAAATGGGTCGAGGCTATGCCAAGCTGAACTAATGACAACAAGGTTGTCGTTAGATTTCTTAAAGAAAACATCTTTTCTCGGTTTGGACATCCTCGCGCGATTATAAGTGATAATGGATCTCACTTTTGTAATAGGACTTTTGAGTCCTTAATGCGCAAATACTCCATTACTAACAAATTGTCAACACCATATCATCCCCAAACTTGTGGGCAAGCCAAGGTTTCGAATCGGCAGATTAAACAAATTTTGGAGAAAACGGTTTCCAAAAACCGTAAATTGGTTAACAAAACTGATTGATGCACAATGGGCATTCCGTACTGCCTACAAGACCGATCTTGGCATGTCTCCATACCGGCTTGTTTATGGGAAGGCTTGCCACCTTACTGTTGAAATTGAGTACAAGGCATTTTGAGCGATTAAAGAGTTGAACTTATCCTTGGGAGATGCGGGCAGCAATAGAAAGCTGCAATTGAATGAATTAGATGAGCTACGGGATGAGGCCTATGAGAATGAGGCAATTGTTAAAAACCGAACGAAGGTGTTCCACGATAAACACCTTATGCGCAAAACTTTCAAACCTGGTCAACAGGTTTTGCTTTATGACACTCGGTTACACTTCCATCCCGGCAAGCTCAAATCTAGATGGAAAGGGCCATTTATGGTACGCACCGTATATCCGCACGGTGCGGTAGATCTAGAAAACTCGGAGGACGGTACATTATTTAAAGTAAACGGACATCGACTAAAACCGTTCCTCACTGCGGACCCATCGGAGGTGCTCCTGTTTTTGCAGGAGCCAATTTATACCGACTGATCTTCCTCTATTTACCCCCAAATTTTTGATCATCTAGCCAAAATATTGTTTCAAACAAGTTTGGGGGTATGTATCATTTGTAATTTTATAAATACAAAATAACATAAAAAATAAAAATTTGAGAATAAAAAAAATCAATTTTTTTGGGGTATTTTTGTAAATTTCTAGTTTAATAAAATAAAATAATAAAAAAATTTATTTGCAAATAATTATCTGATTTTAGAGGGGTTTATTTGTAAATACCATCACATTTCCCCCTATATAAATAACCCCGACCCCTCTCTGTTTCTTTACCCTAATTCTATCAGCAGTCCTCAAACCCTAGCAGCCGCCTCGACTTCTGCAAGGAGATCCCTCTATGTCACCGCGGAACCGTCGCCTGAAGCCGCTTCCTGCTGCTGATCCGCCGCAGCTCTGTGCCGTCATCCTCTGATTTTTTCAGGGGAGGTTCGATTTCTGAAACTCCTCTCTGTTTTTAATTTCTGTAGATCTGTAGCTTATCTGATGGCACCCAATATGCAACTAGAGCGTGACTTTTCACAAATTTTTTCACATGCGGTATATGGAAGTTACTTTGCGAATGAAATAGCACGTAGGGGCTGGAACTTTTTAATATATAATCACCCAAACGCCTATGCCCTTCCGGAATTAGTCACTCGTTTTTACGAGTGCATGGAAGATGGGTGTCTCGCCCAATACAGCTTTATAAAATTACTGTGGAGTGATAGGGAGATTATCATTGATAGAGACTTCATACATGAAGTCACATTAATCCCTAGGATACCAGTTCATGATCAACCATTACAGTTTGAGGATTACATGCCCTTAATAGGCAATGATTGCTCGAGGGAACCGCGGAAGGGGATCCAAGCGAGAACCCTTTTCGCCAATGTTTTAACTGTGTGCCGGTGGGCACAAAACAATATTTTTGGGAGTTCCCATAACACCACATTTTTCACACCCTCACTGCATATCGTGCACACACTCATGACAAAGAACCCTCGATTCGACATGCGCACGATTTTACTGAACCCAATTGGTGCGGGCAAAAGAGCCGCAAACTACCCTTGCCCCATGCTTGTGACACAACTGTGTCGCTATTTCCTCCCCGTGGAGGAGTTTGAATTTTACATGCTTGGAGGCATACTCGTCAGGCCTCTCATTGAGGGCGTTTCTACATCCTATACATGATTGACGAATGTTTGGTCAAGAATAGAGCCAGCGGAACTCGTGCCCGCCAGAACACCTAGCTCCAGCTCGACCGCAAGCGAAGGAGAACTCACCCCCTTAGAACATGCACAATTAATGAGAAGAGCCGTGAGGGGGATTGACGAGTTGAGGGGGATGATGAGGGAGCATGATAGGCGTTTGACTGAGGTAGAGCAAGGGATCCGAACCCTGCTATGTAGGCAGGAACGTTCCCGTTCACGCTCAAGGGGGCGGCGTGGGGCCGAGCAGTGAGGGCACTGCTTTTGGTAAGTTTGGGGGAGAAGGTGGTTGTAAATAGTTATCATTTGCATTGCATATTTTTTTTAATTTTTGTATATATATTTTTCTTTCTCTTTTGCATGTTTAAATTCTGCATTGCATCTTTATAAAAAATCATAAAAATTAAAAAAAAATGAAAAAAAAAAAAAATAGAAAAATATAAAAATCAAATAAAAACTAAAAATTTTAAAAATTATAAAAATTGAAAAAACTCAATTTTGGCCATAATTGACTTGAGTTTGACAAGACGGTTAACTAGCTAGGGAAAACTAGATTCTAGACTTAGTAAATTAAAAACCCTAAAAATAACCTTTCTTAAAATTTAACAGTAGAAAATATATGTCTTTGTAGTTTACTTAGAAATAGGCAAATTTTGAGTTCACTTCTTTGGCTAAGTCAAAGTAAAAGAAGAGTATTGAAATTTTTATTAAAGTGCAAGTCTGAAAAATAATCCCTAAGCTTAAGTCTAAATTCTGAAATATATGCCCTACAACTTGCACAAACACGAACCTTGAAACTTGGAATAGTAGAGGAGACCTTGAAATTCTCTTGTCTTAAGTCCTTAGTATGAAGGAAAATAAAATAAAAATATAAGTGTGAATAAAGAGATAAAAAAAATGAACAATAGTTTTGTAATTACTTAAGGCTGCGTAAAATAAAAAATATATAGCGAGGGTGCTTTATCACCTAGTGTCTTAGACCAACTGGTTTGGGAGTCACTGCTAAAGCCTTAGGTGTTACAAGACTAGGAATTACGCCTTAATGTGCAAACACATTTTGTAATCGGTCGTTTGTACCTCAAGAAGTATTAGCGGTCGCATGAAGAATGTGTGAGCAATTTCATCTAAAAAATTCACCAACTAAAATTACTTTGGACGATGGACAAGAGTATAAGAGCTTGAATTGAATTTCCAAGTGTAGGGTGATACGTACACACACGTAGGGGTATATGATTGGCATTTGGATGAGAGATAGGAATGAAACATAGGACTTATATTTTTAGTAGAGATGATAAAATTCCTAAGTTGAGATGGAACCTTAGAAGGAAAATTCAAAAGATGCTAAAAGCTAAGTGAATTTACAGAACATATACAATCTTAAGTTAAATGATAAGGAAGCGTGAAAAATATGGGTCGATAATTTCTGAGTTGAAGATAATAGAATTTCTTGCTAGAAAACCTAATTGGAGAATAAAAGTCAATAGGCCGAATTAATAGGATTTTATGGGTAGTATCCGCTGAAAACCCTCAGGAGAAAACACTCCTCCTACTAGGGACACCTAGAGGTTTAACGGATTGTTGCACGAGCTCAGTGCAATCGCGTTTCCCTGCGAAAGTGAGATTAGGTCTTTTTCGAGAATAAACTAGTTTTGCTCGAGGACGAGCAAAAGATAAGTTTGGGGGTATTTGTTCATATCATAATTTTGCATTATTATATTCCCCATTCTTATTCATTTTACAAATAAATATGTGCTTTTGATCCATGTCTGCTACATAGTTGCAGGTTACAGGTTCTCGGAACAAAACAGTGAAAATGATGAAAAGACGATACAAAAGTGAGACTACGACTAACAAATAGAAGAATCTTGATCATGCCTACAGTTTGAGAGACAAATGAAGATCAATGAACAATTTCACAAAGTACAAAGGCAGCGCAAGATTCAAGACTTCAACACGAAGAAAACGGTAAAAGTCCACAACATTCTATACTGTGGAAATCTGGAAGAAACTAGAAGACATTCTGAAGAACCAAGTGAAGAAAACAGATGTGAAAAGAAACTAGAAGCATCAGAAGAAAATAGAGCCCAAGAACCCACAATATGGCCGCGGAACCGCGGCCAAACATGCCTTCTGGCCGCGGATCCGTGGCCATATAGAACACGTGTCGGTGCATTTTTGACGGTGGGTGGCGGTTCGTTGACCAGGCTTCTCAGGGTAGTTTTGTAAATGTAGATAGGGATCGGATGTAAACCCTAGGGTTTCTATAATCTATAAATAGGAACCCTACAGCACTTTTTGGAGCATGCCTCTTTTTATTCATCCATTTTAGAATTTCAATTCCTGTAATGTTCAAAGAGTGCATCAAATAAAAAGTAAGTCTTTTTCTTTACCTTACCTTAGTTAATTTTCTTTTCTGCCCTGGTTAATTTTATTTATTTGCCGTAGTTTGGCAATTTTATTTATCTGCCGTAGATTAGTTAATTAGGTTATTAAAAATAAACAAAAAAATGAATTCGTTTAACAATTCCCTAATGAGTGAGTAGTTCCTCACTTGTTAGGGTTAGGAATAGGAAAGGTTTGAGAGATGAAAATCTCTCATCCTTTTCTTGCCCGTTATACATTTTAAATAGGACTCTATACATACATACACACACCGCTCACTACGGCACCCTATCCCAAGAGGTAGCGGTGATACCGTAGTTTAAGACCGGTTGTGTATGTTTTCCATGGAGGTTAGGGTAAGAGTTAAGAAAGGACGGACAAGGACCTAGAGGAAGAAACCTAGTTTCTTCCCGATCGTGCTAATCCCCTTTGTTAATTATTACCTTAACACCTAAATAATTCTTAATTAGGGCATAGAAAGCGGTGAGGAATATTGACTTTCCAAACTTAACCTAAACCTAACCTTAGCAAGTTTTTAATTCTAATCTAAATCATTTCAGTTTTTATTGATAATCCAACCTACCACAGTTGGAATTAACTCGTTAGAACAACTAGAAAATACACAAAATCCCTGTGGACCGACCCGTACACAACCGGCTAGCTACCAAGCGACGCCGTTCTTGATTGCGGTTAACTATTCTTTGATTTATCTTTTAAAATCGTAAGCGCGCATAAAAATTCTACCAATCGGACCGCATGGATCGGTAGCGGCATCTTTGGCGTACAGTTGCATTCGGGTGATTTTCTTTGGTAGGTGGTACACATCGGATCGTGCCACCATTGTATTTATTATTCCTGTTGTATCTAGTCAACTCCATCAATCAAAACTTGTATTTGTATAAAGAGTAATGAGACTTAGCATGACTTGTAGTTGTGAGATTTGAGCGATGGGTTTTATGTTCGCTTATTGGGTTGATGTCTTACTTTATTCATATTCTTTTGTGTTGATCTTCGCCGTTGGGCGTCGTATACTTGTGTTATTACTTGCGTGGTTGTGAATCCGCCGTTTGGCGAAGAGCTAGCTCCCGCTCGGGGATGCCTTTTATATTATCATGTATTTGTGGTTTTGGATCAAAATATGCAAGGGAGGTGCTTCCCAAATTTTTAAAAGATGAACATGTTTTACAACAAGTAGGATAAACTTGCATTTTTCATGTTTCCATTTTCTATGCATTTAAGAAAACACTTTTCTTCATTATACCTTATTTCAAAACTGCACCTCTTTTATTTCTTTAAAGGTTTAGATTTCAGGGTTCCAGCTTACTTGGATTACGTTACGCCTTTAAGACGTTGTGTGATTTAAATGCTGGTCACGAGCTAATATTTCGGGTCGTGACAGCCTTGCTATACCTGCATGCTTACACATATGCCTTGCTATACCCTAATGCTCACACATATACCTTGCTATAGTTATATGTTCAGCCTTATATGATATATATGAGTGGTATGAGACGCTGTTATATATGTGTATATATATATATATATATATATATATATATATATTTATAATATTGGATTTGGATAATTGGGAACCGCGTGATATATTTAATGACTTGATGCATTTAAATAGCGGATTTTCCCTTGATATGTGCATATTGTTGTTCTATGTTGCATATGTCATATTACATGGATTTACGCATTGAGATATGTTTTTCATGAGATTTGGGGATTTCAAGTGTCGATGTTGGGTACTTATGTTCCGAGAGATATATGGATTTTGGATTTTGAATGTCGGTGTTTTCCATTGATGTTCCGTGAGACGTATGGATACGGGGATTGCGAGTGTCAGGGTTGGATACTCATGTTCCGTGGATTGCGAATGTCGAGGTTGGACATTCATGTTCCGTAAGATATATGGCTATGGGGATTGCGAGTGTCGGTGTAAGACACTTATGTTCCGAGGATTGCGAGAGTCGATATTGGGCGCTCAGGTTCCGCGAGATGTACAGATATGATATGTGGTTTTATTTGTCGATGTTGAACACAAGTATTTTTATGATGTTTTTGTGTGCCGATATTGGGCACTTAGGTTCCATGAGATTTACAGGATATGGGGGCCAGTCCTGGTGACGGGGTCTGAGGATTTTGGAATTTGGGGTGTTGTTGATTTACACCGGGTTTTTCCATGCTGATGATTTGTGAATGAGATTATTAATTGTCCCGCACTCAGGATTTAGTTGATATGAATTTGATTCATGTAGATATAGTACCCTGGTGGTGTACCTTGATCATGATAGTTGCATATTCATATTACCATATTTATGCTATCAGATTACATGTGATAGATTATCGCTGTTAGTGCATACTTGCGATAACAGAATAATGTTATTTACTATTCATGGGTTGGAAACTCACCCCCGTTGTGCCACAGGGTTTTTCACGTCTGATCATCAGAGTGGTCGCGGCAGGGCGTCTTTTTATCTTTACTTTTGCGGATACCGCTACGGTTGGTGCAGGGTTACCTAAGACGGCAGCAACGTTTCGGGAGGCATCGTCCATGCCAAATTCAAATTTTTGCCATTTTAGCTAACCCTAACTAAGAATCGTTAACTAGAAATCGACGGAAACAAATGCAAACACTTTGTAATAAGTAAAGAGAGCAAGGAATACAACCTTTGTAGACCGGTCCTTCACTTCAATAGCTCCGTGTAGAAGTCCCCTTCACTGTGATCATAAACTCCGGACTCTAGAGAGGCTCCACGAAGAAACGAACATGCTTGCTTCGATGACTTCGAGGCCGAAGATGATCTACGTCGAGGAGACACTAACCCAAGCTATTTCTTCACTAGGTCAAGAACTTTATGAAGAGAACACACTATACTAAATGGCAAGTAGTAGAGGATGATGAAGTAGGAAGTGGGCTCACTTTAGAATTGATTTTCACACACTTTTTCTCATAACTCCATTAGAGCTAGAAAGCTTTTGAGGAGGAAGATGAACTCAAGTCAATAATTCATCCAAATGAATTAGGTAACCATGGGTGAGTTAAGTCATCATGCTTAACTCATGTAGAGAATTAACCAAAGTGTAAGGTTAAGGGTTGGATTAAGAAATATCCTAAGCAATGGCAAAAGAGTTGACTTTGTCAATGTTTCTACAAGCTTCAAGCAAGCTTAACAACATTGACCAAGTCTTCTCTCTTTTGTTATTTCTTAAGAATTAAACAAAACCCTAATTTAACATTTGGATGGTCTGAGTCTCATACACCCATCTTGTATGTATCATCAAGCATGACATAAACATGTACACTTGCATATATCACATATACACAATGTGCACAATCTAGTGAGAAAAGAAATCTTAAGTGAGCTAATACTAGTTAATGTAATGTAATATATCAAATATATAATTATACATTAGAATATCAAATCAACTCTTGATTTAATAATCCGACTATATCACCTATAACCGACTAATATCATATGATTCAATTTATCGAATCAACACTTGATCCGGTAACCCGGCTATATCATATATAACCGACCGATATCTCATATCGCGAGAATAGAATACGGTATCTCATATCGTATCAATCTCGGTCCCGCACATATCACATATGTGCTCCTATTGCGTTTCGCTTGAGCCAGGAAACCCCTGTGTAGGACTCTAAAGACTTGTCAATACTCCGGCAGTAGGTGATGATCATATCAAACACCCACAAGCCGCAAGCGGCCTGCTAAACATAACGATCAACCAGGTATTGAGCGATCAGAAGATCAACAAGCAAGCCTGCTCACATTCCTGCGAATCCAATCAGTAACACTACAGTACAGTCCGGTCTCTTCGTCTGATATGTCGCATATCTCGTCTAGGGGCGGCAAACGTCAAACCCCAGTAATTCGATAAGTCGGGTCGATATGAGGCTCATAACGGGTCGAGAAACTAATGATAACACTTACTAGTATATCTCTGAAGCAGTCTTGGCCAAGGACTTCCTGTTATAGCTAATCGAGCACAGCACAACATCAACTCCCAATACCGGGAGAGACGAAACCCTTCCTATCGCTCATTGCCTACATGTGACTCAGGACTATACCCAAAAGCCACCGTTTTGCACGTTCTCTTGAACATGGTAAGGTGGAAATCAAAGCACAGTGGGAATCACACAAGACTCTATGATGATCTCGGGTCGACAGACTAACCTGTACCAGTGTCACCAGAGAACTGCCATCTGACGTTAGGTATAATACCATCTGGGAGTTCTCGGCGAGTCCTTTCAGTGTACCCAGTCTCCACTGAGCACCCGTATACTGTCTCTGATGTCAAACAACAATAGACATGGGATCATCCATCGCCCATCTGTATGGGTCGAGAAGCTATACGCTAGTCTACTCTGGTATATTGATGCCCTGTCTCGATACACCTACGACTAGGAACATTTGAAGGATGCACTTATCGACCACACTGTCCCACTAGTATGATCTACATCATAGTTCTGGTAGTCAAGTACTCATCCTAAGGGCTTTATCAACATGTAACATAGAGACAATCAGAGTACATGTTAAGATAAAGTGCAACCAGATAGCATACTATCATGTCGAGCAAGAAAGTCCTCCCTATATATGTCCAAGTATCCACTACAATATACATCGTATGTACAGTAAAGGCCTCTAAGGAATACATATAACTAACAATCTCCCACTTGCACTAGGGCCATCTGTTGTAGTATCTCATACCCAACAATCAGCAGTGGTTGAAGTATCTCATACTCAACCATCCCATAAAAGTCTCTACTGGAAAATAGGCCTCTGTGAGTGGATCCGCGCTGTTGTCCTCTATATCTACTCTCCTTAACCTCGATCTCCCTGGAGATCATCCATCTCCATGATCAGGTGATACTGCCTAAGAATATGTCTGGATCTCTGATAGGACGGGGGTTCCTACGCCAAAGCCACAACTCCATTGTCACACAATGGTAGGAACGAAGTTCATCTCATGAACTAATGTACATCCAGACTGCCTCTTTGGTAGCATCCTTGGTAGCCATGTATCCAACTTTTATCGTCTAGTATGTCACGGTATCTTGCTTGGAACTCTTCCAACATACCGTCCCTCCACTGAGGATGAAGACAATGCCTGTGACTGACATTCTGTCGACCTTATCACACTGGAAGCTATCCAGTGATTCTCCCCAGAATCGATTGATACCATCTCACTACACCTAGTGAGAATCCTAACATCCACTTAGATCTATCTCATAGATCCAAAACCCAGGATTTAGGAGGTATCACCTTGATCCTATATGGAGAATGCTTATGATAAGAGGAGATTGACCGAGCGTAGCATAGGAAACTCCTTTCCTATCAAGAATATGTCATCCATGTACAATACGAGGATCACCACCATACTCCCTACTACCTTTTTGTATATACAAGGTTCATCTATCATTTTGATGATGTCAAACGCTTTGATTACCACATCAAAACAGGTGTTCCAACTCCGCGATGCCTGTTTTATCCCATAAAGCAACTTGCACACGTTTCCGCTGCTCCCACTGTCTACAAAGCCCTTTGGCTGTGTACTTATAGACGCTCTCTTTTAAATCATCATTTAGAAAAGCAGTCATGACACCCAACCGCCGGATATCGTAGTCATGATATGTAGCAATGGCAAGTAGGATCCGGATGGACTTAAGCATAGACACTAGAAAAGGTTTCATCATTATCCACACCTGGTCGATGACGAGAACCTTTTGCAACAAGTCTTAGCTTTGAAAGTCTCAACTTTTCCATGTACACCAAGTAATCTTCTCAAGATATACTTGCTCCTGATGGGGACTTAACCCTTCAGAAGCAATCAAAGCCCATACTTTGTTGGTGTACATAGATAATATCTCAGATCGCTTAGCACCCAGCCATTCTCACAGAGTCCCCACTCCTGATGGCCTGCTCGAAACTAGTTGGGTCATCATCTCATGATGCAATCCTCGCTCCCACTATCATAGAGAAAACCGAAGTATCTCTCAGATGGGTGAGAAACCCTATTAGATCGGCGGAGAGGCTGAGGTCCATCGGGAACTATTGAATCCTCTGGTTTTACCAAATCATCAGTTGTAGTTTGTATAGCTGGAACTCCTTCCAGTTCTACCTCATGACCACTAATTTCTTCATAAGAAAATCCTTTTCTAAAAAGGTGGCATGCCGAGAAATAAAACACCTTTTGTTCCTCGGTGTGGTAGAAGACATTCTCTTGCGAATGCTTGGGATATCCAACAAACTTCCATAGAACTGACCTTGTCTCGAGCTTGTCCGGATTTTTCTTTTAGACATAGGCCGGACAACCCCAAATTTTAACATCCTTAAGAGATGTGCTCTTCCCATACCATATCACATATGGAGTAGTACGCATCTGATTTGGTTAAAACCCTATTCAATAGATATGCAGCTTCTTAAGTGCATAACCCCCAAAAGGAAATAGGAAACTTAGTAATACTCATCATAGAGCACACCTTATCATATAGGGTGCGATTGCTCCGCCCCGATACACCGACGTGCTGTGGTGTATACGGAGGAGTAATGCTGAGAGAGAATCTCATTCTCTTTTAGAATAGTCCAGGAATTCCGTGCTCAAGTATTCTCCTCCCTGATCACATCAAAAGACAAAATACTTTTACCCGTTTTGGTTCTCTACTTCTGACTTATATTCTTTGAATTTCTTAAAAGATTCAGACTTGTGTTTCAACAGGAACATATGTCAGAATCTTGAGAGATCATCAGTGAATTTAATGAAGTACAAAGAACCAGTCCTGGCATGTGTAGACAGGGGACCTACATACATCATCATGTATTAATTCCAAGAGTTCACTAACTCTTTCTCTGTTTCCAATAAACGGAGCTATGGTCATCTTATCTTTGTGACATGACTGGCAAGTTTCATAAGATGTAAGTTCAAACTGATTTAAATATGCATCTTAATGTAACTTAGCTAGTCGGGTCGCATTGATATGACCTAGTCTACAATTCCTCGAGAAGGATTCGTTCATTTCTGAACTCTTCCTCTTGTGCGTGTTCTGTACGTTAAGAACTGTAGTTTGATTTAGAATGTATATGCTTTTAGATAACGTGCCTGAACCGATCAATTCTTGATATAGGAAATGTTCAAAACATTATCCAACAATACAAAATTATATCCTTCTTTACTAAATAAAGAGACTGATATGATGTTGTATTTCAGGTTCGGTATCTAATAACATTCGTTCAGAATCAATGTATTTTGTAATACAGGGTGATAACTGCCAAAATACTTGGCTGCAACACTTACTCTATTTCCAACTATTGAAACTTATCATCCATTCTCAGTTCTCTACCTATCTATAGCACATGTAACAGATTACATATGTGGGATCCTAATCCGGTATCTCATACCCAGATCGTAAAGGATACTGAGAAACAGTTCTCTATAATGAACATACCCGAAGAAGATGCATCATCATACACTTTCTTCGTTTAGGCGGCACGGGAATCCTGGTAATCCCCTATATCCTGCTCGGTCTTATAACATTTATAAGTTGGAGCGGGACCAACGTTCCCCAGCTCATTATAACAAGCAGGTTCGGTTAATGCATCCATATTATTATCTTGATTAAGGCGTGACATGGTCGCTACCTGGAGAGAGAGAGAAGAAAACACTCAGCGTATGCTCTTGCAAGATTAGATTGGTTATTAATTTATCTAATCAGGAAGGCTTCCACCGTTTTAGTCAAATCTTCCTTCAAACTCTAAAAGGAAAGACTAGCCGGGATTAATTACACCCTACAAGTTTGCCAATTTTTCAACCAGGCCAGTGCCGGTACTTTGAGGGAGGTTCGCCATGCTTTCGCACGGACATAATTAAAATAAACATCGTTTTCCCAGGGGCGTAACCCCGTTGACACCTTTCTAGACACCTACTTGATCGGCTAATTGTGATGTGTAAAACTCTCACAGGAGTAACTCTTACT
The DNA here is from genome assembly GCA_030015575.1 of Agapanthus africanus. Taxonomy (NCBI): domain Eukaryota; kingdom Viridiplantae; phylum Streptophyta; class Magnoliopsida; order Asparagales; family Amaryllidaceae; genus Agapanthus; species Agapanthus africanus. The sequence continues at coordinate 692,353,931 of CM057339.1, read as the reverse complement.
CGCAGTGGGTATCGGGATCTAACTATCTTATAGGAGGTATGCAATCTCATTGCAAATTTCAACACTTGAAATTCCCTATAATATTTTCCCCCTAGCATCTATATGACCTTAACATAGTCAAAAAATCATAAGTGCTAGTCAAGTTCAACCCGTCATTTCCTGATTGAATTAAACCCACCCGCACGACCCTTAACACAGTCAACAAAGTCGCATGACTACCCTAATCCAATCGCATCATATGCTTATACGGATAAGCACTAATCAGCTACTACACACTATGCCTTAACATAGTCAACAAACGTAGCACGAATACTAAATAGTACTTATCTGAAATGACGGAGGGCTACGACAGGTTTTTAAGAAAAGCTTTTGCGTAATGAACTTGATATCGTCGTAGAATCAAATGATTTAACATGGAGTGTTTTTGAGGCTTTTACTAGTTTTGCTAAAGAGGTCACTCCCGGTGAAGGGATCTCGGCTCTTTCCTTATCGAATAAGGTGCAGGGTATTTCACAAATACCATTATGAAAAGCAAAAACTATAAAAGCAATCAAAAGACAAACTGAGTTTGTAGCATCTGTTAGTTTCTCTAAAGAGGTCACTCCCGGTGAAGGGATATCGGCTCTTTCCTTATCGAATAAGGTGTCGGATATTCTGCATGGAATACCACTATGCAAAGCAAGAACTAGAGCTAACAGTTTTTAAAACAAGTTTCTACAACATCTTTTAGGTTTCTTTTATTTCATTAATCTCATTAATGAAGTCTCATTTATTATGCTTCCTAAGTATCAGATATGAAACGATAGCAGCAATATTAATTATATCTCATATATATAATATAGGCATCCGTCTCAGAATATAATCAATGATCACATCATAGAATATCACAGTAGAAAACAACATATGAAATATAGGATATACTAAGATTTCCGTGTTTTATTTTAAGCCTATATAAAACACAGATTCCACGGTTGCGATGAATAGCCAATCCCACACCCCTAGACCCCTACGAGAGAGGCAAGCAACCCTGCCAATTTAAGAGTTAAGAGATCCAGTCTCGACTCCTTGAGATGGTCTCCCACTGGACCCTAGAACCCGGTTACTTGTGGTCCCCGCCTTGGGTTTATCCTAATGCGGAAAAGAAAATAATATACAATGGTGAAATCATCCTCAACCCGAAAGTGCCCCAATAAAAGAATATTATATACAATGTATTTTACATGAATGAAAATAAAAACCCTCATCTGACATAAAACCCCGGCTATTCAAACACGACGATCCAATATAACATATCACAGCAACACATAACATCACATGTCATCAACGTAAGTAAATATGCGTATCCCAATTGCCGTTAACATATAGCACCGAAACCGGTGATACACCACATATTACACTTACGGTCGCAGAAAAGAAAGTGAAAAAATACAATAGTTGGAATCCGCAACCACCTTAGACATCATAAACCCAACGTATCACATACTTTGGATTTTGTAATACCCAACCCCTTTTGTATACCAATACCCGTATTTTTGTTACTCTTAAAAGTTATTTATTTTATAATTATTATTTTTAGAATTCTAAAACCCTTTCATTTTCTCCCTGTTATTTTTCCAAAAACCCTAACCACATTTCCATCTTCCCCTTCATTACTTTTCCCTAAACTAGACCAAAACCCGATTACCTATTTCTTTTATATTTTCCATTTCTTCATAACCCAACCCATTCTTATTTAACTCCAAGCTCAAGACAAATAATATATATTTTCCCATCTTAAAACCTCGGCCCAGAATCCAAATCTTAAATAAAACAATTCCTCAGCCCATTCCCACCAACATCCCCTGTCTCAGCCCAAACTTAAACTAAAACCCAAAACTCTAATTTAAACCAATAAAATATATTAATTAATTTCCCCAGCCCAATTTCCCTCCTTAGCCCAACTCTCTTTTTCCTAAATATATTAATTAATTTTCCCCGGCCCAAACCCCTTAGGCCGGCCCAGCCTTCCCACACTCGACCTGACCGCTCCAACCCATTCTTTCTCTCCCTTCATTCTAAAACTTTCCCGCCCATTCTCCATCGTACCCACGTCTCCGAGCTCCCACCTTGCGCCCACGTCTCCGCATCCGTCGCCACGACCGCACGCCTCACGAGCTCCACAAGCGCAACCTCACCCTCGTCTCCCCTTACTCCTCTCTCCCTCGCACTCTCCAACTCACTCCTCTCCTCTCTCTGAAACCCACCGAGCCCTCAAGCCCACTCCCCTCGCCGACGAGTTCTGCCGCCGCAGCCTCGCCGCGCACCCCCTCGCTTCCTTCTCCTCTGAACTCGAACCCCACCGAGTTCATCTTCCCTCGCCCTCTTCTCTCCATCGACAGAGACCCCCTGCACACCCAACTCCCTCGATTCCCATCACATCCACCCCCTGCACCTCGATGCCGGCGAGCCCCCACTGCCCTGAACCACCTCGTCGACACCCTACATCCTCAGTATCATCGCCATCACCTCCAACCGAGCCCCACTACCTACTCCCCCTCTCTCTAGAACCTCCAAACTCCATCACACTGCCTCACCCCTCTGCCCATCGCCAGAGCGACACCGCCGACCCTTGTCGACCCTAGCACCTCCTAGGAGATCGACAGAGCATCCCACTCCGCTTCCAGCGAACACGAGTCACCCCGGACAACTCCGACGTCGAACCCGAAACACGAGCCGAGACCGCGAACCCTAGCCGCGCCGTTCGTCGTGCGTCCGTGCCATTGCTGCTGCCGTGCATCGCCAAAACGTCTCCAGGCAAGTACCCTACTTGTTGCATGCTATATTATATCCGTTATAATTCAAAATACTATAAATTCCATGTTTACGTTTCGTGAGACCTTATATGACATAACTGTTCGATGCAAAATCCGAATGAAAACCTTCATTTAATTTGACGGAACTCAATTTCATTTTCTGGCCCGTGAGGCAATGAACCTTGTGTACAAATTTCACTGAAAAATACGATTGTTATTGGCTTAAACGAACACCCGCAATTACACCCGTAAAAACTGGGAATTTCCCGCACCTGAAAATTGTTAAAATTATAATTAATTGTGTATATATTGGAATGTTGCGTTCGAGGGCTCAAATCGAAGAAGACTCAACGACCTATAATCTTATGCAAGTTCTTAATTGTTTATATACTAAAATTATGACGAGAATTGGTTCGGAGAGCGGCTCTGGACTGCAGTCCAGAGGAGCTCTGGTTGTTGTTTTCTGTCTCGTAATGTTTACTACCTTGCTGCCAGAACTCGTATGTTACGGAAACCTACACCTTATTGAATATGAATCTGTTAGATAAATAACTCAAGTGATTTCACCCTGTTTTATCGTCGTTTACTATTTAAACTACAATTTAAAAGATCGGGACGTATAGCAGTCCCAAACAGAACCAGAACTGATACCCCAGTGTTGAACAGTGCATAACCTCTGACATAGAGACGCGATTGAGAATCCGTCCGGTGCGTTAGAAACCTTATTGAAAACCCTAAATTTCATTCAACGGTAGTGATGCTAAATTCTGATCCCAACTTGGATTGAAATGCGTTACGAAACAGATTTCCGATTCTGAAACCGGATTTCCAACAGTGAACGCTTAAAATGAAATGGCCATATCTAGTGATCCTAAAACCCGATTAGCGTGAAACTAATTCTGATGGTTAGATATTTAGACGTACTGCTTACCCCCTTTTTATTGCTTCGCTAAATTTTGCATGTATGATTTATGATAAATTATGCAAGTGGTAGGACATCGATTGATGGCATTTTAATCATGCCTTAAATATTGTTTTCTCATCACATTATATATACATCATTGCATTGGTAACCTAGCGATCATATGCATTACCCAGTGTTAGGTTTTAGTGTTTGATTGTGGCAAGTACGTTAGTGTTTAAGCATGAATGGATAAGTGAAAGTGACACGTACTTGTACACAATCAGTGGACCCTATTGATTTATTGCATTGTCGACATTTGTGGGACGCGTATAAGTGTGACTATAAGTGGTATGGGACACTTATGGAAGCACTTGTATGGGTGTCACAGGTAAGGCACCAATTACTGCCCATTTAGCTTGGATATCAGTTGAGACATGCTTGATGGAGACCCTGTCTTCAGTTCTCGCGTAGACTCGTCATGGACCGACTGGTGTTTGAGTTTATGGTTGGCGTTTGATGTAGACCACGGGGTGTGGGGTAGTTTGAGTGTGAGTTCAACAGATTCTCGGGAGTCCCATGCCGGCACTTATGGAGATATATGGAGATATACAGGGTTATCACTGATTATTACCGTGCGTTTATTGGGCCTGTGGTCCCTTGCCCTTGGGTCCTACCTTTGGGTAGGGGATACTCACGAGTGGTTGACTCTCACACTTGGACTGACGATAGGCTTAGTGACCTGTACAGTGAGACTTAGAGACTGATAGGGATAGTGGCATTGACATGCATTGCTTACTGAATAACCACACCTGACATACTATTTTACTGCTTTACTGTTCACCTATTCTTTTAGGCACGCGCGTCGGCTACTTCATGTTCATGTCTATACACTCTTGATTTACTGTTACATATTCAGTATTAGTGTACGAGTTACCATTTGTACCCATATATATATATTGTTATCGTGTCGCTCTGACGACCTGAGTATGCATGCTCAGAGTGAGAAGTGGGCCTGGCTTAGACCAGGACTAGATGTACCTCGAGGACATCGCGGACATCTTGATCAGCTACCCAGAACCATACTCTCTTGATCCCTATCTAGTTAGTTCTTTTGTATTTGTTTTGATTTATATACTGCATTTCTCATTACCTATGCATTGTTTACTGATTACCACGTAAAGCTAGAAGACGAAGTGTGACTACGGAAGGATATTTTCTCGACCGTAGAAGCATGGCTGGCCTTGTCAACCCCTCGTATTCCATATTTTGGGAAGCGGGGCGTGACAGATTTCATGCCTAACTAAATGAATTCATTAGACATCACATGCCTAACAATTATAAACCCCACATTTTAGTCTCGATACCGAAAACACTTTTCAATAACAAGTCGGGCAATTCAACAAGATTCCCGACATCCTAATTGTAGGGTGTTTTTCATCACCCTATTGAGATGGGAATACGCGCGCGCTTGTCAGGCGCATTACAGATTCCCCCTGCCTAAGGTAGGCCGGGGTTTATTGATCGTGGGAATCCGAATCTCCGGCAGCTGCGGACTAAGCTGCCGTTAATTACCCCTCACCTTTGGAGCGAGAGAACCTCCGATTGACGGGTTAAACTGGTCATGCGAACTCAATGTGCAGTGTACATGTGTTGTGTTTTGAAATGGGGTTTTGGATATATCGGGAGCCACGCAGAGTTTTTATGGGACAGTGGTGCAGAGTATGTGTGTGTGTGTGTGTGTGTGTGTCTATATATATATATATATATATATATAAGGGGGAAAAGGCATCCAAAGGATGCGTGGGGCCAGCGCCAGCGCACCATGTGTCAGCACGTGGGCGCTCGGGCGCTGGCTACTTGCGTGTCACGTCTCAGCATGTGGGCGCTCGGGCGCTAGCGCTCTGAGCGCAAGAGCGCTAGCGCACTGAGCGCTTGCGCGCCACATGTCAGCACGTGGACGCTCGGGCGCTAGCGCTTTGGGCGCTAGCGCAAGAGCGTTAGCGCACTGAGCGCTAGCGGGGCACGTGTCAGCACGTGGGCGCTCGAGCGCAAGCACTTTGGGCGCTGGCGCTCTGAGCGCAAGCGCGCCACGTGTCAACACGTGGACGCTCGAGCGCTAGCGCTTTGAGCGCTAGCGCTCTGAGCGCAAGCGCCACGTGTCCGCACGTGGGCGCTCAGGCGCTGGCGCACCACGTGTCAGCATATGGGCGCTCGAGCAGCAAAATGGACTTAGTCCCTGCAATGGGAGTTGTACTCCCAGAAAAGAGCACTTATTAAACTCCTAGGATGTTTTGTAGCTGATGAAGGGCTTCTCCCCTTGAGCCCTGGTTCTTCCCCAAAGTGGGGTTTCTGGAGATGGGTCTCCTTCTTCTTCCTTTGTTGGCTGGATCTTGAAGATCAAGAAATGTGAGATTTTTAAAAATCTCTCCTTTTTTTGAGATCTAATGGTAGATCCAAGTTCCCCTTAGTGGTTTTTGTGGTGAAAAACTATTTAGTTTTGAAAAAGGAAGAGTAAAACTCTTGATTTAATTTAAAAGAAAGAAGAAGGCTTGGAACCTTCAGGAAAGGGGAAAGAGGCACAAACCCTAGGTTTTTTGAGAGAATAGAAAAGTGTTGTTTTATTCATCATCATGTTGCCTTATATAGGCTTACTTGTTTACATATAGCCCCTTGGGCTTTACAAAATGGCGTTTTGTCCATCCCATAGCTCATGTGCCATTTCTTTTTGCACATAAGCCATGGGCTTACAAAAATTTGGCTTTATGCCCATTTTGCATACATTCATGCACAAAAAATTACATCAAAATTATTCGTTACATGATTTTTATTTTGGTATGGCGGAAGGCCGGACGCTTCGTGTTCGGGCTCGACCCGGACATTGGCCCACTTGCTTGGTCTTGGGCCCACCTGGCTTGGGGTTGACCTTGACTTTGACTTGGTCAACTGGGGTGCAAGTTTTGACCCCAACAAAGTGCCCCCCATCAATAAATGCACACCACATATGTGAGTCGTGTGCATGAGATTGATGGATCTTCTTTTGTGTGGAGACGACTTGCTTTGGTTCCTACTTTTTGTGATGCACTGCCCTTTTTACGACGTTGACGGTCGGCGCTTGACGCGTGTCCGAGACGGAGTGTCCGTGGTAGACGTTTCCCTGGCCCGGAGCGATCTGGTTCCTGCTTTGTAGGAAGCCCGCACTGCCCTTTTTGCGACATGGACGGTCGGCGCTCTGATTCGGAGTGATTTGGTTCCCGATTTGTGAGAAGCCTGCACTGCCCTTTTTGCGACATGGACGGTCGACGCTCTGATCTAGAGCGATTTGGTAGACGTGCCCTCGGCATGGAGTGTCGCTGGTCGACATTTCCCCAAGGCGGAGTGTTGGCTGGCTGACGTGTCCCCGAGGCGGAGTGTCTGCTTGACGTTTCCCCCTTACAGAGTGTCTGCTTGACGTTTCCCTGTTACGGAGTGTCGTTGTTTGACGTTTCCCTGTTACGGAGTGTCTGTGTTGGACGTTTCCCCGATGCAGAGTGTCGTTGGTTGACGTGTCCCCGAGACGGAGTGTCTGCTTGACGTTTCCCCATTACGGAGTGTCGTTGTTGGACGTTTCCCTGACGCGGAGTGTCTTTATTGGACGTTTCCCCGATGCAGAGTGTCACTGGTTGACGTGTCCCCGAGACGGAGTGTCTGCTTCACGTTTCCCCGTTACAGAGTGTCTGCTTGACGTTTCCCTGTTACGGAGTGTCATTGTTTGACGTTTCCCTGTTACGGAGTGTCTGTGTTGGACTTTTCCCCGATGCAGAGTGCCTGTTGTCGATGTGCCCCCGGCACGAAGTGTCTGCTTGACGTTTCCCCGAGACGGAGTATCGACTGGTTGACGTGTCCCCGAAATGGAGTGTCTGTTGTTTGACGCAGAGGTCGATGTTGGAATTGGTTGGTTTGATCTGTTTTGGGTTGACATCAGCATTGCTACACTGGAATATGGTGCCTGGAGCGAATCATCATCTGTCATGAGAGGATTTGGGGATTTGATTTTGGTTTGGCATCTGCATTGCTGCAGTAGAATAATGCCAGGAGGAACTCATCATTTGCCCCGGAAGGATTTGGTAATTGGTTCTTGTTTAGCATCTGCATTGCTGCACTGGAATAATGCCAGGAGCAGCTCATCATTTGCCCCTGGAGGATTTGGGAATTGGTTTTTTTTGTTTGGCATCTGTATCGCTTCACTGGAATATGGTACCAGGAGCGAATCATCATTTGCGCTTACTTATTAGGAAGCGATGGCTTAGGAGACAGGTTTTAGGTCCCTATCACCTAAGACTTTTCAATTTTGTAAGCCGTAAGGGTCTCGCAAAGCATTTTCTCCCTACGGGTCGTAAGGATCCCGTAGGTGTATTTTCTCCTTAGGAGTCGTGAGGACTCCTAAGTGTGTTGCTCCTTTGTGAGTCGTAAGGATCTCACGCGGGAATTTTCTTCTCACAAAGTCGAGAGGACTTTGTGAGTGCATTTCATCTCTTTTTCACGAGTTTGCGCCCTTTCGGGTTTTCACAAACTCGTCGGCAGTCCTGCTTTTTTTTACTCACGGAGCCCTTTTGGGTTTTCATCTGTACCCGTTTTGCTTGTGGACATACCCCTTTTTTTAATTATTTTTGGTGGGACTTTGAATGTGGTCTCACCAGTAGGACTTGGGAGAGATTGAGGTTGTTTTACGCCCGTGGATTGTATACGGTTTTGTAGGATGTATGATCCAGACCGTAGGGCCGGAAAAATTTCGGGTCTTTGTTGGCGTCTGCATCGCTGCACTGGAATGTGGTACCAGGAGCGACTTATCATTCGCCATTGTGATTTGAATTTGGAATTTGGTTGGCGTCTGCATCGCTGCACTGGAATATGGTACCAGGAGAGACTCATCATTCGCCATTTGGGGATTGGGGAGCGATGGCTTAGGAGACAGGTTTAGATCCTTATCGCCTAAGGCTTTTCAATTTTATGGGCCGTGAGGGTCCCATAAAAGCATTTTCTCCCTACGAGTCGTAAGGATCTCGCAGGTGTATTTTCTCCTTAGGAGTCGTGAGGACTCCTAAGTGTGTTTTTCCTTTGTGAGTCATAAGGATCCCACAAAGGTTTGTTCTCCTCATGTATCGTGAGGACACATGAGTGGGTCTTCTCAATGGAGCATAATTCCAAAGGCGGAGACCAGCCGCTGATTGAAAGAATTAAAGTTAACCGCAATCAAGACGGTGTCGCTATGCAGCTAGCCGGTTGAGCACGGGTCGATCCACAGGGAGATGGTTGTATGTCCTTTCTTGTCTTAGACGAGTCAATAAAGAATTTTTGTATCTTTGTTCGAGACTATCCTATGTGTATTATTTGCAAGTATAAAGTTGTTAAGAAAAAGATACGAAATTGTAAGCTAAAGAAATCCGTACTCAAAACCTTTGAGCCGAGTCTTGACCAATTGAAGCTAGAGCAATCGGCAACAACGTGGATTAGGGGATTTAAGCGCGGTATTCGTGGAATACGGCTTATTTACCCTTGTCCTTCCGTTCTTGTCTCTTGCTTTCGCCTCCGGCCAAACCGAACGCAACTGGTCGCGGTTAGGAATCACCGTTACTTTGTTAGGGTAGGGTGCCTAACGGAGCGCTTGCGTATGGTTTGGGCGGAGTTCAATGGAAAATAACGGGAAAAGGAAATGAGAATAGAAAATCTTAACTTACAATACCGTATTTATTCTTAACAACGATAATTACATTCATTCACAAAAAAGAACCAAAAAGAGAGAACAAAAAGAAAAGAACAAAGAAAAGAAAAGATTACAATTAATTAAGTGCATGAATATAAATTGCAAGAAAGTAAAGCAAGGTAATAAAAAGCAAGTAATAAATAAGCAATAAAAAGAATTAGAAACTAGAACTCAAAACAAGCATGTGATCAATAGCCAACCCTTAAACTTGCAAGCTCAATCAAGAGGTTGCAAGATCAAGAGAAGGGTAGAGAACGCATGTGAAATGAAGTGCTAATTCCATAAGAAAATACAACCCTTGAGATCAATAACTAACCCTTAACCTTTCAAGCTCAATGAAGAGGTTGAAAGATCAAGAGGAAGCAAGAATCTCAAGGGGAAGTTAAACTAACAAGAAAGATAAAAAACCCTGATCTTCATTAACATCCACTCAATGTTCTCACTACATTTCCATGGAGGAAGAATGAAGAAGAAGAAGAAGAACTACACTAAAAACTACAAAAGAGGAACAAAGAATGAACACAAAATTGGACCCTTGGCTTAGCTCAATTCTGGATTATTTATAGGCAGAGGGTTGAAGGCCTAGGGCAAGAATCTGCCACTATATGAAGTCCCCAAACTACCCCCAAAAAACGACACATCAAGGAGTCAGTACGGCCGCGGATCCGCGGCCAATACCCCCTATTGGCCGCGGATCCGTGGCCATGTGGAGGAATTAGGGGGTCGGGTTTCTTTGGTGGTCCTGTGTTGCTGTTTTCTTCTGTTAAACATGTACAGATTTTCAATATTCTTCTATGATTGCTTCAGGTTCCAATAGTCAACAATGATGGCTTCATTTTTCAACACATTTGACTTTATCTCCCTCGAGCTCCGCGCACCCATTGATTCTTGTGCAGCCTCCCTCGTGCTCTGTGCTTGTCCCAGACACGAATGACCACTGTCATATGTCTTGTCTCAGGAACTGGTACTCGGCACTGGACGGATATGGATGATCGGAACCCGGTTTTTATCTGCTGTCAACAGAGGTTCTGTATTTGGCGTAACTGTGGAGATTTTGTCTTGATTTGCAATATTTGTACTGGAAACCTGTAATCTGTAAATATGTAACAAACACGAATTAAAAGCACCTACCTATAAACACACGAGCATAAGAATGGACGGTATAAAATGCAGTATTCTGTTATGAACAGCCGCGTAACTGGTGGTTGCGGTGAGGCATGGGTATGCTGAGAATTATTTGAGCCCATGGATTGTATACGGCAGTCAATTTGGGGACTGGCCGTAGGACTGGAGAATTTTGAGAAATTGGATTTTGGTTGGCGTCTGCATCGCTACACTGGAATATGGTACCAGGAGCGACTCATCACTCGCCGTTTTTTTATACCGCGATTGCTCTATCATTTCAGCTTTTCTTATCGCGAAAGTCGCGATTGCCCTATCATTTCGGCTATTTATTCGCGGTTGCTCCATCATTTCGGCTTTATTTTCATTTTCATTTTTACTCGCTGATTTTTATTGCGAGTTTCCCCATCATTTCGGCTTTTCTTTATTTTTCTTTTATTTACACATTTTTTGTTTATTTACATTTTTTTTACATTCCCAGTTTAACGACTTAGAGGTCGATTGTTCCCAGTTTAATGACGTGGTGGTCGACTGTTTTTAGAGAAAGGCAGATGTCTGAGAGAATCAGTTTTAAGAAGAACTTCGGTCTCCGTTTGTATGAAATTGGCGGTCGCAGCTGGACTGTTTATTAACACGCCTTTAGAAAGTTTTATCTCTCCTGCCTTGTATTGTTTCTCGACCCAGTCCTTGAAGATGCAACAGTCTTCAATAGTGTGTCACAGCACTCGGTGGTATGGGCAAAAGTTAGGATGATCGGTCTTGTTCGCTTCACTTAGCCTTTTTGGTTCTGGTAGCCGCAGGCCATTCTTCAGAGCATCTTTAAAAATTTTGTGGACCTTGTCCCTTCGGAATGAGTAGACCTTATTTCTTCTTTCCCCCAAAGTTAGTTCTCGAGATTTGTTAGTTTTTGCTCCGCCCGCTCTCTGCTTATTTAGAGAATCGGTGCTGTTAGAATTTCCTCCTTTTCGGTTGTCATCCCTCCAAGGTTTCGGTCTGTTTACGAACTGAAGATCCTGAGCAGACTCGGGCTTTGAGCGTTCCAATGTTTGGACCTTTTTGGTCAGCTCTTGGAATGTTTTAAGGCCTGAGGTGCACAGGAAAGGTTTCATTCAGTCCTTCAGATTTTCAATAAGAAGACTGACGGATTGGTCTTGCTCCAATGGCGGTTCACATTTGACAGAGAGATTGCGCCATCGGACTATAAAATCCATGTTGCTTTCGCTTTTCTTTGGCTCGGTCCTTACGAGGTCGGCAATGGTGATTTTATCACTGACACTCATGAACCTTTGCTTGAACATAGATTCTATTTGAGCGAACGTCGTAATCGAGTCATCTGGTATGCTTGCATACCAATCGAAAGCAACATCAGTCAAGCTATTAACAAACTGACGGAGAAGGAGCGCATCATTGCCCCCAGTATTTGCGCATGATGCTTTAAATTGGGCAATGTGCCGGTTCGCATTTCCCGTCCCATCGAACCTTTCAAATTTGGGGATGACATAGCCAGTGGGAAACTCCACAAGATTATACCAAGCAGGATATAGTCTCTCGCTATTGCTGGCATCTTTTTGCTCTCCGGCATCGGCTACCAACGTTTTGACTTTGTTGGCAACCAAATCCATGATTTGATCTTGAGTTAGCGGGTTGCTGTCATCGGCCACCAAGACATTTCCCGAGATAGGACGTGACTGGTCTTCATGCGGTCTGCCCACTTTTGGATTTGAGGGAACGGTTGTCGGCTGTTTCGGGACACCGTTTCCCGGTTCATGAGAGCCCTGTGCCTGATTGGGCGGCTGAGAGGAAAGTTGGGCCATGAGCTGTAAGACGACGTTTGTCAAGTCGTCAATTTTTGAGTAGAGCTTGGCCATCTCCTTGTCTTTGCTTCTGAGCTGTTTTCGGAGCTCTTGGAGAAGTTGCTGCTCTGCGTTTTTGGGACGGAAGATTGGCTCATCTTCGCTTTCTGAGCCCGACTCCTCATGGACCAGAGGGTATTTCTGTCGATTCTCCTCATCAAGAAGGTTTTCATCACCCAGCAGAGGCGGCTGTTCTTGGGAAGCGGAAACCACATTCAAGCCAGATTGGATTTGAGATGTGGTGGCCCCGTCCTTACTCTTGCTGCGCGTGCCCACCACGTAGACAGTGTGGACCACATATCCAGCCATTTCCTCATCTTCGGCGGGGTAACCCTGTTCCTCGAACCTCATGAGGTTCAGCCTAGCAGGAGCCCTAGCCCTTTTGTTGGCTCTGTACCTGAGCCTTTTCTGTCTTAGCTTCTTGATTTTGAAGGCGTGGCGAGCATCCATTATCCGGGAAGCCATTGTAAGTCGATTAGCGGGGAGCTTAGAGAAGACACCCGATCGAGCAGTTGTTAGGGGCACCGCCGGAGCTTGTTCGAGACGCGTTGTAGCTTTGTTGGTGTTGATGGTCTTGCCTCCAGCTGGGGCCAAGGAAAATTGTTCAGACACCGACTTGCGTTTCGGTTGGGGCACCCTCGAGATCACCATATTTGGTCTCCTGCCTTTCGAGACCGGTCTGTGTGCCACCGGGGCTTGAGGAGCTGGGATGGCGTTAGCTGACACAAACAAAATAGAGCCGAACTGTAGCAGCGGCTCCTCCCATTGTCGCCCGAGACTGGCCGAAAGGACCGTCTTGGAGTCTATCTTCATCGTGTAGGAGACGGGAGCTGAGTTCATCTTTGGAGACATTGTTGAGAAGCGATTGCTTGAAAATCTTCATGAAAGAGCATTATTTTAGTATAAATATAGATATGTATAATGATTGAGTTCGCATGAACGTTTAACCCGAAATATGGGAGGAGAGATTGGTCCCACCGGACGTGCCAGACTCTGTAGGGTGTTTTTCGTCACCCTATTGAGATGGGAATACGCGCGCGCTTGTCAGGCGCATTACAGATTCCCCCTGCCTAGGGTAGGCCAGGGTTTATTGATCATGGGGATCCGAATCTCCGGCAGCCGCGGACTAAACTGCCGTTAATTACCCCTCGCCTTTGGAGCAAGAGAACCTCCGATTTACGGGTTAAACTGGTCATGCGAACTCAATGTGCAGTGTATGTGTGTTGTGTTTTGAAATGGGTGCCAGACTCTGTAGGGTGCAGTTTTTACAGGGGTTTCGCTACCTGAATAGCGGGCTGGGGGTCAAGGGGGCTAGCAGCCCCCTGGCGGGGTGCGGGGCAGCGCCGCGGCCCAAAATTTTTTTTTGGGAGGGACAGTGGTGCAGAGTATGTGTGTGTGTACATATGTATACATATGAATATATATATATATATATATATATATATATGTATATATATATATAAAAGGGGGAAAAGACATCCAAAGGATGCGTGGGGCCAGCGCCAGCGCTTTGAGCGCTCGCGCACCACGTGTCAGCACGTGGGCGCTCGGGCGCTAGCAGGCCACATGTCAGCACGTGGGCGCTCGGGCGGTAGCGCTCTGAGCGCAAGAGCGCTAGCGCATTGAGCGCTAGCGCACCATGTATCAGCACGTGGACGCTCGAGCGCGGCGCTAGCGCAAGAGCGCTTGCGCGCCACGTGTCAGCACGTGGGCGCTCGGGCGTTAGCACTCTGAGCGCAAGAGCGCTGAGCGCTAGAGCGCTGAGCGCTAGCGCACTGAGCGCTAGCGTGCCACGTGTCAGCACGTGGGCGCTCGGGCGCTAGCGCTTTGGGCGCTAGCGCTCTGAGCGCAAGAGCGCTAGTGCACCACGTGTCAACACGTGGACGCTCGAGTGCTAGAGCTTTGGGCGCTAGAGCTCTGAGCGCAAGCTCCACGTGCCAGCACGTGGGCGCTCGGGTGCTGGCGCAAGAGCGCTGGCGCACCACGTGTCAGCACGTGGGCGCTCGAGCAGCAAAAAGGACTTGGTCCCTGCAATGGGAGTTGTACTCCCAGAAAAGAACACTTATTAAACTCCTAGGATGTTTTGAAGCTGATGAAGGGCTTCTCCCCTTGAGCCCTGGTTCTTCCCCAAAGTGGGGTTTCTGGAGATGGGTCTCCTTCTTCTTCCTTTGTTGGCCGGATCTTGAAGATCAAGATATGTGAGATTTTTAAAATTCTCTCTTTTTTTTAAGATCTAATGGTAGATCCAAGTTCCCCTTTGTAGGTTTTGTGGTGAAAAACTATTTAGTTTTGAAAAAGGAAGAGTAAAACTCTTGATTTAATTTAAAAGAAAGAAGAAGGCTTGGAACCTTCAGGAAAGGGGAAAGAAGCACAAACCCTAGGTTTTTAGAGAGAATGGAAAAGTGTTGTTTTATTCATCATCATGTTGCCATATATAGGCTTACATGTTTACATATAGCCCCTTGGGCTTTACAAAATAGCGTTTTGCCCATCCTATGGCTCATGTGCCATTTCTTTTTGCACATAAGCCATGGGCTTAAAAAAATTTGGCTTTATGCCCATTTTGCATACATTCATGCACAAAAAATTACAACAAAATTATTCGTTACATGATTTTTATTTTGGTATGGCGGAAGGCCGGACGCTTCGTGTTCGGGCTCGACCCAGGCATTGGCCCACATGCTTGGGCATGGGCCCACCTGGCTTGGGGTTGACCTTGACTTTGACTTGGTCAACCGAGGTGTAAGTTTTGACCCCAACACTAATCGAATGCTCATCGGAAACTTTAGTAGACTGCCGCACCCCCCGATGCCGTCGATGATGCGCACTAAGGCGAAAACCGCTGCCGCAAGCACCCGAACGGATGCTTTTGGCGACGGGGTTCTCCTACAGTCACTTGATCGGGGCTATAGGGCGTGGCTATCTATTAAGTTTACCCGACAAGTATCAGCGTATACTACGTGATTATGACGGACTTTTGATCTCATCAAAATCCCGTGGCAACCGATCATCTGAGACTAAACTGCTAGATTTATAACATTCAAACTAGTTATCTCATAACTACATGTGGATTCTAAATATTGTATCCCATCACATGTTACTCGGACGACGTTAAACTTTTCGATCGATTCATCAAAGTCCCACAATATCCCGACAGCTCAACACTTGAGCACAGTTTTAATAATACCCAGAATATGCCACAGTACCTATGCACCGGCCATAGAAGGGCAAACCCAAGCCTCACTCATGTTGCCATGGAACTACGGCAAACCCTAGGATATGACCGCGGTTCCGCGATCCAAAAAAGTCGAGTTAGGGTTTCATTCTTCTAGAGGGTTCATAGGATCACTTGCATATTTTTCCGAATACGTTAAACTTGGAAAAATGGGTTTTTGACATTCGATCGAACTTTTTAACTTCGCCTAGACAACATGCGAATAACCCGAAACATTATTCAAACTACGAATACGAAACACTCTGAATTGTTTATAGTGTAAGATTACATCACATGTAAATTAGCAAAAACAAATAACACCTGAAACACCAAAACCCAGAACCTGGAGCACACCAAAAAATTAAACCCCAGAGTGCACTAAATAGCCGGCCAGCTCGGAAAACCTAGTTATGTGCTCGGCCCAATTCCGGCGAGAGGGGGTGAAATTTCTTGTGTGTTCATGTTGCATCTCATACAACATTCTGCACTTGTTTAAATATGTTTTTTAAAGCTTTTAAAAATCGACAGAAAGTGGAGTTTCGTGTTTCAAGTTACGGAGTATTTCGGTTTCGTAATCATAACAAAATCCGTATAAATTTCTAGCATGGCTCTGATACCACTGCAGGGTTACCTAAGACGGCAACAAGGTTTCGGGAGGCATCGTCCATGGCAAATCCAATTTTTTGCCGTTTTAGCGAACCCTAACTAAGAATCGTTAACTAGAAATCGACGGAAACAAATGCAAACACTTTGCAATAAGTAAAGAGAGTAAGGAATACAACCTTTGTAGACCGGTCCTTCACTTCAATAGCTCCGTGTAGAAGTCCCCTTCGCTGCGATCGTAAACTCCGGACTTTAGAGAGGCTCCACGAAGAAACGAACATGCTTGCTTCGATGACTTCGAGGCCGAAGATGATCTACGTCGAGGAGACACTAACCCAATCTATTTCTTCACTAGGTCAAGAACTTTGTGAAGAGAACACCCTATACTAAATGGCAAGTAGTAGAGGATGATGAAGTAAGAAGTGGGCTCACTTTAGAATTGATTTTCACACACTTTTTCTCATAACTCCATTAGAGCTAGAAAGCTTTTGAGGAGGAGGAAGAAGAAGAAGATGAACTCAAGTCAATAATTCATCCAAATGAATTATGTACCCTTGGGTGAGTTAAGTCATCATGCTTAACTCATGTAGAGAATTAACCAAGGTGTAGGGTTAAGGGTTGGGTTAAGAAATATCCTAAGGAATGACAAAAGAGTTGACTTTGTCAATATTTCTACAAGCTTCAAGCAAGCTTGACAACATTGACCAAGTCTTCTCTCTTTTGTTATTTCTTAAGAATTAAACAAAACCCTAATTTAACCTTTGGATGGTCTAAGTTTCATACACCCATCTTGTATGTATCATCAAGCATGACACAAACATGTACACTTGCATCTATCATATATACACAATGTGCAC
The DNA here is from genome assembly GCA_030015575.1 of Agapanthus africanus. Taxonomy (NCBI): domain Eukaryota; kingdom Viridiplantae; phylum Streptophyta; class Magnoliopsida; order Asparagales; family Amaryllidaceae; genus Agapanthus; species Agapanthus africanus. Next base: position 692,336,846 of record CM057339.1, on the reverse strand, counting down.
AATCTAGTGATAAAAGAAATCTTAAGTGAGCTAATACTAGTTAATGTAATGTATTATATCAAATATATAATTATACATTAGATTATAAAATCAACTCTTGATTTAATAATCCGGCTATATCACCTACAACCTACTAATATCATATAATTCAACTTATCAAATCAACACTTGATCCGATAACCCGGCTATATCATATATAACCGACCGGTATCTCATATCGCGAGAATAGAATACGGTATCTCATATCGTATCAATCTCGGTGCCGTACATATCACATATGTGCTCCTACTCCGTTTTGCTTGAGCCAGGAAACCCCTGTGTAGGACTCTAAAGACTCGTTAATACGACGGCAGTAGGTGATGATCATATCAAACATCCACAAGCCGCAAGCGGTTTGCTAAAGGTAACGGCCACCCGGGTATTGAGTGATCAGAAGATCAACAAGCAAGCCTGCTCGCACTCCTGCAAATCCAATCAGTAACACCATCGTACAGTCCGGTCTCTTCGTCTGATATGTCGCATATCTCGTCTATGGGTGGCAAACGTCAGACCCTAGTAACTCGATAAGTCGTGTTGATATGAGGCTCATAATGGGTCGAGAAACTACTGATAACACTTACCAGTATATCTCTGAAGCAGCCTTGGCCAAGGATTTCCTGTTATAGCCCATCGAGCACAGCGCAACATCAACTCCCAATACCGGGAGAGAAGAAACTCCTCCTATCGCTCATTGCCTCCATGTGACTCCGGACTATACCCAAAAGCCACCATTTTGCACGTTCTCTTGAACGTGGTAAGGTGGAAATCAAAGTACAGTGGGAATCACACAAGACTCTATGACGATCTCAGGTCTACAGACTAACCTGACCAATGTCACCAGAGAACTGCCATCTGACGTTAGGTATAATACCATCTGGGAGTTCTCGGCGAGTCCGTTCAGTGTATCCAGTCTCCACTGAGCACCCGTATACTGTCTCTGATGTCAAACACCAATGGATATGGGATCATCCATCGCCCATCTATATGGGTCGAGAAGCTATACGCTAGTCTACTCTGGTATATCGATGCCCTGTCTCGATACACCTATGACTAGGAACTTTTGAAGGATGTACTTAGCGACTACACTGTCTCCACTAGTATGATCTACATCATAGTCCTGGTAGTCAAGTACTCATCTTAAGGGCTTTATCAACATATAACATAGACAATCAGAGTACATGTTAAGATAAAGTAAAACCAGATAGCATATTATCATGTCGAGCAAGAAAGTCCTCCCTATATATGTCCAAGCATCCACTACAAATACATCATATGTACAGTAATGGCCTCTAGGGCATACATATAACTAACATTTGGCTGTGAGGCCTTTTGCTTTAGGTGGGTTGCGGTTATCTGATGATATGCATTGTATATCTTTCGTATATAGTACTCTCCATCTACCATCTTCATGTATTGACTTAGAGACGAGTTGTGAGGATCGATATTGTATATTCTTATGACTCTGGTTGTCGTGCTCGTGTGAGCTGGCCTTTTATATATGTGGATTATCTCATTCGTTCGCTACGGAGCCGTATATCTGTTGTGGTGGTTGTTTTCGGCGAGATTTGCTCCTGTTTTGGGATGCTTTACTTATATCTTATGTTTGTGCCCGTTTCGGGCTGGTTTTTACAAAGGAGGTGCTGCCGAAATTTTTATGAAAAACAAACTTAAGTTTAAAGTTTTGCATCGAGTCTTTAAAATGTTCTATCTTTTCCTTCTTGTAATGGTTTAGATTTTTGGGTTTTCGGCTTACTAAAACCGCGTTACGCCTATTGACGTTACGTAGTCTAAGTGCCGATCATGTGCCCAAATTGGGTCATGACAATGTGACTCGGGACTGGACCAAAAATCCACTTGTTTGCATGCTCTCTTGAGCGTGGTAGGGAGGAAATCAAAGCACAGTGGGAATCACACAAGTCTCTATGATGATCTCGGGTCTACAGACTAACCTGTATCGGTATCACCAGAGAACTGCTATCTGACGATAGGTATAATACCATCTAGGAGTTCTCGACGAGTCATGTTTGGTATACCCATTCTCCAATGAGCACGTGTGTACAATCTTTGATGTCAAACACCAATGGATGTGGGATCATCCATCGCCTCATACATGGTCAAGAAACGTACACACTAGTCTACTCTGGAATATCGATGCCCTGTTTCGATAATCCCACAACTAGGAACAATTAAAGGATGAACTTGTGGACTACCCTGGCCCCACTAGTATGATCTGCATCATAGTCCTGGTAGTCAAGTACACATCCTAAGGGCTTTATCAACATGTGAGAGAAAGATAGTATCACAATACCAGTCTACATGTTAAGATAAAAAGCAACCAGATAGCATACTATCATGTCGAGCAAGAATGTCATCTTTATATATGTCCAAGTATCCTCTATAATATACAATCTTGTACAATAATGGCCTATATTTCATATATATAACTAACAATCTCCCACTTTCACTAAGGCCAATTGTTATAGTATCTCATACCCAACATCCCAAAAGTCTCTCATATGGCCTTCGTGAGTGGATCCGCCGTGTTATTCTTCATGTCAACTCTCCTGACCTCGATCTCCCGGAGATCAACTATCTCCCTGATTACATGATACCGCCTAAGAATATGTCTGAATCACTGATGGGACCGGGGTTCCTAGGCCAAAACCACAGCTCCATTGTTATCACAATACACAAGTATTGGATGCTTAATGGTAGGAACCTAACCAAGTACATCTCATGAGCTTGTTCATCCAAACAACCTCTTTGGCAGCATCGTTGGTAGCGATATATTCAGCCTTCACTCTTGAAGCTCGAATCGGTAAAGGGCTCTATCTGGAGTTCACCGTTACCATACACCAAGAACATTTCTTTAGTCCTTCTGAAGACATAAGAATGTTCTTCACAGCTGTCCAGTGATTCTCCCTAGGATGTAAGAGACATCACCCAAATCCTTCATAGAGAACCTTTGTGATAAAAAAAGCTTGACCGATTGTAGCATAGGAACATCATTTCCTATCAAGAGTATGGCATCCACGTACAATACGAGAAAGACAACCTTACTCTCTGCAATCTTCTTGTATATACAAGGTTCATCTACCTTTTTGATGAAATCAAACTCTTTGACCGCCACATCAAACCATATGTTCCAACTCCGTGATGCCTGCTTTAATCCGTATATTAATGTAAGCAGCTTGCATAACTTTCCGCCACTCCTATTGTCCACGAAGCCCTCTGGCTGTGTCATGTACATGCTCTCTTCTAAATCACCATTTAGAAAAACGGTCTTGACGTCCATCTTCCAGATTTCATTATCATGGTATGCAACGATGGAAAGTAGGATCTAGATGGACTTAAGCATAGCCACTGGAGAAAAGGTTTCATCATAATCCACACCTGGTCATTGACGAAAAACTTTTGCTACAAGTCTAACTTTGAAAGTCACAACTTTTCCATCTACACCAATTATCTTCTCAAGATCCACTTGCTCCCGATGGGTTTTACCCCTTTAGGTGCAACATCCAAAGTCCATACTTTGTTGGTGTACATGGATTCCATCTCAGATCGCATTGTATCCAGCCATTTCACAGAGTCCTCGCTCATGATGGCCTGCTCGAAACTAGTTGGGTCATCATCTTCCATGATGCAATCCTCGCTCCCAACATCTCTGAGAAATCCATAGTATCTCTCAGGTGGATGAGGAACCCTACTAGATCTGCAGAGAGTCTTAGGTTCGTCGGGGACTATTCAATCCTCCGGTTCTACCAAATCATCAGTTGTAGTTTTTGCAGCTGAAACTTCTTCCAGTTCTACCACACGACCACCAATTTCTTTTACAAGAAATTCTTTTTCTAAAAAGGTGGCATATTGAGAAACAAACACCTTTTGTTCCTCAGTGTGGTAAAAGATATATCCATAGGAATCCTTTGGATATCCCACAAACTTGCACATAACAGACTTTGCATCGAGCTTGTCCGAATTTTGATTTTAACATAGGCCGGACAACCCCATATCTTAACTCATTTAAGATATGGTCTCTTCTCATTCCATATCTCATATGGAGTGGTAGGCACTAATTTGGTTGGAACTCTATTCAATAGGTATGCAGCTGTCTCAAGCGCATAACCCTAAAAGGAAACAGGTAACTCAGCAATATTCATTATAGAGCGCACCATATCTAATATGGCATGATTCCTCCACTCTGATACACCATTGTGCTGTGGTGTATATGGAGGAGTAAGCTGAAAAAGAATCCTATTCTCTATTAAATAATCCAGGAACTCCGTGCTTAAGTATTCTCCTCCACGATCAGATCGAAAGATTTTAATACTTTTTCCCGTTTGGTTCTCTTCTTCGCACTTATATTTCTTGAATTTCTCAAAAGATTCAGATTTGTGTTTCAATAGGAACACATGTCCGAATCTTGAGAGATCATCGGTGAATGTAATAAAGTATGAGGAACCAATCCTGGCATGTGTAGACATAGGACCGCATACTTCACTATGTATCAGTCCCAAGAGTTCAGTAGCTCTTTCTCTGTGTCCAGTAAACGGAGTTTTGGTCATTTTGCCTTTGAGACATGACTAACAAAATTCATAAGATGTAAATTCAAACGGGTTCAAATATCCATCCTTATATAACTTAGCTAGTCGTGTCGCATTGATATGACCAAGTCTACAATGCCACAAGAAAGATTTGTTCATTTCTGAACTTTTCCTCTTGTGTGTGTTCTGTATGTTAAGGACTGTATTTTGATTCAGAACGTATATACTGTTACATAACGTACCAAACCCAATCAACACTTGATTTAGGAAAATATTCGTAACATTATCCTCCAATGCAAAATTATATCCATTTTTATCTAATATAGAAATTGATATTAAATTGCACAAGATTTCTGGTACGTAATAACAGTTGTTTAGAATCAATGTATTACCTTCAGGTAATACTAGGTGATATTCGCCAACTGCTTTGGCTGCAATCCTTGCACCATTCCCTACTTGGAGAGAATGATCACCTATTCCTACTTGTCTACCTTTCTTTAGCCCATGTAACATATTATAAATGTGGGATCCTGATCCGGTATCTAATACCTAGGACGCAGAACAAACTGAGAAACAGTTCTCGGTAACGAATACACCCGAAGAAGATGTATCAACATGCTCCATTCTCGTTCGGGTCGCATAGGAATCCTGATATTCCCCTATTTCCTGCTCAGACTTATAACAGTTATAAGATAGAGCGGAATCAACGTTCCCTATTTCAGTATAACAAGCGGGTTCGGTCAATACACCTATATTTTTATCTTGATTAAGGCATGTCATAGTCGCTACCAGGAGAGAGAGAATAAACACTGCGTGCGCTCTTGCAAGATTAGATTGGTTATTATTTTATCTAATCAGGATGGCACCCACTATCTTTATCAAATCTTCCTTGAAACCTTAAAAGGTAAGACTAGACGGGATTAATTATATTCTACAAGTTCTCTAACCAGTCAGCCAGGCCAGTGTCGGTACTTTGAGGGAGGTTCCCCGTGCTTATGCGCGGGCCTAATTAAAATAAACCTTGTTTTCCCAAAGTCATAACCCCGTTGACACTTTTCTAGACACCTACTGGATTAGCTAATTATAAAGTGCATAACTCTCCAAGGAGTAACTCTTACTCGCAGTGGGTATCGGAATCTAACTATCTCATAGAAGGTATGCAATCTCATTGCAAATTTCAACATTTGAAATTTCCAATATGGTTTTTACCACTAGCGGCTTATGACCTTAATTATGGTCAACAAATCATAAGCACTAGTCAAGTTCTACCCGTCATTTCCTGATTAATTAGACCCACTCATATGACCCTTAAGTATGGTCAACAAATTCATATAAATGTCCTAATTAATCGCATCATATGCTGTGTAGGAAGACATCACTTAGCTATCGTACACTACGCCTTAACTATGGTCAACAAACGTAGCACGAATACTAAGTACTCTACTTCCTAAAATGACGGAGGGTTGCAGATGGTTTTTATGAAAACCTTTAACGCTTTGAACTTGATATCGTTGTAGAGGAGTGGTTTAAGCTCCGCTTTTTAAAATCGAATAGTTTTCAAAACAAACCAAGTGGGTTGTAGCATTTACTAGCTTTTGCTAAAGAGGTCATTCCCGGTGAAGGGATCTCGGCTCTTTCCTCATCGAATGAGGTGCTGGATATTCATAAAAAATACCGCTATGCAAAGCAAGAACTAGAGCTACCTTTTTGAAAATTTGATTCTACAACATCTTTAGGTTTCTTTCCTTTCCATTAATCTCATTAATGAAGTCCCATCATTTATGCTTCCTAAGCATCACAGATAAAGAAACAAAAAAACAACGTACGCTTATGCCATCCGCATTCGCCACGAGGTCCCGTCATGCACTGTTAGGTTAGTTAACTAATGGCAAAGCGAGGGCAGGACTAGAGCGGATGCAAAACAAAAGCAACGTTTATTATATATCATATATATAATATTTAGCATTCGTCTCACGCAGTTATATGATCTCATTACAGAACATTGCAGAAGAAGTCAACATATGAAATATATGATATAGTAGGAGGTCTGTGTTTTAAATTAAGCCAGTAAAAACACGGATTCCACGGTCGTGATGAATAGCCAAACCCACATCCCTAGACCCTTACAAATGAGGCAAGCAACCCTGCCAATTCTAGAGTTAGGAGACCCGGTCTCGACTCCTCGAGATGGTCTCCTACTGGACTCTAGAACCCGGTTACTTGTGCTCCCCGTCTTGGGTCTATCCTAATGCGGAAAAGTAAATAATATACATCAATGGTGACATCATCCTCAACCAGGAAGTGCCCCAATAAAAGAATATTACATACAAATTTTTACATGAATGAAAATGAAAAACTCTCATCTCACGCAAAAAACCCCTGGCTATTCAAACACGACGATTCAATATAACATATCCAAGCAACTCATAACACCACATGTCATCAACGTAAGCAAATATGCGTATCCCAATTGTCGTTGATGTATAGCAACGAAACCGGCGATACACCACATATTTCACTTACGGCCACGGAAAAGAAAATGAAAACTACAATAATTGGAATCCGCAACCACCTTAGACATCATAAGCCCAAAATATCACATACATCGGATTTCATGCCTAACCGTATAAATTCCTTAGTCATCATAAACCCGGAATATCACATTTTCCGAATTTCATGCCTAACGTTATAAACCCGGCATTTTAGTCTTCAAATTGAAAACACTTTTCAATAACCAGTCGGGCAATTCAACAAGATTCCTGACATTTGATCGAATGCTCGTCGGAAATATTAGTAGACGGCCGCACCCCTAATGCCGTCGACGAAATGCACTTAGGCGGAACACCGCGGCCGCGAGCACCCGAATGGATACTTTTGGCAACGAGATTCTCCTACAGTCACTTGGTCAGTGCTATGGGGCATGGCTATCGAATAATGTTACCCGGCGAGTGTTCACGTACTATATGAGATTGCGACGGAGTTTTGATCTGAATCAAAACCCCGTGGCAACCGATCAAAAGAGACTAAATTGCTAGATTCACAAAATTCTAATTAGTTTTCACAAAACTAATTATTGTGGATTCCAAATATTGTATCACAAATCACAGATATCTAGACGATGTTAAATATTTCGATCGATTTATTAAACACCCACAATTCTCAGAGAACTCAACATTTGAGTCAGATTTAAAAATACCGAGAGAGTGCCACTAGTACATACGGACCGGCACAAGAAGGCACGGTCCTTGCCTCACCAACGGTGCCACGGAACCGCCGCTAGAAGCATATTTTGGCCGCGGTTCCGCGGTCGTTTTGTCGAGTTAGGTGCTCGTTTTTCTTGGGAGTCCATAGAATACCCTGCACTATTTTCTACATATTGTTAAACCAAAAATTCCAACTTTAGAAAAATTTCCAGAGAGCATGTAAAAATATGGTTTCGATGTTCGACTGAACACTCTGACGTCATCTAGGTCACTCCTAAGCTCTAGCTTGGCTCTGACCACTGCTGGATTCGCATAGCACCCTCGCTAGGTTTTTGCAAGTATCAAGTATGCAATTTCAAAAAATCTAGAGTGCTAAGCAACCCGGACCAAGGATCGAACTAAAGAATTAGGGTTTTTAAAGCATGTAAACAACTTTACACTAATTGAAATAGGAATACAACCTTTGTAGACCGGTCCTTCACTTCTAAAGCTCCGTGTAATAGTCCCTTTGCTTCAAGTAGTGGTCTCTCGAACTCTTCTTAGGCTCCACTAGGTGAAAGGAACGAGCTTGCTTAAGAATCTTCGAGGCCGAAAATGATCTACTTCGAAGAATCTCTAACTCAAGCTATCTCTTCACTAACTGATAGATTAGTGAAGAAAACAACCTATACTAAATAGCTAGTTTTGTATAGATTGATGAAGTAGGAATTTTCTCACTTTAGACTTATTTTTCTCTTTTTCTTTTTCACCTCACTAGAAATCAAGAGAAGAAAAATGAGATGAAGAAGAAGCTTAAGTTATGAACCATGGTGTGAAAATATCTCATATATCACTTGTAGAGACTTAACCATGGTTAAAGATAATGGTTGGGTTAATAAATATCTTGAGTAAAACAAAATTAGTGGACTTAAGTCAAGGCTTCTACATTCTTCCACAAGCATCTTAGCCCTGCTAATTTCCACCTAATTTTGATTTTTCCCTTAATAATTAATAACCCAAATTATGTTTAGTTAGGTATGAGTCTCATACACCCAAATCCAATGTATCATCTACCATGACACAAAAAAAATACATTAATATATATCACATATATATTCAAATGTATTAGTAGAAAAGAAATTCTTAAGTGAGCTAATATTAGTTAATATATATTAATATATATTAATATATCAAATATATAATTATATATTAAATTATTAAATCAACACTTGGTTTAATAATCTGGCTATATCACATATAACCGAATAATATCATTTATATGTATATCAAATATTTATACAACAAATTATTGAATCAACACTTGATTCAATAATCCGGTTATATCACATATAACCTATATCGCGAGATTAGAATACTGTATCACATACACGTATCAATCACATATCACATATTTTCCCTACTTCGTTTCTCTTGAGCCAGGAAACCTCTGTGTAGGACTCTAAAGACTCGTCGGTACGCCAGCAGTAGGTAATGATCATATCAGTTACCCACAAGCCGTCAGCGGTACTAGCTGGAAATAACGGCTACCCAGGTATTGAGCGATCAGAAGATCAACAAGCAAGCTTGTCCATACTCTCGTGAATCCAGTAAGTAACACTATCGTACAGTCCGGTCTCTTCGTATGATATGTCGTATATCGAGTCTGGGGGTGGTAAACGTTAGACCCCAATAACTTGATAAGTCATGCCAATATGAGGCTCATAACGGGTCAAGAAACTACTGATAACACTTACCAGTAAATCGCATCATCAGCCTTGGCCAGGGACTTCCTGTTATAGCCAATCGAGCATAGCGCAACATCAACTCCCAATACCGGGAGAGACGAATCCCCTCCTATCACTCATTTCCTCCATGTGACTCAGGACTGTACCTATAAATCCACCTGTTTGCATGCTCTCTTGTGCATGGTAGGGAGGAAATCAAAGTATAATGGGAATCATACAAGACTCTATGACGATCTCGGGTCTACAGACTAACCTGCACCAGTGTCACCAGAGAACTGCTGTCTGACTATAGGTATAATACCATCTAGGAGTTTTCGGCGAGTCCTGTTCGGTGTACCCATTCTCCAATAAACATATGTGTACAATCTTTGATGTCAAACACCAATGGATGTGGGATCATCCATCGCCCCATAAAGGGTCAAGAAACGTACACACTGGTCTACTCTGGAATATCGATGTCATGTCTCGATACTCCCATGATTAGGAATAATTAAAGGATGAAGTTGTGGACTACCCTGGCTCCACTAGTATGATCTGCATCATATTCCTGGTAATCAAGTACACATCCTAAGGGATTTATCAACATGTGATAGAAAGATACTATAACAATACCAGTCTACATGTTAAGATAAAGAGCAACCAGATAGCATCTATCATGTCGAGCAATATATTGGACTCTAGGGCATACATATAACTAACACCTCCGGCCTTAAGAATCTTAGCCATAGACAGTCAAACGATATCTTGTATAGAGTATCATTGATGAAGGAGAAAGACAATGCTCGTTTCATGAGCTGATGTCTAAACGACGCATTTTCAGGCGTTCATTGGGACTCAAAGTAGTCTATGAAGACTTCCCTCCTGTCCTTGACCTTCTCTTCATCCTTCATTTTAAGGGATACTTGTTCGGTCGTTTCTTTACCTTCGGATGACTTTATCAGGTCTTCCGAAGATATATCTATTGATGCGAGCACCCTGCGGCTTTGCATAATGATCTTCACGTTATCGAGGTCTTTATTGGCCAACTCTTTAGCCAATTTGGCCAATGCATCCGCCTTACTGTTTTCTGCACCAGATATGCTTTCCAAGGTATAGTAAGGGATTTGTGTCAGCAGTTGCTGCACTCTTCCGCTATAGTTTATGAGCTCTGTCTTGCATGTCTGATAGTCGCCATTTACATGGCTAACAATCAGTTGGGAGTCTCCAGATATGAGGATATTTTTTATTCCCATGTCGATAGCGATCTCAAGACCTTCTATCAAAGCTTTGTATTCAGCTTCATTGTTAGTTCTTGGCTCTGTTAAGGAAAGGGCGTAACGCATTATCCCTCCTTACAGGGTCACGAAGATAAGGCCCACCACAGCTTTGATTATGAGGGTGTTTTGCTTTCGCCGCTTCATGGAAGATGCTCCATCGAAGTAGTGTTCCCATTAGGAATCATTTTCTTCTTCGATTGCATCAAATGCGTGTTCGTCTGGCAACTCGCAATTTAAAGGGGAGTCGGCTGGTTTCGGATGCTCCGCTAGAAAGTCACCTGTGGCCTGCTTTTTCACCGCTTTGAGGGGGCGATATGTTATCGAGAACTCCATCAGGAGGAGGGCCCATTTGGCAAGCCTTCCTGTTAGTATGTCCCTTGACATTAGATATTTGAGAGGATCCACCTTCGATATGAGATAGACCTCATGTGCCAAGGCGTAATGTCTGGGCTTCGTTATTGCGAAGATCAGTGACATGCAATGCTTTTCGATAGGGGGATAGTTGTTTTCTGCCCCGAGGAGAACTCGATTTAAATAGTATAGAGCTCTCTACTTCCCTGATCGTTCTCTTATGCCCACAATGCGCCTAGAGAACCCTCAAGGGCCATTGTATATAGGATAAGGAGTTTTCCCTTAACCGGAGCGGTCAATACCGACGAATTTTGCAGGTATTGCTTGATTTCGTCCAGTGTGTTTTGGCACTTTGATCCCAAAAGAAGGGGGTCCCTTTTTTCATCAGATGACTGTAAGGACGCCATTTTTCGGAGAGGTTGGCTATGAACCGCCGGATGTACGTGAGCTTTCTTTGGAGAGACCGCAGTTGTTTGAGGGTTCTTGGCATGGCATTTTCATAATCGTCTTGATATTTGAGGGATCTATTTTGATACCCCAGTGACGTATGATGAATCCCAGGAATTTGTCTAGGAAACTCCAAACACGCATTTTAGAGGATTCATCTTTAGATTATACTTCCGAAGATGTTAGAACACTATTTTTAGATGTTCCCGATGTTCCTCGTAAGATTTGTCTTTACCATAAGGTCGTCGATATAGCATTCGACGATCTCGTGTATGAGGTCATCGAAGATCTTTGTCATGGCCCTCTGGTAAGTAGCGCCAGCGTTCTTCAAACCAAAGGGTATCACTTTATAGCAGAATATGCCCAATGAGGTCCGGAAGGCGGTATTCTTCTGGTCTTCAGGATGCATTTTTATTTGGTTGTATCCTGATGATCCATCCACGAAGGAGAAGACCTCATGGGTAGATGTGTTATCGATCATCAGCTCAGTAACGGGTACTGGGAAGTCATCCTTCAGGCAAGCTTTGCTGAGGTCCTGAAAGTCCACGCAGATACGAACCGTCCCGTTTTTCTTCATCACTGGAATGATGTTAGCGATCCAGTCGGGATATTGAACTGCTTGGATGAAGCCAGAGTCGATTAGCTTCTTGACTTCAGCGTTGATACTCATCTCATGTTCGAATTGCATCCTTCTTGGTACCTGTTTGATTGGCTTTATACCTGGCGATATAGCCAGTTTATGTACTGCCACTTTTGGATCTAGAATCGGCATTTCAGAGTAGTTCCAGGCAAAACAATCTTTATACTGCATGAGCACTTCTTTTAACATGGCCACCTATTTTTCAGATAGTAGCTCATTTACGAACATTGGCCTCGGATCATTTTCTGTCTCTAAGTCAATTTTTCTTTAGTTGTCCGCCGTAGTGTGTATCCCATCTTCCAGCTCTTTTAGTGCTGGTGGAAACTCTGAGATCACCTCGTCCTCATCTTCATTTATGAAGCACCTGTAGAGGTTATTCATAGTCTCGTGCCCTCCCTCTTTTGAGAGTGTTATCAAATGGCAGGTACGAGTTCGCGTCAATTCTTTTGGTTGAGCTGGTCTTAACCTGACGGTGTAGGTCCTTTTTGGCTTGTGCTTTTGTGGCGGGGTTACCCTCCTGCTGTCGAATAACGTAAACTTTCCTTGTCGATACTGGTCTTCTACCCAGTCTTTGAAGGTAAAGCAGTCTTCAAGGAGATGGCATATTACTCGGTGATAGGAGCAATAATCCGGATGATGGAATTCGTTTACTTGTTCGGGATGCCGAGACTCCGGAAGCGTCATCATTTGGTGCTTCATGACAAGCTTAAATATTTTCCTTGTCTTGTCTTGAGGGAAAGAGTATCCCCGACCCATCTTCTTTATAAAGGACGGGCTCCAATCGAGCTTTTCTCAATTGAACGGCGTCTTTGATCCGCTTTTTTGTTTTTGAACGTTGTTTGCGTTCTTGACCCTGTTTTTGCCTCCATTTCAGGGTTTTCCCCTTTCGTGAGAACATATATTGGGCAGGGAATGAAGAGCATTATGGTCTACTTTCTCTGCAGATTGCCGGCTGAGACGCTGCGTCCTAGACTTTTCATAAATGGCCATTTCTCGGCAGTGGTTGTCCCGGTTCGTTTATTCACTTGTCAATTGGTTCTTCCAGCGATGGACTTAACGTTTTTAGAGTGGGCTCTCGCTCCAATTCGACGTCATAGCTATTTGGAAGAGCGTTTTCCGTTGCACTTGAGCTGTTTATGACGTAGCAACTGTTGATCTGCTCCCGTTTCTTGGAACGAACATATCTGAGCCAGGTTGTCTCCATCTTCCAGTTGGGCATCTTTCGCTGAGTCCCGGGAATATCCCAAACCTTTTTGTAGAATTGGGCTTGACGAATAGTTTGTCCGAGGGATACACCTTGGCATCTTAACAGCCTTTTCAATCCCTCCGCGTAATATCTTGGCAGAAAGATGGGATGAAACCCGTCGAGTGCAAAATCGGCACCATGCCAGACTTCTTTTTCTACTTTGGTCTCTGTAGATTGGTAGAAGAGGACCGCCTTTTCACCTCTTCGCCTAGGAGAGATGTAGAAAGTATGCAGCTCTTTTACGCTGTATGTATCGAGCGTATCAAGTTCCTTGTAGTGTCGAGGCTTTGTGATTTGCCGACTCTGATCCGCTCCGGTAAAAGTTTTCATGGACGGGTGGATGGAGAACACTGCATTGGCCTCGTCCTCTGATTCACACTAGCAAAGACCAAAATAGGAGTAGATGGTCCGGGCTTATTGTTTTCTTTTTCGGATTGCCCCGATTTGACTATTTCTTCATCTTACTCAGTATCGCTCCCAAAGATTGGGATAGTGGCGACGGATTTCTGTTTATTCTCCAACTTGTGGCGCCTTTCAGTATCCTCGAAGTCTAGTAGGAAGTACTTTGCATCTTCGTATCTCCAGACATCATTTACGAAGAATGGATTTAGCTCTCCCATGACGGTGTACTCCGAGCCATCCTTGAAATACTTCATCGCTGATATTGTGTAGAAGGGATGACGTTGTACTTGTGTAACCAAGGCCTGCCGAGCGAAGCGTTATAGCAAGTCTTGGCGTTAATGACATGAAATTTGATGTCAGTGACGAGCAAACCGAAGCATACTGTTAGTATTACGGAGACAAGCGTCCGTGATGATTGTGAGTTGAACCCGGAGATGGTAATTTTATCTCGGGCAAGGTGTTGAACGTTCATGCAAATTTCCTACAGCACTCTTATGTTGAGAAGGTAAACGGAGGATCCATTGTCGACAAGACTTTTCCCTATCTTGATGTCATGGCAGTACCCAGTGACGTATAACGGAAGATTATGCTCGCATATACCAAAGAGGAGATCTTCATCGCTGAATGTAATGCCAGCCGTGTGGACCTCTGCCAATTCATCTTTCATCTTCTCCTCGGTGAGTGTAACAACCCTAATTTTCTTATACACTTTTTCCTATAAAAAAATTTTCAAATATTTTTTCAAAAATCCATAAAGGGGTATTTATTGCCTGAGCACAAGATTTAAGTAATTAATTAACAATTTAATTACAAGAAGGAGCTTGTAGCTCATTGGTAATACCTTGCATTGCTGAACCAAGCCACCAAAGTTCAAATCCCATGCCCCACATTATTTTTAATATTTATTTTGTTTTAAATTTTTCTTCAATATTGTCTCTTCATCTTCTAAACCCCCATATACACTTCAAATTCCTAGATCGGTTTCAGAGACCTTTGAAATCCCCATTTACTCCATTTTAATGATTTTTTAATACATTTTTACATTAAAACCTTTCATATACCCTATTTACTCTAATTTTTAATGATTTTATAAATTTTTACATTAAAACCTTTCATATACCCTATTTACTCCAACTTTAAATGATTTTATACATTTTTATATTTTTATTTAAAAACCCTTCACCTACCCTACCCCTTGCCTACCCTATAAATACACCCCCTCCCCTCTACCCTCTCATCCCAAAAATCCTAACCTCGCTCTCTCAAAATTTTCCAAGAGTTGTGTACTTTGAAAACAAGTTCACGGTGAAACCCCGACGAAATTCCGATGGAAATTCCGGCGACGTTTTGAGGAACAACCGTCGATGAAGCAACGCCTCGGCAACCCTTTTAGTCCCCCTCACTCCTTTGCCTAATCGAAAACCCGTAAGTCCCATTCTATCCCCCTTTCTATCTCTCTAAAATACGAAATTAGGAAACTCGACGGATTCGGAACAAATCCGATTTCCGACTCGGTTTTCTATAAAATATCATTTCCAACCAATACATTCATGCTTAAACATTTTTATCTTGACTATTAAACTTTTAAAAAATAATTTGAACAAGTTTTCTCTCATGAAATGATAACCTTTCCAATTTACCGTATTTTTTTCACTTTAATACCATCATGTTTCGATTTCACATTTAACCCTTAATCTTACTATACATTTAAAGTAGAGCACGAGATAACGACCTACCTCCACACACACGCAAATAAAACCCTAAAACGATATCATCAAAACTTAGAATACGATAAAACGAAACTTCCATTAAAATACCATATTCTTAATAAAACCTTTC
The DNA here is from genome assembly GCA_030015575.1 of Agapanthus africanus. NCBI lineage: Eukaryota > Viridiplantae > Streptophyta > Magnoliopsida > Asparagales > Amaryllidaceae > Agapanthus > Agapanthus africanus. Next base: position 692,321,158 of record CM057339.1, on the reverse strand, counting down.
TTCAAAGTTTTAGATTGTTACATTTTTAAATAAATACTTATTATTAGGAAAATACGATAAGTTGTGGACATCGATCGTTTATCTAAACCTGACTTTGTGGTGTCTAGGCTAGGCAAGTGAGCTTAGGTAACTTTAAAAGGCCCGCCTCACGATTCGTGAGCGGATCCCTCCTTCCTCACTTGTACTTACCTGGACACAATTGGCGGTGAAGAGGCGATTTGAGGTTTCTAACGACTTGTCGTTTAGACCATTTAGAAATAGGCTAGTTGGCTTAGGAAACCCAAGAATCTAAAATACGGAAAACCACACTTTGCAAATAAATACCTTTTACTTTATAAAACCGTTTTCTAAAGGATTAGTATTTTACAATCTTTGCAAGGCGCCGCTACAACCCACCTTTGGGGAACCCGTTAGGAATAGTACGGTTTATCGTGCACTCTTGGGCTTAGTAGTGCGAGATTCAGACCTCCGCAAGGAGCATTCGGTCTCGAAAGGTTTAAAATACGACATCTTAAGAAAATGAGATTTTTTGGAATATAAAATATTTATTAAAATTACTTTTGTATAAACATATTTATATTTATCATTTAAATATCTATTTTATTATAATATAAATTTTCCACCTTTTTCTAAAAATCACAAGAATAAAGTTTACACTAAAATACCATGAACTTCAAATAATCAATATTATAGATAAATACCCTTATTTATAAAACTAGGATATTCTCACTAGAAATGTCACAACATAAAATCCACCCTCATTACAACTATAAAGACGAACAATAAATACTTGAGACGTATTTTGAAAGGTATATAAAAGAATTTTTACATAAAACCCCCTCAAGTTTTATAAATTACCCTAAGCACCTTAGCAATTATAAGACTTCGATTCACATTTCTGATTGTCTGACTCGGGTTTGAGTCTGATTAATCTGACTTTAATATAATTCAAGTCAATCTTAATCTACAAGTTTCCACTTTAATATGAACTCATGAATTCATGAATCCAATATCAATCTATACATCTTGACTGAACCGAACCATGGATATACCTATTCCTTTTACATGATTCTCAGTTATTCCATTTACATAACTCTACGGTTATAACCGTTTCCTGATATCATGGTTTCGGTCAGTCAATCAATCTTACAATCAATACAATTTACAAGATAACAGTACAAACAAGACATCGCGGGGTTTAAGGGGTAGACTGGTACGGAATATGTAAAGGTGGCATGAGGTGGTCACTTAAGACGTAATTACATCCATGCCGTTGTTCCGTGGTATTATCGATGGAGCCTTGTACTACAGGTTACCAAGGTCCCCGGTGTAAGTGGGACTCCCCTCGTATACACTGGCATCTTCTGTACCAGGCTACAAACAACAGCGTTAATACAACATTACAATATTATAATACAACATTAAAATCTACTCTCTCTCTCTCTCTTACTCTCTGTCTATTTCTCCCTTATCTTTGGGACTTACCGAGCGACCTGTTCGCTGACGACATTCTATTTCTTTCTTCTTTGATTGTCGTCAGGTGGTTTGGACCCGGCGGAGATCGAGCCATCTCAAGAAAACTTGGAGCAGTTTGCCGAAGACCTTGCACTTTAGTTCATTGTACACTTTTCCATTCAGTATTTTACATTTCCTGTTATGCCACTGTTTAGGCATCTTTTTATTTCAGTTGTATTTCCTTCTTGTATTGTACAAAGAATGTTAATAAATAAAAGTTGCTGTTCTTTTTATTTCTTGTCTCTTGTGTACTTATTTTATATTGCTTAGATACGCTTAGCGTATGTACTTCTGAGTATATCCGTAGCGGACCTCGTCGCGTCCCTTTCACCGTACACCGTGAAGCGGGGCGTGACAGTGAGGAAAGTTTGAAACTGATCGGGCTCTTGTAATGCCTTGATCGGGCAATCTCGTGCCTCTTTGGACAGGAGGAGAGCATCCGATATGCTCGGGTGAGAGGGTATTTTTCTCAGATGCGCAAAGACATTATAGTCCACCTTGTTTTTCTTAGGCGGGTCTTCTGTGGTAAGCTCTTTTACCACTCTGTCATTAAGGGCAATTTCCTTAGGGATTTTCTTTTCGCTTTGTCTTTTTTGTTCGAACCTTTGTTTGTAGGTCCGAAATTCTTCTTAGGAAGCATACGGTTACGCAGCTGAATATTTTTGCAGTTCTTCACCTCCTCTTCTTTTTCGAAGAGAGGTCTTTGAAGAGAGGGTTGAGGGGTGTTTCTTCCTCAAAATCGCTCCCGAATGTAAGAATTGGAGGTTTTTCTCCATCCGAACCGGTACCAACCATATGGCAGTTGCCAGTCATTTCTTTATGCATGTTTGTCCCACTATTTTGCCGTCGACGAGCACGAGTTTTGCACTTCATCCTCTTGAAGTGTCTTTGATGGGCAACGAATCCCTGCCACCACTTTTGAAGGCAATGCATTTCTCGATGGGGGTGGGTAACCCTCCGATGACATAGGCAATAGTTTGGATGTGATTCTTCTTCATCGAGGCATATGACCCCGGGAGTGTTCTTTATAAGAGGCGGCGGCTTCATCCCCATTGACAGGGCATTGGCAAACCGCTTTTCTGTTTTGATCCTAGTCTTATTTATTGCAGGTGTACTTTGGTTTGGTTGGAGTACTTTACGACTCGTCATCGCCACTGCTTCTTTATCCAAATGCTGATGCTTTGCCTTTTCATATATGGCCGTCTCACGTTCTCAGTCAGCTTTGCTTTTTTTGAAAAGCTTCGTTTAGCAGCCTCTCGATTGGGTCTTCTTCTGGCAGTTCGGGAAATTTTAGCGCTAGTTCTGCCCCTAATTCCTCTGTGTTGTTTTCTGACGCGGAGGGAGCCTCTTCGTCATATAACGACGAATGGGAGACCATGTGGCAACTTGCTACACGGTTTTCGGTGTCTTCTGATGAGTTATTTCCCTCATCATTGTCACTCTTTTCGCCCTCAAAATATGCTTGAGGAATTCTTCAAGCGTGACCAGTGTCTGCGCCTTCTGATTATACTCCTCCAGTCCATCTATGTATGTTTGTAAATCTGTGCGCTTGTCGTCATACTCGACAGGCAGCACAGGCTTCTTGGTCTTCCTCTTTTTCTTCAAAGACTTCGAAGGCTTGACTTGGAGTTTTTTCCCTTTGTCGGCAATTTTTGGTGCTGGACGAGCTTTTAGCATCCGTTCGATTATTTCGGGTTCAAGTGGACTTTTCCACCTGACTGCCAGATATGCTTGTAGATCATTCAGTATTCTTTTGGTTTTTGCTGAAAGAATGATTTCCTATGGAGTTTCCTCCACGAGTGAGCATGATGTCCCTTGCGCATCCACCTTTTTAGGAGTGTGCGTCTGGGATGGGTTTACCTTCTAGTTATCAGACAAAGAAAATTTCCACTGTTGATACTGGTCCTCGACCCAGTTTTTGAAGACATAGCAATCTTCAATTGGGTGGCTCACCTTTCTATGATAGGAACAGTAATTAGGGTTGTTGACGTCGCCGGGTTATGCTGGACGCCGCGGGTCTGGCAATGTGATGAGTTTATTACGCATTGCAAATTCGAACAGTCTCCTCGTTTTATCACACGGAAACGAGTAAGCATGTCCTAGCCTTTCTTCCAAGGACGAGGGTGGACGTGCGTTGTTTTGGCGAGCAGCTGGTTTTTAGCGACTCGGTTGTTGTTGCATGTTAGCAACGAAGGCTGCTTTCCCTTTACCCTTAGCATTTCGAGGTTCCTTATTTGAGGAGGAAGGCCCATTGCCTATCTGGTTCATTTGGGCCAGTTTATTTATCAGAGCCTGAAAGGTTGTGGGCTTGAAGAATGTCATGAACTGGGACACAGTTGTTTGAGGATCAACGGTCCTAATGAACATGCCCATGGCAGGAGATTCTTCAAATCGCTGTTCACACTTAGACCACAGGTTCCACCACCGGATCGCGTATTTGACCCAGGTTTCTCACAGCTTTACCGTGGCATTGATTAATGTCATGATCGGGGTGCGCTCACTCGCGCTGGTGAAACACTGTGTGAACAGCAGTTCCTTTTTTGTGAATGTTTTCACGGAGTCATTTGGGAGCTCCGAGTACAATTTTAAGGCCGTTTCTGACAGGCTGCCAACGAACTGGCGAAGCAACAATTTGTCGTCTCTTCCAGTGTTGCCGCACAGAGCTATGAATTGTATGACGTGTTGGTGAGGGTTGCCTGTTCCTTTGTAGACATGAAACTTGGGGATCGTATATCATGGCGGGTGTTTGATTTGGTCATACCAGCCTGAATATGGTCGTCTAGTTCTGACAATTTGGCCGTCGGCTTCATTAGCTTGATGAGCTTTTATTTATTAAGCAATGAAATTGTTCATATCATAATTTTGCATTATTATATTCCCCATTCTTGTTCATTTTACAAATAAACAGGTGCTTTTGATCCATGTCTGCTAAATGGTTGCAGGTTACAAGTTCTCGGAACAAAAACAGTGAAAATGATGAAAAGACGATACAAAAGTGAGACTACGACCAACAAATAGAAGAATCTTGATCATGCCTTCAGTTTGAGGGACAAATGAAGATCAATGGACAATTTCACAATGTACAAAGGCAGCGCAAGGTTCAAGACTTTGACACGAAGCAAACGGTAAAAGTCCACGACATTATGCTCTGTGGAAATCTGGAAGAAACCTAGAAGACAATCTGAGAAACCAAGTGAAGAAACAAGAAGCCAAATGCAACCAGAAGAAGCCCAGAAAAATCCAACCAAGAAGCCCACAACATGGCCGCGGAACCGCGGCCAAACATGCCTTCTGGCCGCGGATCCGCGGCCATATAGAGCACGTGTCAGTGCATCTTTCAACAGTGTGGCGGTGCGTTGACTAGTCTTCTTAGGGTAAATTTGTAAATGCAGATCTTTATCGACTGTAACCCTAGGGTTTCTATGATCTATAAATAGAAACCCTAATGCTCTTTTTGAGGGCATGCCTCTTATGCCTCTTTTTATTGAAAAAAATTCAGAATTCTTTGTAATGCTTTGAAGAGTGCATCGGATAAAAGTAAGTAGTTTTTTTTTACCTTTCCCTAGTTTTAATTTCTTGTCTGTCGTAGTTTAGAAATTTATTTATCCGCCCTAGTTAATTAGTTTAGCACTTTTAATTGTTTGCCGTAGTTTTGATCTTTAGTCTTTTAAAAACAAATCATAAAAAATGTCTTTTATCAATCCCCTAATGAGTGAGTAGTTCCTCACTTGTTAGGGTTAGGAATAGGAAAGGTTTGAGAGATGAAAATCTCTCACCCCTTTCTTGCCCATCGCATATTATTTATAGGACTCCATGCATACATACACACACCGCTCGCTACAGCACCCTACCCCACGAGGTAGCAGTCATACCGTAGTTTAAAAGACCGGTTGTTCATGTTTTCCATGGAGGTTAGGGTAAGAATTAAGAAATAACGGACAAGGACCTAGAAGAAGAAACATGGTTTCTTCCCGATCGTGCTAATCCCCTTTATTAATTATTACCATAAAACCTAAATAGATCTAAATTAGGGCATTGAAAGCGATGAGAAATCTTAAATTTCCAAACTTAACCTAAACCTAACCCTAACTCTAACAAGGTTTTAATCCTAGTCTAAATCAACCTTAGTTTTTAGTGATAATCAATCCAACACCATTTGGAATTAACTCGTTAGAACAAATTGACAATACACAAAATCCCTGTAGGCCGACCCGTACTCACCGGCTAGTTACCAAGCGACTCCGTTCTTGATTGCGGTAATTAATTCTTTGATTTCAAAATCTCACAATAATCAATTGGCGCCGTTGCTGGGGATGGCGTAGTTATTTTCTTTTTGCAATTTCGGGTTAATATAAAATCATAAAAATCATAAAAACTGAAGAAAAAAATAATATAAAAATTTATCATCTTGTTATTTTTTGAAGGGTGTTTTGTTTGAATTGTGCAGGATCGACGAACGAGTTCAGATCTGGAAAAATCCAGAAAGCAAAACAGAAAACAGAAGATCTGAACAACAGAGGAGCACCACAACATAGCAACAGAAGAAGTTTGGAGGGCTGAGTCAACGAGTCAACCGCGGAACCACCGCAGATTGCCTTTTTGACCGCGGAAACGCGGCTTGGTGGTGACATCAGCAGGTGGAAACCCCTCTGTAAGATTTCTCTTCTTCTCTGTAACCCCATTATCTCCTCTGAAAAATTTTCCTGCAGGGTTCTTTGCGCAAAAACTTCTCCCCTTCTCCAATAACTTGATCTTGTGCTGGATTCTTTGCGCCGCAATAAAAAAATTGTTTGCAAGTGTTTGATTGTGTTTACTACTTTGCATTCTTTAAATTGACTTTAAGGGGCTTGAACACCAATCCAGATTGGGTGGGGATTTCATTACCCTTCCCAGGATCCCAAAAATCATATAAAGTATATTGCATTGACCATCAAGTTAATTAAAAAAGATTAGACTCAGCCCTAAGGAATTCGCGCTCAATAGGACAAAGGAATAGTTATAGGCATCGATCGTTGATCTAAACCTGACTTTGTGGTACCTAGGCTAGACAGGTAGGGAAAGGTAACTTTAAAAGGCTCGTCTCATGGTGATTCGTGAGCGGATCCCTCCTTTCTCTACTTGTGCTTACCTGGCCACAATTGGCGGTGAAGAGGCGATTTGAGGTCCTCACAACTTGCCCTTTGGAACAGTTAGGAGCAGTCTAGTTGACCTAGGTGACCCTAGATCTAGGCTTGATTGTGCATTTGTGATTGATTGAACGTGTGTCTAAGACTTTCATTGAAAATCTTTTTGCAAAAAAGATCCTTATAAAAAAAACACAAAAAGGAAAAATTTTTACAAAAACTTGCCACTTGTCGCTAAGAAATCCATTTCACCCCACTTGCACCCACTACCTTCCATTGACGTTTTCTTACCCCCACCTTCTGTTTTCACCTTTTGATCACACTACACCTCTTTAGTGTATGTCCGGTTGGACTAGGGACACTAGTGCCCGTTTAGTCCATGTCTCGTTAGTACCGACTGACGACGCTTTCGACTCCGAAGTCGAAATTCCTTCCACTTCCTTACCTTCACCTTCACATTCTTCGTATTTTAAGGAGATTTCGGGATTTAATCCTAACAACCCCTTACCCGCGGGACTGATTCCACCTCCGCTAGGTGCGAATAACCTACAACACTATCCTGTTGAAGCGCCCCAATGAATCGCGCTCCCGGATCTTTTCTACCCTATCTGCATCGCCTTACCTACTTGTCTTTCACTCCCACCGGCAAATGGGGATAACTTTGAGATTAAACCCTACTTCATCAACATGTTGCCAAAATTTCACGGACTGGAATCCGAAGATGCCTATATCTTCATAAACAAATTCCAGTATGTCTGCGCAATGGTGAAGACAACACAACTTTCTGATGATGCTATAAGGCTACGTGTCATTCCTTTCACCTGATGTGACCTAGCCGAGAAATGGTTATATAGCACAGCATCACACTCGTTTAAATTGGGAAGAGTTTGTTGAAGCTTTTCTTAAAAAGTTTTACCTACATCACAAGACCGCGAGAATTCGCGATGAGATCATTCAATTTTCCCAGCTTCCTTCCGAACCTTTTTGGAAGTGTTTTGAAAGATTTAAAGACCTACTTGTTCAATGCCCTCACCACGGTATCGAGAATTGGCAACTTTCCCAAACTTTATACGAAGGACTGAACCCATCAACTAAGCAGTTGTTGGAAACCATTTGTCAATGTCACTTTTTACAAAATCTAGCGAGGAAACTTGGCAGTTTCTCGACGATCTTGCTGAACAAACACTTCAGTGGGAAAGCACCAAGACCACCTCATCTTCTTCAACGGGTCAGTCTAGAGCAGGCATACATCAACTAGATATGTCAATTGCAATCAAGGCCAAAATGGCCGCACTTACGAAAAAGCTAGAAGCAATTGAGACCAAAATCTCATCGCCTTCTCCTGCACCTGCTTTACCCCCACGAACTGTTTGTGCTTGTTATTCAGATCCATCCCATCTTACCGAAGAGTGTCCTTACAATCCACCTGTTCAAGGACAAGATCAAGTCAATGCTGCCTTTCAGCAAAGACAAAGAAATGATCCATACTCTTCTATGTATAATCCTGGTTGGAGGAGCCACCCAAATTTTGCTTGGAATCAAAATCAACAATTCCAAGGCAATAACAACTTTCAAAGGCCTCCTCCTCCACAACAACAAGCACCTCAACAAACTCAATACCAGCAACCTTTCCAACCCCAACCTTACCCAAACCAAATGAACAATTTTGTACCCAACAACTTTTATCCTCAAAACAATTTTGTTCAACCAAATAACGATAAGGTTACCTCGCTAGAAAGAAGTTTGGATGCGTTTTTAAAACAATCCACACAATCCTCAGCAAGGTTGGAGACTTCCATTCAATTTTTGGTGCAAAATAGTGCTTCACATGATCAAAGTATCAAATCAATTGAGGCCTAAATTGCACAACTAAATGCTGCGTTGAGCGAGCGAGAAAAGGGAAAGCTTCCATCTCAACCTTTGCCAAATCCCGGTCACACACACAACGTACATGTTGCATATGAACAAAAAAATCATAATGTAAATGCTGTGACCACGTTGAGATCTGGAAGAGTGTTGCACAATAACGTGGGTAATAGTGATGACACCCCTGCCGGTGTTTCTTCTTCTCCTTCTTCATCTTCTTCTCCTTCTTCATCTTCATCTTCTTTAGAGCCTATTCTTCATTCTTCACAAGGCTCTACATCTACTAATTCGAACGGAACCACATCTCACTTCACGAACACACCAACACTGGGATCCGTTCTAACTCCACAATCTACTCCACAAACATTGGACTCAACAAACTTTCAAAATGTTCCATTTCCAAACAGGTTGAGGTCTAATAAACCAACTCCACAAATGGAGAAGATTGTAGAGTTGTTCAAACAGGTTATCATAAACATACCTCTCTTGGATGCAATCCAACAAGTTCCTTCTTACGTGAAAATCTTAAAGGACTTATGCACCAAGAAGAGGAAGTCACAAGTACCAAAGAAAGTTTTTATGGCTAGTGCTGTAAGTGATGCTCTTGTCCAATCTTTACCCCAAAAACATAAGGACCCCGGCTGTCCTACAATTTCGATAACAATTGGGGATAAGAACATCAATAGAGCACTATTAGATCTTGGTGCTAGTGTCAATTTGCTACCCTATTCAATATACGAATAATTAGGCGTTGGGGAGCTTAAACCCACTCATTGTACTCTCCAAATGGCTGACCGATCCATCACCTATCTTAGGGGTGAGTTAGAGGATGTGTTGATCAAAGTAGGGGACTTCATTTTCCCTATTGATTTCATTGTTATGGATACACAGCCTGTAGCTAACCCCCGGAGTCAAATTCCGGTGATACTTGGTCGACCATTCCTTACGACTTATAATGTGGTGATCAATTGTCGAAATGGTACGATGAACCTATCTTTTGGAAATATGACCATTGAACTCAACATTTTTAAGTTGGGGAATCAGCCCTCTAAGCCTAATGCTAGTATACTTGATGTTTGCTCAATCCACGAGATCACGCAGGAGGACTGTGAGCTCGAAAAATTTATGTTCGATCACAGCAGTTTAGACGCCTCTAGTGCGTTCCTCCTAGAATCTGACACAGCTTTCACACCGGATAACGATTATGAGTGTTTCACTTTTTTGGACGATTTTGAAGACTCACCACCAGAGTTTGAGTCTTTTGATTTTTTGGATGAGTTGGTTGAACCATCCGACTCGGTTGCTTACACTCGATTTGAACCATTGTTGGAATCCTTCGAGTTCGAGACAGTTTCACCAATGTTACCTTCAATTGTTTCACCTCCGAAAATCGAACTCAAGGTTTTGCCATCTCACCTTAAATATGCTTACCTAGATGAGAATGAGACCCTTCCCGTTATCATATTTGCCTCTCTAGCCCTCGAGCAAGAGAAAGCCCTTTTAATGGTCTTACAAAATAACCGGCAAGCTTTTGGCTGGACTATGGCGGACATCAAGGGGATTAGTCCCCTTATAGTTGAACATCATATACATATGATGGATGATGCCAAGCCAGTAAGGGATCCATAAAGACGCCTCAACCCCATAATGAAGGAGGCTGTCAAGAAGGAGATTGTCAAATGTCTTGATAGTGGTATCATTTACCTTATCTCCGATAGCCAGTGGGTTAGCCCCATTCATGTTGTCTTAAAGAAATCGGACATAACAGTCATAACCAATGACGCGAATGAGTTAATACCTACTCGCACCCAAACTGGGTGGCGACTTTGCATCGACTACAGAAAACTCAACGCCACGACAAGGAAAGACCACTTTCCTTTACCTTTTATTGACAAAATGCTAGAACGATTGGCTGGGCATGAATTTTACTGCCTTTTTGGATGGCTATTCCGGCTATAATCAAGTTCCCATCGCCGAAAAGGATCAAGACAAAACCATATTTACTTGTCCTTTTGGTACATTCGCTTACCGTCGCATGCCCTTTGGGTTATGCAATGCACCCGCTACATTCCAGCGGTGTATGATGGGGATCTTTTCTGACATGGTGGAGAAATTTTTGGAGATTTTAATGGATGATTTCTCCATTTTTGGTGACTCCTTCGATGAGTGTTTGCTACACTTAGACGCAGTTCTTACCCGCTGTAGGGATAAGAACCTCACTTTAAATTGGGAAAAGTGCCACTTTATGGTACGAGAAGGCATTGTCTTAGGACATGTCATCTCGCAAAATGGCATAGAGGTTGATAAAACCAAGATTGAAGTCATTTCCAATCTTCCTCCTCCTGAATGCGTCAAAGACATCCGAGCCTTCCTTGGCCATGCCGGTTTTTATAGACGGTTCATCAAGGATTTTAGCAAGATAGCTAGACCCTTGACTCTTTTATTGGCCAAGGACACCACTTTTGATTTTGACTCAACTTGCATGGAAGCGTTCGAGTCATTGAAACACTCACTCATTTCTGCGCCCATTCTTTTATCTCCCGACTGGACGCATCCATTTGAAATTATGTGCGATACATCTGATTTCTCTATTGGTGCTGTTCTTGGACAGCACATTAATAAGATGCTGCACGTAATTTATTACGCTAGCCGAACATTAAATGAGGCCCAATTGAATTACACAACAACATAAAAAGAATTTTTAGCCGTTGTGTTTGCACTTGAAAAATTCCGGCCCTATTTAATCGGCTCTCCAGTGATTGTTTACACGGGCCATTCAACTCTTCGCCGCCTTTTTGCGAAGAAGGATGCTAAATCGCGGCTAATACGCTGGATCCTCTTGCTACAAGAGTTTGACGTTGTCATAAGGGACAAAAGAGGATGTGAAAATGTAGTTGCCGACCACCTTTCACGACTTCCTTCTTCGCCCACACTTGACATTCCTATTAAAGATGTTTTTCCCGATGAGCAACTGTTAACCGTGTCATGCGAGCCTTGGTTCGCTGATATAGTAAACTATTTGGCCACCGGACTGATACCTAAAGATTGGTCGAAACAGGACAAACTCCGGTTCCTATCCCAAGTAAAACATTTTTACTGGGATGAACAGTATCTCTTTAAATACTGTTCCGACCAAATCATTCGTCGGTGTGTCCCCGAAAACGAGTTTAAGCGTGTGTTGTCTTTTTGCCACGACCAAGTGTGTGGCGGGCATTTTGGCCCCAAGAAGACAGCAGAGAAAATCTTGCAGTGTGGTTTCTACTGGCCATGACTTCTTAGAGATGCATACGAATACTGCAAGACATGCTCCCGGTGCCAACACTTGGGCCGGATATCGCAGAGAAATGAAATGCCGCTCCAACCAATTTTGGTTGTGGATATTTTGATGTTTAGGGAATAGACTTCATGGGACCATTTCCCAATTCCTTTGGGAATATGTATATTCTATTGGTTGTTGACTATGTGTCAAAATGGGTCGAGGCTGTGCCCAGCCGAACGAATGATAACAAGGTTGTTGTTCGATTTCTTAAAGAAAATAACTTTTCTCGGTTTAGGCACCCTCGAGCGATTATAAGTGATAATGAATCTCACTTCTGTAATAGGACTTTTGAGTCCTTAATGCGCAAATACTCCATTACTCATAAATTGTCAACACCATATCATCCCCAAACTTGTGGGCAAGCCGAGGTTTCGAATCGGCAGATTAAAATTTTTTTGGAGAAAACGGTTTCTAAAAACCGTAAGGATTGGTCACACAAACTGATTGATGCACTATGGGCATTCCGTACTGCTTACAAGACCGATCTTGGTATGTCTCCATACCGGCTTGTTTATGGGAAGGCTTGCCACCTCCCAGTTGAAATTGAGCACAAGGCATTTTGGGCGATTAAAGAGTTGAACTTAACCATGGGAGATGCGGGCAGTAATAGAAAGCTGCAATTGAATGAACTAGATGAGCTGCGGGATGAGGCTTATAAGAATGCGGTAATTGTTAAAAACCGAACGAAGGTCTTCCATGACAAACACCTTATGCGCAAAACTTTTAAACCTGGCCAACAGGTTTTGCTTTATGACACTCGGTTACACTTTCACCACGGCAAACTCAAATCTAGATGGATAGGGCCGTTTTTGGTACTCACCGTATATCCGCACGGTGCGGTAGACCTAGAAAACCCGGAGGACGGTACAATGTTTAAAGTAAACGGACATAGACTCAAACCGTTCCTCACTGCAGACCCATCGGAGAAGCTCCTGTTTTTGCAGGAGCCGATTTACACTAACTGATCTTCCTCCATTTACCCCTAAATTTCCGATCATCTAGCCAAAACATGGTTTCAAACAAGTTTGGGGGTATATATCATTTGTAATTTTATAAATACAAAATAACACACACAAAAAAATCTGAAAATATTTTTTTTTGTAAATTTCCATATTAAACAAATAAAATAAAAATTTTATTTGCAAATAATTCCCCTTTTTAGAGGGGTTTATTTGCAAATTTCCATCACTCTCCCCCTATATAAAGACCTCGACCCCCCTCTGTGATAAAAAAACCCTAATTTTATCTTCTCTCAAACCCTAGCCGCCGCCGCCTCTCTTCTGCAGTGCGATCCCATCCTCCCGCCGCGAAGCCGCCGCCAGACTCAAGCTCCCGCCGTGCAACCGCCGCGGAGCAGTATCTTCACCCTCTGAAATTTCTCAGAGGAGGTTCGATTCCTAAACCCTCTCTTTTTTTAAATTTCTAGATCTGTAGATCACCTGATGGCACACAGTATGCAACTTGAACGTGATTTTTCACAAATTTTTTCACACGATGTTTATGGGAGTTATTTTGCGAACGAGATAGCACGTAGGGGTTGGAACTATTTGATATATAATCACCCTAACGCTTATGCACTGTCGGAATTAGTCACTCGTTTTTACGAGTGTATGGAAGATGGGTGCCTCACCCAATTCGGGTTTATAAAATTGCAATGGGGTGATAGGGAAATTATCATCGATAGGAACATTATACACGAAGTCACATTAATCACTCGTATACCCGCCCACGACCAACCACTACAATTTGAGGATTACATGTCCTTGATGGGCAATGATTGCTCAAGAGAGCCGCAGAAGGGGATCCAAGCGAGAACCCTTTTCGCCAATATCTTAACTGTGTGCCGTTGAGCACAAAACAATATTTTTCGAAGCTCCCACAACACCACATTTTTTACACCCTCACTGCATAATGTGCATACCATCATGACAAGAAACCCTCATTTCGACATGTGCACAGTTTTGCTAAACTCTATAGGTGCGGGCAAACGAGCCGCAAATTACCCTTGTCCCATGCTTGTTACACAACTATGTCGATATTTCCTCCCAGTGGAGGAGTTCGAATTTTACATGCTTGGAGGCATACCTGTCAGGCCTCTTATTGAGGGCGTTTCTACGGCCTATTCACGATTGACGGATGCATGGTCTAGAACTGACCCGGCGGAGCACGTGCCCGCCCGCACACCTAGCTCCAGCTCGACCGCGAGTGAAGGAGAAATGACCCCTTTAGAACATGCAAATTTGATGCGAAGAGCTGTTAGGGGCATAGAGGAGTTGAGGGGGATATCAAGGGAGCATGATAGGCGGTTGACGGAGGTAGAGCAGGGGATTCGAACCCTGCTGGGTAGGGCTGAGCGTTCCCGCTCACGCTCGAGGGCACGGTGTGGGGCCGAGCAGTGAGGGCACTGCTTGTGATAAGTTTGGGGGAGTTGGTGGTTGTAAATAGTTATCTTTTGCATTGCATACTTTTTTTAAATTTTTTGTATATATTTTTTCTTTTTCTTTTGCATGTTTACATTCTGCAATGCATCTTTATATAAAAATCATAAAAATTGAAAAATTGAAAATAAAAAAAAATATAAAAATATAAAAATCAAATAAAACTGAAAATTTTGAAAAATTATAAAAAAAATTAAAACATTCAATTTTGGCCATAATTGACTTGAGTTTGACAAGAAGGTTAACTAGCTAGGAACAACTAGATCTTAGACTTAGTAAATTACAAACCCTAAAAATAACATTTCTTAAAAATTTAACGGTTGAAAATATTTGTCTTTGTAGTTTACTTAGAAATAGGCAAATTTTGAGTTCACTTCTTGGGCTAAATTAAATCAAGGGAAGAGTATTGATATTTTTATTAAAGTATAAGTCTGAAAAATAATCCCTAAGCTTAAGTCTAAATTCTGAAAATATATACCCTGCAAATTGCACAAATACGAACCTTGAAACTTGGAATAGTAGAAGAGACCTTGAAATGCTCTTGTCTAAAGTCCTTAGGATAAAAGGAAATAAAATAAAAATACAAGTGTGAATAAAAAAAAATGAACACTGGTTTTTGTAATTACTTAAGGCTACATAAATAGAAAAAATATTTAGCGAGAGTGGTTTATCACCTAGTGCCTTAGACTAACTGGTTTGGGAGTCACTGCTAAAGCCTTAGGTGTTACAAGACTAGGAATTACGCCTTAATGTGCAAACACATTTTGTAATCGGTCGTTGGTACCTCAAGAAGTATTAACGGTCGCATGAAGGATGTGTAAGCAATTTCATCTAAAAATTCACCAACCAAAAAGTACTTTGGACGATGGACAAGAGTATAAGAGCTTGAATTGAATTTCCAAGTATAGCGGTGAAACATACACACACGTAGGGGTATGTGATTGGGGTTTAGATAAGAGATAGGAATGAAAAATAGGACTTGTATCTTTAGTAGAGATGATAAAAATTCCTAAGTTGAGATGGAACCTTAGAAGGAAAACTGAAAAGATGCTAAAAGCTAAGTAAATTTACAAAACATATACAATCTTAAGTTAAATGATAAGGAAGCGTGAAAATACGGGTTGATAATTTCTGAGTTGAAGATAATAGAATTTCTTGTTAGAAAACCTAATTGGAGAATAAAAGTCAATAGGACGAATTGATAGGATTTTATGGGTAGTATCGGCTGAAAACCCTCAGGAGACAACACTCCTCCTACTAGGGACACCTAGAGGTTTAACGGCTTGTTGCACTAGCTCAGTGCAATCGCGTTTCCCTGCGAAAGTGAGGCTAGGTATTTTTCGAGAATAAAACTAGTTTTGCTCGAGGACGAGCAAAAGATAAGTTTGGGGGTATTTGTTCATATCATAATTTTGCATTATTATATTCCCCATTCTTGTTCATTTTACAAATAAACAGGTGCTTTTGATCCATGTCTGCTACATAGTTGTAGGTTACAGGTTCTCGGAACAAAAACAGTGAAAATGATGAAAAGACGATACAAAAGTGAGACTACGACCAACAAATAGAAGAATCTTGATCATGCCTTCAGTTTGAGGGACAAATGAAGATCAATGGACAATTTCACAAAGTACAAAGGCAGCGCAAGGTTCAAGACTTCGACACGAAGCAAACGGTAAAAGTCTACGACATTATGCACTGTGGAAATCTGGAAGAAACCTAGAAGACAATCTGAGAAACCAAGCGAAGAAACAAGAAGCCAAATGCAACCAGAAGAAGCCCAGAAAAATCCAACCAAGAAGCCCACAACATGGCCGCGGAACCGCGGCCAAACATGCCTTCTGGCCGCGGATCTGCGGCCATATAGAGGACATGTCGGTGCATCTTTCAACGGTGTAGCGGTGCGTTGACTAGTCTTCTTAGGGTAAATTTGTAAATGCAGATCTGTATCGAATGTAACCCTAGGGTTTCTATGATCTATAAATAGAAACCCTAATGCTCTTTTTAAGGGCATGCCTCTTATTCCTCTTTTTATTGAAAAAAATTCAGAATTCATTGTAATACTTTGAAGAGTGTATCGAATAAAAGTAAGTAGTTTTTTTTACCTTGCCTTAGTTTTAATTTCTTTTCTGCCGTAGTTTATAAATTTATTTATCTTCCCTAGTTAATTAGTTTAGCACTTTTAATTGTTTGCCGTAGTTTTGATCATTAGTCTTTTAAAAACAAATCATAAAAAATATCTTTTATCAATCCCCTAATGAGTGAGTAGTTCCTCACTTATTAGGGTTAGGAATAGGAAAGGTTTGAGAGATGAAAATCTCTCACCCCTTTCTTGCCCATCGCATATTATTTATAGGACTCCATGCATACATACACACACCCCTCGCTACAGCACCCTACCCCACTAGGTAGCGGTGATACCGTAGTTTAAAAGACCGGTTGTACATATTTTCCATAGAGGTTAGGGTAAGAATTAAGAAAGGACGGACAAGGACCTAGAAGAAGAAACATGGTTTCTTTCCGATCGTGCTAATCCCCTTTATTAATTATTATCATAAAACCTAAATATATCTAAATTAGGGTATTGAAAGCGGTGAGAAATCTTAAATTTCCAAACTTAACCTAAACCTAACCCTAGCAAAATTTTAATCCTAGTTTAAATAAACCTTAGTTTTTAATGATAATCAATCCAACACCATTTGGAATTAACTCGTTAGAACAAATTGAGAATACAAAAAATCCCTGTGGACCGACCCGTACTCACCGGCTAGCTACCAAGCGACGCCGTTCTTGATTGCGGTAATTAATTCTTTGATTTCAAAATCTTACAATAATCAGTAATCATCAAGGGCGGCCTTGGAGATCGTTTCCTCCTTGGCCGCTGATAAGGCCAAAGGAGGGTTTTTTGTTTCCCCTCTGTCATCCTCGACGATTATCGGCAGATCTTCGGCCGGGGGTTCTTGTTGGATCATCATTCCAACCATTTCTTGGAATAAGAGAGCCATATGTTTTATCTTAGCAGCTTGCTCAGCAGTCTCTTTGTTCTTTCTCTCGAGCACCCTTCATAGAAACTATGTATCGGTATCCTGCTCTTGGAGCATTTAAGCCTCTTTGTTTGGACTTTCTTTTTGTCCAGTGAGTGCCGTCATTTTGTTAAGCATTTTTTTGGACCTTTTGTTGTTGCTCCGGAGCCTTTGTCAGCGACCGAGTTTGCGGACGGTAACTCACTGAAGCACGACTCTATTCTTTCCTATTGGTTATATAGACCGTATGTACAATTATGCCCCCAGACTTGGGGCATTTAGATCCATCGCCTTTGGAATTTGCTGCGGGCAATAGAGTTTTCTCCAGCTTTGTTCTTTTATGAAAGATTGGAGTTGAAGGAGCCGTTGTGATATGCAACTGTTTAGGAGAAGTCTCCCGTTGTATGGCGGAGGAGTGGTCTTTTTCTTGTCGGACCTTCGATTTCCTTGGTTAACAAGAGTAGTTTTTGTCAATCATAGAGTCTTGGATTTTTCGCCAGACCCCATGAATTTGCAAAGAGAGCTGCCGATACGGCCACTCCGGCATTGCCTGCATTGTAACTTTTGCAGGTGGGGGATATTTCTTTAGCACCTCCGTTGCGGAGATTTTACGCATCCTCTTAAGCGGTTCAAAACTGTTCCCAGTTGGAACAGCAGTGTCGACCTCCACCATGGGAACCAGTAGGGTGAGTCCAGAGGAGGAGCTGCCCTCAGTTTCTCTCACTCGGCGCCAGCGGTGACATCGAGCATGCCTCGCAGAAGGGACCGCCTCAGTTTTGGAAGCAGCTTCATCATTCCCCCGGCTTTGCTGAGGGGTTTCAATCGGCCTCAGCCTATTGAAGACCGACATCCTTGATGGAATTTGAGAAGAGCCAGCCAATCTTTCGAAGACTGGTCGTCTGATAGGGGAAGCACCTTTGACAGCTTCTTCTGTAGCAGGAGTAGGGAGGGTTAGCCATTTTAGGGTAGCCCCTTCTTGTATCATGATCTTTTTCACGTGTCCATTTGAGTTCTTGCTCAGCCTTTTGAAGACTGAGGTTTCAGGGTTTGACGGCTTGCTGCTGGGGCCCGTCGTAGTTGCTAGCCGATCGAAGACCGACTTTTGGGGAACTTCTTCTTGTGGCGTTGAGGCACCGAAACTCACGGGTGGGAACATTGTCCCGAAGAACAGTCTGGTGGTGGCTTGTGTGACGTGCCCCACCGGCATTGAGAAAATAGAGGCCGCATTGGACCCGTAGGTCATTCCTCTAGTTGGGATGGAGCGGAAGTTAATGTTGCATGAAGTGCAGTTGAGAGCCATTGATTTTCTGCACAGGAGGAAGATACCAAGTTTTAGCACTTCGAATCCAAAGGCATCCATAGCGAACCGCGATTTTGTTCGCGAAACACGACACACAAAGTGTAGAGTGGAAAGAGAAAATGGTCCAACCGGGCGTGCCAGAATCTGTTTGCTGCCGAAGACTGGACCGAGACGTTGGGATGTCTAGCCTGAATTTAGTGGCAGATGCTATTTGGACTTATCCATCCACCTTTCCGAAGATACCAAGTTGATTTATGGCACCATATATCAGAGGTTTGGACAGATGCGACCGTTGTAGCAGACTTCATCAGATTCTCCCTCATTTGTGAGGGTTTTTTGATTGTGGAGACGGTCTTCCTTGCAAACGCAAGCCCGTGCAGTTAATTACATTATCGCGTTGTGATAACCACTTTCACCTTCTCCACTAGTTCACTTCGTGTCGTATGTTATTTTGTTTATTATGGTTGCCCGTGGATTGTATACGGAGACTAGTTTATGTCGTCGCCCGTAGGGCGCGGATCGGTCCAAATCTGTATATTTTTAGATTTGGGGTTTTGAACTTAGGTTATATTTTCCTTTAGTTCAAAAATATTTTGTTTTATTTAAGGACCGTTAATCTGGTTTGAGATTAAGATCAACTTAAATATATGAGTATTTGGGCTCAATTTATTTTAACTAAGGATACATTAGTCCTATTTGAGACTAAGATCAACTTAGCAATATTGAAGGGTCATCAAATTTTAGTTAAGATCCA
Organism: Agapanthus africanus; assembly: GCA_030015575.1. Taxonomy (NCBI): domain Eukaryota; kingdom Viridiplantae; phylum Streptophyta; class Magnoliopsida; order Asparagales; family Amaryllidaceae; genus Agapanthus; species Agapanthus africanus. The sequence goes on along the minus strand of CM057339.1, from coordinate 692,301,820 downwards.
ATAACAGAGCATTTGGGCTCAGCTGCAAGAAACTTTAGAGAGACTTTTAGCCAATTTAGGCTTGATCTGCTCAGTTTTTTTAATTTAAAAGTGCCAAGCACTTATTTTTGGTTCTTTTTGCTCAGACCTTTTCCTTTATACAAAAGTGATAAGCACTTGTTTAGGGCTCTGGAGCTCACATATGTATCATGTGAATCACTCTTTCATAGGCGCTGCCCAATCAGTGTTAAGCACTTGAGTCATTTTGACTTAATATATAGTGCTAAGTACTTTTATATGGTGCTCACGTGAGGAGTATGCGCAACGCTAGGGTGCGGGCATTGCCCAATCAGTGCTAATCACTCAGTCATTTTGACCAAATATGAAGTGCTAAGTACTTTTACTCAGCGCTCATGTGTATTTCACATGAGGCGCTGACTTTCTGTTTTGAGCGCCCACGTGAGAAGCTCGTGAGACGCCGAGTCCTTTATTTGGGGCGTCCACGTGGGACGAATGTGAGGCTCTGAGTCCTTTATTTTGGGAATCTTTTAGGCGTTCACGTGTATTTCACGTGAGGTGCTGAGTCCTTTGTTTTAAGAATCTTTTAGTCGCTCATGTGTTTTTCACGTGAGGCATTGATTTCCTTTTCTTTTCAGAGATTGAATCTCTATTAATGGCAATTTGAGCATTAATGATCACCAAGATCTTTGTTTTTGAAGATTTGGGATCTTTTCTCTTTTTAAATTTTTTATATTAGAGAACTAAGTTTCTTTTCATGTTAAGTTCTTTTATATAGGGTTAAACCCTGGTTGCAGAGGAATTAAATTCCTAGAATCATAAGTTCTCTTCTCCTTTTTTTAATATAGTTCTTTCTCCTAGATTTTGAATTTGAAGAACAAAATCTCTCCTATGAGAAATAAATTCTCAACTTGTGGGGAGATTTGCTTTGCAAATCTTGGAAAAGAGGAAGAACTAAGTTCTTTTTATGAAAGGTTAAACCCTTATTTTCTTTTTGTTAGGCAAAAGAGATACAATTTATCTCTACTTTTCTTTACCTAGGGTTTGAAAGAACAGGTAGATCTTCTTTGAAGGAGAACTGAATTCTAAGTTGCAATTTCTATATTTTTCTTTACAGAAGTTTATAGGGGGTTCCTCCTTTTTTGTATGTATATGAGACTTGAAATCTCAGGTCCTTTTTATAGGCAAGGGAAATTGTTGATTAGTTTTGAGAAAATCTCTCATTGAGAGATTCCAATTGATTTTATTGGTCACAAAAATTATTTAGGGAATTTTATCCACCGTTGGATTTTTGATCTAGTGATTTCTGTTTTATAGAATATGTTTTCTTGTTTTTAACAAGATTAAGGAAATATTTTTCCATATACAGAATTTAATTCTGTCAAACGGTGATTTTTAATCACCATTGAATTTTAATCTAAGAGCTCTCTATTTTATTGAGAACAATCATTCTTTATTTAGAAAAATTAGGGAAATATATTCCAAAAATAGAATATCATTGGATTTTTGATCCAACCGAGAATATCTTTCTCACTTAGAAAGATTAAGAAGATATTTTCTCCTAATAAAATTTAATTCTATCATTTGATGATTTATCATCACCATTGGATTTTTGATCCAACAGCTCTTTTTAACAGAGAATATCCCAAGTTTTAGGGAAATAATTTTCAGGTAGAATATAATTCTACCTGCTCTTAATTTGGGAGCTGGCGCTCACGTGATATGTAAGTGAGCGCCACTTAAAAATTTAATTCTTATATATAATAGACGCTCCTATGATTTGCACATTGGCGCTTGATTTAGAGATTTTTTATAGATCAAAAATATATGTTACCGCAATCAAGAACGACGTCGCTTGGTAGCTAGCCGGTGAGTACGGGTCGGTCCACAGGGATGTTGTGAATTTCCTAATCGCTCTAACGAGTTAATTCCAAACGGTGTGAATGGATCAATTAAATATAAAAACTAAATTAATCTAGATCTAAATCTTGCTAGGGTTAGGTTTAGGTTAAGTTTGGAAAGTCTATAAATCTCACCGCTTTCTATACCCATATTAAGATCTTATTAGGAGTTATGGTAATTATTAATAAAGGGGATTAGAATCATTTGGAAAGATGTTTCTTCCTCTAGGTTCTTGTCCTTCCTTTATCAATCCTTACCCTAACCTCCATGGAAAACAATCACAACCGGGACTTTATACTATGGTATCACCGCTACCTCGAGGGATAGGGTGCCGTAGGGAGCGGTATATGCATGTATGCATAGAGTCCTATTAATTATATTGGGCAAGAAAGGGGTGAGAGATCTTCATCTCTCAAACCTTCCCCAAATCTAACCCTAACAAGCGAGGAGACGACTCGCCCATTAGCGAATTGAAAAACATTTATCTAGGGCAGAGAATAAAAGATCTAACTATCTAACTAGGGCAAGGAATTAAATTTAACTAGGGCAAGAAGAGAAATTACCTAGGGCAGATAAGAAATTAAGAACATACAAATTGATGCTCTCCAAAAGAAATCTGAATTTTATTAATGAAAGGAGGCATGGACAAATACAAGGAATTGGGCTTCTATTTATAGGACATAGAAAACCCTAGGTTTACAATTGCTGCATGTCTGCATTTACCAAAATACCCCTAGGAAGACCGGTCAAAGCCGCCAAGAATTATGGTAAAATATATTTTCACAATATGCTTTAGATGGCCGCGGAACCGCGGCCGAAGCAAGGGTTGGGCCGCGGTTCCGCGGCCCAATAGTAAGATCATCTGCTGAAAACTTTTTTTGCTTGTTCTAGGCTTTTTGGGCTTCCTATTTCTTCAGTACTTTTCTCAAATTGGCTTCTAGGTTTCTCCAAATCTCCAGTGAATAATGTAGTGGACTTTAACCGTGGCTTCGCGATCTTGGACCTTGCGCTGCCTTGTACTTTATGAACTTTATCTTTTATGTAGGCTTGATCAAGATCCTTCTATTTGTTGGTTGTAGTTCCACTTTTGCATCGTGTTTTATTTTTTTCACTGTTTTAGATCCAAGAACCTGTAACCTGTACTATGTAGCAGACATGGGTCAAAAGCACCTGTTTATTTGTAAAAAGAACAAGAATGGGGAATATAATAATGCAATATTATGGTATGAACAAATACCCCCAAACTTATCTTTTGCTCGTCTTCGAGCAAACCTAGTTTTATTCTCGACAAAAAAACCTAACCTCACTTTCGCAGGGAAACGCGATTGCACTGAGCTCGTGCAACAAGCCGTTAAACCTCTAGGTGTCCCTAGTAGGAGGAGTGTTGTCTCCTGAGGGTTTTCAGCGGATACTACCCACAAAATCCTATCAATTCGGCCCATTGACTTTAATTCTCCAATTAGGTTTTCTAACAAGGAATTCTATTATCGTCGACTCGTAAATTATCCACCCATATTCTTCATACTTCCCTATCATCTAACTTAAGATTATATATGTTCTGCAGACCTACTTTGCTTTCGGCATCTCTTAAGTTTTCCTTCTAGCGTTCTATCTCCACTTAGGAATTTTTATCAACTCTACTAAACATACAAGTTCTATTCTTCATTCCTCTCTCTTATCTAAATCCCAATCACATACCCCTACGTGTGTGTATAAATCACCTCTACACTTGGAAATTCAAATCAAGCAATCATACTCTTGTCCGTTGTCCAAAGCACTTATTAATTGGTGAATTTTTAATTGAATTTTTGCTTACACATCCTTCATGCGACCGTTAATACTTCTTGAGGTACCAACGACCGATTACAAAATGCGTTTGCACTTTAAAGCGTACTTCTTAGTCTTGTAACACCTAAGGCTTTTTAGCAGTGACTACCAAACCAGTTGGTCTAAGGCACTAGGTGATGAAGCACCCTCGCTAAATATTTTTCTATTTTTGCAGCCTTAAGTAATCACAAAAACCAGTGTTCATTTTTTTTTCTTTATTCACACTTGTATTTTTTTTCTTCATACTAAGGACTTTAGACAAGAGCATTTCAAGGTCTCCTATACTATTCCAAGTTTCAAGGTGCGTGTTTGTGCAAATTGTAGGGTATATATTTTCAGAATCTAGACTTAAGCTAGGAATTATTTTTCAAACTTATACTCTAATAAAAATATCAATACTTTTCCTTTGTTTTGACTTAGCCCAAGAAGTGAACTCAAGATTTGCCTATTTCTAAATAAACTACAAAAACATATACTTTCTACAGTTAAACTTTAAGAAAGGTTATTTTTAGGGTTTTTAATTTACTAAGTCTAGATCTTATTGTTCCTAGCTAGTTAACCATTTTGTCAAACTCAAGTCAATTTGGCCAAAATTGAAAACATTAAGTTTTATGATTTTTCAATTTTTCAATTTTTTATGGGTTTCTAAAATAAGTATGCAAATGCAAAAATATACACATGAATGCGAAGGAAGAAGGCTTACCGAGCACACCCCCAAACTTAAACTTGACAGTGTCCTCACTGTCATGCCACACCAAGAGGGTCAGAATGTCGGTACTCCTCTGTTTATTTATTTATATTTTTTTTGTTAAAAGAAAAAAACATAATATATATACAACAAGGTTCCCCCCAAACTTAAGCAAGGCCTTACATAAGCCAAATGTTAGCACCAACCATTCAAAAATTCTATCGTGAAAATGGTAGAGTTGGTGAAAAAATGGGGTGTAGAGAAATGAGATGAGAAGCACACGAGACCGTGTCGAGATAGAAGCAGTATACGGTCTCGGTGGAGGAGAAGAATAGCGGAAGGGGAAAAGAAATGGTAGTGGTTCTACTTCTTCAAGTGGAGGTTGATTAATCACAAAATTCGTATCGTTTAAGAATGCGAGTTCGTCGGCAAAAATATCTTCGAAACTGTCATCGAAGGTCCAATTGAAAATTATCGACCTCAAAATATCGGATTGTGATTCATCAACTCTCGGCATCATTAAAGGAAGACTAGTAGAACCAAAGAAAGTGGGAATACGAACTTGAGGGTAGGGGTGGAGTGTATAAATTAGCACAATTTGTAATGACCGATGTGTAAAAAACGATTGTGCTAATCTATCAACCCGCGGAAAAATGAGATTAAATCCCTCAAGATTCGTGAGCAAACATGGGTACGTCGAACTTGGTATTGGAGATGAAAGCGTAACGGTCTTTTGCAAGGTCGGAATGAGGACGGAGGGAAGTGAGTAAGGAAGGGTATCAGTTAAAGATTCAGGAGGGTGTACATAATCAGTGGAAGGGACATGATGAATTGGGAAATCCGACTCATCAAACAAAACTGGTTCATCCTCAATAATTTCCTCAATATTCTCCTCAAAATTTAGCCTATCCATGCCATTATCATCAAAATCAAGACGCATATGAAGTTCGGGAGAAACATTTAATGACTCGGGATGATGAATCGGACATAAAATTTCAATCAAATCTACGGGTTCATCATCCAAAATATTCCCGGCGTCTATATCCTCAATCAAGTGAAAATCAATTTTTTCTGACACCTCATCAAAAGCATGGATATTTATCAATTTAGGTTCTAGAGTGGAGGTGTAAAGTTCAAAAGGATTCGGTGTGGTTTCACTTGAAAGGGATTCCTCACAATTTGGCAAATCAAGCACTACAAAATCGCACAACTCATTTTTATCCTTAACTGATGAATCATTTGGGACACTTGTTTGAAAACCGGAGTTGTGGAATTCAATTGGGTATGGGTAGGTTTGATTTGGAAAGGTGTATAACTTACTCTCTCCTCTCAAATTGTCACTCTGTCCAACCGCCTCCTCATACATTGGAAAATTTGGAGCTAGTTAGAAACTAGCTACCGGTTCATTAGATTGCATAAGGGCGGCAATGGATGCATCCACATTCCTCACCATTTTATTTGTTGCTAAAATATAAGCTTCCAACGACTGTTCCAAACTAGACATGGGTTGTTAAGGGGTTTCGGTAAAAGATTCAAAGTTGTTTGGATTTTGGAAACACCCAAATGGCTGTGTAGAAGCAATGTCTAGTGAAGATGGGAAAGTCGGGTAGGACTGGGAGGAATTGGATGGTTGGACAGGAGTAGGATCAACATTTGTATAAAAAGGTGAATGGACTTGTTGCTCCCTAGAACTGGATGTGTGGAGAGGGGTGAAAGATCGGCTACGAGATTGTGCAATATGCTCAGCAATAGACATCGGTTTAGGAGTTACAACAGGACTCGAAAAAGTGGTATCAACGTACGAAGGTGGTGAAGGTTGACATGGTTGACACAAAGTGGATTGCAACGTCGAACTGTTTCTCCTAGACGCTTCTATTTGATCTTTCAAAGAAATTTTGGGCATGGAGGGATTGTCCTTAAATTGACTGAAACAATTGACGTACGAGGCAAAGTTAGGTTCAGGATACCAAAGTTCGGCAAGAGATTTATGAGGTGGGGTACCCATGATGCAAGAGGGAGAAGAGAAAGAAGATTGGGGTGCACGGATTTCTTAGCGACAAAAGTTGCAAGTCTTTTTATAAAAATTTTCCTTTTTTTTGTAACTTTTTGCAAAAAAGATTTTCGATAAAGGGCTTAGACACAAATGCAATCAACCAGAAATGCACAATCAGGCCTAGATCTAGGGTCACCTAGGTCAGCTAGACTGCTCCTAACTGTTCCAAAGGGCTAGAAATAGGACCTCAAACCGCCTCTTCACCGCCAATTGCGTCCAGGTAAGTGTCAGGTGAGTGGGAGGCTCCCCGCTACAAGTAGCGGTCCTAATTAAGTAACCACTTTCCTTAGACACACTTGCCTAGACACCGCAAAGTCAGGTTAGGATTAACGGCCAATGCCTATAACTAGTCCTCTGTCCTATTGAGCTCGAAGTCCTTAGGGCTGAGTCTAGTGTTTTTTAATTAAAGATTGGTCAATGCAAATGCTTTATGTGATTTTTGGGGTCCTGGGAAGGGTGATGAAATCCCCACCCAATCTGAATTGGTCAAAAGCCCCTTAAAGTCGGATTAAAGATATGCAAAATTGTAAATCACTTGCAATCAAATCTTTTTATTTTATGCGCGGCGCAAAGAATCCTGCACAATATTTGTTATTGAAAAGGGGGAAGATTTTTTAGCGCAAAGAATCCTGCAGGATATTTGACAAAAAATATATTTTAGGTTGCAGAGGGGGAAAAAGGAAACAAACAGTGAAAATTTCGCGCGATGAAGAGCCAGAAGGACCGCGGATTAGCGGCGGGAGGCGGCTTGCGCGGCGGAAAGGTGGCAGCGTTGAGGCTTCAGGTCTCTGAAAAAATTCTGGTGTTCTGTTGGTCCAATTCCCTTCTGTTCTGATCTACCTTTTTCTGTTTCGTACTCTGGATTTTTCCAGATCCGTCGATCCTGCAAAGATTCACAAAAATACCCTTCCAAAAATAACAGATGATATATTTTTATAGTTTTGTGATTTTTCAGTTTTTATGGTTATTTAATTTAATATTAACCCGAAATTGCAAAAAGGAAATAACATGCCATCCCCGGCAACGGCGCCATTTGATTTATCTCAAAAATATCTAGCAACCGCAATCAAGAACGACGTCGCTTGGTAGCTAGCCGGTGAGTACGGGTCGGTCCATAGGGATGTTGTGAATTTCCTAATCGCTCTAACGAGTTAATTACAAACGGTGTGAATGGATCAATTAAATATAAAAACTAAATTAATATAGATCTAAATCTTGCTAGGGTTAGGTTTAGATTAAGTTTGGAAAGTCTATAAATCTCACCGCTTTCTATACCCATATTAAGATCTTATTAGAATCATTTGGAAAGATGTTTCTTCCTCTAGGTTCTTGTCCTTCCTTTATCAATCCTTACCCTAACCTCCATGGAAAACAATCACAACTGGGCCTTCATACTACGGTATCACTGCTACCTCAAGGGATAGGGTGCCGTAGGGAGCGGTATGTGTATGTATGTATAGAGTCCTATTAATTATATATGATGGGAAAGAAAGGGGTGAGAGATCTTCATCTCTCAAACCTTCCCCAAATCTAACCCTAACAAGCGAGGAGACGACTCGCTCATTAGGGAATTGAAAAACATTTATCTAGGACAGAGAATAAAAGATCTAACTATCTAACTAGGGCAAGGAATTAAATTTAACTAGGGCAAGAAGAAAAATTACCTAGGGCAGATAAGAAATTAAGAACTTACAAATTGATGCTCTCCTAAAGAAATCTGAATTTTATAACGAAAGGAGGCATGGACAAATACAAGGAATTGGGCTTCTATTTATAGGACATAGAAAACCCTAGGTTTACAACTGCCGCATGTCTGCATTTACCAAAATACCCCTAGGAAGACCGGTCAAAGCCGCCAAGAATTATGGTAAAAAATATTTTCACAATATGCTCTAGATAGCCGCGGAACCGCGGCCGAAGCAAGGGTTGGGCCGCGGTTCCGCGGCCCAATGGTAAGATCATCTGCTGAAAACTTTTGTGCTTGTTCTAGGCTTTTTGGGCTTCCTATTTCTTCGGTACTTTTCTCAAATTGGCTTTTAGGTTTCTCCAGATCTCCAGTGAATAATGTAGTGGACTTTAACCGTGGCTTCGCGATCTTGGACCTTGCGCTGCCTTGTACTTTGTGAACTTTATCTTTTATGTAGGCTTGATCAAGATCCTTCTATTTGTTGGTTGTAGTTCCACTTTTGCATCGTCTTTTATCTTTTTCACTGTTTTAGATCTAAGAACCTGAAACCTGTACTATGTAGCAGACATGGGTCAAAAGCACCTGTTTATTTGTAAAAAGAACAAGAATGGGGAATATAATAATGCAATATTATGGTATGAACAGCGCTCACGTGAACATCACATGCGGCGCCACTATAATATTTAATCCTATAAGACCGGCGCCAGCGCTCTCGTGGGGAACACGTGAGGTGCTGCCTCATTGGATTTAACAGAGCTTAGCTCTTATTATTGTATTTAATTATTAGGGGAACACTGACCTAATAAGGCTAGACTTATAGTAAAAAGTTTTCATCAAATAGCCGATGTAGATTGTGATGAAACTATTAGTTCAGTATCTGTGCTGAAGTCCATACGGATATAACTTGGCACTGTTGTTTTTCATGACTGTGATATCTGGCAGATGGATGATTATAACGTCTTTTTAATTTGGATTTAGAAGTATACGTGTATATGACTCTGCCAGAGGGTTATCTTAGTCAGTGAGAAAGGCGGTAAGTGTGCAACTTGCTTAAGTCTATTTTTAAGACTAAATAAGGCATAGCGGAGAAGGATCGGCGATTTTGATAATACGGTGAAAGCGTTTGACATCATCAAAATGAGAGATGAACCTGGTATTAGAAAGAAGGTAGTAGGGAGTATTGTAAGATTTCTCATATGGTATATGGATGACATACCCATGATAGAAAGTGATGTTCCTATGCTACAATCGGTAAAACAATGGTGATCATAATTGTTTCTCCATATAGGATATGGATATCAATCCAATCCTGGAGAATCATGGGGTAGCAGTGAAGAGCATTTGATGTTCTTGGTATATGGTAATGTCCGCCTCCTAAAAGTGGTAGTTACTGATTTAAGCTTCCAAGGTAACATGTGAGACAAAGCATCTGTCGCGAGTTATAAGTTTACCCTTTTTTGAGGAACAGTATTTTGGAAAGAATTCCAAGTGGGATACTAAAGTAGTCGTGGTGCTAGATACTGATTGTGAATCAGCAAAGGATACCGCCTGAGAATTCGCTGGATATAATATTTCATTTATGAACTTGATCTCATCGTCTATCCAAGTAAATACTATGGCAGATATCACTCTGTTCGAGAGATATTTAATCTCCGTGAAGTTGAGATTCAGGGAGAAACAGAGAGAAGCGCTATGTCGGGTCCACTCATTGAGGCTAGTTCTCGAACACAGTTTGCGAAACTGTTAGTATGGAAGTTGGGTATAAGATATCACAATAATTGGCTTTAAGTGCAAGTGGGAGATTGTTGGATATAGGCGCCCTCAAGACAATTATTGTAATTGAAGGAGGACCTATACGGAGAATAGTCTTACTCGAAATGATAGTATGCTATCCGGTTTTTCTTTATCTTTCATGTTATGTATTTTATTCACTATCACATATTGTTTAGATATGAGATAAAGCCCTTAGGATTTTTCTTTACTACCATGATGATGATGGAGATCATAATAGTGGGGCCTGGGTAGTCGATAAGCAAATCCTTAAATGTCTCTAGTCGTAGGAGTATCGAGACTGGGCATCGGTACTCCAGTTTAGACTAGTGTGTATGTTTCCTGACCCGGTTGGAGGGCGATAGCTGATCCCATAACTATTGGTGTTTGATACCGAGGATTGTATACATGTGCTCATTGGATGAGTTACACTGGACGGATTCACTGAGAACTCCTAGTCGGTTATATACCGATGTTAGATAGCAGTTCTCTGGTGGAATGAGTACAGGATAGTCCCTAGGACTTGAGATCGCCATAGCGTCTCATGTGTGTTCCCACTATACTTAGACTTCTACCCTACCACGGCTCAGAGGAGTCGTGCAAACGGGTCTTTGTTGGGTATAGTCCTGAAGCACGTGAGGCAGTGAGCGGTCGAAGGGATTCGTCTCCCTCAGTATAGGGAGACGATATTGCGCTGTGCAGGACATGACTACAAGCACAAGCAGGTGGCCACCGCAGTGGAGATAAACTGATAAGTGTTATCAGTTGTATCTCCGGTTGGTTATGAGTGCTCTGTCGCACAACTTATAGAGTTATTAGGGTCTGACAGATACCAAATTCTAGAACCGATAGGTGATACTCTTAGACGAAGAGACCAGACTGTACGGTGATGTCACTGATAGACTTTGTAGGGTTCAGATGAGCTTGCCCGTTGACCTTCTTTCGATCAATACCTAAGTAGCTGTTAAGTGCAGATAGTACCGCTAACGTGCTTGTGGACTATGGATATGATCCTAACCTACTGCCAGCATATTGTCGAGTTTTTAGAGTCCCACATAGAGGTTTCCCAGCACAGGCAAAACAATGTAGAGCGCGTATAATGATACGTGCAGGAGTTCGATTAAACACGTGTATGTGATACACGTATTTTAATCGGGTGTTTAATGATATTAGCCATTATATATATGATATAACCGTATTATTAAATCAAGTGTTGATTTAATAATTAAATGTATATTTATATATTGATATATTGATATATTAACTAATATCATACTCACTTTATTTTTCCTTCTCTTTATATATTATTTATATATGATATAAATAATATACATATATATAATTTGTCATGGTTGTATATACACATTAGATGTGTGTATAAGAATCACATAGGATTCAATGATAAGGATAAATGATATTTGCTTATTTAACTAAATGAAACAATGAGTCATTTATTTGAATTGTGTGGACTTTAGATGACTCATTTTGTTTTATTCATTTAAAATAAGCTATAATATATTTGTTCTTATCTTTGAGAATCAAAATCCATGCTTATCACTTCATCTCTCTCTTGAGTTTTTGCTTAAGTGAGAAAGGGAAAAAGAAAAGCGAAGAATTAGTGAGCTAATTATTCTACAATCTCTTATTAATCATTCTTAGCAAGTTTAATTAGTGGGTTGCTTCATTTTGATGACATCAATTTGAAACTAAATCTTGTGTTGGATTTATCTTAAGGTGGATCATCTTCGGCAAGTAGATCACCGAGTAAGGTTGTTTCAGGCTTCGTGGAGACTAGCCGGAGTCCAAGGAGAGGTGGCTAACGCGTTACAAAAGTTGTACTCTCTTTTTCTTAGTTCTCTAGTTTAGATTTTTAGTCAATTACATTGTTAGATAGATTCTTGTTTGGATTGGGGCTATACTTGCTAGTAATTTTTGTGTGCAATTTGATTGGTGTGATTTAGCGTGCTTGCGCTTTCTAAAAGATAAATCAAAAATATTTGTAACCGCAATCAAGAACGGCGTCGCATGAAGCTAGCCGGTGAGTACGGGTCGGTCCACAGGGATTTTGTGAATTTCCTAATCGCGCTAACGAGTTAATTCCGAAGGGTGTTCGGATTAATTATTAAATCTAAAAATTGAAGTTGTATGATACTAGGATTAGAAACTTGCTAGGATTAGGTTTAGGGGAAAATTTGGTAAACAAAGATCTACATCTCTTTCCATTGCCTTTAATTAAAGATATCATATTAGTGTTATGGTAAATCTTAATAAAGGGGATTAGGATGATTGGGAAGATTGATTCTCCCTCTAGATCCTTGTCCTTCCTTTCTTAATCTTTACCCTAACCTCCATGGAAAACCTTAAAATCCAGGCCTTTATACTACGGTATCACCGCTACCTCGAGGGTAGAGTGCCGTAGGGAGCGGAATAAGAAGGTATGCATGGAGTTCTAATTTTCATAAAAGTTTGGCAACGTAAAGAGATGAGAGATCTTCATCTCTCAAATCCTTCCCTATTCCTAACCCTAACAAGCGAGAAAACTACTCGCTCATTAAGGAATTGAAGAACATTTATCTAGGGCAGAGAACAAAAATTACCTAGGGCAAGAATTGAAATCTAAACAAGAGCAAGGAATTAAATCTACTTACAGATGCATCTCTCCAATCATCAACGCAGGGTTGTCAGATCTGAATTCATGAATTGAAAAGAAACACCGATGCTCTCCAAAAGAATTCTAAAATTTATTATTAAAAGGAGGCATGAAAAGAATACAATGATTTGGGCTTCTATTTATAGGAGATAGAAACCCTAGGTTACAATTGATTTGCATGTCTACATTTACCAAAAAATCCTTAGGAAGACCTAGTCAAAGTAGACTTCAAGCTTTGGTAAAATTTTATGTCTCTTTAAAAGAAAGTATTGGGCCTTGGATCTTTGGGCTTCCTTATTATTTGGTTCTTTATTAAAATAGCTTCTATGTTTCTTCCAGATCTCCAGTGAATAATTGCGGTGGACTTTTAACCGTTCGCTTTGTAATCTTGGACCTTGCATTGCCTTGTACTCTGTGAATTTTATGTTTGATGTAGGCTTGATCAAGAGTCTTCTATTTGTTGGTCAAAGTCCACTTTTTGTATCATCTTTTGTCTTTTTCACTGTTTTCGCTCCAAGAACCTGTAACCTGTAACATGTAGCAGACATGCGTCAAAAGCACCTGTTTATTTGTAAAAAGAATAAGAATAGGGAATATAATAATGCAATATTATGATATGAACAAATACCCCCAAACTTATCTTTTGCTCGTCCTCGAGCAAACTTATTTTTATTCACTAAAGTCCTAACCGCACTTTCGCAGGGAAACGCGATTGCACTGAGCATGTGCAACAAGCCGTTAAACCTCTAGGTGTCCCTAGTAGGAGGAGTGTTGTCTCCTGAGGGTTTTCAGCGGATACTACCCACAAAATCCTATCAATTCGGCCCATTAACTTTTGTTCTCCAATTAGGTTTTCTAACAAGGAATTCTATTATCGTCGACTCATAAATTATCCACCCATATTCTTCACACTTCCTCATCATCTAACTTAAGATTATATATGTTATGTAGACCTACTTAGCTTTCGGCATCTCTTAAGTTTTCCTTCTAGGGTTTCCATCTCCACTTAGGAATTTTTATCAACTCTATTAAAGATACAAGTTCTATTCTTCATTCCTCTCTCTTATCTAAATTCCAATCACATATCCCCACGTGTGTGTATAAATCACCTCTACACTTGGAAATTCAAATCAAGCAATCGTACTCTCGTCCTTTGTCCAAAGCACTTCTTAGTAGGTGAATTTAAATGAAATTTGCTTACACATCCTTCATGCGACCGTTAATACTTCTTGAGGTACCAACGACCGATTACAAAATGCGTTTGCACTTTAGAGCATACTTCCTAGTCTTTGCAACACCCAAGGCTTTAGCAGTGACTCCCAAACCAGTTGGTCTAAGGCACTAGGTGATGAAGCACCCTCGCTAAGTATTTTTCTATTTTTGCAGCCTTAAGTAATCACAAAAACCAGTGTCCATTTTTTTTTTTTATTCATTCACACTTTTTCATACTAAGGACTTTAGACAAGAGCATTTCAAGGTCTATTCTACTATTCCAAGTTTCAAGGTGCGTGATTGTGCAAATTGTAGGGTATACATTTTCAGAATCTAGACTTAAGCTAGGAACTATTTTTCAAACTTATACTCTAATAAGAACATCAATACTCTTCCCTTGTTTCGACTTAGCCCAAGAAGTGAACCCAAAATTTGCCTATTTCTAAATAAACTACAAGGCATATACTTTCTACCGTTAAACTTTAAGGAAGGTTATTTTTAGGGTTTTTAATTCACTAAGTCTAAGATCTAGTTGTTCCTAGCCAGTTAACCTATCTGTCAAACTCAAGTCAATTAGCCAAAATTGAATACATTAATTTTTATAATTTTTGAAATTTTTCAAATTTTTATGGGTTTTCAAATAAGCATGCAAATGCAAAAATATGTACAAATGAATGCGAAGGAAGAAGACGTACCGAGCATACCCCCAAACTTGAACTTGACTGTGTCCTCACTGTCATGCTAAACCAAGAGGGTCAAAATACCGGCACTCCCCTGTTTATTTATTTATAATTTTTTATATTTTTAAGGTTTTGAAATTTTTTTTTAATTTTTTTTTTATAGAAAAGAAAACAAAAAATATATACATATATACAAAGATTCCCCCCAAACTTAAGCTTGGCCTTACACAAGCCAAAGGTTAGCACCAACCATTCAAAAATTCTATCGTGGTAATGGTAGAGTTGGTGAAAGAATGGAGTGGAAAGAAAAGAAATGAGAAGCACACGAGACCGTGTGGAGAGAAAGGGATAATATGGTCTCGGTGGAGGAGAATGGCGGAGGGGAAGAAGAAATGGTAGGGGTTCTACTTCTTCGAGTGGAGGTTGATTAATCACAAAATCCATATCATTTAAGAATGCGAGTTCGTCGGCGAAAATATCTTCGAAACTTTCCTCGAAGGTCCAATTGAAAATTATCGAACTCAAAATGTCGGATTGTGATTCATCAACACTCGATATCATTAAAGGAATATTAGAAGAACCAAAGAAAGTGGGAATACGAATTTGAGGGTGTGGATGGAGCGTATAGATTAGCACAATTTGTAATGACCGATGTGTAAAAAGCGATTGTGAGCAAACATGGGTACCCGCGAAAAAATGAGATTAAATCCCTCAAGAGTCGTGAGCAAACATGGGTACGTCGAACTAGGTATTGGAGATGAAAGCGTAACGGTCTCTTGCACAGTCGAAACGATAGGAAGGACGGAAGGAAGTGAGCGAGGAAGGGTATCAGTTAAGGATTTAGGAGGGTGTATTGGAAAATTCGACACATCAAAGAAAAATGGTTCAACCTCAATATGATTCTCACTACTCTCCTCAATATTATCCTCATAATTCTCCACAATATTCAACTCATCCATGCCATTATCATCAAAATCAAGACGCATATGAGATTCGAGAGAAACATTTAATAACTCGGGATGATGATTTGAACATAAAATTCCAATTAAATCGACAGGTTCATCATCCGAAATATTCCCGGCATCTATATCCTCAATCAAGTGAAAGTCAATTTCTTTAGACACCTCCTCAAAAGCATGGATGTTTATCAATGTAGGTTCTAGAGTGGAAGTGTAAAGGTCGAAAGGATTAGGTGCGGTTTCACTCGAAAGGGGTTCCTCACAATCTGGCAAATCAAACACTACAAAATCACACAACTCATTTTTATTTTCAACCGGTGAACTATTTAGGGCAATCGATGGAAAACAGGAGTTGTGGGCTTCAATTGGGTAAGGGTAGGTTTGATTTGAAAATCCTCTCTCATTCTCACTCTGTCCAACTGCCGCCTCATACATTGAAAAATTTGGAGCTAGCGGAAAACTAGCTACCGGTTCAGCAGGTTGCATAAGGGTGGCCACGGACGCTTCCACATTCCTAACCATTTTATTTGTTGCTGCGATATACGCCTCCAACGCCTCTTCCAAACTAGACTTAGGTGGTGAGGGGGTTTCAGTAAAAGATTCAAAATTGGTTGGATATGTGAAACTCCCTAATGGCTGTGTCGAAACAGTGTCTAGTGAAGGTGGGAAGGTTGGGTATGACTGGTAGGAAGTGGGTGGTTGGGTAGGGTCAACATATGGATAAAAAGGTGAATAGTCGTGCGGATCCCTATAACTAGATGTATGGAGAGGGGTGAAAGATCGGCTGCGAGATTGAGCAATATGCTCAGCAATGGACATCGGCTTAGGAGTGACAGAAGGACTTGAAAAAGTGGTATCAACATATGGGGGTGGTAAAGATTGACTTGGTTGACACAAAGTGGGTTGAAAAGTCAAACTATTTCTCCTAGACTCCTCTATGTGATCTTTCAAAGATTTTTTAGGCATGGAAGGATCGTCTTTAAATTGACCGAACACATTGACATATGACGCAAAATTAGGTTCGGGATACCAAGGTTCTTGGACTGGGGTAGGGTCAACATGTGGATAAAAAGGTGAATAGTCTTGTTGATCCCTAGAACTAGATGTGTGGAGAGGGGTGAAAGATCGGCTACGAGATTGAGCAATATGCTCAGCAATGGACATCGGCCTAGGAGTGACAGAAGGACTTGAAGAAGTGGTGTCAACATATGTAGGTGGTGAAGGTTGACTTGGTTGACACAAAGTGGGTTGAAAAGTCAAACTATTTCTCCTAGACTCCTCTATGTGATCTTTCAAAGATTTTTTAGGCATGGAGGGATCGTCTTTAAATTGACCGAACAAATTGCCGAACGACGCAAAATTAGGTTCGGGATACCAAAGTTCGGCTAATGATTTTTTATGTGGGGTACCCATGTTAGAAGAAAGGATGAAAGAAAGAAAGTTGGGTGATGGTGTAAGGATTTATTTGCGGCAAAAGTTTGCAAGTTCTTTTTATGAAAATTTTCCTCTTATTTTTATTGTTTTGCAAAAATTTTTGATAAAGGGCTTAGACACAAATGCAATCAACCAGAAATGCACAATCAGGCCTAGATCTAGGGTCACCTAGGTCTGCTAGACAGCTCCTAACTGTTCCAAAGGGCTAGAAATAGGACCTCAAACCGCCTCTTCACTGGCAAGTACGGCCAGGTAAGTGGGAAGGAACCACCACTACAGTGGGCCTAATTAATAACCACTAGCCTAGACACCGCAATGTCAGTTAGGATAAACGGTCGATGCCTATACTAGTCCTTTTCCTATTGAGCTCGATATCCTTAGGTCTGAGTCTAATATTTTTTAATTAATTGTGGTCAATGCACATGCTTTAGGTGTTTTCTGGGGTCCTGGGAAGGGTGATGAAATCCCCACCCAATCTGAGTTGGTCAAAAGCCCCTTAAAATCCGATTAAAGATATGCAAAACAGTAAATCACATGCAATCAAATCTTTTTGTGTGAATTTCAAAGTTTTCAAGTTTTCTAATTAAAACTTTCCTTTTTTTCTTGCTCTTTATTTGGAAAGATATTTTAGCAAAAAGATTAAGGATATGCAAATCAGAAAAGATCACCTGCAATCAATTATTATTTTAAGCATAGCGCAACGAATCCTGCATAAGATTTGTTATTTGGAAAGGAAAAGATTTTTTTAAGCGCAAATAATCCTGCAAAAGAATTTTCAGAAGATATATCGAAGATTTGCAGAGGAGGAGATCAGAAGACTTACAGATTTTTTTTTGTTTTTTTACCGCGCTTCTGCACCCTTGTTTTTTTTTTTTTTGGGAACCGACTAGGCCGCGGCGGTTCCGCGGCCAGATGTGGTGTCCCGCGGTCGCAAAGAGCAGCAGCTTTTTTTTTTTTTTTTTTGCTTCTTCTCCACCAAATCGCGCGGTTGACTTGTTGACTCGGTCCTTTAAATTTTTTTCTGTTCCTCTGTTGTTGCAATCTTCTGTTGATAGGATCGTCTATTTGCTGTTTCGCTTTCTGTAGATTTCCAGATCCGAATTTGATTGTAAATCCTGCAAAATTCAAACAACAAAGTACCCTTTCCAAAAATAACAAATTATATATTTTTATATTTTTTGGATTTTTCAGATTTTTATGATTTTTTAAATTTTATGATTAACCCGAAATTGCGAAAAGGAAAGTTCTACGCCATCCCCGGCAACGGCGCCATTTGATTGGTGTGATTTAGCGTGCTTGCGCTTTCTAAAAGATAAATCAAAAATATTTGTAACCGCAATCAAGAACGGCGTCGCATGAAACTAGCCGGTGAGTACGGGTCGGTCCACAGGGATTTTGTGAATTTCCTAATCGCGCTGACGAGTTAATTCCGAAGGGTGTTCGGATTAATTATTAAATCTAAAAATTGAAGTTGTATGATACTAGGATTAGAAACTTGCTAGGATTAGGTTTAGGGGAAAATTTGGTAAACAAAGATCTACATCTCTTTCCATTGCCTTTAATTAAAGATATCATATTAGTGTTATGGTAAATCTTAATAAAGGGGATTAGGATGATTGGGAAGATTGATTCTCCCTCTAGATCCTTGTCCTTCCTTTCTTAATCTTTACCCTAACCTCCATGGAAAACCTTAAAATCCGGGCCTTTATACTACGGTATCACCGCTACCTCGAGGGTAGAGTGCCGTAGGGAGCGGAATAAGAAGGTATGCATGGAGTTCTAATTTTCATAAAAGTTTGGCAACGTAAAGAGATGAGAGATCTTCATCTCTCAAATCCTTCCCTATTCCTAACCCTAACAAGCGAGAAAACTACTCGCTCATTAAGGAATTGAAGAACATTTATCTAGGGCAGAGAACAAAAATTACCTAGGGCAAGAATTGAAATCTAAACTAGAGCAAGGAATTAAATCTACTTACAGATGCATCTCTCCAATCATCAACGCAGGGTTGTCAGATCTGAATTCATGAATTGAAAAGAAACACCGATGCTCTCCAAAAGAATTCTAAAATTTATTATTAAAAGGAGGCATGAAAAGAATACAATGATTTGGGCTTCTATTTATAGGAGATAAAAACCCTAGGTTACAATTGATTTGCATGTCTACATTTACCAAAAAAATCCTTAGGAAGACCTAGTCAAAGTAGACTTCAAGCTTTGGTAAAATTTTATGTCTCTTTAAAAGAAAGTATTGGGCCTTGGATCTTTGGGCTTCCTTATTATTTGGTTCTTTATTAAAATAGCTTTTATGTTTCTTCCAGATCTCCAGTGAATAATTGCGGTGGACTTTTAACCGTTCGCTTTGTAATCTTGGACCTTGCATTGCCTTGTACTCTGTGAATTTTATGTTTGATGTAGGCTTGATCAAGAGTCTTCTATTTGTTGGTCAAAGTCCACTTTTTGTATCATCTTTTGTCTTTTTCACTGTTTTCGCTCCAAGAACCTGTAACCTGTAACATGTAGCAGACATGCGTCAAAAGCACCTGTTTATTTGTAAAAAGAATAAGAATAGGGAATATAATAATGCAATATTATGATATGAACACAATTCTGCTACGGTCGCGAGCATCGCGACCCTAGCCCCCGTCAACATACAAAGTGATTCCTTCCTTAGAATTTTGTTTAGATAGCTGAAGAGACCATGTTCATAAATGAATGTATTTATCCGAAAAAATTCTTAGGATGTATCCTCTGCTGAGTATTAACCAGCATACAGTGTCATAAATACCCCAGTATCCCGCATAGAACTCTTTCCAATATGCTACTCCTTAGAAGAGGGTAAACATATAACCCGTGATAGACACTCTGTTATCTATGTCACTTTGGAAGCTGCAATTGGTAACCGCCTCCTGTAGAGGGATACCAATAACATATAGCAAGAACTTCCTCTTATGTTCTTCACTATTATCCTATACTTCTATAGGATTGAACTAATATCTGCTTACTACAGCAAGTGCAAAAGCAACATCTGATCTGGTACATGACATCGCAAGATTGACCTAATTGCCGAAGCAAGTGGAATGTCATTCATGCGAGTCCCTCTCCTCATCAGTCCTGAAGACATCTCTTTAGAGAGAGTGACTCCACCAATTGCGGGTACACTACTATGCTAGGATTCGTCCATTCTAAAACCCTTTTAGAATGTTTTCATAGTATCCGGATTGAGACACTCCCTGAATCCATCTAGATCTATTGATATATATTGCCCAATACATATATGGAGACATATCTGTGACAACCATGGCTTAACTGAACTGTAGCATAGGAACGTCACTTCCTATTAGGAGTTTGTCATCCATATACCGTATGAGGAACATGACAATACTCCCTACAACTTTCTTACAAATACCAGGTTCATCTATCATTTTGTTGAAGTCAAACACTTTGACTATCACATCAAAACAGACGATCTATCTCTGCTATGCCTGCTTTAATCTATAAATAGAATTAAGCAACTTGCACACGTTCCGTTGCTCCCACTGACTATGATAACCCTTTGGCAGAGTCATATACACGTACACTTCTAAATCACCATTTATAAAGACATTATAATCATCCACCTGTCAGATCTCATAGTCATGAAAAAACCAATGGCGAGTTTTATCTGTATGGACTTTAGCACAGACACTGAAGTAAGAGTTTCATCACAATTCACAACGGGTATTTGATGAAAACCTTTTACTGCAAGTTTACCCTTATTAGGTTACTACCTTTCAATCTGTACTGATCTCGAAAGATCTACTTGCTCCTGATGGGTTTTACCCCTTCAGGAGCATCCAACAAAGTCCATAATTTGTTGGGGTGCATGGAGTCCAACTTGAATATATAGCGTCCAACTTGGATATATAGCATCCAACCATCAGTCAAAAGTCACCACTTGCTATAGCCTACTGATAACTAGTAGGTCATCCTCACCATGATGCAATCCTCCCTGTCACCGTTTATGAGAAAACTGAAGTATCTCTCGAATGGCTGAGGTTTCCTACTAAATTTTCGGAGTGGCTAAGGTTTGTTAAGGGCATCTGTTTCCAGTGCATATCCCTAAATAAAAAAGGTCACTCAGTATTACTCATCATGGAATGCACCCTCCGAGGAGTAATTTAAGAGAGAATCAAATTCTCAATACGGAATACCGAGCTAAGTATCCACATTGTAGATCAATTCGAAGAATCTCAAAACTTCCAACTTGTGGTTCTCTACTTTATTTTTATACCCTATGAACTTCTCAAATTTTTTGGACTTTGCATTTCAACAAGAATACATGTCTGAAACCAGAGAACTCATAGGTAATAGGAATGAAGTATGAGTACCAACCCCTTTTCCATATGGACATCGGACAACATACATCACTCTGTATAAGTCCAAAGAGTTCATTAACTCAAACTTTGTATGTTGTAAGTTGAAAACTGTATTTCAATTAGGAATGTCTATACCGTTATTTAATGCACCTTACCTAATTATCAAATGATAAAGGTAAATTTTTAGAACATATTTTTCAAAAATTATCTCTCTCTCTATAAAATAAAAAGACAAATATATCAGCTTTAAAAATTGGTGCATAACAACGGTTATTCAAAACCAAAAATTTGCCGCTAGGCAAAACCAAGTGATTTTCCCCAACAGCAACAATTGCTCCGATTTTCGCCATTGAGGATCAAATCTTCCTTTCTCAATACTCTACTCCTTCTCGGCATCTGTAACGCCATACAGATGTGGGATTCTAATACGGTATCCATATACCCAGGAGTTAGAGTTTATTGAGAAACAATTTTCAATTACAAACACAGAGGAAAACTGAAACATAAAGAATGTTTCAAGGGGGAGGCTGGGTATTCGTAGTAATGCCACTTCCGCTACCCAAGCTCATGACAATGGTAGCAATTTCCTTTGCCCTCACTACAACCCCTTTTGACGTCTCTCCATCTTACTTTTTGTATACTGAAGTTATGCTAGTTGGTTTTCTTCTTACCCTTCCTTTCAGCTCCAACTTCGGGATTGGAAGAAGAGTATCAAACAAGCGTAACTGGCATATACTCCTTATTTAAGGAGCTCTCGAACTTTCGATAAGGTGGAAGGGAGAGAAAAATTAATAATTCACTTTTTCCAGATTTAGTGGCCATCCTCGGACTGAAACAATTTCTTCGAGTTCGTATCTAACTATACGAGATGACATTTCCAAATAATATGGATCTCTGTATCTAATACATATGGTTCTGAAGAAAGCAAACAAAAAATAGGAGTGGCAAGGACATATGCGACTTTGCCATGAACTTAAGGCAATCATGACATTCCAAATCCAATGATTATAAAAAAAGTTCGGTTACAGGTTTTAGTTTAAGGTCAATCATGTTCACTGCCAGAGAGAGAAAAAAGAAACACTCAGTATGCACTCTATCAAGAATACATTGGTTTATTAATTTATCTAATCAGAATGGCTCTGAAAGTATAGCCTAGCATCTCTACTTAGGTTTTAACAACATCAAGTATGCAATTTAAAAAATCTAAAGGGCTAATCTATAAACGAGGATCGAACTAAATGTTTAGGGTTATATAAAAAGCAAATTGGAGTTTTATACTAAGAGATAAGGAGCTACAACCTTTGTATCCAAGTCCTTCACTTCAAAATCTCATTGTAGTAGTCCTCTGAACGTCTTCTAGGGCTCTACTTGAAAAAAGAAACAAGCTTTCTCGAAGTTTTCTTTGTCGAAAATGATCCGTCTTTAGGCAACTCACACTCAAGCTCACACTTCACTAATCAAAGTATTAGTGAAGATAACAACCTAAACCAAATTTGTTAGAATGGTTTAGGTTGATGAAGTAGGGTTTAAGCTCATAAAAAATCTTACTTTTCTCTAGAGTGAATAGTGTCTCAAGAGATAAAGTGAAAAAGATGAAGATGGTGATGATAATGAGCAAGGAATGGGATAAGAACAAGAAATGATAAACTTATCTCAATTTAAATGAAAAGATCAATGAGTCATAGAAGCTACATGCTTCCAAAGTATTGACTCATTCTTTTCTTTTCAAATTGATATAAGTAAATCATTATCCACTTATCTTTTCTCCTATGTAATTCCCTTACATCTATCTTCCATGTATCATCAACCATGACACAAATTTATATATATTATTTATATCACATACAAATAATATATAAAGTGATGAAAAATATTAAGTGAGCATAATCTTAGTTAATATATATATATATATATATATATATATATATATATATATATATATATATATCAAATTATTAAATTAACACTTGATTCAATAATCCGGTTATATCATATATAACCTGGCTAATATCAAATAACGCTAGATTAGAATATATTATCATATATCTGTATTTAATCAAGCTCTCGCACATATATCTATAGATGCCCTACTTCATTTCGCTTGAGCTAGAAAGCCTCTATGTGGGAATCTAAAGACTCGCCAATATGCTGGTAGTAGGTAATGATCACATCAAACACGTATAAGCCGTCAGCGGTACTAGCAGCACATAACGACTAATCAGGTATTGAACAAATAGAAGATCAACAAGTAAACTTGTCCAAACTCCCATTGAGTTTATAGGCAACACTTACCGTACAGTTCGGTCTCTTCGTGTAATATGTTGCATATTGAGTCTGGGGGTTGGAATCATCAGACCCCAATAACTCGATAAGTCATGCTGATGTGTGGCCTATAACCAATTGAGAAACTACTGATAACACTTATCAGTAAATTTCTTCAGCCCTGACCAGGGACTTGCTGTTATAGCCAATCGAGCATAGCATAACATGAACTCCTAATACCGGGAGAGACGAAACCCCTCCTATCGCTCACCGCCTCTATGTGACTTGAAACTGTACACAACTACCACCTGTTTGCACGACTCGGTAGAGCTATGGTAGGGAGGTAATCAAAGAATAGTGGGAACCATACAGGACACTATGACGATTTCGGGTCTACAAACTAACCTGTACAAGTGTAACCAGAGAACTGCTATCTGACAATAGGTATGGTACCATCTAGGAGTTCTCGGCGAATTCGTTCAGTGTACTCATTCTCTAATGTGCACTTGTGTACAATCTTTAGTGTCAAACACTGATAGTTGTGGGATCAACCATCGCCCCCATACAGGGTCAAAAAACGTACACACTAATCTACTCTAAAATATTGATGCTCTGTCTCGATACCCCCTCGAATAGGAACACTTCAAGGATGTTCTTGTAGACTACACACACCCCACTAGTATGATCTACATCATATTCTTAGTAGTCAAGCAAAACATCCTAAGGGTTTTATCAACATCTATCAGTGAAATAATAAACTAGAGCAAATGCACATGTTAAGATAAAAGAGTAACCAAATAGCATACTATCATGTTGAGTAAGAAAGTCCTATATATATATATATATCTGTGTGTGTGTGTGTGTGTGTGTGTGTCCAAGCATCCACGATAATTTACAATAATGGCCTCTAGTGCATACATATCACTAACAATCTCTCACTTGCACTAAGGCCGGTTGTTATAGTATCTCATATCCAATATCCCAGAATGTCGCTCGAACCACGTCTGGGGAAGGGCCTTCGTGAGTGGATCTGTCGTGTTGTCCTTCGTGTCAACTCTCCTGACCTCGATCTCATGAAGATCAACTATCTCCCAGATCATGTGACACCGCCTCAGAATATGTCTTGATCGCTAATGGGACCGGGGTTCCTTTGCCAAAACCACTGCTCCATTGTTATCACAATACAAGGGTATTGGATCAATAATGGATGGAACCACACCATGTTCAGTGATGAACTTCTTCATCTAGACAGCCTCTTTGGCAGCATCGTTAGTAGCGATGTATTCAACATCCATCGTCGTGTCTGCAATGGTATCTTACTTGAAACTTTTCTAACATACCGATCCTCCGTTGAGGGTGAAGACAAAACCCGAGACAGACTTGTTGTCATCCTTTTCACTCTGGAAGCTTTCGATAAAGAACTCCACTTGGAGTTCTCCATTACCATACACCAAGAACATTTCTTTAGTCCTTCACAAGTACTTAAGAATGTTCTTCTTAGCTATCCAGTATTTCTCTCCTGGGTCTGATTGATACCTGCTTACCACATTCAGTGCGTAAGCTACATCCGGTCTAGTACATAACATCATGTACATGATAGACCTGACTGCAGAAGTATAGGGTGTTATATTCATGCAAGCCCACTCTTCATCGGTCTTAGAAGACATCTTTTTGAAGAGGGTGATTCCTGAGCAAACGGGTAAGTTACTATGCTTGAAATCTTCCATATTAAACCTCTTTAGTATGGTGTCTATGTACCTGAATTAGGACAATCCCAACATTCTTTTAGATATATCCCTATAGATCTTTATCTCCAGGATGTTGGAGGTATCACCCAGATCTTTCATGAAGAACTTTTGTGATAGGAAGAGTTTGACCGAGTGCAGCATAGGAACATCATTTCTTATCAAGAGTATGTCATCCACGTATAATATGAGAAAAACAACCTTACTCTCTATTACCTTTTTATATATACAGGGTTCATCTACATTTTTGATGAAGTCAAACTCTTTGACTGCTATATCAAAACAGATGTTCCAGCTCCGCAATGCCTATTTTAATCCGTGGATTGATTTAAGCAGCTTGCACACATTTCTGCTGCTCCCACTGTCTACAAAGCCCTATGGTTGTGTCATATACATACTCTCTTATAAATCTCCATTTAGAAAAGCAGTCTTGTTGTCCATATGCCAGATTTCATAGTTATGGTATGTAGCAATGACAAGTAGGATCCAGATGGATTTAAACATAGCCACTGAAGAAAAGGTCAAGTCATAGTCGATACCTGGTCGTTGACGAAAACCTTTTGCTACAAGTCTGGCTTTGAAGGTCTCAACCTTTCCATATACACCGATCTTTTTCTTGAAGATCCATTTGCTCCTAATGGGTTTTATCTCTTCAGGAGCACCTTCCAAAGTCCACACTTTATTGGTGTACATGGATTCCATCTCAGATCGCATAGCATCCAGCCATTTCACAGAGTCCCCACTTATGATGGCCTGCTCGAAACTAGTCGGGTCATCATCTTCCATGATGCAATCCCCGTTCCCACCATTTATAAGAAAACCATAGTATCTCTCAAGTGGATGAGAAGCCTTAGAAGATCTGTGGAGTGGCTGAGCTTCGTCGGGAACTATTGAATCTTCCGGTTCTACCAAATACTCAGTTGTAGTTTGTTTTTCTAGAATTTTATCCAGTTCTACTGCACTACCACTAATTTCATTTTCAAGAAATCCCTTTTCCAAATAGGTGGCATACTGAGAAAAAAACACATTTTATTCCTCAGTGTGGTAGATTAGCTACCGTAGAGAATTATTTGGATATCCCACAAATTTGCAAAGAACTAATCGTGCTTCGACTTTATCCGAGTTTTGCCTTTTGACATAAGCAGGACAACCCTATATCTTAACCCGTTTAAGATATGGTCTCTTTCCATTCCATATCTCATATGGGGTTTTAGGCACAGATTTTGATAAAGTATAATTCAATAGGTTTGCAGCTGTCTCAAGTGCATAACTCCATAATGAAAGAGGTACCTCAGCAGTTCTCATCATAGAGCGCACTATATCTAATAGGGTGCGATTCCTTCCCTCCGATACACAGTTGTGTTGTGGTATTGATTGCTAAGTTTTTTAGTGTGCTAGTTTTAATTACCGCAATCATGACGGTTTTGCTTGGTAGCTAGCCGGATGAGTACGGGTCGGTCGACGGAGAGATGCGAATCTTTTTCTTAATGTTTTAACGAGTTAAGTCCAAATTGTCCAGGTTTGTTTAAGATTAACTAAATGATAAATATGTATAAAAGAGTTTGTTAGGGTTAGGATTAGGTTGGTTTGTGTTAGGAGTTCGCTTACTTCTTTCGTTGCCACTCTTAATATCGATGTTACGGTAATCGGCAACAACAGGGATTAGCACGACTATGAAAGAAACTTGCGAGTATAAATTAGGCTTTCCAACGCTTAGGTCCTTCCTTTTGGTCCTTGTCCGTCCGTTCTTGGCTCTTAGCTATAACCTCCGGTCAACTTAACCACAACCGGTCTCACTAGGGTGTCACCACTATCATGTAGGATAGGGTGCCGTAAGGAGCGGATTGTGGTTGAATTGACTGGAGTTCGAATCAAGATGTTGGGCAAAAAAAAATGTGTGAGAGATTTCCTTCTCTCAAACTTCCCTTATCCTACCCTAACAATTGAGAAACTACTCACCCATTATAAAGAAAAAGAAAATAAAACAAATAAACAAGATAGAAAAAAATGAGTTAGAGAATCACAACTAGCTATTTGGGACCTCACTTAGGCAAGGATCACACTCAAGCATCATTGTTGTAAGGATAAAGGAAAAGAGAAAAAGAAAACAAACAAAAAAACAAATAACAACAACTACTTTAACAACGAGAATTACAAGCAAATATAGGAACTCAATTATAAGACATGCATATAAAAAAAGAACTTTTCTTTATTCATCATTCACTCAAAAGATCACTACAATGTTAATGGAGAATAGATGAAGAGGAAGAAGAAGTCACAAGCTACTAAACTAAATCCTAACACAAGAATAAGCTGTTAGTGTATATGCCCTAGAGGCCATTACTGTATCATACTAGTTTGTATATTACTTAATGGAAGCTTGGGATATTCACAGTTGTATATACAATCTTGCTCGAAATGGTAGTATGCTACTTGGTTTGTCTCTGCTTTAATATGTGCATGTGTTTCTTTTAGCATATTGCTGGTATACATATTGGTAGAGCCCTTAGGATCTTTGCTTGATTACCAGCGTTGCGATGGCGCTCGCACTCGTGGGAGCTGGGTAATCTATAAGCACATCCTTATACAGGTCCCTGGTCGTTGGACTATCGAGACAGGGCATCGATACTCCGGAGTAGACTAGCGTATGCGCTTCTCATCCCAGTGTGGGAGACGGTCTGTCCCACAGCCGTTAGTACGTCGTACTTGAGATTGTATGCGGGTGCTCGTTAGGTTACGAGTACACTGGACAGGACTCGTCGGGAACTGTTGGTTGGTAATATACCTATCGTCAGTTATCAGTTCCCAGGTGACATGAGTACAGCTTAGTCCGCTGACTTGACACTGTCACTTCGCCTCGAGTGTGTTCCCACTGCACTTTGATTACTACCCTACCACGGCTCAGAGGAGTCGTGCAAACAGGTAGTTTTTGGGTGCAGTCCCGAAGCACTTGGAGGCATTGACGGTTAGACAGGATTCGTCTCTCCCGATATTGGGGTTTGACATCGCGCTGTGTCCAGGAGAGCCATTACACGAGTAGTCCCTGGCCAGGGCAAGCGAGATATACTGGTAGGCTTCCAGTGTTATCTCAGGGTGTTCTTGGCTACACTCCGACACGACTTGTACCGCTATTAGGGGACTGACGTTCACCGCCCCCCTAGGCCCGCCATACGATGTATCAGACGAACAGACCGGACTGTATGGAGATTGTCACATACAGGCTCAGTAGGAGTGCAGATGGGGTTCACCTCGTCAGTCTTCTTATCGACATCTACCTGGGGACCGTTACGTACAGCTAGTGCCGCTTGCGGTCTGTGGTTAAACCCACTGCCAGCGTAGTGTCGAGTCTTTAGAGTCCCACACAGAGAGCTATTCGCCTTTAGGCAAAATGAGTGGAGGTCGCATGGTTTTGCGACAAGGTTCGTTCGCATCCGCGCACTTGTGCACGTTTGCTGTCCGGACAGTTTATACTAGCGGGCTTTGGTTTAAGCCGGATCCTAGTATATGATTTGAGATTGGTTTTTCTCATTGTGTTCGTGTTCCTCGGATCACGAATGCGGGTGCGTATGCACAGTTGCTTGAGATTGAGGGAGAGGACCTTGTTTAGGGTTAATGACTATTGTCATTTTATTAACCCTATTGCTTTTGTGTGTATTATTGTTAATTAATAATTAGCTTAATTATTGTGCATGGTTGTTGTTGTTGACCTTTTGACTTCATTGACTTGTTGACCAAGTTGACAATTTGACCATGATCATTTCATTTGGAAGATGCTCTTTGATCCTTGCAATTTGCATTAATAATGAAATGATAATGGTCACCTCTTGATTAAACCATGACAATTTTCTAGCTAATTTATTAATTAAAATATCACACACATATTAGTGAGAATGGCTCACTAATAATTCATTCTATCATATCTTTTCTCTCTCTTGCTCATCCTCTCCCTCAAGCTCTCACCCTCTCATGTGTTGAGAAACAAAAAGCTTGAGAAAAACCTTCACTTGATCTTCTCTACTCACTTCTAGGGTTCAAGTCTTAGCATTTCTTGCACTCTAGTTACTCCTAGCTTGGAGTTGAAGCTAAAGGTCGAGGCTTTCGGGTGGATCCTTCTTTGACGGAAGAAGACAAGCAAGGTGAGGCCTTTCTACCATTCCGACGAGCAAGGAGAGAAGGAGTTCGAGCTCAAGGTATAACCTTTCTACAACTTAGCTAGTTGTTAGTTTACTTTAGCTAGTTTTCGTTTAGTAAAGATCCTCACAAGCAAGGTCCATGTTGCCTAAGTCATTAAAAATCCAATTTTTATTATGTTTTCCGCCTCCCCGTAAGCACCGGGGTGGGCAACGTGGACTTACAGTGGTATCAGAGCCTAACTAAACTCAAACTAGCTAGGTAGTGAAGTGTAACGAAGTTTCGAAACCGGAAAATCCAAAAACCAAACTTTTGAAAAACCCTAGTTTCTGTTGAAATTTTTTCTGCTCTAAATGAAAACCTTTATACTTGTAAATTCGGCTCAGGGTTTTTTATGAACACCCATGAAAAACGGTACAGTGATTCGTTCAAACCGCCGCCCTTCCGCGGCATGAGGTAGGCATGTGCCGCGGAAGCGCCGCGGTTTGTCGTCTTCTCTGCATCGTTTTTCGTGCAGTGTGTGTCTGTGTTGGTTTTGTGATTTTTAGGATATGTTATATGTGCCCAGATTTTCCAGAACTAAAATTTACTTTTGGGGGCCTATAAATCCGTATTTTTTCGGAACTTCACTACACTTTAACTACATCGGTTATATCTGTAATGCTTGCATGTATTGAACGTCGGCTAATCGCTATAAGACGATTAGTCGGGGTTGTACATGATCTGTGATTGTTATTGGTTTGTGGATATGAATGGATTGGATTGTCGCGGGTGAATGGCCGGGGTGGATGTGAGATGAGCGTTGTTTTTCTTTCATTCATTTGTAACATGTAAATTGATGTAATAATATTCTTTGTATGGCCGCACAACCGGGTCGGGGTTGTAGCCGTCATTGTATAATTCTTTTTACTGTTTTTGCTCCTAGGATAGACCCATGGAGGGGGTGCACAAACTACCGGGTATCTCGAAGTGCCGAGTGGCCTACTCACGGTGGTGAGGGAGGTTGCTTCGCTTCGGGTGCTTGGCGGGTAGTTTGCCGCACCCGTAGGGGTCTTGGGTGGGGTATTGGCTATTCACCGCGACCGTGTAATCCGCTTTGCGTTGCAGGCTCGAACGCATTGCGGATTCCTAGTATATCCAATGTATTCATCTGTGATCTGTAATGTCTATCATTGCTGTATATTTGTATATAATAACTATTTAGGCGTTGCTTATGTTTTACAGCCGCGCTATCCCAGCCCCCGCTCTGTCGTTAGTTAAGTAACCTAACGGGTGATAACGGGGCCCCGTGGCGAATGCGAATGGTATAAGCGTACGTCATATTTTGGTTGTTTTCTGCAATGGTAGGATTAAATGATGGGACGCATTAAAAGAACTAATGCAAGAAATAAACCAAGTAAAAGTCGATTGGAACACTTTGAAAACCACTCGGTTCTTTTCAAAACTAAACTTTTAAACGCGGAGCTTGAACCACTCCTTTTAAAAGCTATCTCGTTCCATCGATTATATCAAGTTCACTACGTTCACGGTTTCGCCAAAACCATTCGTAGCCCTCCGTCATTCCACATGAATGGTCAAAAGTATTCAAGCTGTGTATTTTGGCCAAAGTCAAGGCATAGTGATTGGTAGCGTTTGGGCATTCATGTGCAGCATAGATAGATGCGTTGATTTGGGACAGTCGTGCCGCCATTTTGGCCAAAGTCAAGGGTAGGTACGGGTGGGTCCAAATTAACCAGGAGAATGACGGGTAGAACTTGACATGTGACTTATGATATTTTGGCCAAAGTCAAGGTCATAAGAGCATGGGGCAAAAATCCACATCGGGAGTTTCATAAGTACTGAAACTTGCTAGCGTTGCATACCATTTGGAGTGTGATGATTCTGGTAGGATTCCTTCGGTTTTATCACGCGATGATATTTGGATCCCGATCCTACTGTGAGTATATGCTACTCCTCGGGAAAACTCTCACTTAACGATCAATGCTATAAACCTAGTAGGTGCCTAGAAAGGTGTTAGCGGAGCTACGCCCACAGGGAAAAGAGGTTACTTAATTAAGGAACTTCGCGAAAGCGTTGGAAAACCTCCCTCGAAGTACCGACACTGGCCTGGCTGAACGGTTAAGCAAGTATTGTACGGTGAGAATGATCCCGGCTAATCCTTTTCTTTATGGTTTGAGAAGGGATTCGAGAAACAGTGGGAGCCATCCAGTTTAGACAAACTAAAAACCACTCTAAACTTGCAAGAGCATCATGCTAAAGTGTTTCTTTTCTCTCTCCTAATTGCAGCGACCATTCAACATGACCGGACTTAAGTTACTGTTAGATAAAAATATATTGACAGGGCCAAACTACAAAGATTGGCTCAGGAATGTCAAGATGGCGATCACTTATGACAAGCTGGGGTATATACTTACCACCAAAGCTCCCCCTGTCCCAGGTCCCACCTCCAGCGTCGCGGATGTAGAAATCCGTAAGACATGGGAGATAGATTGTGCGAGGGCCAGATGCCTCGTACTAGCCTCGATGGACAACGAACATCAGAGGAGGCACGAGAATATGGACCTAGAGTCCATATTTCTCCATACAAAAGAACTGTATGGAGAGCAGTCTCGTATCGCTAGATACGAAGTGTCGAAGAAGCTTTTTTCGGCAAGGTTGGCCGTCGGATCATCGGTAGCGGACCACGTGCTTAAGATGATCGGCTACATAGAGGAGCTCGCGGACCTTGGGACCACGTTGGAGAATGAACTCTATACCGATTTGATTCTCCAGTCCCTTCCTTCCACTTACGCCCAGTTCGTTCTTAACTTCAACATGCAAGGAAAGGAGGTTGAACTTGCCGAACTTCTGAACATGTTGAGGACTGCCGAGGGCACCCTACAGAAGGGTAGGGAGACATCCACTTTGTTTGTAGGAGGATCTTCCTCTTCTAGGTCCAGGGCGAAAGCCAAGGGCAAGAAGAAGAAAGCCCCCGCCAAACCAAGAGGCGGTGTCGGTAAAGTGGATACGAAGGGAAAGGGTAAAGCAACAAAAGTAGCGGGGAAGATGGTGGAGAAGGAAGAATGCTTCTATTGTCACAAAAGTGGTCACTGGAAACAGGATTGCAAGGCTTGGAAATCCAGAACACAGGATTTGAAGCGAGTTGCAGCTTCAGCTTCAGGTGTGTATGTTATTGAAAACTGTCTATCAATAAACTCTACATCCTGGGTATTGGATACCGGATCAGGATCTCATATCTGTAATTCTTTGCAGGCGTTGAGAAAGCGTAGAGTTTTGAAGGCAGGTGACATGACCCTCAGAGTTGCGAACGGTGCTAGCATGGATGCTGAGGCCGTGGGGGACTATCACCTGGGATTATCAGATGGACACTTTTTGGTTTTGCGTAGTTGTTATTATGTACCAAATGCAACCTGTAATATCATTTCTGTATCTTTATTATCTAAAGAAGGTTATGAATTTGCATTTGTAAGTAATGTAGTGAACATTCACCTTAATCAAGTTTTGATTGGGTCAGGTACATTAAACAACGGTATTTACGTTTTAAACCAACCACAGGTTTTCAATATCCAGAATACACACAAAAGAAAGTCTCCAGATATTAATCAGACTTTCTTATGGCATTGTAGACTGGGTCACATCAATGAGAGAAGATTGACTAAGTTACATACTGAAGGATATTTGAATCCGTTCGAATATCAATCGTATGCAACTTGTCAATCCTGTCTCAATGGAAAGATGACAAAGGCTCCGTTTTCTGGACACGGAGAAAGAGCGAGCGAGCTCTTGGGACTCGTACACAGCGACGTGTGCGGTCCAATGTCTACACATGCGCGAAGCGGTTATTCTTACTTCATTACCTTTACGGATGATTTTTCAAGGTACGGTTATGTCTTCTTAATGAAACATAAATCCGAGGCTTTTGAAAAATTCCAGGAATATAAGAATGAAGTAGAAAAACAAACCGGCAAAAGTATCAAGATCCTAAGATCGGATCGAGGAGGAGAATACTTAAGTGCCGAATTCCTGAACTACTTAAAAGAGAATGGAATTCTCTCTCAGCTTACTCCTCCATACACTCCGCAACATAATGGTGTATCGGAGAGACGGAACCGGACCCTATTGGATATGGTACGGTCCATGATGAGTAACGCTGAGTTACCGCGATCGTTCTGGGGATATGCGCTAGAATCAGCAGCATACCTTTTGAACCGAGTTCCAACTAAGACTGTGCCTACTACACCATATGAAATGTGGTGTGGGAAGAGACCCCATCTTAATCACATTAAGACATGGGGATGTCCAGCTTTTGTAAAAAAGCAGCATGCGGACAAGCTCGAGGCACGCTCAGTACAGTGCAAGTTTGTGGGATATCCGAAGAACTCCAAGGGATATTACTTCTATTGCGAGGAGGAACAAAAAGACCTTGTTTCTCGCCATGCCCACTTTCTAGAACATCAGTTCATAGAAAAAGAATTAAGTGGGAGCGCAATAGAACTGGAAGAAATTCCAGAACCGCGAGCTATTACTGAAAGCTTAGAGGAACCAGAAGGTTCGAAAGAACAGGACATTCCTATGCCGCTCCGCAGGAATAGTAGGCAGTCTCATCCGCCCGAGAGATACTACGGTTTTCTCATTGACGGGGATAGAGAAGACTGCATCCTAGATTGTGATGAGCCTACTAGCTTCCAGCAAGCCATTCAGAGCGTCGGCTCGGTAAAATGGCTGGATGCAATGCGGACCGAGATGGAGTCCATGTACACCAACAAAGTATGGACGTTGGACATTGCTCCAGACGGGGTAAAACCCGTAGGATGCAAGTGGATCTTCAAAAGGAAGATTGGTGTAGATGGACAGGTTGAGACCTATAAAGCTAGACTGGTAGCAAAGGGTTTTCGTCAGCGACCTGGTTTGGACTATGACGAAACCTTTTCTCCAGTAGCTCTGCTGAAATCCATTCGGATCCTTCTTGCCATCGCTGCTTTCCACGATTATGAGATTTGGCAGATGGACGTAAAGACAGCTTTTCTAAATGGTCATTTAGAGGAGTGTGTCTATATGGACCAGCCAGAGGGTTTCATTCAGGGTGGGAGCAGCGGAAAGGTGTGCAAGTTGCTCAAGTCCATTTATGGACTCAAGCAGGCATCGCGGAGTTGGAACATCTGCTTTGATGAGACGGTCAAAGAATTTGGCTTTATCAAAAATCCAGATGAACCATGCATCTATTGTAGATTTGTAGCGAGAACTGTAGTATTCCTCGTTTTATACGTGGATGACATTCTCTTAATAGGAAATGACATTCCTATGCTACAATCTGTCAAGGGGTTCTTGTCACACAGGTTCTCCATGAAAGACCTGGGTGATGCCTCATACATTCTGGGTATCCGGATCTACCGTGACAGATCCAAGAGGATATTAGGACTCTCACAGTCCAGGTACATCGACACCATACTGAAGAGATTCAGTATGGAAGATTCCAAGCGCGGTAATCTACCGGCTTGTCACGGGATCACCCTCTCCAAAGAGATGTCTCCCAAGACTGATTTGGAGAGGGATCGCATGTCTATTATACCCTACGCTTCTGCGGTAGGCTCTATAATGTATGCGATGTTGTGTACCAGACCGGATGTGGCTTATGCACTGAGTGTGGTAAGCAGGTATCAGTCAAACCCTGGGGAGAAACATTGGATAGCAGTAAAGAATATTCTCAAGTACCTGAGAAGGACTAAGGAGATGTTCTTGGTGTATGGCGGAAAGGACCTGCAGATTGAGGCCTTTGCTGACTCCAGCTTCCAGAGTGACAAGGATGATTCCAAGTCCATGTCGGGTTTTGTCTTTACCCTCAATGGAGGGGCGGTGTGTTGGAAGAGCTCCAAACAGGAAACCGTTGCTGACTCGACTATGGAAGCGGAATACATCGCTGCATCTGATGCCGCAAAAGAAGCTGTCTGGATGAGGAAGTTCTTGAAAGAACTTCAGGTGGTTCCGTCCATTGTTGACCCAATACCTCTGTATTGCGACAACAACGGCGCTATAGCTTTAGCGAAGGAACCCAGATCCCATCAGAAATCCAGACACATCTTAAGGCGGTATCACCTGATCTGGGAGATTGTGGATCGCCAGGAGATCGAGGTCCGGAGAGTTGCATCAGAGGATAACACAGCAGATCCATTCACCAAGGCCTTGCCCCAGACTCAGTTCGAGCGGCTGATCGAGATGATAGGTCTTCGATACGCCAGTACATGGCCTTAGTGCAAGTGGGAGATTGTTAGTGTATATGCCCTAGAGGCCATTACTGTATCATACTAGTTTGTATATTACTTAATGGAAGCTTGGGATATTCACAGTTGTATATACAATCTTGCTCGAAATGGTAGTATGCTACTTGGTTTGTCTCTGCTTTAATATGTGCATGTGTTTCTTTTAGCATATTGCTGGTATACATATTAGTAGAGCCCTTAGGATCTTTGCTTGATTACCAGCGTTGTGATGGCGCTCGCACTCGTGGGAGCTGGGTAATCTATAAGCACATCCTTATACAAGTCCCTGGTCGTTGGACTATCGAGACAGGGCATCGATACTCCGGAGTAGACTAGCGTATGCGCTTCTCATCCCAGTGTGGGAGACGGTCTGTCCCACAGCCGTTAGTACGTCGTACTTGAGATAGTATGCGGGTGCTCATTAGGTTACGAGTACACTGGACAGGACTCGTCGGGAACTGTTGGTTGGTAATATACCTATCGTCAGTTATCAGTTCCCAGGTGACATGAGTACAGCTTAGTCCGCTGACTTGACACTGTCACTTCGCCTCGAGTGTGTTCCCACTGCACTTTGATTACTACCCTACCACGGCTCAGAGGAGTCGTGCAAACAGGTAGTTTTTGGGTGCAGTCCCGAAGCACTTGGAGGCAGTGACGGTTGGACAGGATTCGTCTCTCCCGGTATTGGGGGTTGACATCGCGCTGTGTCCAGGAGAGCCATTACACGAGTAGTCCCTGGCCAGGGCAAGCGAGATATACTGGTAGGCTTCCAGTGTTATCTCAGGGTGTTCTGGGCTACACTCCGACACGACTTGTACCGCTATTAGGGGACTGACGTTCACCGCCCCCCTAGGCCCGCCATGCGATGTATCAGACGAATAGACCGGACTGTACGGAGATTGTCACATACAGGCTCAGTAGGAGTGCAGATGGGGTTCACCTCGTCAGTCTTCTTATCGACATCTACCTGGGGACCGTTACGTACAGCTAGT
Organism: Agapanthus africanus; assembly: GCA_030015575.1. Lineage (NCBI taxonomy): Eukaryota > Viridiplantae > Streptophyta > Magnoliopsida > Asparagales > Amaryllidaceae > Agapanthus > Agapanthus africanus. The sequence goes on along the minus strand of CM057339.1, from coordinate 692,265,217 downwards.
GCCGCTTGCGGTTTGTGGTTAAACCCACTGCCAGCATAGTGTCGAGTCTTTAGAGTCCCACACAGAGAGCTATTCGCCTTTAGGCAAAATGAGTGGAGGTCGCATGGTTTTGCGACAGGGTTCGTTCGCATCCGCGCACTTGTGCACGTTTGCTGTCCGGACAGTTTATACTAGCGGGCTTTGGTTTAAGCCGGATCCTAGTATATGATTTGAGATTGGTTTTTCTCATTGTGTTCGTGTTCCTCGGATCACGAATGCGGGTGCGTATGCACAGTTGCTTGAGATTGAGGGAGAGGACCTTGTTTAGGGTTAATGACTATTGTCATTTTATTAACCCTATTGCTTTTGTGTGTATTATTGTTAATTAATAATTAGCTTAATTATTGTGCATGGTTGTTGTTGTTGACCTTTTGACTTCATTGACTTGTTGACCAAGTTGACAATTTGACCATGATCATTTCATTTGGAAGATGCTCTTTGATCCTTGCAATTTGCATTAATAATGAAATGATAATGGTCACCTCTTGATTAAACCATGACAATTTTCTAGCTAATTTATTAATTAAAATATCACACACATATTAGTGAGAATGGCTCACTAATAATTCATTCTATCATATCTTTTCTCTCTCTTGCTCATCCTCTCCCTCAAGCTCTCACCCTCTCATGTGTTGAGAAACAAAAAGCTTGAGAAAAACCTTCACTTGATCTTCTCTACTCACTTCTAGGGTTCAAGTCTTAGCATTTCTTGCACTCTAGTTACTCCTAGCTTGGAGTTGAAGCTAAAAGTCGAGGCTTTCGGGTGGATCCTTCTTTGACGGAAGAAGACAAGCAAGGTGAGGCCTTTCTACCATTCCGACGAGCAAGGAGAGTAGGAGTTCGAGCTCAAGGTATAACCTTTCTACAACTTAGCTAGTTGTTAGTTTACTTTAGCTAGTTTTCGTTTAGTAAAGATCCTCACAAGCAAGGTCCATGTTGCCTAAGTCATTAAAAATCCAATTTTTATTATGTTTTCCGCCTCCCCGTAAGCACCGGGGTGGGCAACGTGGACTTACATAAGCATCATTTACTTGGCTTGAAACTGGGCTATTTATAAGAAGATAGATGAAATCCTAGGGCCAAAATCTGAGCCCTTACACAATTACAAAACTACCATAAAAATATCTCCTGACTCTGAGTCAACTCGGCCGCGGAACCGCCGCATAAGTGCCACATAGGCCGCGGTTCCGCGGCTCTTTGGGTGAGTCTCTGTGTCATATTTTTTGGGGTTTTCCATATTGCTGTTCTTCTCTTTTTAGTATACTTGGTTTTTCAGAATCACTTCATTTTTCTCCCAGATTCTCAACAGTCCAAAAAAATGAAAGAATGTGGACTTTTGCCTTGATCTTCTTGAGCTCCGTGTTATAAACTCGATTCTCGTGCTGCCTCCTTGTGCTTTGTGCATGAATGACCTTTGATTTCGATTTTGTCCCTCGAACTGGTAGGCGGCATCTGACGGATGGTGAGCGGAAACCCGTATTTTTATCCGTTGTTGGCAGTTGTCCTAAATTTGTCGCGACTGTTCTGGATTTTCATTGTTTAGAACTGAGAACCTGTAACCTGCTATTATTTAGCAAACATGGATCAAGAGTACCTATTTATAAGCAATGAGATCAAGAATGGGCGGTATAAAAATGCAAAATTCTGATATGAACAAATACCCCCAAACTTATCTTTTGCTTGTCCCGAGAAAAGCCATTTTATTCACAAAAAGTCCTAACCTCACTTTCGCAGGGAACGCGATTGCACTGAGCTTGTGCAACAAGCCGTTAAACCCCTAGGTTGCCCTAAAGGATGAGTTTTTCCTCCTGAGAGTTTTCAGCGGATACTTCCCACAAAATCCGATCAAGTTAGCCGTCGACTCTAATCCTACAGTTCAGTATTCTAAGAAGAAACTCTATTATCCTTAAGTTAGAAATATTCATCCCTTATTCTTCACACTTCCTTTTCATTTAACTTAAGATCCTATACGTTTTGCCCGTTTATAAAGCTCTCAATATCTCTTGAGTTTTCCTTCTAAAACGCAATCTCAAATCCGGAATTTTTATCATTTTTATTGAAGATATAAGCCCTATTTTTCATTCTTATCTCTCCTCCAAACTCCGATCATATACCCCTACGTGTGTGTAAATATCACCCCTACACTTGGAAATTCAATTCAAGCTATAATACCCATGCCTTAATACCTAGCACTACTTCTTCTTTATTAATGGGGGACGGATTTGCTTACACATCTTCCATGTGACTATTACAGCTTCTTAAGATATTAATCAGCCGATTACTGAATGTGTGAGCATTAAAGTGTAATTAGCAGTTTCCAGGTCTTGCACTTTTTTTGTTATTATTTTTTTTTCAAGACCGGATATATTTTTCAATGATGCTCTTTTGGTGGTGAAAGGTTCCTAGGCACTCTCAAGAGTTCTCACAAGGCATCAACCATGCCAATTTCAAAAAATATGGTGCCGAGAAACCCTAATACGGATCGTTGGCTAGAAGTTTAGGCGATAAAATGAAACTAGTTAACAAATTAACTACAAGAACGGAAATACAACCTTTGTAGATCCGGTTCTCCACCTCCATAGCTCCGTGATGAAGTCCTCTCCGCTGTCCAAATCGAACCATGACTCTCACGGTGGTTTCATCGGAGAAAAGACCGGGCTAGGTCGTCGACTACGATGCCGAAGATGATCTACATCGAGGCATCACTAGATCAAGCTCCAACTTCACCAAGTCATGAAACTTGTGAAGAAAACACACTCTACTACTTGGCAAGAGGTAGAGGATAAAGAAATAGGAAGTGGGTTGACTTTAGAATTGGATTTCTCACTCATTTGCTCAAGTTGCCATTGTTGAAGCAAGCTTTCTTCAAGTGAAGAAGAAGAAGAAGAAAGAAAAGAATATGATAAGTGTTAATCAAAAATAGAAAAGAAAATCAATACTTATCATATTCAAACCATGGTTATGTGTAGAGACTAAACTAGGGTTAGTGGGAATGGTTAGGGTTAAGCATGAAACAAAATGGTCACAAAGTCAAAGCTTCATGAAGCTTCAATATCAAACAAAGAAAGCCACCATTTTTCTCTTTATGCAAATTATTTTCCAATAAGAATAAAGAATAAATAAATAGATAATTAAAAGAAAACCCTAACCATTACACAACCATGGTTTAATCTTTACACAAACCCTAATGAGCATGTATCATCAAACATGATACAAACTAGTGTACAAAAGTATATCACATATACAATGTGCACAAACCAAGTGAGAAAATCCATTTAAAGTGAACCGATACTAGTTAATGCAAAGTAATATATTATATATATAATTATACATTAAATCATTAAATCAACACTTGATTTAATGATCCGGTCATATAGCATATAACCGACTAGTATCATTAGTAACAACTTATCGAAACAACACTTGATCCGATAACCTGGCTATATCGCATATAACCGAGCAATGTCACATATCGCGAGAATCAAATACAGTATCACATACTGGTATCATTCTCGGTCCCGCACATATCTCATATGCGCTCCTGTTTCGTTTCGCTTGAGCCAGGAAACCTCTGTGTAGGACTCTAAAGACTCGTCAATACGTCGGCAGCAGATGATGATCATATCAAGCACCCACAAGCCGCAAGCGGTCTGCTAAACGTAACGGCCACCCGGGTATTGAGCGATCATAAGATCGACGAGCAAGCCCGCTCACACTCCAGTGAATCCAACCAGTAACACTACCGTACAGTCCGGTCTCGTCGTCTGATATATCGCATATCTTGCCTAGGGGTGGTAAACGTCAGACCCCAATAGCTCGATAAGTCGTGTCGATATGAGGTCTATAACAATTCGAGAAACTACTGGTAACACTTACCAGTAAATCTCAGCAACCCTGGCCAGGGATTTCCTGTTATAGCCAATCGAACACAGCGCAACATCAACTCCCTATACCGGGAGAGACGAATCCCCTCCTATCGCTCATTGCCTCCATGTGACTCGGGACTGTACCCAAAAACCACCGTTTTGCACGCCCTCTTGGACGTGGTAAGATGGAAATCAAAGCACAGTGGGAACCACACAAGACTCTATGACGATCTCGGGTCAACAGACTACTCTGTACCAGTGTCACCTGAGAACTGCCATCTGACGTAAGGTATAATACCATCTGGGAGTTCTCGGCGAGTCCGTCCAGTGTACCCAGTCTCTACTGAGCACCCGTATATCATCTCTTATGTCAAACACCGATGGATATTGGATCATCCATCACCCATCTGTATGGTTCGAGAAGGTACACGCTAGTCTACTCTGGTATATCGATGCCCCATCTCGATACACCCACGACTAGGGACTTTCAAGGATGTACTTATGGACTACCATGTCCCCACTAGTATGATCCGCATCATAGTCCAGGTAGTCAAGTACACATCCTAAGGGCTTTACCAACATGTAATAGAGAGACAATCTGTGTACACGTTAAGGTAAAGAGCAACCAGATAGCATACTATCATGTTGAGCAAGAAAGTCATCCCTATATATGTCCCAGCATCCACTACAATATACATCCAATGTACAGTAATGGCCTCTAGGGCATACATATAACTAACAATCTCCCACTTGCACTAGGGCCATCTGTAGCAGTGGTTGTAGTATCTCATACTCAACCATCCCATAAAAGTCTCTCTCTGGGAATAGGCCTTCGTGAGTGGATCCACCGTGTTGTCCTCTGAGTCTACTCTCCTAACCTCGATCCCTTAGAGATCAACCATCTCCACGATCAAGTGATACTGCCTTTGAATATGTCTGGATCACTGATGGGACCTGCGTTCTTTGGCATAAGCCACAACTCCATTGTCACACAATGGGAGGAACATAGTTCATCTCATGAACCAATATACACCCAAACAGCCTCTTTGGTAGCATCTTAAGTAGCGATGTATCCTGCCTTTATCGTCTAGTATGTCACGGTATCTAGCTTGGAACTCTTCCAACATACCGTCCCTTTACTAAGGGTAAAGACAATGCCTGCGACTGGCATTCAGTCGTCTTTATCACCCTGGAACACTTCCAGTGATTCTCCCCAGGATCGATTGATACCATCTCAATACTACTAGTGAGATTCCTAACATCCAATTAGATCTATCTCATAGATCCAAAATCCAGGATTTAGTAGGTATCACTTTGATCCTATATAGAGAATCTTTGTGATAATCGGAGATTGATCGAGCGTAGCATAGGAAACTCCTTCCCTATCAAGAGTATGTCATCCACGTACTCTACGAGGATCGTCACCATACTCCCTACTACCTTTTTGTTTATACAAGGTTCATCTACCATTTTGATGATGTCAAACTCTTTGACTAACACATCAAAACAGACGTTCCAACTCCGCGATACCTGCTTTAATCCTATAAAGCATCTTACACACATTTCCGCTGCTCCCACTGTCTACGAAGCCCTCTGGCTGTGTACTTATAGACGCACTCTTCTAAAATATCATTTAGAAAAGCTGTCATGACACCCAACCACCAGATATCGTAGTCATAGTATGTAGCCGTGGCAAGTAGGATCTGGATGGACTTAAGCATCGGTACTGGAAAAGGTTTCATCATTATCCATGCCTGGTCGATGACGAAAACCTTTAACAAGTCTAGCTTTGAAAGTCTCAACTTTTCCATCTACACCAAGTAATCTTCTCAAGATATACTTGCTCCTGATGTGGATTTAATCCTTCAGATATAGCAACCAAAGTCCATACTTTGTTGGTGTATAAGGATTCCATCTCAGATCGATAAGCATCCAGCCATTCTTACAGAGTCACACTCCTGATGGCCAGCTCGAAACTAGTTGGGTCATCATCTTATGATGCAATCCTCGCTCCTACTGTCATAGAGAAACCGAAGTATCTCTCAGGTGGGTGAGGAACCCTACTAGATCGGCGGAGAGGCTGAGGTTCGTTGGAATCTATTGAATCCTTTGGTTCTATCAAATCATCAGCTGCAGTTTGTATAGCTGGAACCTTTCCAGTTCTACTTAACAGACCTTGCCTCGAGCTTGTCCGGATTTTGCTTTTAGACATAGGCCGGACAACCCCAAATCTTAACTAACTTAAGACATGGGCTCTTCCCTTTCCATATCACATATGAAATGGTAGGCAACTGATTTGATTGGAACCCTATTCAATAGGTATGCAACTTCTCAAGTGCATAACCCCCTTAGGAAAAAGGTAACTCAGTAGTACTCATCATAGAGCACACCATATCAAATAGGGTGTATCTGCTCCGCCCCGACATACCATCGTGCAATGATGTATACAGAGGAGTAATGCTGAGAGAGAATCTCATTCTTAGAATAGTCCAGGAATCCCGTGCTTTAGTATTCTCCTCCTTGATCACATCAAAGGACATAATACTTATACCCGTATTTTGGTTCTCTACTTCTAACTTATATTCTGTGAATATCTTAAAAGGTTCGGACTTGTGTTTCACCAGGAACATATGTCTAAATCTTGAGAGATTATCAGAGAATGTAATGAAGTACAAAGAACCGGTCTTGGTATGTATAGACAGGGGACCTTACATACATCAACATGTATCAATCCCAAGAGTTCACTAACTCTTTCTCTGTTTCCAATAAACAGAGCTATGGTCATCTTATCTCTGTGACATGACTGGTGAGTTTCACAAGATGTAAATTCAAACTGATTTAAATATGCATCTATATGTAACTCTAGCTAGTCGGGTCACATTGATCTGACCTAGTCTACAATACCTCAAGAAGAATTCGTTCATTTCTGAACTCTTCCTTTTGTGTGTGTTCTGTATACTAAGAACTGTATTTTGATTTAGAACATATATGCTTTTAGATAACATGCCTGAACCGATCAACTTTTGATATAGGAAATGTTCAAAACATTATCCAACAATACAAAATTATATCCTTTCTTTACTAATAAAGAGACTGATATGATTTTGTATATCAGGTTCGGTATCTAATAACATTCGTTCAGAATCAATGTATTGGTAATACAGGGTGACAGTGACCAACAGACTTGGCTGCAACACTTGCCCCGTTTTCTGCCTCATGAAACTTATCACCCGTTCTCAATTCTCTACCTTTCTGTAGCCCTATGTAACAGATTACATATCTGGGATCCTGATGCGGTATCATATACCCAGGACGTAAAGAATATTGAGAAACAGTTCTGTATAATGAACACACCCGAAGACGATGCATCAGCATGCACTCTCTTCGTTTGGGCGGCACGGGAAATCTGGTATTCCTCAATTTCCTGCTCTGTCTTATATATAAGTTGGAGCGGGACCAACGTTCCCCAGCTCAGTATAACAAGCGGGTTCGGTCAATATTCCGTATTATTATCTTGATTAAGACGTGATATGGTCGCTACCTGGAGAGAGAGAGAAGAAAACACTCAGCGTGCGCCCTTGCAAGAATAGATTGGTTATTATTTTATCTAATCAGGATGGCTCCCACTGTTTTCTATCAAATCTTCCTTCAAACCCTAAAAGGAAAGACTAGCCGGGATTAATTACACACTACAAGTTCGTCAATCTTTCAGCCAGGCCAGTGTCGGTACTTTGAGGGAGGTCCCCCGTGCTTTCGCACGAACCTAATTAATGTAAACCTCGTTTTCCCAGAGGCGTAACCTCGTTAACACCTTTCTAGACACCTACTTGATCGGCTAATTGTAATGTGTAAAACTCTCCCAGGAGTAACTCTTACTCGCAGTGGGTATCGGGATCCAACTATCTCATAGAAGGATGCAATCTCATTGCAAATTTCAACACTTGAAATTCCCGATAATATTTTTCCCCTAGCAGCTATATGACCTTAACATAGTCAACAAATCATAAGTGCTAGTCAAGTTCAACCCGTCATTTCCCGATTGAATTAAACCCACCCGCACAACCCTTAACATAGTCAACAAAGTCGCACGACTACCCTAATCCAATCGCATCATATGCTTATACAGATAAGCACTAATTAGCTACCGCACACTACGCCTTAACATAGTCAACAAACGTAGCACGAATACTAACTAGTACTTATCTGAAATGACGGAGGGCTACGACAGGTTTTTCTGAAAACCTATTGCGTAATGAACTTGATATCGTTGTAGGATCGAATGAATTTTGAAATGGAGTGTTTTTTAGGCTTTTCTAGTTTTGCTAAAGGAGTCACTCCCGGTGAAGGGATCGTCGGTCCTTTCCTCGTCGAATGAGGTGCGGGATATATGATATATATCACTGTGCAAAGCAAGAAACTATAGAAGCAATCAAAAGACAAACCGAGTGGGTAGCATCTGCCAGTTATTGCTAAAGGAGTCACTCCCGGTGAAGGGATCTCGGTCCTTTCCTTATCGAGTAAGGTGCAGGATATATCATATATACCGCTGTGCAAAGCAAGAACTGTAGCTACCTGTTTTATTTTGAAATTCGATTCTACAACATCTTAGGTTTCTTTTATTTCATTAATCATATTAATGAAGTCCCATCATTTAAGTACCTAAACATCACAGATAAATACGACGTACGCTTATGCCATCCGCATTCGCCTCGATGTCCCCTCACGCACCGTTAGGTTAGGTAACTAACGGCAGAGTGGGGCAGGGCTAGCGCGGGTGTAAAACATAAGTAACGCCTATATAATATATCATATATACTATATACTGTATCTATCACAGAACATCACATGATCACATCACAGATATCGCAGCAGAAGAAACATATGAAATATTGGATATACTAGGACGTCCGTGTTTTCAATACGAGCCAGTATAAAACACGGATTCCACGGTCGCGATGAATAGCCAAACCCACACCCCTAGACCCCTACGAGAGCGGCAAGCAACTTTACCAATTCTAGAGTTAGGATACCCGGACTCGACTCCTCGAGTTGGTCTCCCACTGGACTCCAGAACCCGGTTACTTGTGCTCCCCTCCTTGGGTCTATCCTAGTGCGGAAAAGTAAATAATATACAAACGGTGACAACTTCCGCAACCTGGAAGTGCCCCAATAAAAGAATATTACATACAAGTTTTTACATGAATGAAAATGAAAAACACTCATCTCACATAAAAAAAAACCCCCGGCTATTCAAACACGACGATCCAATATAACATATCCAGCAACACATAACATCACATGTCATCAACGTAAGTAAATATGCGCATCCCAATTGCCGTTGACATATAACAACGAAACCGGCGATATCATATATTACACTTACGGTCACAAAAAAGAAAGTGTAAAACTACAACAGTTGGAATCCGTAACCACCTCAGACATCGGATGCTTGACCAAATGAATTCTTTAGACATCGCATGCCTAACAATTATAAACCCCGCATTTTAGTCTCAAAATCGAAAACACTTTTCAATATCAAGTCGGGTAATTCAACAGGATTCCCGACATCCTGATCGAATGCTCGTCGCAAACTTCAGTAGACGGCCGCACCCCCGATACCGTCGACGAAGTGCACCAAGGCGGAACACCGCTGCCGCGAGCAACCGAACGGATGCTTTCGGCGACGGGGTTCTCCTACAATCACTTGGTCGGGGCTATGGGGTGTAGCTGTCTATTAAGTTTACCCGGCGAGTATCCGCGTACACTACGTGATTGTGACGGACTTTTGATCACATCAAAATTCCGTGGCAACCAATCAAGTGAGACTAAACCGCTATGTTTATAACATTCATTCAATTATCTCATAACTTATTGTGAATTCCAATTATTGTATCACATTCCGGATAAATGGAAAATGTTAAACTTTCCGATCGAACAATCGAACACCCAAGTTTTCCCGATACAGTCCAACACATGAAATAAGTCTAACAACATTCAGTTCGTGCCTCAGTACCAACGGTCCAGCCGTAGAAGGGTCAAGCCAACGCCTCACATGTGGCACGCCGTACTGCCCTAAACCCTAAAGTTCAAAGGGCAGTTCAAGACGGTCACATAATCGAGTTAAGGTTTGTTGTCTTCTAGAGGGTCCATCGAGTTACTTGCACTACTTAGAACGTCTTTAAACCACGGAAAAATCCAACACTTGGAAATTTCCCGACAGGAGAAAAATTGGGTATTTATATCCAGTCGAACTTTTTAACATATTCAAAAAAATTATCCGGAAAGCCACAAAGACAAAATCTGATAATCCGATCGAATCTTCGAATCCCCAAAACAACCCCAGAAAATTCAACTCTTGAATAAATATTAAAAATCCCCAGGAAAACCAGCACCAGAAAGCATGAATTACTGTGCAAAGATTGAAGGGCAATCAAGTCAAGAGGCCGCGGAACCGCCGCAGAAGGCAGGCTTCTGCCGCGGTTCCGCCGCGCATTAGAGGTATCATGAAAGAATTTTTGCATCGTAATTCTTAGAATTCCCTGCTGAATTTTTTAAGAATTTTTAATCTGGAAAAAACCCAGTTTTTAGAAAAAGTCCAGAGAGCACTTTATGGATTATGGTTTCGATTCGTTCGGATTTCAAACTCCGTCTAGACTTCGCCTAAGGCTCTAGCTAGGCTCTGATACCAATGAAAGGTTCCTAGGCACTCTCAAGAGTTCTCACAAGGCATCAACCATGCCAATTTCAAAAAATATAGTGCCGAGAAACCCTAATACGGATCGTTGGCTAGAAGTTTAGGCGATAAAATGAAACTAGTTAACAAATTAACTACAAGAACGGAAATACAACCTTTGTAGATCCGGTTCTCCACCTCCATAGCTCCGTGATGAAGTCCTCTCCGCTGTCCAAATCGAACCATGACTCTCATGGTGGTTTCATCGGAGAAAAGACCGGGCTAGGTCGTCGACTACGATGCCGAAGATGATCTACGTCGAGGCATCACTAGATCAAGCTCCAACTTCACCAAGTCATGAAACTTGTGAAGAAAACACACTCTACTACTTGGCAAGAGTTAGAGGATGAAGAAATAGGAAGTGGGTTCACTTTAGAATTGGATTTCTCACTCATTTGCTCAAATTGCCATTGTTGAAGCAAGCTTTCTTCAAGTGAAGAAGAAGAAGAAGAAAGAAAAGAATATGATAAGTGTTAATCAAAAATAGAAAAGAAAATCAATACTTATCATATTCAAACCATGGTTATGTGTAGAGACTAAACTAGGGTTAGTGGGAATGGTTAGGGTTAAGCATGAGACAAAATGGTCACAAAGTCAAAGCTTCATGAAGCTTCAATATCAAACAAAGAAAGCCACCATTTTTCTCTTTATGCAAATTATTTTCCAATAAGAATAAAGAATAAATAAATAGATAATTAAAAGAAAACCCTAACCATTACACAACCATGGTTTAATCTTTACACAAACCCTAATGAGTATGTATCATCAAACATGATACAAACTAGTGTACAAAAGTATATCACATATACAATTTACACAAACCAAGTGAGAAAATCCATTTAAAGTGAACCGATACTAGTTAATGCAAAGTAATATATCCTATATATAATTATACATTAAATCATTAAATCAACACTTGATTTAATGATCCGGTCATATAGCATATAACCGACTAGTATCATTAGTAACAACTTATCGAAACAACACTTGATCCGATAACCCGGCTATATCGCATATAACCGAGCAATGTCACATATCGCGAGAATCAAATACAGTATCACATACTGGTATCATTCTCGGTCCCGCACATATCTCATATGCGCTCCTATTTCGTTACGCTTGAGCCAGGAAACCTCTGTGTAGGACTCTAAAGACTCGTCAATACGCCGGCAGCAGATGATGATCATATCAAGCACCCACAAGCCGCAAGCGGTCTGCTAAACGTAACGGCCACCCAGGTATTGAGCGATCATAAGATCGACGAGCAAGCCCGGTCACACTCCACTGAATCCAACCAGTAACACTACTGTACAGTCCGGTCTCGTCGTCTGATATGTCGCATATCTTGCCTAGGGGTGGTAAACGTCAGACCCCAATAGCTCGATAAGTCATGTCGATATGAGGTCTATAACAATTCGAGAAACTACTGGTAACACTTACCAGTAAATCTCAGCAACCCTGGCCAGGGATTTCCTGTTATAGCCAATCGAACACAGCGCAACATCAACTCCCTATACCGGGAGAGACGAATCCCCTCCTATCGCTCATTGCCTCCATGTGACTCGGGACTGTACCCAAAAACCACCGTTTTGCACGCCCTCTTGGACGTGGTAAGATGGAAATCAAAGCACAGTGGGAACCACACAAGACTCTATGACGATCTCGGGTCAACAGACTACTCTGTACCAGTGTCACCTGAGAACTGCCATCCGACATAAGGTATAATACCATCTGGGAGTTCTCGGCGAGTCCGTCCAGTGTACCCAGTCTCTACTGAGCACCCGTATATCATCTCTGATGTCAAACACCGATGGATATGGGATCATCCATCGCCCATCTGTATGGGTCGAGAAGGTACACGCTAGTCTACTCTGGTATATCGATGCCCCATCTCGATACACCCACGACTAGAGACTTTCAAGGATGTACTTATGGACTACCATGTCCCCACTAGTATGATCCGCATCATAGTCCAGGTAGTCAAGTACACATCCTAAGGGCTTTACCAACATGTAATAGAGAGACAATCTGTGTACACGTTAAGGTAAAGAGCAACCAGATAGCATACTATCATGTTGAGCAAGAAAGTCCTCCCTATATATGTCCCAGCATCCACTACAATATACATCCAATGTACAGTAATGGCCTCTAGGGCATACATATAACTAACAGGTGGTTAGCTTTAATTACCATTTTTTCATTTATACTAGGCTTTCAGGAAAGAGTATTTCTAGGTATTCTCTACTATCCTAAGTTTCAAGGTGCGTGTATTTGCGATTTGTATGGTATATATTTTCAGAATTTGGACTTAAGATTCAGAATTATTTTTCAGACTTACTCTTAAAATAAAGCTTTCAATACTCTTCCCTCATTTCAACTTAGCCCAATAACTGAACTCAAAATTGCTTATTTCTAAACAAACTGCAAGGATGTATATTTTCTACAGTTATACTTCAAGGAAGGTTATTTTTCAGGGTTTTCAATTTCTAAGTTTAAGATTTAGTTTTTTTTCTTAACTAGTCAACCGTTATGTCGAACTTAAGTCTAAATGGCCAACACTGAATTTTTTTATTTTTTATTTTTATTTTTTATATTTATGGGAAAATAATGCAATGCAAAAGAAAGAAAGAAAAAAAATGCGATGCGGAATTTAAACATGCAAAGTAAAAGAACAAATATTTACATAAAAAACGTGCAGATGCAGAATGTAAGGATAACTATTTACAACAAAACCACGCCCCCAAGCTGACTTACAACAGTGCCCTCACTGCTTCCTACGGCGTCTCCTAGAACCAAGCGCAGTATCATTCATACCTGCTTCACTCCTGTCCGTACCACGACCCGTCGATCTCGCTCTCTTTTCTCGCGCCAGCAGGGTAGACATCCCCTGCTAAAGACTCGTCAGCATCCCCAACGCTCTCTCTACCCCCCTATGAGTATGTCTCTGTATGCATGCTTGGGCGGCGGGGGTCAGCTCTTCATCGCTCGCTGTGGAGCTCGAGCTGAGCGTCTTTGCCATCACATCTTCGGTCGGCTCGGTGCGCGACCATAGCCCATGAAGTCTTGTGTATGATATGGAGACACCCTCAAGTAGGGGTCAAATGGGAACCCCACCATGCATAAATGCATCGAATTCCTCAATAGAAAGGAAATAGCGACACAATTGTGTCACTAACATTGGGCACGGGTAATTGGCTGCCCCCTTGACAGCGCCAATCGAGTGTAAAAGCACAGTGCACATGTCATAGCTAGGGTTTTTCATCATTAACGTGTGCACAATATGTAGGGATGGGGTAAAAAATGTGGTGTTATGCGAACTTCCAAAGATTTTGTTTTGTGCCCAACGGCACACGGTTAAGATGTTCGCATAAAGCGTACGTGCTTGAATGCCCTTCTTAGGTTCCCTAGAACAATCATCGCCTATTAACGGTATGTAATCCTCAAAGCCGGGGTGTTGGTCATGTGCGGGGATACGGGGTATCAAAGTGAGTTCATGAATGAAGTTCCTATCTATAACAATTTTCCGATCCCCCCCACAACAAGTGTATAAACCCGTATTTAGCTAAGCAACCCTCCTCCATGCTCTCAAAGAAACACGCAACGAGATCCGGAATCGCAAACGCGTTCGGATGGTTATACAGCAGGAAATTCCATCCGCATTTCCGGATCTCATCACCAAAGTAGCTACCATAAATGTCGTGGGTGAATAATTGCGAGAAATCCCGTTCAAATTGAAAATTAGAAGCCATAGACAGAAAACACAGAACTATTAAATTTACAGAGATGAGATGAGAAAATCAAACCTCCTCTGAAAATTTCAGAAGGAGAAGAGGCTGATCAGCGGCGGAGGTGGCGTTCTGTGGCGCTTCCGTGGTGGTGTCGAGAGATCGCCGGTGGAATTTTGTAGCGGCGGCTAGAGTTTGCTGTGAGGGTAAGAATGAAGGCTCGGGAATTACAGAAAAAAAAAGAGAGCTTATTTAAAGGCGTGGTCAACAAAGAGGGATCTGTCTGCACAAAAGTCCTCCAAAAAGAAGAAATTATGTTTTTATTTAGTAAAAATGGTTTTTTTGTTTTGTTTAGATGGGTTTGAATATTTACAAAAATACCCCACTTTTTTTTTAATTACAAATGGGAATTTCACCAAGAAATATCTCGATACAAAAAAACAAAATAGATATGTACCGGACAAGAATATCCATTATATATATACAAGATGGTATATATATACCCCCAAACTGATTCGAAACAGTGTTTCCACTGTTCATGGCTGGATAACCGAAGTTTGGTGGTGATCGAAGGAAGATTAGTCAATATAAACCGGCTTCTGCAACATCAGGAGCTCCTCCGATGGTTCCGCGGTGAGGAACGGTTTTACACTGTGTCCGTTCACTTTGAATAGTGAACCGTTCTCTGGATTCTCCAAATCCATCGCGCCGTGCGGGTATACACACCGCACAAGAAAGGGTCCCTTCCAGTGAGATCGATGCTTACCAGGATGGAAATAGAGTCTGGTGTCATAAAGAAGTACCTGTTGTCCAGGCGTGAAGGTTTTGCACGTAAGATGTTTATCATGAAACACCTTCGTTCAGTTCTTTATAACAACCACGTTCTCATAAGCCTCATTCCGAAGCTCGTTCAGTTCGTTAAGTTGTAGCTTCCGATAGCTGCCCGCATCTTCAAGGTTTAGGTTCAGTTCTTTGATCGCCCAAAATGCACGATTCTCGATTTCCACAGGAAGGTGGCAAGCCTTTCAATACACAAGCCGATAGGGAGACATTCCACGAACATTCTTGTACGCAGTTCGAAATGCCCAAAGGGCATCAGTTTGTTTCAAAGGCCAATCTTTACGGTTCTTGGAAACCGTTTTCTCC